>JARUHQ010000014.1:1420598-2130897 GCA_029955515.1 Chrysomela aeneicollis | reverse complement strand
CCATATAGGATGTTGTTCATAGGACATCCAAAGGACGTTCTCACAGGGACATTCAATGGTAATGTACCAATTGAGAAGTCCATAGGACGTTATCCTGTGTTGAACGAGGTGTATTATATTCCTGCATTAAATGTTATAACCATTTACCTTCATCTCTCATAGCACTTACAGACTTCAATTCAGTAAAGAAACCACTATTGAAATTACTCTATGATATTGAACCTTATACAACTGATGACTACCTGAATCGCAATACATTATAATGATACTAATATCACCTACATAAATTTTTTTTTGGTCCTGGCTTGTACATTTTAAAATGTAATAAGTGCAATAAATTATTATTATTATTATTATTATCAGGACTTTTGAAAATAACTAATGCCCTGGTCGTCCTATGAACATTGACGCAGGGATAATGTATAATATGTACCGATTGGGATGTCCTTAGGATGTTGTACTCATGATTTTTGCATAAATGTACTGGGACATTCCATGGACGTCCTCACAGAGACAATTCAAGATATGTACTGATTGGGACGTCCTAAGGACAAAAATTTCCCAAGTCCTTAAGGACTTTCGGACATAAATGGTACCAAATATGGACGTCCCTAGGACATTGTGTGCTATTAGGGTAAGAATAGAGAAGTTCTGTGGAATACAGCGTTAAAGGTTCGACCTCGCTTCTCATTGGTCTGTGAATGAAAGTGGTTAGTTGATCGGACGGCTGTGTATAAACAGTGAAATAAAATCCAAAGTTCGTGAGATTTATTGTTGAAATCTTATTTCTATTATATTTTATTGATGTATTCAACGAGGCCATTTTGCGACTTCTGAGAATCTTAGTTCACCAGGTTCAACGAGCTCAACCTCGACGTCTACAGGGACTACACCACCAGCTTGGCGTACGACGTAGCGCAGACCAGGCAGAAGCACGCCTTCTCCGACCAATCGGACCTGGTGGCGCGACGCATGGGGTTCATTCCGCTGCCGCTGGGGGTGGTGACCATCCGGGTGCTTCTGCACTCGGCCAAGGTGGAGGATCTGTCATCTGTCGTTGTCTGTGTCGTGGCGTACCTGTCCTTCGCGTCGTTTAAGGTATCAGGAAATGGATTTTGTGTATTTGGATCTTGATTTTTCTAGAGCGACTATAAGACACTTTGCGTTTGGAATACACACGAGATTTTTTCTACAAACTCAGTTCCTAGACAAGAAAATTCGATACTTCATTATTACTATCACAGATGGTGCTTCTCAAACTACCAATAAGTATGGAGTATATTTGAAATTTTCCTTTTTTAGTTGATATTATTTCTGCTTTATATCCGACGGACTGATATCTTCAACATTAAAGCATTTCAAGGCACTATGTCATGAATCAATCATATCATAAGTCATACTTATCCTTGATTTCTCTGGTAGGAGATTCAAATTTACAATAATTGCTCTTTCTGTTACATGGGGGGGGGGGGGGGGTGTCTTAACCCTTTCGAGACGAGTTTTTGTTTTAAGGGTTATGGGTTAGATTTTTAGTGGTTTGATGTCAGTGGCGATCAAATAAAACATCTGCATCGAAATTTGAATGAATTTTTATTTAGAAAAAGTGGTGGGTGATGGTACATATATGTACCACCAGTCTTTGAGGGTCTTCGAGAATGGTACATATATGTACCAGGCATCTTTCAAAGAATATTTCAATGAATTTCACATAAACGTAAAAAATGGTTAAATGTGG
This sequence comes from Chrysomela aeneicollis, assembly GCA_029955515.1. Taxonomy (NCBI): domain Eukaryota; kingdom Metazoa; phylum Arthropoda; class Insecta; order Coleoptera; family Chrysomelidae; genus Chrysomela; species Chrysomela aeneicollis. The sequence goes on along the minus strand of JARUHQ010000014.1, from coordinate 2,129,162 downwards.
TATGCAGCAAAACAATTCTTGCATAATGGTAACCTACATTGACTGCACACTGTCTTGGTCCTCTTCTGAATCTAAGATTCAGCACAGCGAGCACATCTCCTACGAGTTTTACCTTCCGTAGGCAGGTGCATCGGAATGTTTTTTAGACTTAGTCTTCTTTTGGAAGGACGACCACTTGTTGATGGACCTTTTACTAAAGTAGTTTTTTTCTGGCCTTCGTTCAGAATTGCTTCTGCTAATGGTACGAGAAAGTCCAGAAATGGCAATTTTTTTTCTGATAATTCTTTGTAAATTATCCAGGCATTTACAGCTGACATCATCAGAAGACTGGAAAAAACTTTGATCCACAATTTTTTTGATTTTCTGCAGATTATGGCTCCCATAGATCGCTACTGCCCGCCGAAAAGTCGGATACACTAGAAACATCTGACAAACGGTCAGCGATGTGATCCATCTCATCCATACTTAATTGTTTTTAAAAAAACGGTCAGCGATGTGATCCATCTCATCCATACTTAATTGTTTTTTTCTGGACATCGTCTGAAACAAAAAAAAAAACTAAGTCAATACAAAAGACTATCGGTACTTACATGTACCGACATCTAGTTCAGTTACGGACTGCTGGTACATATGTGTACCACTGTAGAAAACAGCTGTTTTTTTGTTATTTCCAGCAGTGTTTCGCAACATATTTTGTCGTAATATTGTAAAACTCACCTTAACTAGGTCCACACACAAAATTGGCGCAATTTAGGTCACTTTTTTCGATACTTCGTCCAACTCTCTAGCTTTTCAACTCGCATTGTCCTTCAAGGTGCTGAACAGCCTGCTCATCCTGTCCAAGGCGTGTGATCTTATTTCACAACACCGTGCGGAAAAGTCCCCGGGGGGCAACAGGTGTGTTAGCCCTCTGCAGCTTGCGAGGACCAGGATCGATATGGCAACCAGTCCTGTTCATCCCGTGGTGGAGCAGCCTGGATCGAGCCATGGGTTTCCACCAGCAGAGCAGAAGGCGGAGAGAAATGATGCAACCGCCTCCCTGCCGGGCGATTTGGGTAAGAAGTTGTTCCGACAAATTCTTGTTACAGCTCGGAAAATCTGGCTTGGCCTCTGAGGATTGGATGCACAGTGAACCAGCAAAGTGGGGGGGGGGGGGGGAGAGGATTGTATCTTTGTCACACACTTCAATAATATAACAGACTAGATGAATAACTCACAATCTTTGCCACAGTAGTTGTTTGAAGCCAACATCTGAATCAGTTACTAGGGTTACCTCATTCAAAAACAAGGATAGCGACAACAGAATCCCCTAGTACCAGTGGCTTGCTATCTTCAAAGGGTCTGAATTAGAATAAATTAACTTACTAACAAAATTATCATATCAATTCTTCCTGAAAGTTATTGAAAAAATCAAATTTTTGTGAAAATTCGCGAAAATCACGAACCAACAGATGGCGCTCGAGAAATGTCAAAATTTTGACATGAGGGTGATCAACAAACATTTGGTATATGTTTTCAATGGTAATATGTCAATTTTCAATTCGAATTTTAGGGAAGAAATAAATAATCCTGAGTATACAAAAGGGGCGCTATTGATAGATTATCGTTTATAGAATTCAAAACAGGTATTTTATGTGAGTTCCGTGGATTTATTATGTTTTTATAGGCTTTTCAAACCACCTCTGCAAAATCAATGGGGCCACTAAGGTATTTGTATTTCAATGATTTCTCTTTGTTTCAAGATTGGCCAAGATTGAAATGAGTATCTAGAGTATATTGGAGATAAGAAGAAACCCTTAAAATAGCGAAAAGCTGGTCACATACTTTGTGGGATAGATGTCAAACACATACTTGAACACATATAAATAAACTCCTGTTCACAAACTTCAGCTCTAGGGTAGCTCTAATATGAAATTAAAAATAGTTCCATGGAAAAATTAGCAGTGGAAGTGTGAATTCATCTGTAAACCTGTACTAATTTTATCCTAATCCAAAAATAGATGATTAGCAAAATAAAAACAAAGAATTGTAGTCAATTAACTTTATTCTCTGAGAGAAGTGCTTATATTGAGATACCTACCTATCTTAAATAGGCAACACAAGTTATTATTTTCATGTTAACAATAAAATGATAATTCATATAATAAAAATAATTATATAACATAGATGAGTAGGTATGTTACAAGAATAACTCAAAAAGTTTGAGACCTTGTGGTCTACCAGTCATTCTAATTCATTTATTTCAATTGATACTTCATTCAATTCACAGCTTATTCATTTTGAATAAAGATTTGATTTCATTCAGCCCACATTGCCCTCACTCTTAAATTTTGCATGTGATGACTTCCAGAAGTTTATTAAAGAAATTGCATTCTTTTTGAGCATATCTCTTGGTTTAATTCTCCTTGATGGTCCTAAAGTAAAATCAAGGTTTTCATTACAAACAACAAGAGACACAACTACAGTTAAACCAGATCTTATTTGTTTGATTTAACCTGAAAGACATATACCTTCGCATTCACTTGAGAAATCCAGATCTATAGGAAGTGCTTACTACAAACGTAAATGTTTGTGGTGATAAGTTTTCCTATTTTCAACGTGATCATCCATTTTTCACACAATCCTGAAAGGAAATTCAGGATTTTGTGCCAAAGGAACGATGTCTGTACGGTAGGAGGAACGCTGAAATACTGAACAAATCTTTGTCGATTTCGTCTTTTCGACCTTTTGAACTTGCTGCATGTTTCAATAATATTAGTAACTAGCTAATAAGTCCGAAAACTATTCAAAACAATTCAATTTCATTAAAAATAATACGAAAGCCTATGCTATACAATGCTAAATTGCTTTGTTGATCACCCTCGGAAGGCTTAGACAATTTGACACCAGAGGCCGCCTACTCCGTGATTTTCGCGAATAAACCCGAGAATGTTTTCAAATGACCACAAATTGTTTTGCATATCAGGATGGGTACAACGAATGATGCGACACTGAGTTACTCACCAGTGAAATGTTGTGTTCTGGTCACCACTTGTAAATTGTCTTTTACACATTTCACAGCGTTTCATCCCTTTGAATTCGAAGTGAACAAAAAAAAACACAGGCTTCAAAGTAAAATCTTATGAAAATTTTCATACAAAACTGGAAATATGCCATTCAATGAACCATCAAACGAAATTTGATTTGAAAACAAGACGTCACTGTCAGTGTTACGATGTGTAAACGACTGTGGGGGAAAACATGTGAATATGAATTTCATGCATTATCCTAGTGGTTTTTTTGTTCGGAGGTCACACACATGCCATCTTTGTTTATTCTCGCGCTTCTCTGAGGCCAAGCTAGATTTGCCAAGCATTGAGTGCAGAATAATTATCATGGTCTTCGTATCAAGGTTGCTGGGAGGTGGTGAGATGTCTCTTGAATTGTTTCTCGTGTAGACCTGGTTTAGCAAAGGTCATCATGAATCGTTTGTAGATGGCGTTACTGTCACTGTTGATGCTCCGATTAATGCCATTATATTATATGTATTCTTCGTCCATTAGTGAGGTCAGGTTGAATTATACTCCGTGCATTCTTCGTTACTGTGGCAATGGGAGGTAATTCGAAATTTAACACAAAATTATACAAAATGCAAATGATTTCGGCAAAAATGTTCAACAGTTCAGTTGATCAGGCAGGGATATTCAGTTTTACTTTCTGATTCGACATTCGACTAAATACATGGGATATGAGAGGAAACTGACACAAAAAATTGAATCAATCAATGATTTCAGGACCATCTGCGATTTTTGCCAACAGCAATGTCGATTTGAAGGACGCCAGTTTGAACGAAGAGCTCTTGCAAGTGGAAGGCGATGAGATCCGGATAGAACCTGTGCTCGACGATGTCACCAGGAGCTTTCCCAATATACAGAGCGAACTGTCGGACCATGACAAAGTCGAGACCGCAGAGGATGTCCTGAAGAGATCCGAATCGGAACCGAATTTGAATAAAACCGAGAACGAAGGTACTCCGAAGTGAAACAATTTTTGGGAATGTTATCTTATTGTTATTTGAATGATTTATTTTGAAAATACATATATATTGTTACACTAAATATAGTTTTGGGTTTTTTTTTTCTGTAAAAAATAGCATGTATGCCTCGAAATACAAATGAACGGAAATTGCTGAACTCATTTGAAAGGATATGGAAAATCGATCCTGGTAGTTTCTTTGATCCAGTACTATTGAATATTGTAAGTCGTTTATTACTCGAAAATGAAAGACGATATAAATTTTTTGTTTTCGCCAATGAATTTGTCTAGGAAAAAGAAATCGAGAATGCGAATTCCATTTTTTATATCTGCCATAGTTACCGAGTTATACAAACTGCGAAATTTTTTCGATATTTGAAACACAAGCTTGTGTTTTCAATGTCAGGCGGTACATGCATAATTTTGGGTATAGAATCATAAGATATTTGTGAAAGAAAATCAAATCGCAAATTGTGTTTTGGTGAAATGATAAGGAGGAGGAATTGAATCTAATCTTTTAACTCATACTTGTGCCGTGAATGGATGGATAAAAGCAGATAATCAATGCTTTCCATCAGGAAAGAAAGGAAAATCAATCCCCGTAGTTTCTATAATCCAAGGCATGAAAAAGCCCACCCTGGTGAGCACAGTCGGGTACTTCTCCACACCGCAGCCATTTCCCCAAGAAATGATGCCCTGCAGCTCAGCCTCTATGATGCCAGGACCTCCGTAGTCCCCCTCGCAAGCTGTCCTGTCTTGGTTCTTCATCATCCACCCCACGCAGAACATGTTCAGGCTGATGACAGTGTCCGGGTAAGCGCTTTGGCATTTTTCAGTTGGCGTCACTGGGATGTTCAGCATTTGGAGCAACTCCGGTTGAGTTCCGTTGCCCAGGCTGCCCCAGCCTGTCCAGAAAAAAAAAGTTTGGTGCGCGAGTCGAGAACAGAACAGTCTCAGTTTGACGGTCAACTTGATTCATATTTTTTTCTACGACCACGTATGAAAACGTCAATAATCACACTGTTTTGTTATTCAGAAAGTAGCTCATATCACCATGGTATTGTTTATTTGAAAGGAAAAAAGCACTAGTGTTGATATGAAAAATATCACAACAGTCGCCTGAATTGATAGAAATAATTAGGTATATTGTGAAGGTACTCACTGTCAATATAAGCGTTCTAAAATCAAATTCATATTATTTATTGAAATTTCTGTCTCGTTTTGAATTATAACGAGAACTCTTTATCTATTAATTTCTATGTGTCTGATGCATAACCTCTGAATTCACTTTGAAGCTGGAACCTATACTCTTTGCTGGAACTATTTCGATGTTGATGATAGCGGGTTAGATCATTCAAAAGAGTACGGCTACAGTTTTATGTGCGGCTTGCTGCTTACATCAGTTTGATATCACAGTATCATCAAAGATAAGATTCTTTGGTATCACAGATGTTTGCAAGGAGTCAAGGACGCACTAACTCGTACGCGCTTGTGCACTACGTACTTCTATGGTTCTGTATTTCTGGTTGCGTGATTACTGGCGCTAGCAGGTGTATGTGTCAAGTTTGTTTATGTACGCTGGTGTCAATATCAATAAAGTTTGTCCAAACTAAACTAACTCAATCAATCAGTAATTCACATAATGAGGAATTGTCAGAGAAGTATTCAAATATCATCTTGAATATGATGGGAATAAACAGTACTTGATATCGAAACCACCTGAAATTATAGAGACCGCTCAAGTTACATTTTTTACAAGACCTCCCGCGAAATGAAAGTAGTCGGAGTCGTAGGAAAAATAGTGTACAAAACTCGTTGGAAAGTGCATTTCCTTCACTCCTTACGTTTCCGCACTCAATGCTACGCGGCTCGTGCTAAACGACTACTCGTGTGAAATATGTCACTTTCCACACTTGTTGTGTAATATATTATAGTTGAACATTTGTTGAGTTCCGAAATTACCAACCAGTACTGTTCAGTACTGTAGATCGTTCTGAAATTACTGAATTATACTGGTGGTAGCTTACTCAACCTGAATTCGTTCCGAAATTGCTGACTGTCATCAGTAAATTCAGTAATATCGGAACCCAACTATTATAATGACCATTTCCATAAAGGCGGATTTTCACCAAGCCAACTCTCTCTTTGTTACATGCACACTCACCTGTCAAAGTTGTGCCTTTATTGTCTTCTATAACATCGTTTTTGTACGCTGGCATTTTGACAGTAAGCGTTATGGCTTCGTCCATCTCTTCGCTGAACTGAAGTAGAGCTATGTCAGAGTCACGAGTCTTTGCGTTGTAGTCGGGATGGACAACTATAGTCTGTACGTCGACCAATTGTCCTCCAGAAGATTTGTAACTGGAACCTGCACGTACAGACAAGTCTGAGGGGTGGAGTTGAACGCAGCCTGCAGAGGTTAGGGCCCACGTGGACCCTATGAGGACGGCTCCGCAAAAGTGTTCGTTGTTGTGTTGTAGGGACAACTGCCATTTGTGGCGGGTTATGTTGGTGTCATGGCCTCCGGAGATCGCTGAAACAAATTTTGAAAATCTGTTTTACGCAAGTATCTACTTAAAAAAAAAGTCTTTCGATTAGAATCCACGCCAAAACGAACACCAGGTTGTGAGGGCTGCTTGTGACGGTAGTTCTATATCTTTCTCAATAGTAAACATTAGGCTTGCCATAATTTAGTGATTCTAAAGTGTATTAAAGGTATGCGGTTTCTCAGTGCGACGATAACACATAAAAGGAACAAATTATTTATTCACGTTGTACCCAAGAAAACAATGCGAAATGAGTGGCCCAATCTTGAAAGTCGAGATCCAACAGCTATTCGTCTAAATTCTCCAGTCTATTCCTATGAAGATCACTTCAACTTGAGCTTTACTTCTTTGATTTTCAAGTGAAACACTGAATTCAATTATAAATTCAATCATTATTGTGGTAACCTCTGTCATCTCTCATCTCCTTTGATGGAAGCGAAGTCAACGTTGATGTGTTGAAAAGTGTTTTTCAACCGCCAACTTAGTTGCAAAGCAACCCTCGAAGTCTCATTGAGAATTGTATGAGTAAGGAAGACGGGGATCTTAGCTTTTCAAGTGTCATCCGAAGCACTACTCGGCTGGTTATCGTTGAGAGTCTGAAGGATTTGAATCTAGGTACCAAGAATGTTCAGTTGGTCTACTATCTCCTCCCGGACCCTCTGGGCCCAAAGGCCAGTTCCTCAACGCACTCAACCACCAACCCAGTTATATGCACGTAATGCACGATATTTGCAGACATATTTGATCTATTTTCCTTGGTAAATCCTTGCTCCATGGCTGACGATTCTTGATTTTGGTATTTGAAGTACAAAAAAACAATGTTAGGAACCACAAGATACTTTATGAAAGTAGCTGAACAGTGCTAATGAGATTGTCGACGATTAAATGGAACACGTTGACGTTTTCATATAGTAGTGACGTATTAAGTATTGATAGGTTTTGAACCTATCATCGTCTGACTCTGGAAGGCAGACTTGAGGGCACTTGATGAATGTTTCCAGATTTACATATCATGAGGAGCACTTGGAATCTATGATTTTTCGAAAGTGATAAGATCGAGTTGAGATTGATCAGGTGGATACTGTTCAATGCAAATGATCAAGCATGACTCTTGATTTTTTTAAGATGAACAAGAGGCGAACGGAAAAAGGGGATGTTCCTCCAACAAGGTCGGAGATCTGTATGTTGATAATATGCTATAATAAGGTACCTAAATAGGCAGACTCATATGACCTATATTTATAAAAGATCATTTTCAATAATTCAATTTGATTTATCTGGTATATCATATATGCATAATAATATAAGAATGAATACGACATGAGGATTATACCTTTTTTGGGAACATACAGTGACATCCAAAAAGTACGCAATAAATGGAAAATATTTTATTTTTATTTTTGCATAAGTATACCAAAATTAGCAAAATCGGAAAATAAGTTTCTACAAGCTATTTGGATAGGAATCAGTTAGTTATGGATGATATTTTGCTCAAAAAGTGCCTTTGACAGTCATAAATACGGTTCCGATGAAATATTTCTGTAAACTATGATATGATAATGGTCGTGGGGTATTTCAGGAAACTTCCACAATAATTATTGTGATTGATGAATTTATTCCATTTGATTGTTCCACTCTGTATGTGTTTCACTTACCGTTAACAGAAGAGGCAATAACCAATAATGATATTGTATAGAGCAACATTTCAACGAAGTGAATGCACAAATTTTCGTAAAGTAATATTGATCTCAATCGAAACCATTTATATATTACATGAACCTTAAACATCCACTTGTGTTGGGTAATAAAACAAACATAGATTATTTATCTTTTTTCATTATTCTTATTCAAGTGAAGTACTCACAGAAAAACGCGAGGTTAATTCGAGCACTGATATAAGACAAATATTGGTGAATTTTTTTTTCAAAACTCTACTTGTAGAGTATATCAGGTACCAACATAGATGCAATAATGATGGTAATAACGATTTTGATGATTTTCAACAGTTTTCTGTCAGAAAAATAGAGCATTGTATGTACGGCTTGCATCACAGAATAAGTTGCCATTTTTTTCATTAGAGATAACGCACCAACTCTCGGTTAATGTTGATACACACTGCTGTATTCCTGGTTGCGTGATTACCTTCTAGCCACAACGGATAAAAGGTGACATTACAAATAACTTAAATTCGAGTAGGCTCGTGGTGTCAAATACCGATCACACTATAATCTCCCCCTCCCACTAAGACATACCTAATCGAGAGTCGAGAGATGATATGGACCCTGAATGAGCGTTCAGTAGCCGAAGCCGAAATCTCGACCTTCCCCATTGAAGGGTCTAGTCAGACTTTGAAGTTTGAATAGCGCCGAGGTGGGGGGGGGGGGGGGAAGCGACCGCCGCCGACCTTGGGCGCGTTATCGAGCGACGGCGTCGCCATGGCGACCACCCTCACCTGTTGAAGGTCCGCGTCATCGCGCCCGCTGACGTCATCGGGTCACATGTTCGGCTCTGATTGTGACGCACGATTCGAACATGAATGGAACGCGGAGGGGTAGAAAATGATTGATTCCAATTATAATCACTTCAGGTAATTTTTGAGACCACAAATCACTACGAAATTCGTTTTGCTCGGTGTACAAGTATATCTGTATAGTAAAACTAACTAAACCGTCCGCGACACTGCGGTTTTTTCATATGTGGAAATCAATTTTTCCAGAGAATACACGATCCTTCTCGAAAAATTCAGAGAATATTACTGATGAGGGTTAATAAGCCCGAAACCGGACTGAACTTTGTCACATGTTAGGAACAAAGAAACAAGTTCATTCCTCATAGATGTTATTCAATGTTATGCGTGATATTAGCTAGGAAAGTAAGGTAGTTGTTTTCTACTCGTTGTCATTCAAATGGTGTTTTTATTTTGAATTGGATAAGATGTGAATTGTGTTTTTTTCATTAACTGAATGACCCAATAGATAGCTTTTCATTTCGCACTTTCAATATGAATTAGTGATCAAAATGATGACTGCCTCAAATAATGTAAAAAGTGGCGAATGCGCCAATGTTACTAAGTTCAATGTTTTTTAAAGAAATGGTGAACGCTCATAATATAACAAATATCATCGCAAAACATTTATGGCGTTTCAGGTTCGCGAGATTTGGTATTGAAAATGCTATAAATATGTATTTTGCTTCATTCTTGACAATATTAGAATTTCTTCAAAACATTTTCATATATAGCAACTATAGTTTTCAATAGGTACATTTATCATCACATTTGGAACCAACTGTATCTGTTGCGAAACTAATTTTAATTGGTAATTTTGCACTTATTATACGATCTATATTTTGATGAAAATTTTTGTTGGTACTTTGACCTGAAAAACACGAATTTCATAATATTATCGAGGACATATCTCTTGTTTTCGAGATAATCGATGCCAAAGCTCGAAATTTTCTTTTTCTGATATCTATCTTTCTTTTTGACATGCATTGAAGAGAGAAAACACATATCACTGACTCGTATTGCGATAAAAGGCAGCTATGAATCCACCTTTATTTGCTCAAGATTCGCACTGAGATTTTCAAAATGGCCGTTGTTTATGTAGCCTAGTTGGTGAAATAATAGGAAGGTTATGGAAAAATTACATTTTTGTTTGACAAAAGTCATAATTAACTATTGTAAATGTATATGTAATATGTCCTGGGACCTAAGAAGATAAAATACTTGCCCAAAACTTGCCAAAGAAGGTGAAATTTCAAAATACATAAGTACCACCAACATTTTTCACCAAAGTATATGAGTGCAAAATCACCTTTTATTTTTATGGGTAAACGGATATCATCAGATACGGCTACTGCTCTGCGACACCTGACTAAAAGGTTTATGCTGTGTCGTTTTTGTTGGAATTTTTTGTGATTTCTTGTTCATTTCTCAGTTAATACTTAAACGATGATTTTCATCACAGGTAACAAACCTATCCGCAGTCAAAAGTTAGTTTATACCTACTCAGTGCATGAATTTGAGTGTTTTTGTATTGTGTACTCTCGCGAACGCGCAATTAAGCCACTATAATAGTGGATGACAGTAATCTACGAGCAGTGTATTCAACATCCAGATACTCCATCAAAGGGCCTTTTGTCCCCTCTTCAAGTGCAGCCATTAGTCCCACCAGACTTGCAGCTTCCAGTAAGTCTTTGCATGCTATACAAAGTAATCATGCATTTGTAAATTTTGGTATATCTTAGATATGCTCGATTTTCGCTTCGCAACAGTTTATGCCTATGTATTTCGACCTCGAATTTGAAGATAATAAAATCGTAGACATATTTCTAGTATTCGAGATAATCAACGCCATAGTTCGAAATTCCACCTTTTTTGTATGGCAAGTTTTGGGCAAGTATATTGTATCTCCTTATAGATCCCAGGACATGTTACATGCATGTATCATGGTTGATTATGATTTTTGTCTGAGAAAAACATCATAAATATGGCATTTCACCATAACTTTCTTATCATTTCACCAACTAGGCTACATAAACAACGGCCATTTTGATAACCTTCATGCGAATCTTGAGCGAATAAAGGTGGAATAGCAAAACTACTCTACTGATATATGTTCTTTCTCTTCAAGACATGCCAAAAAATATATAGATATCTGTAAAAGAAGGTAGAATTTCGAAATTTGGCATGGATTATCTAGAAAAGTAGAGGTATGTTCACGATTTTATTATCAAATTCAGATTCCTGATGAGGTCACAATACATGGGTATAAACAAAAATGTTCACTGAAAAATATATCGCATGATAAGTGCAAAATAATCAAGAACATTGATTGATTATTGATTTGGAAAAGATACAAAGATAGAGTAATAATGTCAAGTATGAGAAACGAGTTGTAAAACCATTATTCCTAAAGACATTCAAAAACCTTCAATCACCTTATTCCAAATTCAATCATTCAGTATATATATTTACAATTCCATATTAGAGTTCATAGACAGTAAAATTATTTCGATTTGCAGGATATACCTAGTTACATTCACCTTTCGAATCTGTAGAGTCGACAAAATTATATTATTCAATAATTCATCGGTACGGATCTCCAGGCCTGTTGTAAACATAATGCAAGCTAAGCATCGTTTCTAATATAAATAGCGTAAAAAGTGAAACATCAAGCAATTCAATATTCCACTTTGAATTGATCAGATTGTTCTACAACCTGGAAATCCCGACCATAGGAATAATGGTTAGCTGCCCTCTAAGGACATTGCTGGTGAGCTTATTGTAAGTACGAACTGTTCTCGGATTTTTTATGTTCATTTGTTTTTTTCCATTCATGCTGCCGTTTGGCAGGACTTTCCTCAGTTTTTGATTTTGAAATAAATGTGCGAGTCAGATTAAAACCTTGTTTTTATTTGGGAAGAATATAGTTGGATGGAAACCCTTGAAAAAACCCTCTCGTAAAAGCCAAGCGAGACTGAGTTGCGACAATAACTCGAGACACATTCGATGAGTTATAAATATTCTTCTACAAGGATTAAAAGATCTAACGGTTGTTCTGATGATTTCTTCTTTCGTCACTACCTAACCATTTTCGGGAAGCTTGATTTGGTTGAAGACCAGTCCAAATAACGAACATCTCAATGAATTTTATCACTCCATTAGATGATGATGGTATTGCTCACCTTATTTGATGAGAACGGAATATAGTCATTTGCATATAAGGCGCATAGCTGTTTGTATTCAACCAAAATGAGAATAAGTGATGTTTTTACCGTGTGAATTGTAAACATAAGATTGAAAACAACATTGGATAAGTATAAAATTGGTCGAAATGTTAAATTATATTTCACACTGGACATCAATGTTACAAGGAGTGGTAGATGGATGAAAGTTTTTTTCTCACACAGTATAAAGTAAATGTGGTGATCACATCAATGTTGTTGATTATTCTTATTATACCAACATCTTTATTGTCGAATTATCACTAAATGATAATACTTAGCTCTCAATAAAATCAACACATAGGCAGTTTCATGTAAGCATGTTGAACATTCTGTATGTAATAGCGCCCGTTTATTTTCCAATTTTGCCATTTATGTTGTTACAAAACATGAAGAGCCTACATTAAAATAAACGTGTATATCCAGGAGTATCCTGGATTTTGGAAATGAAGGATATAAATGTTTTAAATTGAACACAGTATTCACTCCTGAAACCCAGTAGGTATAGGTATGGAAATAATGAATATTCGAAATATAATTTTTATTACCTATTATAGTGTAATTGTGATAAGGTCTCTGGGTAGGAATAAGTTATATTTCGTCTCGGCTATATCTCTATCTGATTGAAAAAAGAAAATAACCAATTTTATTTTATCCATCACTCATCAGATATTTTCACGTATATATGGTATATATATATATTCAGATATAAAAACGAATATCACTCTGATAATTCATAGCAGTTCATTCATTCACAAGTATTTCGTTGAAATATGTAGATCATTTCTGGAAAATACCAGTCACTTAAGATTCAACGCGGGGTTACTTTGGCACCTTCAGCCTACTTTGGCAGTTTGGTTATTGATATTTCAAATGTTTTTTTTTGTTTCATTATATATATTTTTTGTTTGTTTTTTCGAAGAATCTCTTTGTTACAGGCATAAATTGACAAGCAATGCCTAGAAACTATAAAAAAAAGTTGGGGTCGCGTACCTACAAGAACTTCACTGAAGGTGACCTTGAAAGGGCGTTGGCTGCCATTAGGGACGGCATGAGTCAGGCGGCGGCAAGCAGGCGCTTTAAAATTTCACGTGGGACCCTTCAAAACAAGTTGAAGGGCGAGCATACGCGTCCTCCAGGTCATCCAACCGTATTTACACCTGCAGAGGAGCAGTTACTGACAAAAACTTTAGTGACAGTAAGCACTTGGGGATTTCCGTTTACCAAAGTTGATATTCGCGAATTGATCCACAAATACTTACAAAAAAAGGGTTGTAATGTTAAGGAGTTTCATGACAATGTTCCTGGACATGATTACCTCGAAAACTTTATCATCCGAAACAAGTTGAGTGTCCGTTTGGCTGCAAATATAAAACGAACACGTGCGGCGGTAGGACCAAATCAACTTGTCGAATTCTTTGACAACATTAAAGATGTTTTACAAGATCTTGATCCTTCTTTGGTTTTTAATTACGATGAAACCAATGTCCAAGATGACCCTGGAGCCAAAAAAGTCATTGTTCCAAGAGGAACCAAACGCGTGGAGAGAGTTCAGCAACATTCCAAGGCCTCCATCAGTATCATGGTGTGCGGAAACGCTGCAGGAGATTTATTGCCTCCTATGGTGGTGTACAAGGCAGGAAATCTATACGAAGGTTGGACTAAAGGAGGTCCTCCTGGAACGGTCTACAGCAACACACCCAGTGGCTGGTTCGATATGGACCAGTTTGAAAAATGGTTTTTCCAAATTTTGCTGCCCAAAATTAAAGACATTGAGAATAGTGGAAAAAAACTTGTTATTGGCGACAATCTAGCCTCTCATTTTTCACCTACTGTCATTGAAGCTTGTGAGGAAAACAATATATATATGACAGCGCTTCCACCCAACAGCACCCATCTTATGCAACCATTGGATGTGGCAGTGTTTGCCCCATTTAAAAAAAAATGGCGTCAGATTCTAGACAAATGGCGCAGTGAAACAAAATCGTCATCGTCCATTCCAAAAGAATATTTTCCGACGCTCCTGAATCGATTGTGGCTTGCGGTCAGTGAGAATGTGTCCAATAATTTAAAATCTGGATTTAGAGCCACAGGGCTCTGTCCATTTAATCCACAAGAAGTTCTCAAAAGAATTCCAGACCATCAAGACGACGCAAATGACCAAGCCGCTATTCTAAATGAGAGCCTAATTGATCTGCTTCAAGATCTACGCGGATCAAATAAGGAAAAGGTCACTAAAACACGTGGCAAGAAAATAGAGCCTGGTAAACAACTCAAGGTTGATCCACCTCAATCAAACCTATCTACAGATGAATCAGTCGCTGGCCCTTCAGGAACCCAGAGAAAGATTCTAACTAGTAGCGACGATGATAGTGACGACGAACCCGTTGCAAGTTTAGTTGTAGTCCCTAAAAAAATGCCAATAAGAAAGCAAGCAAAAAGGGTTGTTAAAGCTACAGATGACGTCTGCGCAATCTATTCTAGAAAGTGGAATAACTACAGAGGTCCTGATTGGATTTGTGGCTTTTGCAATGAGACAAGCACGGACCCATTTTTTGTTTGTTCCCTCTGTACAAACGAATATTTTGACAGTGATGACTCTCTAAAAGATGCAAATTTTTCTCTGTAAAAGGAATATTTTGATTTCTTCTTTGTTTGTTTTTATGGAACCTGTACAGAATTTATGTTTATTCTACTATCAGAATTTCTTTTGAGTTGTTCTTTGAATCTAGGTAATAAATAAATGTATTATCAAAAAAATGCATCAAAACTTCCGAAATATAAGACTAAAATTTAAAATGCCCCCATTATTTACCATTTTTGATGCCAATGAAGGCTTAATACAGCCTCTACATTGGCGCAAATTCGATTTGCAGGTGCTGCCAAAGTAACCCCAAAACTCTGCCTACTTTGGCACCCCACAAAAAAATTTTTTTCTGCATCATGCGTGGATAAAAACCAACCATATTCGGGTGTTCTACTGCCAATTGGACACAAGGCACGATGAAGTCTCAAAAAGTTTGATTATGCAATCGGTTTCTGACTTAGAGTACCAAAATAGGTCAAAACCTGCCAAAGTAACCCCGTTTTACGGTACCATTTTGAGCTTTCATTGCTTTGAAATATATATGGTTGACAGAGTTATTTACATCAACTTCAAGTTTCATATTTGAGTGATTAGAAATATATAAATCGTAGAAAGGATTGGATGAATTCTCTATAGGAATTCAATTTGCATTCTGTTGTCGATCACAAAAAAATGCGATTTTCTGATTATCTCTCTTTCGTTATACGTGTAGTTGAATCACCCTGTATTCCGTTGGTTGCTCCATTCTGAATTACTTGATGACTGCTGGACCAGACAGGTATGTTTAAACGTTATACTATGTACATTAGGAGCACTTAGGCTGACCCCAATATTATCTTATCATGATCACGAACCTCTATCAAGTCTTTCTTATCAGAATTGTTTTTTATTGTCGCATAAACGTACCGTACCCGTTCTTCTTAATGAAGGTAAGTAGATCTCTGGCTGAGATCAGCATCACTCAAAATGGACTGACGTCTGATGACCGACTGCAAGTTTTAGGACCAAAAAGTCAGTGGTAGAAACATCATGTAGAAGATCCCGCGGATTGGTTTTTTCTAAACACCCAGTGGTTTCTTGAAGTGGATAAATTTGTTATGAATTTATTCATAACATTACGGAATTACTGTAAATAATTGGCACCCACCATTTGCTTGTCAGACTAATTTTTGTTGACCTGGAGTGATTATTCATATTAATCGACATACATTTCTATATAACTATATGTGTATAATATCGATGGCGTGATAGCCTACTGTGTAATACGATATATCAATTGGTATTCAAGCTTGAGTAACGTTCATAATCAGTTCCGGTACAAGTTATTTACAAGCTTATAATTAATAAATGTCACATATTTTCTCTGATTCATTATCACTACAATGTGAAAAGCGAATTGGATAGATTTTAGATTTGCAAATATCGCAGTATTATTTGGGTAGGTACTACACTTATAAATATAATAGGCTATTAACACTTTCATATTATGCAATTTAAAATTAGTATCATTAAGCTCAATTTATAAACTCCACTGCCATAGCTACAGTTGACGCTTCAGTTACTGTTCGTAGATGGACTATGCTAAAAATAAACATCTGTTCATAAACCTCGTAGCTGACGCAGGTGTCGTCGGATATCTCCTCAATACATTTTGGAACGGCAACGTCAACTGTAGCTACGGCAGTGGAGTTTATAAATTGAGCTTTATAATTGTCATCATTTGAGACAATACGGTCATAGCTAAAATAAGTGGGGGTTCTCTGCTACATAAAATTCACACCCTTCGTTTCAAAATTGCGTAAAAGGAAACAAAAATATATGTATAAAACAAACTATAAAGAATCTTGAAAATGTTATTTTTTTACTTACTCCTACACTACATTTCTAGCTTGATAATTCTAAATGAAATACATTGCGTAAAGTTCCATAAACATCGCAAAGTTTATTATTTATCTAATTAAGCTAATGACGTCATTAGGTACGAGAAAGAAATTTCCAACCTCCCATGCAGCTGTGATTTGGTCTTAGCTGATACAAAATATGGCAAAATAATAGAATTATTTAAATTATTCTTTTTATAGCGGAAACCTAACCAATACCCTTATGAATGTGAAACATTATTTGAAAGTAACTCAATTGCCTTTCAGGATATTCGATAAATACAGGATGATCCATTCAAACATGCACTTTTTGCTACTTTTGTATCTATCGGTAATTGTAGATACACATTTTGAACGACCCTGTATAATGGAGAACGAATTACACCCCGAACTTCAGCTTTCCATGAATCCTAATAACGCAGTGATAAACATTCAATTAAAGCTATGTTTTGCACAAAATTGATGGGAATCAATGAATTTCTCGGAAATTGGCCATCAAGTTTGGAACCCTCCCTGTATATGTATATGGACATTTTTGTAAGTTTTTAGGAGCATTAAAAACGTCAGGATCGTGTTGAAAATCTGAGATCTTATAAGAACAAGTGACGCACAATTATTATTTTTCATCAAATCAATATTTTCCGAATAGAAAATATACTTATATAGGTATTTGAATGTAGCTGAACCTATGAACCTTTTGATGTGTCTTGCATATGTTATCATTGAGTAAGACATTTTCTTCATAAAGTTTAAATGATTTGTTCATTTATACATATCAATTAATGGGTTGTGAAAATGCGGCTGTGTTAACATTGAATCCGGTCGCACTTTTTACCTCAGGTACCTTGTGATGTGACACCGTAAATGGAAATAACAAGATTTACCACTTAACACTGCATTGTCTGGAACAGAAGAAATTCTTGTACCTAAAGATCAACGTCGACTTCAGATCTGCGAGGGGAAAATCTTTGACTGTTCCATTTAGATATCTTATTCATTGAGTCGTATTGTGAATGAGATAATTTAACTAAAATTAATCAATAATACCGGAGGAGGTTGGTTTTAAAGTAAATAATCCAATAATGTTACCTTTATATTCTTCTTTTTTCTAACTTGTATCTATATCATAATCTGATATTTTTGACTATGATACATATTTTTAATCAAATAGGTCCGTCTCGTTTTCAAATAATTTTTTTATGGTTCATTAATTGGCATATTTTCAGTTTTCTGTGATTATTTGAATAAAATTCTACTTGAAAACTTCGTGTTTTCTGTTCAATTCGAATTTGAAGGATGGTGAAACGCTGTGAAATGTGTAAAAGACAATTTAGAAGTGGTGACCAGAACACAACATTTCACTGGTGAGTATCGTATCAATCGTTGTATAAACATTATTTACTCATTCTAATGTGCAAAACAAATTGGGGACATTTGAAAACATTCTCGGGTTCACCAAAGATAGTGGGTATAATTATGATCGGGAAAGAGAATATTTCTAGAGACTACAAGTAATAAAATGGTTGGCCCAAGTGACAAGAAAATGCTCAGAGTAGTAGATAAGCCCATATTTAGTGGAATTTAAAGGTAATAATATCTTGTTTGATGGTATATTTTTGAAGTTCGAAACTAGTTAACTTTAAATTACCTACCAGAAAATAAACAATATAGTTTGACAGTGAATTTAATCTATCATTCGAGTAATAAATCTGAGATGTATATTTCCAGAAACCCTTTTTTTGTTAAATTTTAGCAATAATGGATATGATATTTCGAGCTTAACCATGGGATCTGTTATTATAAGAGTTACGAGTTCGGTTAAATTAGGGCAAAGTTTTTATGCTGAACAATTATCTGAGAAGAAATTTGAGGTATCATTTTGTTAGTAAGTCAATTTATTCAAATGCAGACCCTTCCAAAATAGCAAGACACTGGTACTGGGGGATTCTGTTGTTGCTATCCTCGATCAAGAATGAGGTAACCCTAGTAACTGATTCAGATGTTGATTTCAAACAACTACATACTGTGGCAAGGATTGTGCTGATTGTGCGTTATCCATCTAGTATGTTATAAGATCTAAGGAACAGACAATATTATACGGTCTGCTAGGAGTTCATTTGAATCGAAAATGACTTGATTATACTCGAAGGTGAATAAACAAATTTTGAATACCTAGTGAAAAAAATGCTCTCTGGCCCGGCCGAACGCGCTCCTTCCTTCCGCCAATTTATTCGATGGTCTCGCGCATCCGCCAAATCCGGCAGGTGGTTGCGCTGAAATCGAGCGGGCCGTGCCCCGACAAGCGTTCTAAAAATAGCGACGCAGCGTCACGCAGGCGGCCATGCCGGAGACAATTATTGTTATTATTATTGTGATCGCACATTTTCGAGCGAGAGTTGTGCGTGTGTTCGAAAAGCAAAACGTGGCGCCACTATGCGTTTGTACGAATGCGTGATTTACTCCTGAAATATAGGATATGCGAAAAAATGGTGGGCGCATCGTCGGGCTCTTTTTTCGAGACGAATCCACTGACGAAAACGAAAATTGGCTATCGTCTTTTGTTTTCGAGTTGTGAACAAAACTTCGATTTTTCAACTTTTAGGCACATGTGAATATCAACATGGTTCTACGAAATGAAAATGTTTACATTCTCAAGGCACTTTTATCTGTATAATCCAGTGAAGTCGAGAAAATCTAGAAAAGGTGCGCGTTATCGCCTAAAGTTGTGTTTTTTAAAATGGGAATCATAGTTGGCTATGGTTTGGTTGGAACGGATTTCTACCCTTCTAACCACATATCAAATGTCGGGTATTTAACATTTCTGGCCAATCAACAGCCTATATTTTGTACAGAGAACAGAACAATTGTTAACAAGTCAATTACTAAGTTCTTGGGTATAAATCTAGATGATAAATTGAAATTCAATAATCATATAACGTCCTTGAACAAAAAACTAGCTAGCAGTTGTTTCGCTGTCCGAATAATTAGGAAGGAACTTGGATTTTCGATTGCTAAAGCATCTTATTTTGCATTGGTTGAGTCGCATTTGCGATATGGCATTCCTTTCTGGGGCTTCTGTAGCCAACAACTGTTTAATTCTGTTTTTGTAATGCAAAAAAGAGCAATACGCTATTTGTGCGGAGTTATGAACTATGATCATTGCAAACCTCTATTTCAGCTTCACAAAATATTAACATTATGCAGCATCTTCATACTTGAATCTGTATGTTTGATGAAAAAGACACATCTGAATATGACAAGACTTAGAACACACGAGACACGTCAAAACAACAACATACCTTTGCCGATTCCAAAATCTTATTTAACAAAAAATTCATTGATGTTTGAAAGTAAAAAAATGTTTAATCATTTGCCAACTAATTTAAAGCAAATGTCTGACTTATCCAAATTCCGGAAGGCAGTTATCAAGAATATTACAGTGACAAATGGTGATATATACTGTAACTACTTTTAAAGTTTTATTATTTTAATGTGTTTATATACTGTGATTTTATATTTTTATATTTTTTATATATTTTTTATATTTATCACTTAAATTTTAAACAAATTTTTAAATTCTAGTATTTAACTTCTAGTGCATATCTTGTAAGTCTTCTCTATGTGATAGTATAGTTTAACGCTTTGTCAATAAGTATTTTTTCTCAGACAATAAAGCATATTTTTCATTGATTTGATTGCATCTACACAAATTTTCGGAAATTTTTGTCTTTTCCTTGGGGGAAGCAACATGAAATTACACTGGATATTTTTTGAAGTTCAAAGGTGAAATGAACTTAAGTGGAATACAGTCAAGAATAGTATATAATGATACAAGTTTTGTAAGACGCTATTTTGTCGCACGCGTTGTTTGGAGTACGACAAGATAGGCGAGGAGTGCTCCAAGGGAACAAGTGCGACAAAACGTGTCTTATAAAACGTGTGTCATGCACAATTCTTCCTATTTTGCATTAATTTGAAGTCTTTCATTGAACAAAATTGATTCAAAATCGATAAATGACAGAAACATCTTCGATTGGTAACAATGATGACATTGAAATATTTGAAATCTGACGCATACCTAAACGTATAAAGCCTAGTTTACTGTTGAGCGATTTTGATTTTGTAGAAAATTCTCGTCTTCGACTCGGGAGGATTTTCAAAATATTCGTGTTGTCGAAAAAATGTCCACTAATAATTGAAGCTCTAGTGGTATTATAAGTGAAAATACCACCCATAGCTCACTCGATTCTCAATAGTTGATGACAGTCATTGCTGTAATGAATCGAGTAATAATGACATTACATTTGATTAATATCGTGACATCCCATCGTCTTGTCAAGATCGAATAGAGAGGAAACTTTTTTAGAAAGAGAAATTAGTCTATCCAATTAGAATATCAAACATAGTTTGAAATGAATGTCTGGTAGATTACGAGCAGAAAACAACTACTTTCCTGGTAAATACCACGCAGAACATTGAATTATATCTGCTCGTAATCCATATTAGCTTAGTCGAGCTATAAGCCACTTCCAAGTTCTGTGATTTGGGAGATTTAGTTCTGGAGTGTTTCTTTCTTCTGCCGCATGGTGTCGCCACTTCCAATTGTCTGTTGGAATGCGGCTCAGTGCGGTCAAATAAACGCGACGAAGGTGCATTGGGACAGGCAACGCTTCGAGTGGAGATCTTACGGTCTCTACTCGGATAACTACCCTGCACTGATGAGGGCCAATAAGCCCGAAACCGGTCTGTAGGTTGTTAGGCGTGCCTGTCCCGATGTGAATTTGTCACGTCTTAGGAAGAAAGAAACATTTGCGATCTGCATTCACAGTGTGAATCGTTGCATGGATTACGAGCAGATATAATTCAATGTTCTGCGTGGTATTTACCAGGAAAGTAGTTGTTTTCTGCTCGTAGTCTACCAGACATTCATTTCAAACTATGTTTGATATTCTAATTGGATAGACTAATTTCTCTTTCTAAAATTGTTGTCCAAAATTTATGGCTTTTCCATTTTTCAGAGAGGAAACTATTAACCATCATTGGATTCTTATGGTGGATTTATGCAGCGATTTTAAGTTATAAGTTTTAAGTCATAAGTGATAAGAAGTTCAATCATTGGTTTTCAATGTTTCCATTCATACACTTGACATAAGTTTTAAGTTGCAAGTCATAAGTTTTAAGTCTTAAGAATGTTGGCCAACTTTTATCTCTTATGTCTAAAAACTTAAAACTGATCATATTTGTGCATGCGTTTTCAATTCTGTGACGGTTTTTTATAGGTTATTGTCTGTGATTGTGTTTTTTATTAAAACTTATATCAGAATCATTAGATTATAAAAAGAAAAAATGGATATTGATGACTGAAATTTTAAAGTGACTACTGACACAACCACAGAAATTGACCAATGTGAGAAGTTACCCTTAAGACATGACAGTCCTTAATAATTCCTGCATAATGGTCATTTTTTCTTTATGTCTTAAATCTGATTACTAAAAACTTAGGACTTAAAACTTATGACTTGAAATTTCTGCATAAATTCACCATTAAAACTAAAGCACAGTAAAATACACGCAAATTCAATAAATACTGAGGTGGCGTTCGTTCCTAATATGACAAAAAACCATACAAATGTATTGTTGATTGCATAAGGCATCTTAGTTGCACAGAGGTTGCACTTTTCTGTGAATGCAGATCGCAAATGTTTCTTTCTTTCTATAAGACGTGACAATGTGTGCATCGTTGCGTGGACTGCGAGCAGATGTTCTGCGTGGTATTTGCCAGGAAAGTAGTTGGTTTCTGCTCGTGGTATACCAGTCAATCCAACTGTGTTTGATTTTTCATTGGACATTACGAGATATGTCTTTCTTTCAATTCCGCCTCTATTCTTCGAAATTAATCCATCAACATCCACATAAAATCCAGTAAGAGTCCCTACCCGAATTTCTTTCATCCTTCACCGTAGGAATCCAGCGACCGGACGGATTTATCGAGAGGTGTTCCCGCATAAAGAAATAATAACAGAACAGATTGAATGTAAATTTCTCGAAAACAAAAAAAGGCCGTGTGGCATTGTGTGACTGCGATCGCTAGAGAGGAAGGAGTGGTTCGCTTCTCTTCTCCCCATATAACCAGTTCCTAATCTGTTGAAGAGTCAGAGCGCATAATGGGACAGGCACTCTCGAGGTGTTCCACAGTGCCATAACAATCTGTTGCATATATACAGGGTGTCCGATATTTCGAGCTTAACCATGGGGATCTGTTATTATAAGAGTTGCGAAGTCGGTTAAATTAGGGCAAAGTTTTCATGCTGAACAATTATTTGAGGTATCGTTTTTAGTTTCAGAGTTATTGAAAAAAAAACGGAAATTTGTAGCTTTCGTTTTCATTTTTTCAAGCGAAAACCAAGAGAACTAGAAGTTTTTAATTGGGACGTTTTTCAGGAACTTTTTCACAAGGAATCCAAATCTGTCATCGTATGTTCCAAGGCGTTCTTGATATCAGAGATACAACACTCAACTTTGGTTTTTCTTATGGTCGCCATATTGGATTTTTGCATTTTTGAAAAGTCTGTTTTTTTTCCTGATTACTATAACGTATCACTCGATATGTTGAATCTTACCTGCTGGTCAAAATTGGCAAAAAATCGTTTTTGCGAAAAGTGCTTTTTGTTAAACAAACTAACTTCTGATAGTTCAATTGAACTTGGAAGCTTAATTGCATAAAAACGAAGCTTATTTTGAATTAGGCACGACATTTGAAGTTATGAAAGTTTTTTCTTCGCAAAACAAAGCATTCTTAAAAGATGCTCGAATATTCCACTATTCACTTCTAAACACAATTTTATTCTTCATCCCGAGTTCTGAATAGCTCAATCGATTGGTACCTACAATTCCAAGAATCAGATCTTGAAAGAAAGAATACTGGATTATTGTTTATGGGAAATGAAAAAATATTTCTTAAAATTGTACCCATCGATGATATTGCTGAGCTGGCAAGAAGAACTTTGTTATGTATTCAATAATTTTGTTTCGTTTTGCGGAGAAAAAACGTAATAACTTTCCTGTTCGTTCCTAACTTTAAACCTTCGTTTTCAAGAAGTTAAGCTTGACAGAAATGTGAACGTTCCTTATCCTCAATTTAACTATCAAAATTTATTTTCTAGTTGTTTCCAACTCGTACTCTAAGTTTTCAAACATCCTAGATGTTTTTAGGTGAATTGTTTTTGACGTACGAGATTTTAAATATCATTTTTATTTTTGCGCTAAAATAATCAAGTTAGTTGGTTTGGAAATGCGTACCCTCTGTATCTTTTGAACATTCCAAGATATTGAAATGCGATTTTCGGCAGTCGATTTTCAACGAAAATCGAGCTTATAACATGTAGGTTAGTTTTATTCCAACTCCTTCAGCAATCGATGTTTCCTATCAAAATTGCCCAATGTGCAACCACTGATACAGACGAAAGTTTATTTCCGATTTCGAATTTCGAGACGAAAGCTCCGCAGTGGGTATACCTACACGGTCATAACTTGAGCACTTCTTTTTCACATCCGCAGATTGCACGTCTTATCTTCGACATCTGGACGGTTCTAATTCTAAATGACATACTATATCAACCTGTGCCGTAAACCCTTCGGAAATGTCATGACCTCCACCTATGCGCTCCTCTCTGTTCCTCCAGATGCGCGCGAGTGAGTCGCAGAATCTGGATTTGAGAAAGCTTTAATGGACTGTCAAATAAATTAAACAAGATGTGATATATTATTATTGAGCCCATTGTTAGGAAGTCTATTATGTTTTCCATAAAGCGTGTCAATAGCTTATCACCGATGGATATCTCGTGATGTACGAAGGTGTTGTCTAGCTGATTTCAATGAGTTCGTTGAGATTGATTGTTGGATTGGTTACCCATCAAAATAACGAATCTTTATGATGTGGGACTCGAATTCCTGCTTGTTTTGATGAGTATGGCGGCGGGACGTTGTAAAATCCCCTCACCAAACACTGATTGATACGTCTCAATCACTGTATTGATACTTATCACAATGGATTCAATGCGGGGCTACGGACGGAGTGCCTCAGGGAATTGTACTAGGACCCATCTTGTTCATCCAATTCATAACTGAATGATATAAATCTTTATACGCATTCGTATAAACTTGGCTGCATCAGATGACCTATTGAGGCGAATTTATACACAACGCTTTTTCATCAATTTGTTCACTTTCTGTCACTGTCATAGGACCATAATTTTCTATTTTTGTTCTATAATGAAGTCATGCGATACGCCAATGCGTATCGAAGTAGCCTCACGAAAAGGGATATCTTGTATTGTTCAGAAAACATCGTGAGAACCAAGGGAGAGAAGGTAGGAGTTGGTGTTCTTCTTAAATTTCTGGAGATCGTATGCCTCAGGAAACACCTCCCTAGGCAATGAATTCCAAAGTCTCGATGTTCGTTGGATGAACGAGTCTTTGGAAAGGGACGTTCTGCAGGTCTCTAAAGTGACCACGAAGGGTTGTGAAGGCTGAACTTGACGGGTTAATCTCGAAGAGACTGCTAATATAGGAACGATTGTTGATATTTCAGAAGAGCATCGATCATGAAAATATCTATAAAATAGAGATAAAGTGCCAACTTTTCTACGGTGTTTCAGAGAAGTGAGTGAGTTTGTAAGCGAGGCATCACCGACGAGACGAATTGCCCTTTTTTGGACAGAATCCAATAGTTTCAGGATATGTTTAGGTGTCGCATTCTAATATGGGATCAGTATTCCAGGACAGGTATGATCTGTGCCTTATAGATCATAAGCAGTTGACTGGGAGTGAAATAGCTCTTGGCTCAAGTGATTTTCCAAGAAAGGTTGTTGCTGAAGTCTTATATAACTTGTATCATAATATTCCATTTCCTTTGAGTATTTTGATACCTTTAATCAAGACCTTCATTTACTTTAAGCTCTTCTGGGATTTGACATACAAAAATATATACTCCTTTTCGAAATCAACTCCTATATTTTGTTAATGACAAAACAGAATCACGCATGCGCAAATCATCTTTTGGTTGATCAAAGAACAATGTTGCATAAATGGTGAAATGTAGGTAGATCATGAGTTTCAACATCTCTATAGTGAAAACGATACTGACTGAGAAATGACAGATCAATGAAAAAGCGGTGTGCATGAATCAAATATAAACACTGCAGAAAAAAACATTTTGACTGTTGTCTATCAATTCTATAGATAGATTGGATATGAACACCAGATTTGCCCAGAAAGGAATAAGGAAATGATGCTTTAAAAAAATAATTTTCACTTTATTGTGGAAGTTGAGATGGACGATGTGTTATTCAAATAGTGAATGTTATCGACAATGCATTTGAGGTAATATAAAGAGTTTTGTTGCATCTGAAACGATTTCAACTTTATATTCAATTTTGAAATCATCTCGTCCTTGATCATATAAGCATAATCTGAGTATTGATGATGAGTATAGATAATCATGTTAGGAGAAGCCATTGACATGAGAGAATCAAACGAAGAGACAGAATTACCACATCATTAGTCATATACTGCGGCATAATAAAGTGGAACATATGGTTCTCGTAACAAAGATTTGTTTGAATATCTCATTTTTTCATTCTGACACTTGACACATTGTGCGATGATTCGGAAATGGGAGCTACAGATGTTCAAATCGTCTGCTACTGCTTCACACTCGTTATGCAATGCTCATCATCATATTTGATGTATGGACCGATGGACTGCGCGTTTAAATAATCATAGTTATAATTGGAGTGGATTGGATGTGCATACGAAACTTTGTTTTTACTCAGAAGTAATGAAGGACTTTGTTAATGGATTTTTTGAAGCACTGATCTACGTTTATAACTGATGTAAATCAGCAAACACAATAATATCTAAGACATAATGAAAATGAGCAGAACACAACTACTTTCCTAGCTAATGCCACGCATAACATTGAATAATATTCGCTCTATACACAGATTCACTAAGTGAATACAAGTATGCAACTATTTTTTTCTTTGAACACGAAATGGTGACCTTCAGTGACTTCTTTGTACGGTAGATAAGAAATTATCCTGTGATATACAGAGTGAAAAAAATATCTTGCCACACATTAGGTTTGTCCTTATAAATAATGTATACAAATTTCATAAAGCGCACATATAATACAATTATTATTTGATTGACTGTTCATAAAACCTTGGCAAAGTTTGAAAATAGGCCATATTTTCCCAAAGACCATTATACGAAAATATGATACGATCATAATCAATTGACTAGTGCAGTTTTATTTGAACATAAAGCATTTTTATAAGTAAAACAATTTGGTTACATGAATGTTCCTAACAATTGTGTATTACTATACTGAAGCCAGGAACATCCTAGAATATCAGTTACAGTAGAAGTCCAGTTTGAACGTTTTTTGTGGCATTCTTGATAATGGGAAGAAAGAAACATGTGTCTCCTGTATTCTCAGTTTGAATCGTTGCAAGTAGATATAACTCAATGTTCTGCGTGGTATTAGCTAGGAAAGTAGTTGTTCTCTACTCGTTGTCATCCAAACTGTTTTTGTATTATGAATTGGGCAAGACGTAAGATGTCTTTTTCATTTATTTATTTTATTGATAGACTGATTAAATTATCAAAGTATGTCGCAAAATAGTATCAAAGTATGTCGCAAAATACCTCCAAGTTCAATTGTAAATGCAGTTTAGAAGGTGCGTTTCATTTTTTCAGCAAGATGGCGAACAATTTTTATTCTTCATTCGTCTGATTTTTTTTGTGTCTGAACTGATGTTCATATCTTGGAAAAAAATGGTGAATTATTGTTCTCGAAAGTCAGTTTGTCCCAATTGCATGTTTTTGTATATCTCATAAAAAACACTGACACAGATGACGTCATCGAAAAATTGAATGCACTTTTCAATACCGCGATCACAGTATATACAACTGTTGACGACTGCTGATGCAAAGGTTTCTGTCTCTTCGATGAACTTTCCTACCCATGGCGAGAAGAAGAAGAAGAAGAAGAAGAGGAGTCTTTGGCCTGAGAGCACTCGATGGGTCCGCTGAACCACACACGATGGTTCTTGTGACCCAGTCACTCACAATCTCATTTGCAAGCCAACATCTCAAATCATGTACTGTTCTGCATAGAGTGTGCTGATGCTCGTGTCGATGATCATTAGAAGCTACTGAATTTTTTGCCACCCAAGTCACTTCTTTCGAGTGGCGTACGTCGCCGGTGGATTATGGGGTTCCTCAAGGAACGGTCATTGAGCCAGTGGGGATCGCGCTGAATGTTAATTTCATGGGTATGCGATTCTTTTTCCCTCCCTGGCAGAACTGAGTGCTACTAAAGAATCGAAAGTGGTAACCTAGGAGGGCATTAGAGTTTGCTGCCAAATAAGCATTAGCCAAGAAATGCTGAAGGTTTTTTGAAAAACAAACTGTGAAGAATCATGAAATTCAAGACAACGGAAATCATTTCCAACGATATGTTATGTGATTGAAATAAACTATCGTTTTACTATTTCTATAAATCATTATCAAATAATTATTGAATTATAAATATAACATATACATTTATTTGTTCTATTCTGGTTCTATAATGAAGTCATTATGAAACGCAAATGCCTATCGAAATGGCCTCTGTTTCGATACGCATTTTTTATTATTCGGAGGTTGGTACAATCGAACTGTAAAATGAAAGTCAGAAGGGTTAGGCCCAGCTTACTTCTGAGCGATTTTGGATTTGGTGATATGTTAGAAATACATACTTCGAAACAATAATTATATACACACATTTATTCTCTCATCCTTCAAATACAACGTCTAAACGGTAACTGACTCTCAGCCAAGGTGGATATAGGATGGTGAAACAGCTTCCTATTAACAAGCACTGGAATAAACTGTAGACCTTTGCCTGCTCGATTTCATACCGTAGTAATATTTCCTGAAATTAACAGAGATGGCGACATACCTTGTGTCGGTAAAACAGAATATTTGCATCTGTCACCTTTTTATCAGTTTCATCTATTCTAGATGAAAAATGACTGAGAAGAGTCAAAATATCGATAACTATTCCAGATTCACTGAAAATATTGTGTTTTGATGTCATTTCAACTCATGTCTGACAGATGCGAACCACAGAAATACATGAGCAACAGAAATCTTCTTCGATAATCGATCTCACCGCCATCTTCATTCAAGTCGTGGAAATATTAGTACCTTCTCAAACGGTCTACAAGTTTTTCGCAGAAACAATTGAAGAGCTGTTTCACCATCCTATATCCACCTTGCTCTCAGCCTAACTTCTTCACATCCCTTGATTCATCGTATCACTGAGTCATACCCGATTGAGCCACTAAGTGATACTGTACATATCCTACATATCCTACATATCCTACATTCGGCCATCCTGGGGTTAGTATTTGTCCTCAGACTCTATATCGTCCTTATAACATGATGCGGATACGTGCGACTTTCGCACATTTTCATGGTGACTTTCACCCACTTACATAGCGACTTTCGCTCTTATTTCATGGTGACTTTCACCCATTTACATAGCGACTTTCACTCTTATTTCATGGTGACTTTCACCCATTTACATAGCGACTTTCGCTCTTATTTGATGGTGAATTTCACCCATTTCCATGGCGACTTTCGCTCTTATTTCATGGTGACTTTCACCCATTTCCATGGCGAGTTTCGCTCTTATTTCATGGTGACTTTCACCCATTTACATAGCGACTTTCGCTCTTATTTATGGTGACTTTCACCCACTTAAATAGCGACTTTAGCTCTTATTTGATGGTGACTTTCACCCATTTCCATAGCGACTTTCGCTCTTATTTCATGGTGACTTTCACCCATTTTCATGGCGACTTTCGCCTCTTATACCGGTGACGTTCACCAATATGATTGAAAAGAAGAATCCTTCACCTTCGCCACACAGGTCACAAGGACCACTACCAACTTAAACCAATACTCCCTTTCCTCAAAGGTCCTCGAGGTCCATTCCAGGTCCGAAATAATAAGCTTCTTATAACTGATGACTTTCACCATGAGTTACCTTATACAATTTCAACTTCAAGACATTCCTTTGGTTACTCATTTTCACTTCGAAAATCTTGTTAAACTTATTACCACTAAAGAAACTGATGGATTCAATATCCCACCGCTGTCTTTGTTAGAAATACATACTTCGAAACAATAATTATATACACACATTTATTCTCTCATCCTTCTAATACAACGTCTAAACGGTAACTGACTCTCAGCCTAACTTCTTCACGTAACATCCCTTGATTCATCGTATCACTGAGTCACCCGATTGAGCCACTAAGTGATACTGTCAGCGTATATGGGGTGGATGCATATCCTACCATATCTTACAGATACTAGCAATGAAAAACTCAATGTTTTTTTTTGAGAATTTTAATTTAGAGTACAATTTGAATTGAATTGTACGATGAAAACAAGATGAATTGTCAAGAAGTTTCTTCTCGAGTTATATCACTGGAATCAAAAATTCTTTGGATAGTGCATTTCCTGCACTCGTTACGTTTCCGCACTCACCGCTACGCGGCTCGTGCTAAACGACTACTCGTGTGAAATATGTCACTTTCCACAATTGTTACGTGATATACTCATTAACTGAATATTTGAAAATACAATATTGCAATCTGAAAGAATTTTCGCGAGTCATCAAGTAAGACTCACTCGATAATCTATGGGGACTGTTGAAAACATCTGAATTTAATTATATATGGTGAGAAGACTGTGGAGTCGTTGACCTCATTTATAATTATATGGGTTAAGTATTAATAGAGATAACTACGTCCTCAAAGAAGTTTTCAGATTCAGTCGCTCTTTCATAATATTTACACTCACCTGACAACTAGTAATTTAACCGGGAAAATAAATGGTTGTCATAATTGATTACCGAACCATTTCACCTAATAATAATGTGAGTAGCCAAATAAGGTGGCAGTCCTGATGAATCGTTTTTTTCCTAATAATTATCATCATCTACTCGGCTGCTATGGCAAACGCCCCACCATTTACCTAATAATGGACCTCATAATTATGGGTTGCCTATTATTTGTCATTCCATTTCACGATCAAAATTCCTAGTGATGGATGGAAAACATTTCACAGAACACGGAAAGATCACGCATTTTCCGTACTTATTACCTGTCAAAAAACCTAGTCACTTTTACTTTTTTTTTTCATTTCTCTGGGCAAACATATTGCATACTGGATCATTTAGTCGAGTATGCTTCATCAGATTAATTTTTTCACTGCACTTTTTCCACTTGAGTGTTTCCTCAATGACTACGCCACTAATGCTTAAAGAAGTATCGGTTAATTTTCGTATACCGCACGCACTCCTATAAGTTGAGAAACATTTTTAGCAGAAATTTGAGATAACAAATGGTGTATTTTTGAAACAAAATAGGTCCGTATCTCCGAAAATACTTGAGACTGCCGCGTTTTGACTTCTTGATCAGGAGTTCAAAATACGTAAGTACCACTAAAAAATGTACATGAGTATGTGTGATGTATGTCAGTCGTTTTAACAGATACCACTTCTTCATAACACCTTGATTTTTCTATACATCACTCGTTGCTGCTTTCTTTAAAGTAAATTAATTTTTTTCTCATATTCTGAAGCCTTTCGTATGTGCCACATAATTAACACCAGACCAGTTCTTCGTAGGTTGTTTATCCTTTCACACAGACTGGCTGTGTTTTCTTTGAAAGACAGCTAGAGTTCAATCAATTTATAAAAAAAGACCTGGTAACTATAGACCAATTGCACTGCCATCTCCAATCTCTAAGGAGCTTGAGAATGCAATCAATATGGAGATCATTCAATATCTACAGAGATCTAGAATTGTGAGCGACTGACGGTATGGTATTCATCACCAGATATCTATAGGAGTTGCTAGACTACATGACCCAATATGACGGGAAATAACTGGCCATTGTCGATCTAAATCAACACCTAGTAGAAAGTCTGGCTGTAGCATTGGATGTCTCTAAGTAATACCACAGATTAGAAAACCTTACAGATGGGACAGTCAGACAGAGCAAATGAAATTATAGGGAAAAATCGATTTAAAGGTCCAGTCATAGATTTGCGCTAAAATATTGATCGCGTGTTTTGTTTATATCGAATAAATCGTTGTCATCATTTTGTTGGTTATATTTCAAATGTTTTCGTTTTCACGATTCACGATCCAGTATTTTGGATGATTTTATGTTCTTAAAACGAATAACATATTTTCTATAAACTATAATTCAAAAGGAAAAGTAATGAGGAATTTGAGGATTATCTCAGCACAGATTAAACAACCTGTGATCATAGGTATATACCTTCATTGTCTGGAATGTGAATCAGGTACAATAATATGTTCATTGGCAATCATTACTGTGTATATAAAGATTGCAAATCATCTTTAAATTAATCGGGGAATATCAAATTGCATTGTTTTCCCAAGGACGAAAAACTGTGAGTACTTTTATTGATTGATATATTATTGACTTCGATCAAACTTATCCAGTTGATGAGAATATCTATACTGCTATATCACATTTCAACTTGAGAAATTTAGATTATGATCACTTATTAGATAATTGAATCGTGTTTTATTTTTCCTGATGACAATCAATATATTCCAATTTAATCGTGAAATGCATTCAGAATCCATCATATCCCTAATAGACACTAATTTCTGATGACAACTTCACTCAGAAGTAGGTAAACTTTCATTACTAAAATGGCAACATTGCACATCGGTAGTTCCAGCGGTGACAACGACTACCCGGCAACTGCGATGCGCAAAATTCAAAGGTCCGAGGTCAATGAAAACGGATGTCGGCACATCAAACAAAATGGGCGGAGTATCTCATCTGTAACGTTCTCTAATCTGTGGTAAAACCTTCTGTGTCGTTTACAATGAAGCTTCATTTGGAATTGGAATAGATCTATGGCGTCTCATTTGATGAAACGCCTGATCAACGCCGGATGTTCCACAAGGATCTATATTGGCACCAACTCGTTTTCAAGCTCTCTACTCGCGAATGATGGTTGTTATGGTTGGGGAGCTATCATAAATTTCTGCATAGCTCAGGGGGGGCATGGTGGAATTATCCCCGTGCCTAATCAATCCCATCAGCTACCCCATATGTAGAAACGCGCATTCGCTTGACTGACAGCTCGCTGAATTATTCGACTATTCGCCTCAAAACTCACCGGGGCCCATAAACCAGCCGCAATGATTCACAATAACTTATCTCTTAACGGCGTTCTCTCACGAAACTCCTATAAACGCGATATTCCGTCGAACACTCAGTAAACCATTGAGAGAAAGTCATTACGCGGCCTCTGGTCGAACCCAATCTGCGAAAAAGTGTCGGTATTACTTCACCTGTCATTTTCCGTGTTATTAATCGCACCAAAACAAACGTGAGTTCGATGGGAGCTAATCGGAAACCCACGCGCCAGATATTGAGCACACACGGCTCTTCATTTGGGAGGCTGCTGCGTGGCCTAGTTGGACCACTCTGGATGGCGCCAGATACCATCTCGAGACGCAAACGCATGGAGAGAAGAAGCGGAACATATAGTTCTCTTACCACTTTTGCGATAATTCTGCTTGAGGTAAACAGTCGAAAATGTCTTCAGGGACCTCCAAACTACAAAATGTATTTTGGTTCTTCGAGTCGGATATTGGTTATTGCGTTATAATTTCCTATCGAATCATTTCTTGCTCTGATTATTCGATCTCTAATGTTCAAATTCAATCATGAATCGCTAATTTTGTTCATCTAGTGATGTTAATTAATATTGACTTCTGGATCTTCTCCAAGAATCAGTTTCCATTACGCTCTTTTTTGGTTTACATTTCCTGATGACAGGATTTGAAGATTTCAAGCCTCGTTTACCTTCTGTTTTTCAGAGATTTGAATTGAGTCGCTCGATAATAGTATATTATGATACAACTTCTATTTTGTCACACGCGTTGTTTGGAGTACGACGACTCGACGAGCGAAGCGAGGAGTGCTCCAAGAGAACAAGTGCGACAAAGTGTCTTATAAAACTTGTGTCATATACAATTTTTTCTATTTTGCATTTATTTGAAGTCTTTGATTGAAAAACATTGATTTATATCGATAAATATGTGAAAGATCTTCGATTGCAAACAATGATGACATTGAAATATTCAAAATATGACGCACAAGCATATATATAGCCCAGTTTATAATGTTGAGCGACTTTGAATTTTACCAGCGGTGAAAAATGCAACGTGGTTAGTGTTTTTATTGGTCAATTTAAATCAAATCACACTCTGAATTGAAATTAACCAATAAAAACAATGAGTTTTTTACTGCTACTATCACAAAATCCAAAATCACTCAGAAGTATATAAGCTGGGCCTTATCTTATCTTATCCTACGGGGATATTTTATTAGTTTAAAGAGGTGAAAAGCCAGATTTCTTAGTTGCATTGAAGTATTTTTACTAATATATAGTTCCTTACAAAAGAGTTCGAGATACTTAAGAGATAAGAACTTAGTTAAGTAAGGGCAAGGTTGCGTAATTTTGTGCTGAAATATCAACTTTATTTCTTCTCATGAACGCCATTTTGGATTCTAACATTTTCAGATAACTTTCACTTTTCTTTTGATTATATTCAAATTCTCCATAAAAAAGTATTCGAATAATGTTTTGAAAAGAAATGTGTAATATGATTAGGTTTAGCAGAAGCAAATATTTTAGTTTTTTTTTTTGCGAGATTTTCAAAACAAATGGAGATATGCGCAACAGTCTGTATAGGAATATAGTTCGTATAGTTAAAACTGTATGAACCCAGAAAAAAAATAAAAAATCCACAGGGTGTTTTCCTGATAAAATAAGTAAACATCGCACAAGTGATTCAGGGTCAACAGTTTCCATTGGAATGCACCGTATAATGTAACGAGTTTCCGTCTTTCCTTTTGTTTAGTAAAATATATATAGCCTTAAAAATTGATGATCCAGGCCCAATCACGTCAACTTTCCATTTAGCGCAAAACGAAAGTCTAATACCGACGTATAAAGCTTATTTATACATTATACTGAAACACCAACAACAATCATTTATTTTTATGATTCCTTCTGCATGTGAATTTATGATTCGTTTGTGAGCAGTAACGGTGAAGCTGCAATAAGGAATATAGGACCACCGAGCATAAATAATACTGGTCCGTGTAAATGATATGAGACATTCGAGTCAGCGTGGACTTTTTTGTTACTGCATTTAGAGTCGTTGGTGTGCCTCGACTGTGATATGCCGTGCGATGAAGAACTTCATCAGCGTTTTCTCCGAGAGATGACTATGCTGATTTCGAGATGAAAAATAACTGATGGGTATTTTTGTTTCGAGGCGCAGAAAGTTGTGTTATATGAGATATTGAGTTTCCAGCGTTGGAAACCATATACCTACCTCAAGAGAGTATTTCAAAAGTAAACGACAACCGCAAAAATCCGTAGAAATAGGTAAGGCCCAGTACCTATTGTAAATTAACTCCTAGGTCATCTTTTCATTCATTAGAAGTGAGAAATAAACATCACTTTAATGTTCCTCGTCACTGTTCAGTCATGTTTCATAAATCCTTCACCTATCAGGCTGTAAAATTTTACAATTCACTCCTCATCAGTCACCTTCATTTATCTGAATTTAAAATCAAGAAATTTTTGAAAGCAAAATTTTGTGAATCCCCAATATAAATTAAGACTTGAAACTCTATTATCTAGTAATATTTTGACAAATTACTTCTGTTTATTTGACTCACGATGATTATGTTCTTTATTACCTCATGAATGTCTTTATTACCCTAATTTTCTGTCAATTGTACAACTTAGGTTAAGTGTAAGAGTAGCAATAGCTAAACTTCGCCTACTTTGTACCAAAGAAAAAATAAAGACGATTTATTATTATTATTATTATTATTATTATTATTATTATTATTATTATTATTATTATTATTATTATTATTATTATTATTATTATTATTATTATTATTATTTGAAAATTTGAATTTAATCAATTCCAGTCACGACTCTGCGGTCTCCGACACCACACAGAGTCGAGCTGGAGAAAAACCAGTGACCACTCCCCACGCCGTGAGGTAAGTGATCACTGGGACCGAGAATCGTGTGCCCTGAGTAAACGCAATGATCCCAGGATGACGGCCTTCTGCATGGCTCCAGCTAAAACGCTTGCCTTTTGTCGGCTTATTATTATTATTATTATTATTATTATTATTATTATTATTATTATTATTATTATTATTATTATTTGAAAATTTGAATTTAATCAATTCCAGTCACGACTCTGCGGTCTCCGACACCACACAGAGTCGAGCTGGAGAAAAACCAGTGACCACTCCCCACGCCGTGAGGTAAGTGATCACTGGGACCGAGAATCGTGTGCCCTGAGTAAACGCAATGATCCCAGGATGACGGCCTTCTGCATGGCTCCAGCTAAAACGCTTGCCTTTTGTCGGCAAGCTGGAATTTTCTGGAGTTCTGAGAGCAGCGTATGTCGTGTACCACCAAGAGAGCCTATAATCAGGATGACTAGTTCGACAGAATGGTCTGGATAAAGTCTGCGGAGTTCGTAGAGAAGATCTCTATATTTCGTCCGTTTTTCCTCCTCCTTCAAAACGATGTTCGGTTCGGCTGGTGCCGAGAATTTATTATTATTATTATTATTATTATTATTATTATTATTATTATTATTATTATTATTATTATTATTATTATTATTATTATTATTATTATTATTATTATTATTATTATTATTATTATTATTATTATTATTATTATTATTATTATTATTATTATTATTATTATTATTATTATTATTATTATTATTATTATTATTATTATTATTATTATTATTATTATTATTATTATTATTATTATTATTATTATTATTATTATTATTATTATTATTATTATTATTATTATTATTATTATTATTATTATTATTATTATTATTATTATTATTATTATTATTATTATTATTATTATTATTAAAAATGTTTGAAATTGAAGGAGATTATGAAGTAGAGTTTTGGACTTCCATTGTATAAAGGTATGAAGATCTGAATCCTAAGAAAAGAAAACAATTAGTTATGCTGAGAAAAAAAAAATCAAAAAAGGTTGGAAATATAACTATACTATCGAATCAAAAGATTCGAATATCAATAATCTGAAAAAAAATTAAATAGGTTAGTACCTAATAGTAATATATATTATAGAGTTCATGAAGAATATAGATTCGAATGGGAATGTAAATCTATTTTTCATAAACTTTATATACAGTGTCCCCATAAAGTTGGCTACATATGGGGAAAAAATGTATTGTTATTTCTGAAAAATTCTAATGGCGGTTCGTTTATTCATGTCTGACAACTGAAAAATCCGTTACGACTTACATCACGTGACCTCAGAGTTGGCGGGAATTCGAAAAATAGTTGTCAGAGGTGTCAAAAAATGAGTCAAATTGACAAGATATCAAGATAGAATTATATATATATATCAATTTTGAACCAGATTGAAGAAAAAATCAATAATACGATTTTTATACCACTACCCTTATAGAGAAACATACATTTTTGTTTTATTTGAAAACAGCTTGAATAAACTGAATAGATATAAGGTGTGCGATTTTTCAAATTCAGGATTTTTTTGTGTCGAAACTATCCATTATTGGTCGAAATGGCTTACACAAAGACATCTAAATGTCTTTGGGCTTACATGTCCCTATATCTCAACTTTTGAGTTAATGTCAATTGATTCGATTGAAAGAAATATAGGGTGGTTTAAAATTCTGTGGTTCGAAAATTCAAACTCTGTGTTGTTATGAGCTGCCCCACCCTGTATGGTTATTCAAATTCGACGTTCATCATTGGGATCTCGAAAAGCTCATGGGAAGTGAAGATTGTTAAATTGGGGCAAAGTTGCGTAATTTTACGCTTATACTATTTTAGTTAGAGGAAATGTGTAAGTTTTTTTAGTTTTAGACTCTCCAAGGATTTCACTGTGGCTCAAATCGATGATTATAGCATTATCTCTTTCTCAATATGAATAGTTTTCGAAATATTTGAAAAAAATTGCTTATTACTTAAGATAGACCAATACGAAAGCACTTCTTCATTGTGACTTCTAACGATCTATAAATTGGCATTTTCAGTATTTCAATTCGACGTCTTTCTCCTCATTTTCAACTAGACCTAATAAAAATATATTGACACTTGGATAATTTATTCTCCTCAAATTATTAGGCCCTGAAGCCATAAGTATTTTTAATCACTGTCGACTTCGACATCAGAAAAACATG
Source organism: Chrysomela aeneicollis (assembly GCA_029955515.1). Classification (NCBI taxonomy): domain Eukaryota; kingdom Metazoa; phylum Arthropoda; class Insecta; order Coleoptera; family Chrysomelidae; genus Chrysomela; species Chrysomela aeneicollis. The sequence continues at coordinate 2,090,983 of JARUHQ010000014.1, read as the reverse complement.
TATTCCAATCTCTACAAAAAATTACAATTATAGAATAGGTAAAGACTATATTGGAAAACGCTTGTGGACTCCAAGATATTAACAACTCCATGGTATTCAAACCATTGTTTTTGAAATTTGTGTGTATAAGGGCCCTATAGTTGTGAGGCTTTTGCAAAGCTCTACAATATAGGATATTCATTATTTTTTATAGAATATCGATTCATTATAGTATAGTAATTGATGATGAGTTAGAATTGCCTTAGGGGTGGTTTTGAGATAACTGTTGGTATTCCAATTTATAGTGAAAAATATGAAAAAATGGGCATCATCCGTATTTGGAGAAGAAATTGTTGATGGCATCGGAGCGACAAAACCAAGAATCAGTTTTTTCCCAATATTTAGAAAACGAAAAAAGTTATCGTGGATTTTCTTTCGCCATAGTAATAAGCATTAAATTCTACAACTTTGACCCAGTTTGAACTTCTTCTTTTCTCACGGATTTGGAGATCCCAATGATGATAGTGGCATCAAAGCTCCAAGGGAACAAGTGCGACAACATGTCTTAAAAAATGTGTGTCATACAATTTTTTCTGATTTGCATTAATTTGAAGTATTTTATTGAAAGAAATTGATTTAGTATCGATAAATAACAGTAACATCTTCGATTGGTAACAGTGATGACATTGAAATATTTTAAAGCGTTAAGTCCAGATCACTGTTGAGGTGAGAAATGCAATATGTTGTTATTGTATTTATTGAATTAAAATATACCAATATAAACATTGAGTTCTTCACAGCTGATATCACCAAATCCAAATCGCTCAGAAGTAAGCTGGGCCTCACTCTTCTGACTTTCATTTGACAGTTCGAATGTACCAACCTCTGAATAATAAAAAATACGTATCGAAACACAGGCTATTTCGATATGTATTTGCGTTTTATAATGACTTCATTATAGAACCAAGATAGAAAAACATATTCAAAGACAAAATGTTGACAAAATGTTTTTCATTGGTTATTGATCTAGGTTATTTCATGAGTATTAGATTCAAAAGCTTGCTTCGGATACAGAATAGGTAAATAATCTTGTTGGTATAAGAGTTTGTTACCCACAGAATAACTCAGATCAAATATATGAGAGAAATGTTTCTATTATTAGTGCATTTTCATTGATAAATATGCAGCAGTAATTGAGATAATGAATATATTCTTTTTGGCTAGTACTTCACAACTTCAGTTTAATCATTCTGTATACATAGTCTGAGAACCGATATAATTGCTAAGAACACAACTATAGGATCGTTCAAGATTTCCCAACTTTTCGGCTATTATCATCATTTTTCTGTTCTCCTAAGAGCCCGCATATTCCTACAAAGCGTTTTATTGAGGCCAGCCTGCCTAGCAGAGCATTACAGATGCAGATGGATTTGAACGACTATAATAGAGAGTTGAATACATTATTCATCAGTCGTAAAAGATGTAATTGAATGACTGATTTCAATTTTCGACCTGGACACATAATGGGAGGTTCGAATTAATCAAAATGGTTGGTATGCGACAGTGGATTTCTGATGTGAGAATATGCAGGCAGTTCTGGTGACTATCTTAAAATGGTCCAAGTGTGAAACCGGCTGTGGTTAAATATTCGAATATGTTCAAGATTGCATTATCATTGGAAACTTATTCTAATTTTTTATTTTGGTAGGTAGGTAGTAATAATTGAATTGTTACAGAATTTGAATAGTCAGAACAGGAAATGTGCCTAAATCTTCTGACTTTCATTTGACAGTTCGATTGTACCAATCTCCGAATAATAAAAAATGCGTATCGAAATAGAGGCTATTTCGACACGCATTTGCGTTGCACAATGACTTCATTATAAAACCAAAATAGAAAAACAAATTTTTCTCAAACTTGCGTTGTCAGATAATAATCCTATTTGTGGAAATGTCGCGATTGGGAGAGTCTTCGAGTGGAGAAATTGAAAAAGCCATCAATGATGTTGTGCCTCGCAATACTGTGAATTCAACTACGTCAATTAGGCGACCATTTGCGATGTTTTGTTTGAAAAAAAAAAAGTGAACCCATTGCAGAAACTTCCACTGAAGAGTTAGCTTCTATTTTATGTGACTGGGCATTCAACATGAAGAAGAACAATGGAGCAGATTATAAAGAGAGTGCAGTCAAGACGATTTGGAACATTTAAGCAAAAATGTCACGAGAGAAGTACTTTAAAGATTATAAAATAATTTTTAATCCGTTCACTGACATACAGTTTAAGAAAGCGAGAAATGCACGCGACACAAAACGCAAAATTTTACAACCAATTCCAGGAAAAAGAAAGGTTAATTCTAATGCTCTCAAAAAACAAGACATTTTTGAAATGACACTGTCCTGGAGTGAAGAAAAACCTGTAGGCCTCCAAAGAAAATTTTATCACATTGCTGCCTATGAATTGTCTTGGAGAGGTGGAGAAGCAGCAAATTGTGAGATATTCTATTTTAAAATCTTGACAGACAACCGTGGAAGAGATACCGGAAGAGTTGAATATAACCCAGTGTTTTCGAAAACAGCAGAAGGGGGAAATCAGAAGTTGGCCGACAGCAAATGGTTGATAGCAAACACTGAAGAAGATTCTGTATGTCTAGTAAGATTGTTTAAACAAATTATGGGAAACGGGCAAACCATATCACATGTGAAAAGTTTTTTTTATCCAAATTCTTTCTGGCAAAAAACAAATTCGAAAGGATGGTATAAGAATTCTCCTATTGGGATAAATGAAATATCTAAATGGACCAAATCCTCGGCGAAAAATATTGGACTTGATGTCAAGCGGGTGAAAATTACGAACCATTCTAATCAAGCTGCCGCAGGAGTGGTATAGGTGAAAATTACAGGACATAGCAACCCATCGTCATTAAAACCATACCTTCAGTCAGATGAAGAACATCATAGAGAAATCATTGGTTCTATTCGTATTACCATCCAGATTCCAGGAAACAGTTACTACCACCGCTCAAAATACTGGCATGCCGCAAACTATCAACAAAATCAGTGGCGGATCATGACGTTCGGCAGACTGAGGCGCAACTTACTTCAGCGCCCCTTTCCTTCTGGAATATGCCTACCCAGTAGGCCGTATATTTAAAAAACAAAGACAGTTTTTCTCGAATATCATTTTTTTGATACGAATTCATTACATATTACATAAAATTTAAAAAATAAATATAAAATTCTGCTGTCAACATTAAAAAAAAGAGAAAACAAAACATTTCATAAAAAATAAATAAAAAATGCTATCACATAAAAGACTTTAAATATGAGCTGAAAAATAAAAATAAAATTCTGCTCTGTCAATAATAACAAAAGGAGATAAAACAAGACAAAATATTTCATAAAAAAATAAATAAAAAATGCTATCACACAAAAGACTCTAAATATGAACTTTTCTGGACTTTCTTTTTGCAAAGTCATCTATCAAATCATCAAAGTTCAGTTTTTCCATGACTTCTCTTTCGATAAAAAGAACTGAAAGGGATTTCAAATTTTCTTGAGATAAACTATTCCGCTGATAATTTTTTATTCGTTTGATCTTTCTCCACTTGCGTTACAAATGGGTATGGTTAAAAATATTTTCAAAATGGTTTCAACATTGGGAAAAGTTGAAGATAGACCGTCTATGATTGATTTATACATATCTTCGGGATTCGACAACTTCATTTCCTTCGCAAAGCTTTGGAATTGAATGATTTCTTCTTTGAAAAGGGATGTATCAATATCTTCTTTGTACAATTCGAGCAATCTGTCTATGCACAAGTCTCTTTCCACTGTAGAAATATTGGTATCAAAAATGAATTTGAAGTGTGCCAGAATTTAATTGTATGCTTCAGCTCGTTTTTCCATCTCAACTATCAGAACGTCGCAGACAACATAAAATACATTTACGATTAATGATTTTCTGCCACACAAAATTGTATCGTTCTCTACAGATTCGTCAAATGGTATTTTTCTTTTTCTCGTCCTGTTTCTCTCATCTTGAAATGTCCTAGATTCTGTCAGTGTCCCAGCCTCCTCTTCGATGAGTTCGAAATTATTTCTGGTGTGCATTATGTGGTCTTTTGAAGATGTGCATTATGTGGTCTTTTAAAGTTTAACTTGTAGTGGGAACTAGCGGCGAGTCATAACAAGCGCAAACTTTTCACTACAGCCAATGCATGCAGTAGCAGTGCAGTCAGGATAGGTCGTTGGCTAGTTCGCTAGTTGCTAGTCGCTAGTAGAGTTCAATTAGAAGGCGCGATGGTTTTATTCCATGAATACTCAGTATGGAAAAATTTACTTTGTTTTGCCCTGTTTGGCGCCCCCCGCCTGAAAAAATACGAGGCGCGCGCCTCGTGCGCCTCACCTATGATCCGCCACTGAACAAAATACAAGAAAGTTCTGAAAAACAACCTTTTTTTTAATAATTGTGTTTTTAACACTTGTACTTTTCCGTTGAATTAAATAAACTAATTTACATCTTATTTTTTAATTTATTGATCAACATATTCATCAAATTGTCTTACCGAATCACACTAGTTTTTTTTTTAGTCAAAGTAAACTTGAAATTTATAATTCGAATTTTGTTTCCATTAGGCAATTTAACGAAAAAAACTGCCTCTGGCATCAAAATTCTCATTTATAAATGTTACTTCGACTGAAAAATTAAAACCTGCGATTCTGATTCTGAATGAATGTGATTGTGGTTAAAAAGTTGTATTGCATGCATTTATTATGAAACATCATTTTATTTAACCCAACACAATACTCTAATACAATAAATAATTATTATCCTGCAATAACTGAACATGATGCTTTACTATAATGCACAATGAATCAAAAATGGCCAGGACACATTTTCAATGAGAAAAAACTACTTTTGCAATCAAAACAACAATAATTATTTAAATAGTTATCGACGAAGTTCTCATTGCCGATTGAGTCAATTTCATCACGGATTTGGTATCAAGGAGTTGGAGGATCGAATTTGCTGCAGGACTTTCCGGACATACATTCCAAAACTCAGTGTTCACAGAATACAATCATCCATAACCGCGTCACATTTTGGTTCTTCGAGCCGGATACTGGTTTCAATCGTCAAACTCAAGAGAGAAAAAACTTTCTTCTGATGGGATCTACTGAACATCCTGTGTATACTTTTCGCGAAATATTCCTCGACCAGCCAGGTAAATCACCGTTCCGTATCTCTGAGGAGCATCGACTGTGGAAGAAAACAGCAGGATAAATCATCCGGCATCGTGTTTTGATAATTTATATTTCATTATGCGTCAAACGGCTGAAGCGAGTCCTTGCCAAAATAAAACGAGTTGTCGAAAATTTGACAATTCATTTATAATAATTCAGCGACGCAACGTCTTGGCCTGTCACAATAAATATATTATTGTGCCTTTACTTGTTTATCTGCAGGCTCTTTTGGCCGAGAGTATTATAAACAAGGTATTGGTCATGGTGGAAAATTCGCGATGGTTATGATTTCGACAAGATTGTCGACCGTTTGAGAGTTGGAAACCGACTCTTAGATGGTCGAGGGGCAGCGTCAACAGCTTATGTTGGAATCTGAACCACCGAAGTGAATTTTGAAATGCACTGCCTGCAGTAGACTACTACTCTGAGAATATTTATTTTTGTCGCCAATCATTGATTTTTTATGTGAAATCACCAACAAATTTTCGCATATCATTGAGGATTGTAAAATATGGAAACTAATGGCCTTCATAAAATTATTAATTCCAGGAATGTTTTCATAGTTGAAAAATAGATGATTCAAATCAGCAGTTTCATTATCATATTGACATAGAGGTGATTCAAGGATCCCAATTTTATGTAAATGGGCCGGGAAGCAACCATGATTGGATTTGAGTCTTGTTATAATTGTAGAATATTTCATTTCCAAGAATGCCACTGTGTCCTTTGGCTCAGATAAATATAACTTTTCGGTTAATGAGCGAAAGCTTATAGAGTAAATATACCTTATCCTACAAACATTGGAATTTTTGTATATATTCTGTGAAATATGCATAATGCTTTCAAACACTGATTTTGAATCAGAGATAATCACTGATTCATCTATGTTATTGTCCAAGCACCAAGAAAGGGCTTTTTCTATTGCGAACGGTTCAGCGCTGACGATATTGCAAACCTCTTATGGTAATCGACTTTTAAAAATTATCTGTCTATCTGGAATACAAAAGGCAGCACCCACTCCTTGTGAATCCTTACTACCATCCATAAACATAACTAAATTAATATCCAAATTATCTATTAACGAATAAATCAATTTTTGATTATAGGAGGGTATATCATTGTATTGGGGGAATATAACTGTAGGCTTACATAAAATTGTATCATAATCAATTAGAAATACTGGTAAAGTTTCTAAGGGCTTGATGTAGTTCGTGAACTCGTGTGTTTGAAGAAAGGCAGCTGATAATAATGATGATTTTTTTTCTCCAATATGGGTTGGTAAAATCCTCTGTATTTAGCAAATTTACCCGGTTAATCAATGACGAGTCACATGTTCTAATTTTAGTGATATGTTTGTTTGCAAGATGTTGGCGTCTAAGATATAATGGGGGTTCATTTGTTTCCGCCAGAATTACATTACATTACATCAGAACTCAAGATGAAGAATAAAATTGTGTTTAGAAGTGAATTGGAATATTCGAGCATCTTTTATGACTGTTTTGTTTTGCGAAGAAAAAACTTTTATAACTTCAAATGTCGTTTTTGATTTCAAATAAGCTTGGTTTTTATGCAAGTAAGCTTCCAAGTTCAATTGAAATATCAGAAGTTAGTTTGTTTAACAAAATGTTTGGCTTGTGTCCCAAGCACTCTTCGCAAAAACGATTTTTTGCCAATTTTGACCAGCAGGTATAAGATTCGAACATATCGAGTAATACGTTATAGTAATAAGAAAAAACCAGACTTTTCAAAAATGCAAAAATCCAATATGGCGACCGTAAGAAAAACCAAAGTTGAGTGTTGAATCTCTGATATCAAGAACGCCTTGGAACATACGATGACAGATTTAGATTCCTTGTGAAAAAGTCCCTGAAGAACTTTCCAATCACAAACTTCTAGTTCCCTTGGTTTTCGCTTGAAAAAATTAAAACGAAAGCAAAGAATTTCCGTTTTTTTCCAATAACTCAGGAACTAAAAATGATAGGTACCTCAAATTTCTTTTTAGATAATTGTTCAGCATGAAAATGCGCAACTTTGTCCTAATTTAACCGACCTCGTAACTCTTATAATAACTGAGATCCCCATGGTTGAGCTCGAAAAACGGGCACCATGTATTTGAATATAATCCACAAAAATCCATGTCAAGTTGACCAGAATGAAATGAAACATTATTTCTATAAAAATAACCCATCAAGAAAACTGTTACTTACTTTAAAAATACATCAACATATATTATGCAACACCCAGTATGTAGAAAATGCGAGGTGACATCCTAGCTAATTCGAAAATAATCATTTTAATCGTTTACGTTTTCAACCCTACAAGTGCGCCACTGGGTGTCACATTTGCTTGATTGTTTCATTACTTTGATTTAAAAAAATCAAATCATAAGTATTTCGTAACTCATAAATAATGCTGGATTTAGCAATTTTTAATTTACGTGCCATTTATCCCTGCAAATATTAATTGATTTCCTGGAAACTGGTTCATTTATTCCTGTTGTTTTGACCCTCGCGGTACGTCACGTGGTACAAGAAGACGCGATGTCTCAGACGGCCTTGTAAAATGAAAACAACCCGTTTGTCTACGATTTACTACGAGCGTCGTCTCGTATCGTTTGTATTTGAAATTTTGTGTTAGCGGTTTTCCTCTATATCTTTGGTGAATTGTAACCGATTTTTATGAAAATTATCCGAAATTGTCAGGTGTTAGGTGGGCTCGACGATAAGTGCAAGGAAAACCGAAAGAACATTTTCCTGTCGCCTATGAATCTTGTGCAAAATTGGACCGTTACAGGTGAGTGAATAAGCAGAGGTGCTTTTCCTGGAACCATATGTTTAGGGTTGAAAACAGGTCATATAGAATCGGCTAGTAAGTTAGAATCAAAGTTATTTCTATTAAAAGGCTTTCAGACACAATAGGTATGAGCATTTTGTAGTTAGATTACTCTTATAAGGGCAGGAATAGGTACTTGATTGCACAACTTTAAGTAGAAATCAAGGAATCTAGGTACTACTTCAATGAACGTTTCCCAATTTCTCAGTTGCAATTTAGTTCAGTGTGAATTTGTGAAATGAGAAGTGTTTATAGGTGTAGGTATTCAATTGTTAATCCAAATTGTGCAACTCCGAATAAGTTCCCAGAACTCACATACCATACAAAAATTTACAAAATAAATAGATTTTTACTAAACATTGAGAATTAGTAAAAAGTGACTGAATAATAATCAATATCAATATCATCAGAAAAGCACGAATAAATGAACTATCGATTATCGAAGTTCTAGCTATATCATGAACATGAAAGCTCTTTTGACACCGGCAGTGCCTGGCTAACTGGATACGAGATCAAGGATGTGTAAGATGGCGTCATTGGTGTTGGTTCTAACAGGTGTGAATTCGCGGACGCCAAAATTTCCATTATATTTTAATTTTTTCTTATAGATTATCGATGAAAACTTTCCATTATTGTCGAGTGTTGTGTGTACTTGATGAAAACTACAGAGAAAACCTGGAGGACAATTTCATGTAGCCTGAGATTCGTGTGAGACGTGGAACCGGTATCAGAGGTGAGTACAACAGCGTTGGGAAGCCATTTTCTCATTTTGAAATTTTCGGTTTTCTTCATATTTTCCATCTAATCCAAGTAAAGTTTAGATAAGAAGTTGTATTTCACGAAAGATTTTTGATTGTTTTTTAATATGTTGTATGAGAAGTTAGAGGGGCTGCAAACCAAAATATTATCATCACAATATCAAATGATATCAATCAGATCTATTTTTTTCATTCAAAGTGTGAATAATGAGAAAAAGGAGAGAACAGTAAAGAAGTAGGTAGGTAGGATGTTGAATCTCTGAAGTATATGAAGGTAGGTACTACCATGAAAAGGTGAAAGATAAGTGGAATTTACAATTTTGTGTTGGTAAGTATTCTCTGGATAATTGATAGATATTTTAATTGAAATATCAGAAGATAGTGAGAATAAATTGGAAATAACTTGGTTGAAGTCTTATCTCTGACACCTATTTTCTTTTTTGATGTTAATATAAACATGTTCACCATTTATTTTTATTTCAACAATTTTAGAGGTTAATACTATAGTAATTTCGATAGTAACTTAATTTTAAGAATATACCATAACAATTTTCTTCTTTATATAATTTTCCATTCTATTTTCTTATACTAAATGCCAAAAGTTCTCTAATAACTTCAAAGTTTTCTGGCAATATTTTAGGTGTGAAGTTCCAACTATATGAGAAACTGAGTTTAACCCAATATCAACACCTAACCAGTAGAGGAAAAATAATATCTGGAAAAATAGTTCCATAAAATCCTGAGTAAATTGTAATTCACCAAACTATATGAACAAATCTCTGCATATTATAATCTTGAATGTATATTGATAATATCATCCCAAAATAGATAGAAAACTGGTCATCACAGATGAGAGCTCGAATTTGGAGGAATCCCAATCACAATTATTATGTAACTTTTTATTCTGAAAAAACTTGAGCAACAACTATTTTTACTCTTTGACACACTTTAATCTTCTTCAGATTTAAAAGTCCAAACATTTTCAAAATAATTTTTTTTCAGATTCATATTAATGTTCAATTGTCCAATTTCAGAATGTTTAACCCCAAAGTATGGCTAATCTTTTCAATGTCATTGTGTTTATTTTCTAATTTAGTTCTCAATTTTAATGTTTCAATTGGAAATTAATGATTTTCAGTTTTAGAGCGTTCATTAAATTTTGAAAATATCTCTGTTTGAAAAAGTTCATTTGTACAGTGTTTTCATTTCAATTTGTCCCACTTTTAGAAGGCTGTAAAATATATATTTTTTGAGTTGAAACGTCAAAAAAAATTAACTAGCGTTTTTCGTAAAGATGTCGAAATTATTGACACAATTCACTTTATTTCATCAGTAAATATATAAAAATACTTATTTTTTTTGATTACGAAAAAATATCACACTTGTCCTTTCTTTCTATCACTTTAGCGCCAACTAAGTGTAAATATGACTAAAATTGCAATTTTTCGAAAAAAGTTGGTTGTGTAAATAATTTCTACATTTGAAAATTTTCAAAATTTTTGCTACATATTATAAAACTTTATGAAAGACACTACGAATTTATTCTTTCAATCTTTCAGTTAAAAGAATAAATATTTAACAGCCTTTTGAAAGTGGGACGAATTAAAATAAAAAATAAAAAAAAGCATTTTAATTTGAAATTCTCAAATCTGTGTGTCAACTAATTTGTTGAATATTTTACCCCCAAAATATTTATTTTCAATTATAAAGTTATTTTCTGTTCGTTCATCGTGATAGTATTCAAATTCAAATTTGAATATATACTATCAACTAATTTGGAACTAGTCTGAAAGTACCCAATTATTATTATTTTGGATAACTAATTTATAAAGAATGCACCTAGTAAACAGTGCTAATTTTCAGCCACTTCAGATAGTATGAACTAATTTTTCTCAATTCAATTAATTATTTAATTAAGTATTTCTTGTTTTTTCAATTCAAAATTATTGTAGAATAGTTGTTAGTTTATATTTTGAAAATTGTACTAGAATTAAATATGCCAATTGGTTTGGAAGTTTTAACCAATATGAAAGAATTCATTATTAAATACTCGACAGCTTTTATTTAGTTTGAAGTAGCTCATCATCGATTCGATATTGTTTTTGCTCAATGTGAAGTTGAAATGTTGCACTTGCCACAAAAAAAACTCTCACCCTGTGCTGCGAGAGGTATGGAGGGGCGAGATCCTCCATGGGCGGCGCCTTCTCCTGATCCACCGGCAGAGTCTGGCCGGTGGCCAGCCTGAAGTAGCCGCCGAGGACGAGCACCAGCTCGCTGGCGTCGCGCTCTTCCAGCGACATCGACACGATCTTGTCGGTCTGCAGGTGGATCAGCATCGTCCTGCTGATGTCGGCTATGGGGATCGGCTGGAACTTGGGGGGGGGGGGCGATTCGGATTTTCACTTGTGATAGATACCACTTGAGAGCTTCAATAATTTAACTGGTTATTTTTTCGACAATACGAATTTTCACTGAACATTTTCCAATTGTAGTTCAAAAAGTGTCAAGTTGATTTCAAAAAGTATCAATTGTATTTCAAATCAGTCAATTTAATTTCAAAAAGTATCAAATGTATTTCGTAATTATCAATTCAATTCCAAAATGCGTCAATTGTATTTCAAATTAGTCAATTCAATTTAAAAAAGTATCAAATGTTTTTCAAAATTATCAATTCAACTTCAAAATGCGTCAATTGTATTTAAAATTAATCAATTTAATTTCTAAAAATTCCATTTAGATTTCACAATCCATCATTTCAATTTCAAATCTAATAATTTTTTCCAATTGTAGTTCAAAAAGCGTCAAGTTGATTTCAAAAAGTATCAATTGTATTTCAAAAAGCGTCAAGTTAATTTCAAAAAGTATCAATTGTATTTCAAATTAGTCAATTCAATTTCAAAAAGGATCAAATGTATTTCAAAATTATCAATTCAATTCCAAAATACGTCAATTGTATTTCAAATTAATCAATTTAATTTCAAAAAGTATCAAATGTTTCTCAAAATTATCAATTCAATTTCAAAATGCGTCAATTGTATTTCAAATTAATCAATTTAATTTCAAAAGTTATCAAATGTTTTTCAAAATTATCAATTCAACTTCAAAATGCGTCAATTGTATTTAAAATTAATCAATTTAATTTCTAAAAATTCCATTTAGATTTCACAATCAATCATTTCAATTTCAAATCTAATAATTTTTTCCAATTGTATTTCGAAAAGCGTCAGGTTGATTTCAAAAAGTATCAATTGTATTTCAAATCAGTCAATTCAATTTCAAAAAGGATCAAATGTATTTCAATTATCAATTCAATTTCAAAATGCGTCAATTGTATTTCAAATTAATCAATTTAATTTCAAAAAAATTCATTTCAATTTCAAAATCCATCATTTCAATTTCAAATCATTTTTATTTCAAAATCTACTAAAGTATACTACATTTTAATATGTGATGTATGATGTAGTTTTGAAATTCAAAAATGATTATGCATTACGAAATACATTCAATATTTTTGGAAATACAACTGACCATTTTGGAATTCGAAGTGATAATTTTCAAATACAATGGATAATTTTTGAAATTCAAATGACTAATTTGAAATACAATAATTGACGCATTTTGAAATTGAATTGATAATTTTGAAATACGATTGATGCTTTTTGAAATTAAATTGACTAATTTGATATACAATTGATACCTTTTGAAATCCAAATGGCAATTTGGAAATACAATTGACCATTTTTGAACTACAATTGGAAAGGGTGTAGTTATATCACTAGAGGTCAAAAAATTTCCAGATACTAATTTGACTTTGCGTGGTATTCAGTAAGAAAATTCCACATCGAATTGTGGTGGAAAATCAAACATTTTAAAAATGTATTTCAACAATGATATTGTTTTCTACTCATTGTAGTTACACGGTAATGCAGTTTTTTTGTAGTTTTCTTTGCTTTTTTTATTTACTTCGGGCTACTACAAGTGGTACAGGAACAGATTACATAATAATATTCAGTTTGTCTTCACACCAATGGATTCTTAGCCTATAATTCAAAAAAACCAGATTTGTATTCCATGCAAATTATATTTCAAAATTTGTAGCAAAGCGCTTTCGACTGTTAGGTCATCATCAGTGCATACCTGAAATAAGTAAGTATGATTTCGTAAAATAAGAAAACATTCTTATCAATGTGGATAAAGATTAAAAAAAGTTTTTCTGGTTTTTTTGAATAACATCGATTCATACACACAGCCTTGTGAATCTTTCACTCTTAGCCTATAAACTGTTGATTACTACTGATTGTAATAGCTCAAAAGTGCCATTTAGGTACAAAAAATATAATATTCTTTTACCTTATAGCTTACTACAAGTTGTAGAAAATTATAATTTTAGAAGTTTCTTGGGAAGCTGCATGAAACGGATTCATAGCGCGTTATGGCTTTGTCAATAATTATTTAGGCCTTCAAATTGGTACTTTCTACTTATTGTAGTTGCGTGGAAATACCATTTCAAGATAGACAATAGTATATTCTACAATTTTACATAAGTATTGAGTAACTAAAAGTGGTAGAAAATTGTTTTTTTTACGTTTTTTGTAACGTGCGTTACATATTGAATGTATTCTATTAGACATAATAGACACTTTATTGAAAACATTGCATTTTCGCCATTGAGAATATGGAAAACATTTCAGCTTTCTAATTGAAATGTATCAAAACTAAATATTATGTGAACAAATAAAAACCAGTTTGTCAAATATAGTCTCTTATTGTAAACATCAGAAAATTTCCAGTATAATTCGCTGTTAGGTATCCCACGAGAAAAAAATTTCCACTAAAATACCTCCGTTGCCATGGTGATCTGTCAAAATAACATATTTTGATTGTTTCAAAATTACAGGTGTGAAATTTTCTACGAAATAAGGAAATGTTTGTAGTTACTATGATAAAGATAGGAAATATAGACTTCAAATTTGTCGAAAATGTAAGGTCTGAGAAAATACGACATTTTGTTTGTTTTTTGTTTGCATTTTCCCAGTGGAAATCTACGCCAACGGAAAATGTATTCACTTCAATGTGGATGAAATTTTCGACGACAAGAGATTATCATTATGTATATAATAAACCCATTAGAGAGTCAACGGCGTGTTCAAATATTCTGGGAAAATGAGCATTCAGACGAAATACTTACTGACATTTTGAAATTTTCTGAATAACCATTCAACAGATTTCAATTATAATATTATGGATCAATATCGGAATAAGGGACAATCGTAAAATAATCAGAAATCATTATAAAGTCGAATACAATTGAGAAAAAATCCTTATTGAAATAACATTTGTTAGAGTGGACATCATGGAACAATTCATACTAGTTTTGAGACGTGAAATTGAAATATTTCTTTTCTTAATAATTATTTCAAAATATTCGGTCTGTAGCATCGAAATCGCTGCAGAAGTGCTGCCTCTGCTGAAATAGAACGAAAATACAAAGTAGTCCTCAATAATTCTTCTTTTCCAACATATTCTCCAGATTTGGCTCCTTTGGATACCTGCATCCCTCGAAATTCGAGAGATGAAGTCTCCAAGAAAGAGAAACTGGTATTTGGAAAAATAACCCTGTGCAATCCCACTTCCCGTTTCGTCGATCCCACTTCTGAACTTCCTAACCCAACTTTCCTTTTGTTTCAGATCGCGCGTGGTATGAGTGCAGGTTGGTATGGAAGAGGGATGCTTGTGGGTCACGTGATCGTTCTCTGGGGGACAATAAGGACTGCTGCACCTCGAAACGCATGGCTCGATGGCGAGCGTGGCGTCTTCTGGTCCAGTTGGACGAGGCTGTCGGAGAGGCTTTCCTATAAAGCCGGGTGCTGCCCAGAGGTCACTACGGTGCCAAAGGGCACGCACCTAGTCAGAGGGCGATCACGTGACGGGGTGAATTGGTGGATGATGTGCTCCCCGATCGCGCGCGGGGGGGCATTAGTGTTGCGAGGAGGAGGAGGTGGATTGGGGAAGAAGAAGAAGGACCGGTACCAGAGGTGGAAATGGATAATGCAGTGAGGGTGAGTGGAATTTTGATAATGTTGATCTTCGTCATGATATAGCTGATTATTTTTTTCGTACGATTATCAACCAATCTGAACATCCAGTTGTGTTTAGCTACCTGAATATTTTGATTACTTATGGTATTACTACTGATAATTTCATGATAAAAAAGGGGAAAAATTAATTTCAACAGAATTTTTATGTTGTGATCATCATTCAGCTCTAATCGCCAACCCTCCACTGTAAAGTTTATTGGTCCCATACAAAATTATCGGGAATTGATTCTGCTGTCTAGAATGAATACTGTAATTATCTTATCTCCGTAGTAGCAGAATTATTACCGTTAATTTTTTTCAACCGAGAAAAAAATTATCAATTTCATTTCAAATTTCAACTTTGCTCCTACCAATCTGCTTATTTTTTTTCATAGAATCCGTTTCTCCAAACGTTAAATCGAAATCGATAAAAAAATTTTTCATCATAGAAAAATGTAGCAAATCGCAATAACTTCCGAACGGATGGACCAATTTTCAACTTCGCACATACCAATCTGCTTATTTTTTTCCATAGAATCCGTTTCCTCAAACGAGAAAATCGAAATCGAAAAAAAAATTTCATCATAGTAGCAAATGTAGCAAATCACAATAACTTCCGAACGGATGGACGAATGAATCATAGATTAAAATAGAATTGCCTGTCTCGGGCTGGCGGCTTGAGAAGTCGCGCTCTGAACCCGTCGGCTATTGAGGCTACTTGAAAACTTATGTCTATCTCACAGTTATAATACGTTATGAACCAAAAAGATATAGGTACTCAGTCAAACTTATTTTTGCTTTATATTCAACAGACTGATGTTTTTTGAGAAATACGACAAGTTTAGGATACTTGGTAATCACTTATATTTAGCATTCAAGTATTTCATGGCACCATGTCATGAATCTATCATATCATAATTCATACTTTTCCTCGATTTTTCGGCTAGGAGGTTCAAATTTACAATGTTCACACTTTCTACTACATCAGGAGAAGTGTTAAATAATTCACTGTGACTATATTTTCTATCATGCAACAGAACGATGAGTTCGTTTTCACCAATGATGGTTGCGAGCGCAAATATGTTGTCACCTAATGACATTATTTCCACGCATGAGCGGCAATGCTGTCACTTAATTCCATTCCTAGGAAAATGTAAACTTTGTGTAAGGCTATTTTGTCAAACGTTCGACCATTTGTAGAAAAAATATATTTCCTATACCAACCGATAGATGGATGAATTTGATCAACATATGCTAGATGGTTGATTAAATAATATGTATCTAGGAGTCTGATAGTTCAGCTCTTCAATTGTTTCTGCGAAAACCTTGTAGACCATTTGAGAAGGTAGTAATATTTCCACGACTTGAATGAAGATGGCGGTGAAATCGAATTTTAAGGAAGATTTCTGTAGCTTATATATTTCTGTGATTCCAATCTGACAGTAGTGAATTGAAACGACATTGAATCACTATATTTTCAGTAAATCTGGAATAATAACAATATTTTTACTGCTATCGGTATTATTTCTCCTAGAACAACTGACACTGATACAAGCACAGTTTCACCTACATAAGGTATGGCGCCATCTTTGGTAATTTCAGTAAATATTACTACGGTATGAAATCAAGTTTGAAAAAGTCTACAGTTTATATTCTAGTGTTTGTTAATAGGAAGCTGTTTCACCATCCTATATCCACCTTGTTGAAAAGTATTGATTGTCATTTGTTTATGAAATAGCTTTCGGGATATTTATGTTTATTTCTGACAGTGACATTATAAGCTTATATCGTCATAGTTACGATATATATAATGAGGGTCATAACTCCCTTGGGATATTAAGGTTCAAAAACTCCCTCTTGCCTTTTACAGGTGAAAATGATACAAGAAATGCTTATAAACGTTTATATGTAATGAAAACTAAGACATATTTTCCTTATTCACGTCATTACAAATAATAAATGTACAATTTTCAAATGTTCCCTGAAAATTACTTCCGCCGCTGGAAACAACTTCTTCTTTTTTATGGGTGGTGCTGTTGCTGTTCACTACAGTCGAGGTGCCTGCCTCTTCTGATGGCAAAGTAGACAGCATACGCGCCGTTTTATTTCTCAATTCAATACTGTCCTCCAGATACCCCTCTGCCACCGTGGAACTTCTCCAATCTCCGTGTCTTTTTAAGTTTGTCATAGTTGCTCCTGCATTGGCTAGGGAAGTAGCAGAAGTGCGACGAAGGCAATGTCCCGTATAGGTTAGTGGGTTTGGCAATCCTAAATACATTGCGATTTTGCTGGGAATTTTGCCAAACATATTCTTTCCAATTGGCTGAGTTGTACATTTATCTTGTCGGAAGCTCAAAAAAATCGTTTTGTACCTTCAGGACGCAAAGACATATAAAGTCTCAATAAAGGCAAAGCAGAGAACTCTTTTTCATCCACAACTGTAAATTTCTTCGATACACCAGTTTTACTTTCCGGTACGTTCACTACCATAACAGTATCCCGGTCCTCTATATCTGCTATACTCATATTTAGAAGTTCCTGAGTTCTGAATCCTCCAAAATAACCCATAATTAGAACAACCTATAACAAATAAAACGAAATAAACAAACGAAAAAGAAAATTATGAGAAAAAAATTACCTTATGCAATAAATGAATTTCATTAGAGGCGTCCTTTAGAAATTTGATGACATCTTTAGGAGATAAGACAGCAGACTTTTTCGGCTTATACCCCTTACTTTTCCGTTTCAAAAAAGCCTCTAGTTCGTTGAATTTGGTGATATCTCTTTTCTTTAGGAGATAAGACAGCAGACTTTTTCGGCTTATACCCCTTACTTTTCCGTTTCAAAAAAGCCTCTAGTTCGTTGAATTTGGTGATATCTCTTTTCTTTAGGAGATAAGACAGCAGACTTTTTCGGCTTATACCCCTTACTTTTCCGTTTCAAAAAAGCCTCTAGTTCGTTGAATTTGGTGATATCTCTTTTCTTTAGGAGATAAGACAGCAGACTTTTTCGGCTTATACCCCTTACTTTTCCGTTTCAAAAAAGCCTCTAGTTCGTTGAATTTGGTGATATCTCTTTTCTCATATATGGTCACCATCGATTTGAGCATTGACCATTTAGTCCATAACGAATTTGGGCTAAACGTTTCTGACTGCAACGAATAAATACAATTATTACCAAATCTACCAGGTAATACTGAAAATACTTTACCAGTTCTTGAAAATATGCCAGAAAGACAGTTTCGTTGGCATCTTTTGACATAACATTTCTCTGTATCAGCCACTTCAGATATAAGTTGTATTCTTTTTGATATAGGGCTTCACTTTTCGATGGAAGTAATGATTGTCTTGCTTTTTCAGCTTTTTTTATAATATCCTCCATTATATCAGAAAAAGATCGTCGATTTGTGGTAAAAAATAAACACGTTTTTAACGGAAAAACATTGATTGATAAAGAAAGTTTGCTTATAAACATGTAACATAGCGACAACCTAGCAACAACCAACAATGCTAAAATCAACGCTACCTAATTCAAATATACCAGAAAGGTTATGAATTTAAACATTTATTGCGTTCTAAATATGGACATATTGTTATGAAAATCGGTCAAAAATAAAATTATCTATGTACCTCGGGAATTATAGAGCAATTGCTGTCCCTCGGGCCAGAGGCCCTCGGGACGCAAACTTTGCCATCGGTAATTAAGGCCCTCAGAATTCCCTTAATACATAAATAACTATTTTATCTTCATAGATAAATTTCAATGAAGCCCTGGTATTTCAGATGAGCTGTTTTTATCATTCAATGTACTCTAATGAATAGAAACATAAATTAATATTCGAATATTAAATGAAATATCAATGTTATATGTAAATGACATGTTGTCAGATACTTATCGAATTGTATTTCAGATATAAATTGATCAATAAATCATAGCAGAAGAGATCTTATTATGCACTCAGCTCGGTTTTGATGCACCATCTGGCACATCAATTACTGAAAACACCCGAAAATCTTATTTCTGATGGTCCCCGGACCACGGCTTCACACTCTACACCTTTTTCAGTTGTATTTCAGAAACCATCAAGTTTATTTCAGAAAGCGTCAATTGAATTTCAGAATAATCACTTGTATTTCGGAAAGTATCAATTGTATATCAGAATAGTAAGTTGAATGTCAGAAAGCGTCAAATGTACTTCAGAATAGCGAGTTTAATTTTAGAAAGCATCAATTGTATTTCAGAATAGTGAGTTGAATATCAGAAAGCGTCAAATGTATTTCAGAATAGTCAATTGAATTTCAGAATTCGTATCATCTGTATACAAATGATATATTCTGAAATTCAAATGACGAATTCTGTTGTCTATTCTAAAATACATTTGACGCTTTCTGATATTGAACTGACTATTCTGAAATACATTTGACGCTTTCTGAAATTCAACCTACTATTCTGAAATACAATTGATACTTTCTGAAATTAAAGTGACTAATCTGAAATTCAATTGACGCTTTCTGAAATAAACTTGATGGTTTCTGCAATACAACTGGAAAAGGTGTAGTGGTATTATAAGCAACTAGATAATAATATAATAATAATCATCATCTTTATTTGAAATAGGTATTCCTAATGTACATTTACAAAAAAAAATCAATAAGTATACAAAAAAATAATGTTACATGTGTTTTATAGCTGCTCTCTTTTCACAATATTCGTGTATTAAATTAGCATTTGAATAAATCCCTTTCTCTCTTCTACACCTTTTCCAGTTGTATTTCAGAAACCATCAAGTTTATTTCAGAAAGCATCAATTGAATTTCAGAATAGTCAGTTCAATATCAGAAAGCGTCAAATGTATTTCAGAATAGTCAATTGAATTTCAGAATTCGTATCATCTGTATACAAATGATATATTCTGGAATTCAAATGACGAATTCTGAAATTCAATTGACTATTCTGAAATACATTTGACTCTTTCTGATATTGAATTGACAATTTTGAAATACGATTGATGCTTTCTGAAATCGAACTCGCTATTCTGAAATACATTTGACGCTTTCTGATATTCAACACACTATTCTGAAATACAATTGATACTTTCTGAAATACAACTGGAAAAGGTGTAGAAGTCGATGGCGAGCGTCCAAGACCATTCACAAGACGAGGACTACCCACGCGGCCCTCCGTCCCAACGACTCGTTCTCGCATAAAAAAGACTGTTTAGGAAACTTGTCTCGGTGTGCCTCTCTAGTGCACCGAGATGATGATGATGATGATGATGAGGGCTTGGCCAAGGTGGGGCACGTGCTACGAATATCGTGCGTGACGTCACTCGCGTGGCTACTCTCAGGAGATGCCCACCTAATAAGTCGATCTCTTGGCTCTCGAGGCTTGCTTAGAGGTACCACGAGAGAGAGAGAGAGAGAACGATGGTAAATTCGTCATGGCTTGATTAGGAGAGAACAGAGTTTTTTTGAACTTTGCATTTACCCACCAATATGAAAATTGCATGTAATATTATACTTTACCTCGAAAGGGACACTCGAAGGGCAAACATTTGTTGCGTACTTTTTGAATGCCACATTCATTCAAAAAATGCAACAATAAAAAATCTGGAATCTGTACTTTTGATAGTATTGCAATAAAATCAACCACTGAATTTTTATTTGAAACTTTCACGATCATAAGGGGTGGACGTTTTATATTGTACCAATTTGAAAAAAAAATGAGCAACCCTTCACCACCGCGATGCTACGTGGTAAGGACCTTTCTGAAGAGCCGGAGGAATTCGCCAGGCTCCGCCACCGGACCAAACCAACCAAACCATCCTCGTTCAACGTGTGTCGCCTGCCGTTCGGTCGTTTTCTCGATCGGAGCGTTGACTCGACATTCTCGATTTCGAACACCTGAAGTGGTAAAGTGATTCTCGGCCGCGTCTTCTCTGCACTCGCGACGTGCTTCGTTCATACCGTTCAATCACCACCGTACACAATAATGCCTACGTTGTGTTTTAAACGTATTCATTTACGAATTCCTATTGACATCCGAGCGTTCGACTGATTTTCCGTGCCCACTCCTGCTTGCTGCTCGTGCCGATCCGGTCATCGATGCTGAGAACAACTCGATTCGTTCATGGGCAGCAACGAACATCCTGTGTGTTTCTCAATTCAAAATCATTGAAAGTCATTGAAATTCATTGGAAATCGTTGAAAATCATTGAAAATCATTGAAAATCATTGAAAATCATTGAAAATCATTGAAAATCATTGAAAATCATTGAAAATCATTGAAAATCATTGAAAATCATTGAAAATCATTGAAAATCATTGAAAATTATTGAAAATCATTGAAAATACCATTCAAAATCATTGATAATAATCGAAAATACCATTCAAAATCATTGGAAATCATTGAAAATCATTGAAAATCATTGAAAATCATTGAAAATCATTGAAAATCATTGAAAATCATTGAAAATCATTGAAAATCATTGAAAATCATTGAAAATCATTGAAAATCATTGAAAATTATTGAAAATCATTGAAAATACCATTCAAAATCATTGATAATAATCGAAAATACCATTCAAAATCATTGGAAATCATTGAAAATCATTGAAAATCATTGAAAATCATTGAAAATCATTGAAAATCATTGAAAATCATTGAAAATCATTGAAAATCATTGAAAATCATTGAAAATCATTGAAAATCATTGAAAATTATTGAAAATCATTGAAAATACCATTCAAAATCATTGATAATAATCGAAAATACCATTCAAAATCATTGGAAATCATTGAAAATCATTGAAAATCATTGAAAATCATTGAAAATCATTGAAAATCATTGAAAATCATTGAAAATCATTGAAAATCATTGAAAATCATTGAAAATCATTGAAAATCATTGAAAATCATTGAAAATTATTGAAAATCATTGAAAATACCATTCAAAATCATTGATAATAATCGAAAATACCATTCAAAATCATTGGAAATCATTGAAAATCATTGAAAATCATTGAAAATCATTGAAAATCATTGAAAATCATTGAAAATCATTGAAAATCATTGAAAATCATTGAAAATCATTGAAAATCATTGAAAATCATTGAAAATCATTGAAAATCATTGAGAATCCTCGAAAACACCATTCAAAATCATTGAAAAATCATTAAAAACTATTGAAAATCATGACAATCATTGAAAATTATTGAAAATCATCGAACATCATCGGAAATCATTGAAAATACGATTCAAAATCATTGAAAATGGTTGAAAGTCATAAAAAATCATAGCAAATCATTCAAAATCATTTGAATCTTCTGAGAACTAGTGAATATTATTAAAATCATTTGAATTCTTTCTAAATCATTAAAATCATATTATTCAAAATTATTATAATTTGAAATCATATGAATTTATTTGATATAATTTGAAATCATTGAAATCATTTGAATATGTTTGAATAACATTTGATTGAATACCTATCAAAAATTATTTGTTAATTTTTGTTTCAAATTGAAATGGAAGCGTGTTTTCTTATAGGTTCTTATATTTATTTTTCGTTAATTTGTAGCATCCCTGTAGATTATCTGGGTACGTTAGTAGATTTTGCTACTAAAAAAGTATATTTTAGCTCAGGTTGATTTGATTTTTGCATAAAAATAACACAAATTATTGGTTTCGAATATAGCTATCACCATGCAAGCATTTCCATTTGATCACAGAAAAGGTGGATATAGATATGGTGAAACGACTCTTCAATTGTTTTTCGTCAAAACCTGTAGACCGGTTCAGCGAAGATCATAACACCGGTAATATTTCACTAATCGTTCGGAAATGGCGTTAATATCGCATTTAATATCAATATCGATAATTCAGTTCTCTATCAATATCCGTATTCTATGGTTTCGTGTTCAAGTGACAGATCATTCATAATTGTGGTTTTGGCTTGGAATATGAACATTGTTGATTGAAAAAATCACACAAAATCAAAATGACTGAGAAATTGTGGAAATTAATATTCATCATGCGGAATCAGCAGACGTGGCGCCATCCATATGAAGTCGTAGAAGTATTACTAGTGTTTGAAACTATGATTGAAGATCAACAAAATCAAATAGGCAGAAGTATACAAATATTTCTAGTGCCTTTTAATGGGGCTCGTTCCACCATATCTATATCCACCTTGATCACAGACATAAATAATTGACAGTTGTTCAGGCATTGACAACTTTATTGATTACACGGCATTAAGAAATATACTACATTGAAAACAGTTCACTATTCATAATTTTTCGGTTATTGATTCAAAAGTTTATATTGATACAAGTTCATATTATTTTCCAAACCATATATTTTGTTTTTTGAAATTGGATAAGGAATATTCCAGTCTGTATAGGGAATATAGCGAAGGAGGTGATATGAAGTGTATTTCCCATGTTTTTTTCCAGGTATTTTTCATTCGGTGAGCCCGTGAAGGTGGGAATGATTATGCTTTACATTTTAAAAAAGTAATTTTTCTGCTTACGATTTCATGGAATTGTACTTTTGAAAGTTATTGTTCATGAATCAATAGCACTTATTGCATTTACAGAACGTGGCAAAGTTGTGAAACTCGTTATCTAGTAGGGTTTTTCCTGAAAACTATAACCTCCACACATCAGGGAAAATTCCTATACCCATTTCCGCTTCCAATATTACATTATAGGTTTTTATTTCGGACAACCAAAAGATGATATACTGAGAGTATAGATGCAAAGAATTAATTCATTCTTGAAAATGAAATCGATGGAAAAAAATATTTATTTTTCATAAAATTCATATGGTAAAAAGTCTTATTTTATATATTGAGTGGAATAGTTCTCATGGAATCATCGGGTTCTTTGAAATTGTATTTATTTTACATATCTGAACCTGTTTATCTTCTGATTATCAACTTCTAGGGAAAATAAAATAACACTATTAACGAATTATTCAGCAGTTTATTCAGTTTTCAAAGTTGATAGTGAGATTCATAATAGCTGGAACAATCATCATGAATACAGGTACACCAATTTGCTTCAGGTTTTAGTATTGGATTTTTTTTTCACAATTAAACATATACGAAGGAACAACTGGTTTAACATTTTATTTTCAGAGAGAAAAATATAAATTGAAAATCGAGACGGGTGGTCTAATATCACATTACCCCAAGACACAAACTTTTGATTAATGCAATTTCAACAATAAAGAAGGCAACGAAAAAATCAATGACGTAACAGTGCAATGAATTTTTAGAATACATTTTTTTACAATTCTGCGGATGATCGGATTTTCGCATAAATTCAGATCGAGATGTTTTGATATTTTTGATCTATTGAAAGTATAAGAACTGTTACCAGTATTCCACAGAACTAATCTCCAATTATATTATACAGGATTTCCGATTATTATGAGAAAAAAACTAGGAAAGGTAAATTCACAAATATTTAGAATCGAAATGAAATTTTCCGCAGTATTGTAAAATGCATTGGTGTGAAAAGTACTATCGGAAAAGTGTTAGTTGAAAAAAATTCAAGATCATTGAAAACTATGTTACTTTCCACGTAATTTATTACTCTTCACACTGTCATTCATCATTGTTTTCGAGCCTCAATAAATTTTTAGAGACATATTGATTAATGAAATACAAAAATAGATACCTAATGTTAAAAACGGTTTGTGCAAAATAATAAACAATACACAACATTGTTTATGGTGAGCGATATTCAAACAACAGTAAAGTTATTCAATAAAACAGCCGACTTTCAACAATTGATTCTTGATAATAGCTATCATTATTATATTTACAAGATATCTTAATTTTTTAAATTAGATGTCTATGTACAAGTATATACAACGTTTATATAAACAATTACAAAACTTTTGAAGGAAAATGTTTAGGCCACAATATTCAGTTTTAAAGCAGAGGACATCACAAACATACCATAGACAAAATGGCGATTTTTTGGCACTGGATTCATATATCTGCACTTTTCTCAGATATTCTCGAACAGGGTTATTTAATGATGGGGCATTGCGATGTTGCCAAATTATATCTGCTTTGAAATTTTCATGAAAACGCCAATTTGACAAATCCCAGAAAATCGAGGGTTATTAAAAAAATTTGTTTTGCGATTTCAATCTTTTCATATTCAAATTGAATCGAGACAAAACTTACAAAAAAATTGGCATGAGAGACTTCAAACAAACTCCACCCAATGAAATATGACTCATGTAATGATTCAAACACAATTCTCATTCCCAAATTATTGGAATAAATGTATAAAATTGCGGGATTTCAAAGATCTTTTTAATTTGGCAACACCTCAAGGATTATTTAAATTACCATTGAAAATAAAAAAGACTCCTGACTGCCCCATGAAATATTGTACTTTTAAACGTTGGGTATAAATCCAGTTTCAAAATTCTCACGACATTCCTCAAGAAATGTTTGCCTTTTAATTTCGAAGAGATGTCACATTAACGTATAACGTATAGGGTGGGATTATACCGAGTACAACAATTTTATTTCCTTCAAATTGCCATTCACCCATAATACAGACACTTAGAAAACATCAATTTTTTATAGGTAACGTTACAAGTTTATTCATTTCATCCAGATTCTGCTGCAAGACTTGCTAATGATTGTCAGTCTGCCCAATGTATTTTCGATTGGCTGCATTATGATGGGTTTGGTAACTTTCAGGTCTGATGGTGGAATTCAACAGTTTCCAAAATAGTTTAAAGACACTTCTTTTAAGGCAAACTCGATACTTTACTTTTTCCCCAACTCAACAACTGTGCGCGTAAAACATTCTCTCGCTAGCATCTAAAGAAATAAATAATAATAATAATCATGACCTACAATACAAAATAGTACGGAATGTAATCAGTTTTGAATTATTGTTATTTGGCAAATAGTTCCAAAACAGTTTTGCAAACTGAAATAATTAATTAAAGCTCTGGTTATTTCTCCTACATTGTTAAAAATCTATACAGAAGTGTTCTGAACACCTCCGAAATAAAATATACATTATGTTCAACAATTATTATTTCGAAACATACAAAAATAGCTCTTCAATTTTCAACAATCCTCTATATTTTTTGTGCGACCGTGATATCGCAAAATCAGTCTGTAGTGCTTATATGAGCATAAGACGAATAATCTATTCTCTAAGTTTTCATCTTTAACTTGTAACAGTCAGAATCACATTCCACAAGAAGACATTTAACATAAACCTTGTCCCATGAATATGCTGGAAGGGAAACCTCTCAGTAATTTGACATTTTTGATCACAATAACGAACAGTCGAACAATGTCACGCAAACCAGGTACTCATTCATTTGTTTCACAGACAAAACATGAATTGGCAGGGTGGTCAAAAAAGACTCAACAACAATTTACCGATCACAAACAATGATTTAAATGGATTTTTCACAGAAATAAACATTTGTTATCGGTTATTGCACATTTCCTCAGGTACAGTGCTGCTCAATTAAAACGGAACCACTCGAGATTCATGTTCGTACGTATAATATTATTTATTGGGTCAAATTTGAAATCAGTGTTTTGTTAAAGGGCACAAAACCTCTCCATATCGAAAATAGCCACGATGAAATCAAACAAAAACGAAGATTTTTTATTATCTTGGATGTCAACACAAATATTTCCGTTCCAAATGAGCAATGCTGCACATCCAAACATAATCGATTTCTAAAAAACTGTTTTTTGGCCTGGGCCTGTTTTTTGGGCCACCCTTAGAAATTCCGGACTCAACTGACGCCCTATTGTGGTGATCATATCGGTGAGATGCTTATTGACTTTAACCTATGGAAATACGCGAAAATGGCACAGACGTATTCAGATCTACAGGGCGGGCTACTCACTTTCTCTCGAAAAAATCACATAGTGGGATAGACATTCGATAAATTAATCTGTATCAGGTAGAAAAAGAATATTATTTGAAAATAATTGTGCTAGTTCCATAACATAACATGTTATCTAACAAGGTTTGAGACTGCAAAGTTGATTTTTGAAAATTAGTGTTCGATTTTGTCGCAATATACAGGGTGTTCCTCAATTATTATATTATAGAATAGAATAGTTTGTTTCATCAATTATTTTCGGCACATGTTTTTTTGACTTGAAAATCCAATAATTTGAAATCAAAAAAATATTGTCCATTTCTTCGTTCAATTGTTATGCATCGTAATACGTCCACGATTTGATGCGATATACGCAGGAAAAAAAGTTACTATGCTCACAAGTCTCGCACTTTTTTTGAAGATATTTTTCTAATCTTCCTAAATTATTTCAATTAGGTAAGTCTAAATGAAAATTGATTTCCACATAAAGTTTTTATCAATATAGGTACGGTTTTCAATGTCATTTCGATATCGATAATGTAAAAACCTAATGAATCAAGTGATGTGAACAGATTTTTTCTGGAAAATTGCAGGTCTGGCAGACTTTCAAGTGTCGATCTGATGAAAACCATGGCAATCGGTTGAGAAATATATGTTTTATATGGGTGCTTCAATGTTAATTTGATCACCCTGTGTGTTCTCAAAGTATTGAAATAGATTGTATGTATGATGGCGTGGTTCAGAGCATAAATGTGAGGTTAATTATTTCTTTTTGAGTAAAAAAGGTCAGCGAAATACCCATTGGAAATACTTTTTACGTGAGGATATAGGGTGAATCACGCTCACTTGTAGAAGAAAAAAAATAAAAACCGATGTTTTCCGAGAAAACGAATGTAATTATTGAAGAATCATGATATGGTTGGTATCTCTGGCGATGAATACGTGTGGCTTGCTCTGCATTACAGTTGACTAGGTCATTCATAGACGTAATGCATTTCCGCCATTTCCATATTTGAATAATTGAATAGTCTGATCCAACGCAAGCGTCATATTCTACGCCATTAAGGCCCACAAGCTTCATTTTTGGTAAATCTTTTCTTTATTTTTCATGAAATTCAACCTTCAAAACGTGAACGAAACAACCCTTTTCAATGAATCATGGAAAAAATAAAAATGAATATCAGAATGAAATTGACTCGGAAATTGAGAACCACATCAATACAAGCCGAGCCTACGAGCTAATCAATCACGTTCCCAACATCATAAAAAAATCCATAAATTCAATGAAAAGAGGGATTTTGCTAACGTATCCAAAAAGGGTGTATTTATTTAAAAATAATTTGTTTTTATGCTGAAAAGTGTTGAAAAGTAAACAAGTGCGTGTGTAGGGATTTGATTAAAAGAAGGTCGAATTTTGTTAAATGTCAAATAGTGCATTTTTGAGACAAAATGGGACCGTCTCTCCGAAAATACTTGAGACCGCCGCCATTTGACTTCAGATTCGTGATCAGAAGGTCAAAACACGTAAGTTCCACCAAACATTTTTCATGAACTCATAGGAGTGCTATAAACGAAGATTTACCTTTTTTTATTTATTCTTCAATAACTACTATAGGCCAATACGATTTTAAGTTTATTTTTAAAAAACGACGCATTGAAGGCAAATAGCTCAAAATATCATTTATCTTTCAAATTGAAATAGGTATTCCAAGCAGTTTAGAAATTACCAATAAAATTTCCTTATTTCCTTTAAATTTAACACCCTGTATTTCCGAACATAAACCATACTATCACTATGATTTTCCGTACATTATGATGCAAATGTATGGACTTATCAAAAAAACAGACGACTTTTGAAAAAATCCTAAAAAACTTCACGTCATAAATGTTGATGTAAAAACGTAATCGACGATATTGTTTAGGTAAATTTAAGCAGTTGTCATGAGACACCAGTGATGTGATTATTAAGGCGGATTTCCACCAAACGGACAAAACCGCAACAAAACAGCAACTGTGTCGAATTCGACAAAACAAAAACTTTTGTTGACAAAATAAGAAACATTTTGAAGACTTTGTGTCGCGAGTTCGTGTACAACAAAAAGTACCGTCGCCAGGCAAGATCAAAAGGTTTCGAGTGTTTTGTCTCTGTTTTTGTAAACAGAGTTCGCTATGTGGAAACGGCTGGCAACAACAGTTCACTATTTTGTTCTGCTAGTGGTATGTGACTTAGATGGCACGATGAAAACTGTTCGTGTAGTGGAAATGACAGGAAACATCTTCAAAACAAAACACGCGACACAATAATTTTTTGTATGTTTGATGGAATTCGAGTTTCAAGAGTGCTTTCGAAACTACAAGTTTTTTGTTTCTGTTTTTGAAACTGAAACTAGTCGCAAGCGAGTCCGTTTGGTAGAAAAACCGCCTTTAGAATATTCATTGCTGGATAGAGAGAAGAAATCTATCAAATGTCCTCCAACCACCCCAAAAGTCCTCTGTTGACTTGACTATCCGCATATCATAAAGAGGGACACCCTGTACAGATCACCACCGAATGTCCATCGCCTACTTGATCCCATCAAACCGCACCTCCCTCCCTGCCACCCCCAAGGGATCAAAAACAAATCATCCCAACCACCCCCCCAACATAGCTCACTCGAACCGCACCAGGATGACCCTGTGCTGGGGTGCCGCAAGGCTCGGCTCGCGGCCCTCGCCGACCAGTAAGAAGCACTCGCCGGGCTCCAGCCCGACGGCGGCCATGTCTCACAGGGTGGTGGTCACCGCCCCCGAGGGCGGCATCCCCAAGACCTCCTCACCGGCCGAGGGCTGCTGGTGCAGCTGCTGCTGGTGGTGGTGGTGCTGCTGCTGGTGTTGTTGGTGGGGGTGCAGGTGGTGGTGGTGCGACTGTGGGGGCGCGGGGGGCGGTTGGACGGAGGGGGAGGAGGACTGGGAGGAGGAGGAGGGGGTGTTGCTGCTCAGTTTGCTCTCCTTCTTCATGCGCTGCTTGAGGTGGACCTGTAATGAAAAAGAGGGAATTGGTGAGGGTGGCTGTGGTAGAATCCCGAGGAAAAAATTGAAGTAGGAAATAGACTTGAGAAAACTAGGAGAGAAAACTAGAGGAAACTAGGGAAAACTAGAGAAAACTAGAGAAAACTAGAGAAAACTAGAGAAAACTAGAGAAAACTAGAGAAAACTAGAGAAAACTAGAGAAAACTAAAGAAAACTAGAAAAAACTAGAGAAAACTAGAGAAAACTAGAAAAAACTAGAGAAAACTAGAGAAAACCAAGAAGAAGAACTAGATGAAAAACTAGATAAAGAACTAAAGGAAGAACTAAAGGAAGAACTAAAGGAATAACTAAAGGAAGAACTAAAGGAAGAACTAGAAGAATAACTAGAGGAATAACTAGAGGAAGCACTTGAACTAGAAACTTATCAAAGGAGTAGAAGGTTTTCCCAACTGAGTAGATTTCGATTATTTGCTTCAAACTCTCGTCTGTTAGGTCTTTTCATTTCTTGGGTTGAACTATATCAAAAAGTTATAACAATAAACCAAAACAATCCATATATCGGGTGTATCAAACTTGTTCTTCTGTAGCTTCTACAGAACTGTTCGAAAATAAATCGAATATCATTAATACTGAAATATAGTAATAACAAGTGATTTTTTATGATTTTGCTTCAATCTTCTTGTTCGATTCATTATTCTAATAGTCAAATCATAATTATCTGTGATTGCATCCGCGGATTTATCGAACGTGAAAAAGGAGTGAGTCTTCGAAAAATGATATCACCGAGCGCCCATTCAATCTATGGATAATTTTCTTCCTATATGATAATAAACAACTGTAAAAATAATCAGATGGGTGATGCTTGTTTCATTTATCTTGGTATTATTCTGAATATAAACAAACATGACGCTATCTCTTATTCTAAAGAAGATATTGCAAAAAAAAGGTTCAATATGAGGTGAAGGAAGTCTAAAAGTTGTCCAATAATCTCCCTCAAAATTTGAGACACTTTGAAAATGAGTCGTCGTGAATCGATATTACTTTAAATCGGAAAAAAATGTTTAATATTTGTTAATTTATAGACACATAAGCTCTACGAGAATTTTGTTTGTGTGTGTGTGTGATTATAATTTATGCATGCTTTATATTATTTTATCTATTCTTCTCATTTTATCTCTATTGATCGTAAGATGAAATCATTAGAAATCGTTAATACGCCATCATCAAAAGAGCTTCTTCCAGTTCTATTGAAAAAAAAAAGAAATCCTCAGTGAACCTTCTGGTTTAACTCAAGTAGTTTTATAGTATGAATAATAATCGAGACAGGACAGGATAATGAGAAAACAGCAGCTATCTAATATTGAGTGAATCTCTGATCAAATTGATATCGAATTACGTTACTGTTCAACGAAAACCATTGGGATATTCAAGTTGAAATGCTCACATTGAAATAGAGTGGAAGGTTGGATTTTTCTCTTTGTTTTCAAGGACAAAGAAAAGATAATGCAAATTTTCATTGTAAACATTTCTCGCAAATTTTATAGCAACTTGTACCACAAACCACAACTAGGGAAGTCAATTCACAAAACTGTAGGGGTGAGCACAAGAAAAAACAGAGTATGTGATGAATGTCGAATTCAATATTTCTCAAGACAAATGTGTGGTGCGGTGTTATCGATCAAAATTCTTCCAGAACAATTCTATTTCACGACAATAGTCGCAGTTTTTCAATAATAAATTAATGCCCCGAGTATGAAGGATGACGTATAAGTTGAACCATAGAGAAAAATCAACATATAAATAAGTATAAAGTGATGTAGAATCATATATAATTTTTAACAACACAAACAGAGAGACGAACTACTTATTTCAATAGTGGTAGGTGGTAACCTAGAAATACAAATATCGGGTTCACTCATTGACAATATCGACAGTAGGATCATCAAGAGCTCGGACCAAAGCAGCCATATCTACTAGAGAATTTAGAAATGCATATACTCATTGAAGAAAATGTGTTCAAGCGTTTCCAATTGATTGAGGTTACAAAGAAAATGATGAAAAACAAAACTTTCGGATTCATCGTGGCTTTCATGAAAGTGTAAATGAATCTTGAAGCAATCTCGGATTGGGGGTTATATGGAACAACCTGGCCACCAAGGTCGCCAGACCTTGCCCCACTAGAAATTTTCCTCTAGGGATATTCGACGCAAACAGTTTACAAGCGCTTGTCAAAAGAGTTACTCCAGTTTCCAACTACGCACTAGACCCTCACCTTGGCATGCCTCTTCTTCTCATCACTCCTGGCGAACTTCCTCCCGCAGATGTCACACGAGAACGGCTTCTCGCCCGTGTGCGTCCTGATGTGCGTAGTGAGGTGGTCCGATCTGGAGAAGCTGCGCATGCAGATGCGACACTGGAACGGCTTCTGGCCGGTGTGGATCCTGATGTGTCTGGTGAGCTCATCGGAGCGGGAAAACCGCCTGTCGCAGTTCTCAACTGGGCAAGCGTAAGGTCTTTCGTGTACAGGTGTTTTGCTTGGCCTGTTGGGGTACTTGCGGGGCTTCACAGGCACCAGCTTGAGCGGCATCGCGCTCTGCTGGTACACCTGCAACAGAAACACACTGTATCATTTCTGCTGGAGAGGAATTGTTGTATCGACAGAAGCATCATGGCGAACTATATAGACTCGTTGTGCCCATGGAGGCATTTGATCAGAACTACATTATATCAAATTTCCAGCCAATTCGACTGGGACTCTTTTTCCATGAGATCCGTGCAGGGTACTTTGAAACGACAGAAGCCTATTTTGAGTTCGGATAGTCAACGATGAATAATTCATTTTAATAATGGGGAAGTTTCCCAAATTCAGATTTTTTATTTACCTCGCGCTATTAAATTTTACTTAGAAAAACATTCCTAAAAATGTAGTTACGCCTCCTCCACCATTCTGATGACGTACTAATTAGAAGAGCCTTGACAGAGATGGATAGATATGGTCATCATTCTATTGACGCCATTGACGCACGCTAGTACTTTTGCACCTATACACAGTTGCCGGAAGTATCGATATGTCTAAATAGTCGTATATTCTGCATTAACATTTTGGTATTGCTATGATATTCAATGTATCATTTTATCAATAATTCAAGTTGAAACTGAATTATATTTTGAAATTTCATCCCGGTGCCCAAGGGAATGTTGATGTATAGACAAGATAAATATTAAAATAGAGTATTTTTTCATTTTGAAATTATGGCCAGTTGAAAAATAATTTTGATATTGGTAATTTTTCTTTGTAGTTGATTATGCTAGTCAAATATTCCATGTTTTGATGAATATTTCGATTCATCCAAGAAATTAGTGACTTCAATCTGGCAACAGTGCAAGCAACAGCTTTCTACTTCTTCTTTTTTCAGTCCGTAAGCTCAACCGAATTAAGTTTAGAAACGTATAACCAACAAACATACCCAAATGTCACAAAATCTAATTAATATAAATCGTTTGGTCAGTACGCGTTGTTGAATCTGACCTAGTGGCAGCGCTTTCCTTTGAGCGAGCAAGACATCAATTCCATCCTATCCTAAAAACAGAGGGGTAAATCGCGCTCAAAATTGTGTACACCAAACTCCAATTTTGCGAGGAATTCCAAAGAATTCCAGAATTAGAATCAAAGGAATTCCAATAAAATCAAAGGAATTCCAGGGAATTCCAAATGTTCGTACATCAGAATTCCAGAATTAGAATCTGAGGAATTCCAAGGAATTTCATATGTTTGTACACCATAATTCCACCGCGTTTTACCCCTCGCTAAAAACCATCATTTCCATCCTATCCTAAAAACCAAACCAACCCCGTTCATCACACACCTGGCTGAGGATCTCGTGCCCCTTGCTCGTCGACGGATTATACTCGGCCAGCTGCACGTTGTAGGCCGCAGGCGCCTGCCCCATCTCGCAAGACCCACTGAACGGCTCCTGCTTGGGCACCAACCCCGAAGGACCGGGCACCGGCTCGTACTCCTGCCCCCCATCCCACTGATACTTCGCATTCGCCACATTCTGTCCAAGCCGCGAGTACACCAGGTCCTGCTGCAAATCAATACTGCCGCCCGCAGAGCAATTGGGGTAAGAGGGTGGCTGCATGCCAAGCATCAGCTGGTCAGCCTGCGACTGCGAGCGATCATCGTAGGCTGGGCTAGGGGTGGCCGGAGGGTACTGCCCCTGGGGACTGGACCCCTGGAGCAGCCCGAACATCGAGGGGTACATTGGTTTGTCGCCGGTGGAGAGCAGCCACTGGTTGACGGCTGAGGGCGAGTGGCTGAGCGATTGGTTGCCCATGGGGTGGTGGGGCAGCTTGCCCCCAGAGTGGGGGTACATGCTGAGCGAGCTGTGGTTGGTGTTGTCCTCTTCGCGCAGACTGGGGGAGAGGGCGGAGTCGAGCGGGGTGGCACGTTCTGTCACCTGGCTGCTGGTGGGGGAATGGTGGTGAGGGGGTTGCTCGATGGAGAGTTCCTCGGGGTCCAGGGAGCCTGCAACAAAAGGATAAGATTGTTGTGGGGGGTTTTCTGTTGCGCGTGCAGTGTTTAGAACTCCTAACAACGAACCCACTAGAATAATAGTAGCGCCGCGAATTGTCTGAAGCCAACATGAAATTCATGTTCATGTTTTTTTTTCTCCACAGATGTTGCCACATCGTAACATTTGAAAGTGATAATCATCCCATGTCCACATTTTTAAGGGGTTCCCAAATATATAAAATAGTAGGTACTTTTATGAGTCAGATAAGTTTAGTGTATCAAATGCTATGTATTCAATCTTTTTCATATAAAACACTTGCTTATTTAAATATGAGTGGTTTATAGATAGCACGTCTTTCTGGAGATTGCGGTATTTTGGGTGAATGCGCCAACGCAGCTTATTTCGTTCACCTGATAATCAACCGAACGCTGACATTGACAGCTCGAAACGTCTCGTTTTCAAATCAAATTTTGTTTGATAGTTCATTGAACGGTATATTCCCAGTTTTGTGTGAAATGTGTGATGAGACTCTACCTAAAAACTTTGTTTATTCTGTTCAATTCGAATCAAAAGGATGGTGAAACGCTGTGAAATGTTTAAAAGACAATTTAGAAGTGGTGACCAGAACACAACATTTCACTGGGGAGTTTCTCAGTATCGTATCATTCGTTTTATAAACATTATCTACCCATACTCGTAATATGCAGAACAATTTGTGAATGGAAAAATATGATCGGGAAAGAGAATATTTCAAGAGTCGCTAGAGTTTGATAAAATTGTTGGCCCAAATCTCGGCCCAAATAGTAAGAAAATGCTCAGAGTAGTAGACTCGGTAGTAGATAAGCCTATATTTAATGGAATTGAATGGTAATAATAACATGTTTGATGTTATATTTTTCAAGTTCGAAACTTGCAAACCAGAAAATAGACAATATAGTTTGACAGTAAATTCATCATTCGAGTAATAAATCTAAGATGTATATTTTCAGAAAACCTTGATTTCAGATAGTTTTCATCAACTTTTAGAAATAATGAATATGATAATTTTATTAGTAAGTCAATTCATTCAAATTTAGATCCTTCCAAGATAGCAAGACACTGGTGCTGGGGGAATCTGTTGTTGCAATCCTTGTTTTAGAATGAGGTAACCCTAGTAACTGATTCAGATGTTGGCTTCAAACAACTACTGTGTCAAAAATTGTGCGTTATTTATCTAGTCTATTATATGATCGATGGTTTCGAGAGTTTTGGAACGAAAAAGTAGGCACGTTCAGAGTTTGATAAAGGTGGAATGGTGAAACGACTCTTCAATCGTTTTGTGTCAAATCCTGTAGACTTGGTTTAGCAAAGATCATAACCCTGTTAATATTTCATTAATCGTTCGGAGATGGCGTTAATATCGCATTTAATATCAATATCGATAATTCAGTTCTCTGTATTATCCGTTTTCTATTCGTGCTCAAGTGAAAGTGACAGATACACGAAATATGAATATAGTTCGATTGTTAAATCATGTCATTGATTGAACAAATTACATAAAATCAAAAAGACTGCGAAATTGTGAAGATTTATATCATCATGCGGAATCAGCAGACGTGGCGCCATCAAAATTTTTCTAGTGCCTTACTAGTGGGAATCGTTCCACCATATCTATATCCACCTCGAGTCTGAGGTTCTTTTGTTCTTCCTAGATAGGGGCTATCATTATATGGGACGGATTTTATACGGAATAGAGGTGGATAGATAGACTGGTGAATTCACTTCCTATCCTGTGACATGTCCCAAATCTCTTGATTTCGCCTACTTCGATAAAACGTGTCAAACGTGACATTGCGTGGGTAAATCTCGCTAAGTGAAGCCGCGATTTCAACCAAATTTACAGGTTACTGCAGGTGTCAATACAAAACTATGAATATTTGATTTTGAATGACTTCTAAATCGTTTCTAACAATTCCATGGAGCCATTTCACAATGAGTTTGATGCGAATATGTATCGAATATGATTGAAAGAAAATTCTTCAAATACCTATCGACAGTATCGCCATCTAGTGTTGTACATGATAACCCCACGTTATGAGCTGAAATTCAATTGTTTCAAATCAAGGATTTGTCTGCTGAAACAATTGAAGAGTAGCGCCACCAGGTCTTATTTCCATCATTTACGGAATAAATATGATTTGATGATTCAGTGGTAATCTAAATTGGCGTTAGTGGCTGCACTTGCGCTGGATTCTAGGGTGTGGAAGTTGTTTGAAAAACATTATTAGCTGCATTGAAGTCAGTCAGTCACGTGAATGCCTGATTGAACTTCATGCAGCTGAGTTCTTGAACTCCAACTCTTGAAATAATAATGAATAAACCTCCATTAAGCTAGCAGAACCACCTTGGATTTTTTGAGTTTTTATTCAGCCATAATTTGAGGCTAATTTAAGGCTAATTTATTACCCTATTGCCGAATTTTTTGCTCTTCGTTTTATACGAAAAATCTTGGGTTCTGCTAGTAACGTTAAGCTGGCAAAACCAAACATAAAATAAATAGTTTATGAAAAATCTTAACACACCATAATTTAAGGCCCATTTAAGGCTCTCATTGTAGCCCATTGCCGAATTTTTGCTCTTTGTTTTTGGAACAAAAAATCGGACTTTGGTTCAGGTATGCAAGTGTCTGAGCTAAATGAATCGAACATTGGACAATGTTTATGGAAAATCTGAATATACCATAATTTAAGGCTCATTTTGAGCTCTTATTCCAGATCATAGGCGAATTTTTCGCTCATTGTTTTTTCAAAAAAATCGAGGGTTTTGCTAGGCTTAACCGTTAAGCTATCAAAACCAAACATAAAAGATGAAGTTTATGAAAAATCTAAACACACTAATTTAAGGCCTATTTGAGGCTCTCATTGTAGCCTATTGCCGAAGTTTTTGTTCTTTTTATTTGGGGAAAAAATACGGACTTTGGTTCAGGCTCCGGTTCATGTGTATGCAGGTGTGTGAGCATATGCCGTATAGATCTAATCTGAAATTATGAATCTGACAGAAATGGAATATGATTTCGCTTGTGATTGGTTGCCACTCACGGGTTGGTATTAAGAGCTCAATCTAGATTTCCGGGCGTTTTCGATGTTGAGAAATACACTCAATGTTAAAAAAACGTCCAGAATTGATCACAATGTAACTTTTTTAATTCTTGTCCGATTTTGTTGAAATTAGCATCAAATCGTAGATTTATTTATGTTTAGGAATGTTAGCCTGAATTGCAGTTCCCCTAAACCAAGGCCTGTATTTTTGTTCCAAAAACAAAGTGCAAAAAATTCGGCAATAGGCTACAATGAGAGCCTTAAATGGGCCTTAAATTATGGTGTTTTAAGATTTTTCATAAACTATTTCTTATATGTTTGGTTTTGCTAGCTTAACGGTTAAGCTAGCAAAACCCACGGTTTTTTTAAAAAAACGGAGAGTAGGAAAATCGACATTAGGCTAGGATTGGAGCCTTAAATGAGCCTTAAATTATGATGTTATCAGATCCTTCGAAAACTTCTTGTAGTAGAAGTGGTTTTGCCATCTTAACGTTAAGCTAGCAGAACCCAAGATTTTTCGTATAAAACGAAGAGCAAAAAATTCGGCAATAGGGTAATAAATTAGCCTTAAATTAGCCTTAAATTATGGCTGAATAAAAACTCCAAAAATCCAAGGTGGTTCTGCTAGCTTAATGGAGGTAATGAATAATTGTAACGTAGGTATGACGATATAAGAGCGTCGCAGTTACTTATTGAAAAATAAACTGATGATCTTTATTTATTTATTTCAGTTTTGACATCACATCGGTATGAAATTATTGTTTAGAATATACGCTATAACGCTACCTGTATTATCTTCGAACTTTCAGTTAAAATGATTTTAATTGACTTGAATACTGAATATTACTAGAAAAATAATCATGTTAGACCTGGTCCTGACTCTTCCAGATTTCGATACAGATATAATGACTTAATAAACACCAAGATAAACACTCTAAGTACCTACATGTTCACGAATGACTTAATTAAGGTTCCGTCGATGTCAATATTCTCCACTTCTAGTAGCGTTGCTTTCGATTACACAATTTCCTTTTATTTTGAATGCGGTTAGAATATTTCAGTTTTCCGAGATTAGTAATAACCAATTTGCCTGTATCATATTTATGGTTTCATGAATGAGTGATGAATGAAGTGAAATAGTTTCCTTACCGCACCAAGCTCAGTACTTCATCCGAGACTTCATCTATGCTAGCATGCACACCTTGGATTGATGAAGTTACTATTGCAACTCTGGCGATACTTAAACCGACATTTCAATCTTCCAGTTAAACATAAAATAATAATTTCAAGTTCGTTTCATTCGAGTTCTGTTCTTTTATTCGATTCTGGTAGGTTATCCCTGAAGTTGCCAAGTTCCTTGCCAAAGCAAGTTATTTTCGGTGAAGTGAAGGCTATTTTCAATTTTATGGGATGATTTGTTTAAACGGATACTTGGTATATAGAGCAAAAATGAGTGCCGAACTTTTTCAAAGATTCTGTTTTGATGATGAGAAGAGATCTATGAAGCAACAAATTGTATTTTACGTGTAATGAAGAAAATGTTAGCGGTGATGGTAATAATAGTAATGATAATCATCGAACATTGTAACTGGATATTGCAATTCAGCAACTCAGTTGATTTCTTTAGCAAATGTTTCATAGAATATTTACTGTTCAGTCATGGAAACGTTACAGAACGTATCGTTACTGAATAATATAGGACTGGAAAAACTGTATTCACTCTTTTGAATCGAAGTAACAGCTTTATGTTGAACTTGGTATTCACTTCTGTTGAGTATTGAATGAAATAATTATTGATTGTCATCACCCAGTTCTCCCTGTGGAAGTCAGATTGCCAATAGAATACCTAATCACATCATGGTGAACTGTCTTTGACATAATAGAAAAATAGAAGTAGATATTCAGATTTCAGGAAAACTTGCCAGAAGAAATTTAAGTTAACAGAAACAAACATATCGGCCGTGTAGTGCGTTCTTCATAGAACAAGTCAACCTTTTCATCGATTTTCCCGCAGAGGCAATGCTCTTGACATTACAGCACGCCGCCATGTTTGCCGTAGTAAAATTTTCCTCAATGGTCCGAATCACTGGAAGTATTGATCGAATTCGAACATCATTAGAGCGACGGCGCTCTCTGTGTTCGTCAGAAAAGGCCAAGGCTATCAGATGTACACACTTGTTGATTGATATGCACCAACACGAATGTCCAACCTCATTACAGAAGAATTTTTCATAAGGAAGTTTCAGTGCTTTTACTAGAATCATCAGCCAGGGATGCAACAGAAATAGCCTCAAAATGCTCCAGAAGACGCGTTTCTCATCAGGTTTGTCTTTGCAGACCGAGGAAAATGTATGAGTTTCTGGATAACAAGTGGTAACACAGTGCTTGAACGAGTTTTGCCAACAAAAATGGTTCACCCTTCTGAGGTAGCCTTGAACGTCACTATAGCACCAAAACGAATAGAGTCGTTTGATCATCATCATGCCACTGGATACCATCATGATCTGTATTGATAAAAGGCTTTTGAGATCTGGATAAGGTAACACTTCTTACGAGCGGTCCGTCGGATAGCAGAGATCAGCGGAAGACTAGGACTTTAATTCTGTTGTCGTATTATTTCTTTCGGAGCTTCATCCGTCGGATCCATCCATCCAATCTGATGGTTAACCATCAGAATCTCGGTTGATCCCAAGCGATTTC
Organism: Chrysomela aeneicollis; assembly: GCA_029955515.1. Lineage (NCBI taxonomy): Eukaryota > Metazoa > Arthropoda > Insecta > Coleoptera > Chrysomelidae > Chrysomela > Chrysomela aeneicollis. The sequence continues at coordinate 2,050,900 of JARUHQ010000014.1, read as the reverse complement.
GCGATGCAATCCAGCTATGCGGACTTTGGTAAATTTACGTCTTGCTCATGACGGCGTGGTTATTTTTAAACGTCTGCCTTTCGGTCTAAGAATAGCCCACTGGCTTCTAAACGTGCACCTGTTCGGCACGTAGCAAAACTAACCTGTTATAGGGGGCGGTTCGATGACAGTGCTTGGCCCGAAGAAGCTGGGCGCATCCCCCGAGGTAGTCACGGGGGTGTTGAGATCCCCAGGCTGCGCCTCGCACGGCGAATGCTCCCCCTGGGGGGAGCAAACTGACGCGGGCACTGGGCTGATACTGCCCGCGCTACTTTTGTACAAACAAGTGTCGAAACTGAGCACGTTGAAGTGGTGCGCCGCGGCGGCAGCGGCGGCGCTCTCCGTCAAAAGAAAGGCCGACGAGTGGTGGTGATGATGGTGGTGGTGCTGATTGGGCAGCGTGTCCAGAGTGTCCATGATCATTTTGGCACCGTTTGGACGGACGTCCGCACCGTCGATCGCGCACCGAGTCAATCAAGGCGGCTGGGTCTCGCGAACGCACTTTCCCTCGCGGGTGTCTCTCGGCGACTGGCTCGCTGGCGCGTCGGCATTCGGTTTTATGAATGAAGGCAGCGTTCCATATTAGGAAGTCGCGGGCTAGGGCCGGCCAATGGTAGCGGCGCGGCCCCCACCCGGTTAGTGTCCCCACCACTCGGGCGGCAGCGTGACGTGCCGGTGACGTAACACTGGCGCTCGCTCTCGGCTCGGGCTGTATGGGGAGCGTGCGATGTTTTCTGGACCGATCTGGGGGTTTGGCGGCACGCGCTCTGTTCCGGTCGGGTGGGCTTCCGATCAGAGGGGCCCGATTCTCGAGACTGTCGGAATTGGTTCTAATAGGAAAATTTCGATATTTTCCGTGCAAATTCAAGATGAAGTATTCTCGAATCTTCCTATAGACGAATTTTCCTACTAATTTTAGAAGAAATGCATCCCATGCTAACAACAATGGAAACAACATATTTCCCGTAGGAAAAACACATGAAACTTGTTTTTTGATTGAGTTTTGACAAAGTTGTCACGAAATAACCTACATTGATATTTAGTATCCCATTTATGATTTTTATTATACAAAGTGGAAATGGCGAATATAGATGAAATAGTTCATCTAGAGGTAATACAAAATTTGGAGTTGGACGAACTTTTAGCTAGGAGGCCCAGAAGAAGGTTCATTCCTAGAACTAAAGCATTTGAGTTTTTATCAGTCGACCAATTCATCAAAGTTTTTCGTTCAAGAAATAACATTAGGAGAGAGTTAATAAATATGTTATTAGATCTATTTGTCACAGGACCTTCGAGAAATTCAGCACTATAGATAAACAAAGGTACATTTTTTTAATTGGTTCATTGATCTACATTTTCATGCTAGTGGATGTTCCTTTCCTCAAATCGTCAGAAGCCGTCATTATTTATATCAACATTTGCTTTTGTTGCCTGCTTATGCTTTGGGTTTTATTAGTATTAGCATATTAGTATCGTAAGAATTAATTTTATGATAATAAATTGTCAAACTCACGCAAAATCAACGGAATATTCTTTTAACCTCGAAATTTCAAAATTCGAATAAATGAAGACCATTACCAACAGAAATTGCACCAATGTCATTGGCGTAAACAACAAAAATCAAGAATCTATCAACGACACACTGCAATTTCCCACTCCTCTGGAAAATATTATTCCATTGGATTCAAGAATAGGTGTCAAATCATGACATCATATGAGAACTGAGAGCATTGGAAAATATTTATGTAGGATCAAACTCCGACGAATTCTAAAATTTGGCGGCTGTGTTTTCGTTTGGGTTGGGGAAGGACAGACACAAGAGAACTCTTGTTGTGGCATTAAACGAAACAAGTTATATAAAAGATAATAAGGAGTCGTATATCTTGGAAGACAACCATCTCTCCAAGAATGTTTCTTCAATCATTGCTGTGATAGTGCTTTCGTTTCTCCTATAGGGCTTTGGCGTTTGAAGATTATTCAAGTCATACCATTCAAATATCACAACAAAACGTCATCGAAAAATCACCATCACAATCACCATTACTACCCCATAGTGAATGAATGATGATGAGGCGAACGGAAATATTGATATCGTTTCACATTGTTTTACCTACCAAGTATTTGGACAACTTTATTTTTGGGGTGATCAATTTCGAAATATATGCTATATTGCAATCTAACCTAGTTTCCAGAGTAGATATCTCCTGTAAATTTCGAGAGTTTCCTTATTTATCAAGTTTATATTTTGGATTGCCCGTCTTCTTTGATGAACTAGCCATTTTTTGATGGCCATGTAGCTCAGCGCGTTATATTCTCATTAGTTTTTGCAGCAAGGACATTCAAGAGCAATACGATTTCGAAAACTCTTGAAGAAGCAACTTTGCGAATAAATGATGATGAAGCGAGCAAATCATGCTATCTGTTGTTCACTCTAGTTTACTCGTATACTAAGTTTGATGTTTCCAAGGTGATGTTTGACATTAGTAGTTGGTAGATTTTTACAATGAATCTTTTTCAATACCTACACGAAATAAAGTTCAACTCACTTTGAGTACGACTTCCTGTTAATTTACACCACTATCACCTCATATTGACAACTTGATTTTTCTGGTCAAGCTATTCAGCTATTTTCCTCATTTTTCAAGTTTTTCTTATACTGTAATCTAATGAAGTCTCTGTGTACTTACTATAATTTATTTTCCGTCATGGAATACTGAGATTTCATCTCAAATAACTTTATGATATATAGCAATATATTCAGTTTTATGGAGCTTTGTTTGGCCAGTTAGTTCTACGATAAAACACGATAAAAGAAAAAGAATCGTAAACGAGATTGGAAATTCAATTGAATATTATACCAACTAAAATGAATGGCAGGAACTCAAAACCAATCGAGATGTATATATGTGATATTTGTGAGGAATTTTACAGTTCTCTACTAGGACAAACTTTATGACTTCATTTTGCTGTGTCAAGAAATGAATATGCCTCTGGAAAATACCTAAAATTAAAGTTTTTGATTTTAGAAACTATTTCTTTTGGAAACAATTGCCATGAGACTGAGTAAGTAACACTTACAACACTGATAAAATTAGTACCCACGCAACAGCCAAGTATACGTAGTGCCAGTTATTTTGGAAAAAAAAAAACATCTGTTAGCGTTTCTTAAAAATAACGGCGACACAGCAAAAGCATCACGTTCAAAAATACACAGATCAGCTGGCAAGCATTTTACGAGAGATAGTGAGTCAGAATGGTGAACTATAGTTGTGACGTTTGGAAGTTATTATGTATTGCCAAAAATAGTTCATTTCTGGCTGATTCGAATTTGAAATACTTTTTCTACAATCGATTAACAAAGTAGCCTAATCTATGGTAGTTTGAGAAGCACCAGTAGTAGAAGTAGTAATAAAGTATCGAGTTTTTTAGTCTGCATGTATTTCCACCGCAAAGTGTCTAGCCGCTCTTGAAAGATAACTATTTTTTTAGAGTGGCAATTTATCACTTTGCGCTCAATCAAAAGATTGTGAAATTCCAGAATCCATGTTCAGTTCGACATTGGCCTTTGAAATATTCATGAAATATCAAATTTATACTATTGAGAAGTATTGGAATGGTTTGTCCCTGACATACATTGATGTGTACAACTTCCAAGACTTAATCGAAAAACTTCGAATTCGTTACAGCAGAAGGTTCATAGAGTTGAGTTCATTGACTATCTGTCATATCACAGAGTGGCATATAGGGCGACAGTGATCTTTGTAAGAATAATTTATATTACTATGGAACAGCCCGAAGTACCTAACTGTCTCTTATACTACTGGAAACCACTAAGAACACTAGATAATTTGCTTGTTACTTGATAATTTATCAATATGACACAACCTGTTGAGTTTAACATCAAATCATGATACCAAATTCTTATGTTGGCGTGTTAACTAAATGGTTGTGAACTTTATATTTATAATTGAATTTGTTTTACAATATTTCGATTTTACATATATACCAAACAACTTCACACTTTTTTTTCTGATAATTACGTATTGGATGATACCCTTATGAGTATAGTGATAACCCAAGGACATTGATAATTGTCGAAACAATTGTAAAACAGATTTCGAAAGTTTGTTGCTTGAAAACAGACCGACGCCTCGGCAGACGTTTTTGTCCAATTTTGAATCATATTCTTTCCAATGGGCATAGTACCTATACCAATGAAAATTTTCGGCTTTCCAGAACCGATTTGTTCTTTGGAATAATCTATTCGTCTTGATATTCGCGCCCCTTTTTTATAATAATTTCTTGAATAATCTGACAGGACATACGTTGCTGTCTTTGTTTTCCACTAAAAATTTGCTGGCAGTACATATTCTTGAACCACCTTGGCAAGTCTTGCTGAATATAGGGTTATATTCAACTCGATTTGTTACAGAACCATCGTTATTTGTTTCAATACGAAAAAATCAATCAAACAAGCGGCAGCTTCCCTAAGTCGCCAAGCTAATTCAACGGCAGCTATGTGATAAAATTTCCGTTGCAGCCCTTCAGGGGTGTTTTCATCCCACAAATTTATCATTTTTGTTATTTCTTCTGCACTTAATGTCGCTGAATTTCGTTTCATCTTACAGGGATCTGATTGTAGTTTTCTACGTATAGCATCGCGCTTGTTGAAATACAACGCTTTTGAATGTAATATTTTTCTTGTAGAAGCTTACTTGTTACGTTCCATATGGTTTTGACAGTAGCTTCATTGAACTCTGTACCATCTTTTCTTCTCATATTCACAGCCCAATCCTCTAAAATCGACGCCAATTCTTCCACCGTCCGATTTCCATCTAATTCATATTTTCTTACATCACAAAAGTCCATGAACGCTTTCCATACAAAATTTCGTAATTTTGCAATCTATATTTTGATGAAAATTTGTGTTGGAACTTACGTATTTTGACCCGAAAAACACGAATTTCATATTATCGTGAACATATCTTTTAGTTTTCGAGATGATCGATGCGAAAATTCGAAATTTCACCTTCTTTGTATGGCAACTTTTGGGCAAGTATTGTATCTTCTCAGATCCCAGGACATATTACATGCATTTACAATGGTTACAATTATGATTTTCGTGTAAGAAAAACATCATAAATATGTTATTTTTCCGTATTTTTCCTATTATTTCTTCAACTAGGCTACATAAACAACGGTCATTTTGAAAACCTCAGTGCGAATCTTGAGCGAATAAAGGTGGATTCATAGCTGCCTTATAGCAACTCGAGTCAGTGATATGTGTTCTCTCTCTTCAATACATGTCAAAAAGAAAGAAGGTGAAATTTAGAACTTCGGCATAGATTATTCCGAAAACTAGAGATATGTTCACTATAATATTATGAAATTCGTGTTTTTCAGGTCAAAATAAGTAAGTACCAACAAAAAATCTCATCAAAATATAGATCGCATGATAAGTGCAAAATTACCCAAAAAATTTTATTGTGAACATTTTGTGTGAATTTTATTGTGAACAGTACGGTACATTCGATGCTATAACTTCATCAATATAATCTTGAGTATCACAACCAAATCGTGACATTTTGAAATGTTTGAAGAACCCTTGGGCTCTTTTCAGAATAATTTTGTTTTGATTGTTTGTGTTCGATCAGATGACCACAAATTAACTGATTTCATTGGATTTCTACTTGAGCAAAAAATTGTCTATATAATTTTTGATCGCCCCCCGTATGCTACTGCGGGAATATTCTTCCAACGTCCTTGACGCCAAGTGCGATCTAGACGGCTGCAGGCCCTGCGTAGGGATGATAGGGGTCGGTGGCGCTTCACGGAAGAGCCCGTAGGGGAGGCTGTCCATGAATGAATTGACGTCACAGGGTTCCAGGGTGGGGTGGGGGGGGGGGGTTGTATACGCGGTCGATATCTTCTATTTCCTGCCACTTCCGACTACGCTGTTTCATTCATGATTATTGATGTTCGTTTTGGTTTACGTCAGGAAAAGCCGCAAAGGGGTGTTCATTCATTAATAACTCAATCAGGTTGAGGTATATAGCTACTTCAGGTAAATGGCTGTCTTCTTTTCCACAATCGAATTTTCCATGTTGTTTTCCTATCTTATTGTATTGAAATGTCTTTTCAACTAAGTTTTATTCCATGCAATCTTTTTCCATTGAATTTCTTATATATTTTTTCTTTAACTTAAAAAATAAACAATGAACGTAAATCGACGTGCAATTCTGAATGAATGGTTTGTGATTTTCGAGATTATCTTGAAATACCATTATGTCGACTCAAAAAACGTTATTTACTCAAATCATGAGCGTTTGCCTATAACGTTTCAATCTTTTCATCTTGTATCAAATTTCTAACATGATTCTTACATTTCTGATATTGGTTTCATTTGTTCATTTATAAATGTATTACACGCGAACACATATCACATCCACTCACACTAAATCGCATTTTTTTCAATAGTAGAAAAAATTGTGGCTCTGAGCTTGATTCTTGAGGAACCCTGGACATTGCTTTGAAGTGAACACTGTACTCTTACTTTGATATCCAACATGAACCAATAATACATGTTGAAACGTGGTTCAAACGTTACTTCTGCTGTATTTTCAATGTATTTGAAAAGATGTTGCAATTTTCTTCTTCTCTTTACTCAATAGTATAGATCCATATTCAAGAAACCTATATACAAACTTGATGTACCTAAACAAGTTATCTCCTAATACACTGAAAGATATGCCATATCAGGAATATCCATGTTATTACCTAATCTTTTATTCCAGTTTGTTACGTAAGCGATCCTCAAATTACGAAAATCGAGGAGTATACTCTTCTGTTAGATGCGTCAATTGATATATTGAATTTATCAGTTATAGTGACGTGATGAGCAATGAATCAATATCTAGATACATCTACCTACATGCCGCATTACTATATCACCTACGTACATGATAAGAGCAAACGAAATATCTTGGTGTTTGTAAAGGAGTAATGATATCCCAACAATTGCCATTCATGCACGGAGAAAATCACATTGCTAAACAAGCTAAAATAAAATCACTGGAAATCAACTTGCTGCTCCAGCAGATCTTCAAGTTGTGAATGAAATGAATATGTCACCGTCCATAATATAAAATGTTGTTCCATTCTAGCTACATCAAACCCAGTTATAAATAACACTATAGTGTTAGTGCTTAAATTCCCCAGAAATGGATGAAGCAAATTTACTAGTTTTGGTTGCGTTTGCATTATTATTCATCATGAAATATACTACAAACAAAATGCCATTAATTGCAAGAATGAACATGAAGATTAAATGAGAAAATGAATCTCAAGCGTTAACAATTCACCAATAAACATCTGAGATGTTTGAAAATGTAGACAACGAGCAGAAAACAACCACTTTCCTGGCAAATACCACGCAGCACAATGAATTAAATCCATTCGCTGTCCATGCACTGATTCAATAAATGAATAAAGTGTACGAATGTTTCTTTCTTTCTGTGTGATCGAAATAACTATCGATACGCATTTGTGTTTCATAATGACTTCATTATAGAACCAAAATAGAAAAACTATTTTAAAACGGTCTTTCGTTGCAAAGAATGCCTTAAATAGAGGAGACAACGATATGTTAAAAAGTTGTTACTCCTCTTCGGATATATTCTTCACATCAACCTGTCTTGAACTACCTGTATCGATCAAAAGGTATAACAAACACTAACGGACGTCATATTCAATCGTTCATTTTGTCCAATCGTAGTATCAAGCCAGCATTCTCGACAATTCATCAATCAAACTCGAACGTTCCCATCTGACATTTGACGACTTGGTTATAGCAACCTCAGACTGTCTCATCGCTCCCCACGTAATGATATGTGTTCAATCGCTGAAGTTATTATTTCAGCATTACCAGCACTAAATAAACATCAATGTGAAAATATCGGTAACGGTTTAATAACACCCATTACAACATATATGCTAAGTAGCACGCATCCTATATGAGAGAATTATTGAATCGCTCAGTGTATCATTAGCTATTAGCCGCTTGAGATTGAATAATTTGCAATACACCGTGTATAATACAAGAAATTACATTAATTTTGCGCGGGAATGCAACTCGATGAAAAATCTATTTGCAATTCAACAACTTTATAACTGTTGATTAATCGGCAAACCGTTTACCTCTATCATAATGTATTTTCAGAAAATTGGTAATTATAAGGAGAGTCGAAAAAGTTATGCAACAATACTTTTCTCCTAACGAATGACGAGGCTGCTTTTTACCGATTGATTTGTTCTTTTTGCAATCGAGTCAAAACTTGTCAAGTCGCATCAAATAGTACGATAAAACTATAGACCTAAACCCAAACATCCAAATAAAATAGTAATTTACGTAACAAGTCCGGAAAATACTGTTTTTTTGGATGAGTGGACAAAATTCTAGGACGAGCGTAGCGAGTCCTGGAAGTCTGCGAGTCCAAAAAAATTGTTTTCGGGCGTGTTGCGTACACAATTTTTTCGGCAACCGTGTAGAATAACAAATCAAAGAAACACATTTCTTTCAAAAATTGAAATTTTAGCCAAGGTGGATATAGGATGGTGAAACAGCTCTTCAATTGTTTCTGCGAAAAACTTGTAGACCGTTTGAGAAGGTACTAATATTTCCACGACTTGAATGAAGATGGCGGTGAGATCGATTATCGATGAAGATTTCTGTTGCTCATGTATTTCTGTGGTTCGCATCTGACAGACATGAGTTGAAATGACATCAAAACACAATATTTTCAGTGAATCTGGAATAATTATCGATATATTGACTCTCCTCAGTCATTTTTTATCTAGAATAGATGAAACTGATAAAAAGGTGACCGATGCACAGATTCTGTTTTACCGACACAAGGTATGTCGCCATCTCTGTTAATTTCAGGAAATATTACTACGGTATGAAATCAAGTAGGCGAAGGTCTACAGTTTATTCTAGTGCTTGTTAATAGGAAGCTGTTTCACCATCCTATATCCACCTTGATTTTAGCTAATTTTATGTCAGATAGCTGTCAGTCGTTATTTTGCTGCTATGGTAATGATCATCTGCATTTATCAAAACCATACTACCAAGATTTTCATATTTACAATGACAACAACGATGTGATTCTTCCGGGCCTAGTCCGGGAAGTACGTACTTCCCGGACTAGGCCGGAAAAATGCCACTTTCTCAAAAAAAATCGTCTGGAAAGTACGTACTTTCCGGACGGTTGCCGAAAAAAGTAAATCTATCATCTGAGATAGCCTCAAACGCACATCATTGCTCCAGCTATCATTTCTGTTGTCTGCTGCAGTTCGAATTTTGTCCACAACATCAATTCTTGCAAGTAAACTAAAATTTTCTTGAGCCTGAGTCCTGCAAGCACTTGGATATCTGCGACCACACAGATAGCATGAGGTTTTGAAAGCGAATGTTACGCGATCTATCTTTGCTGTTCAAATGGTTTTGGACGTGGTATACATATACGATTGTCGACATTTACTATATGCACTGGAAACGAGGCATCATTCATAAACTTTTTTTTCACTTCATCCATCCAAATTTCACTGCACTCAATGATTTTGTCAAAACTGCCTTCCTGTTCATGTGAATCAATGGACCTCCTTTGTCCTTACATGGTTTCAAAACACACTCCGCCATCTTCTCCACTCTCGATATGAAATCATCAGAAAGTTACTGATAGATTAGAATTTCATAATTTTTTGCAGCTGTATTGCTAAATTGGGGAATTATGTGACTTTTCCCCCTCTATATCTCCGTAACCGTTCATTTAACGGAAAAGTTTTGAATGTATATCATTTTCATATACAAGAACCTTCGCGCTAAACCTCATAGTTTCCAAGTTATAGACGAAAAACTGCGAAAAAAACAAATTTTCCGTCTTTCCACCCTCAAACCCGACGCTCGGTGGGTTGTAACTTTTTACTGCGTATCAAGGGGAGTAGACGGATGCGCCAAAATCAATTTTTTTTCTTGGATGTTTGGGTAATGTTTGAGCTAGTTTTATCGTACTAAAATAAAATTCCTTAAAATGACTTGAATTCATCGACATACACCAGCGGCAGATTGGGAACCACAAGGTTCTGTTTTGAGACCAACATTGGTTTTACAACACATCAACGAATTTTCAAAGGTTCGACTGTTTTATGAAAAAAGTGCATTCCATGACGTATCCGCACTATCAAATTGGTATATTATGATACAAGTTTCATAAGACGCTATTTTGTCGCACGCTTGTGTCATATTACGCTTTTCAATCAATAAAAATATGCCAATCAACGACAAAAATGGCTATTTTGACGCCAACGCCAGGTGTAAAATAATTCATACCTTTTGTAATATCACCAATTCCGGCGAATAATACATATATTTATCATATTTATTCATATGCAGATAATCACAGTGCGATTCGGTAGCTGATGCCCACACCAACTCAGACACCAACGCTGTGTTTCTACGTCACCATCAGTTTACCACATACGGTCAATCTGAACCATCCCTTATATGGAGGCTTTGATTATATTTGAGAAGCGAATATATACCTCCCTTCATCCAAAGTCTCTTGTGATTGGTCCAAAGTTGGTATCTGAATATATCTATAGGCAGGTACCTACAAAGATTATTCTTGGCAGAATAAAGTGATTGAATGTAATTAAATAATAATTAACGAGCTTTATTGGATACCCAAAAAGGCTACCGACCGAGGTCCTTCAGCCTGTGTTACACAGTGATTATAAAATGGTTTACAATCATATTCGTAGATAGCAAGACATGGAATTATTCAATTTCTACTAATAAAAAAAAAAACTAATCAAGAAGAAATAATGTTCTGAGAATTTCAGTCTTCTTGCACTTGCGCTAAATTGATAAGGCATTCCAATAATGTTTTATCCGGGAACTTCCGTCTTGGGTTCACTGTTGGATCTCTCTGTAGACACTGGGATTGAATAATCCGAAGATTGGATTCGTTTTTGGAAAACTTCAGATTTTTCAGTCTCTCAGATATGGGTTGTACTCTGGTCAGCTGGTATAAAAGTTCGTTTGATGGATGGTTAAGAGGATTTTGAGGGTGCCGGATTTTGGTAATGGCTCTAAGGCTCGTTCTTTCTGCTACTTCCAAATTATTCAGTGCCGTCTTCCTACTATTTATGTATATTGGGTGAATGTAATTATATATCAGACATTCGTTAGTTTCTGCTTATAAAACCGAAATGGCCACTGTTGTAGTTCATCTTTTTCTCACATCAGGAATATATGGAGGAAATAATCATAATAATCCTTGTTACGAGAAGACAAAAAATAATTCAACGCGAAGCTAATAGCGATAGGAGATAATCATTTCCGCCAGAAGGAAGGATATTGTAATCCCAATAAAAATCATGCTAATCTATTGAACACCCGTAGTAATTCTCTAGTTGTTTACACAATCCTGCTTCTTTCCTGATATATGAATCTTTATTCCCATTTGACAAATGCCATTCCATTTTTGGTCAGATTCTTGAGTATTCGTTTCGGATGATCATGTTCTCTCTCTGACTATTCACACCCCGTATGAGAAAGTTCGTTTATATTTTGACATTATCTGTCTTATCAGTACGAAGAATTGTCTGTCGTTGTGAAAGCATGTATAGTGAAGATAAAGCAGCCAAGTGTGATTTGTCCCGTTTCTATAATCACAATTTCCGGCAGTTTCCAAATCTCTGTGCAAGGAAACAGATTATTTTCCATTCCGTAATCAGACTGGTATTGGATTATAAACACTTTTTGGTTATTCACTCAATCCTTATTATATGAGATTTTGCTCCAGACCTAGTTTTGATATTGAATGAGAATGATTTCCATGATGAAAGGTCCAATCATTTTTATAGTCGACATGTCTCGTATCACGCATTACAATATTATCAATGGATTTGAAAAAACTTTTGATCCAACCATTTGTCGTGGACATGTTCACAAACTTTTCAGAATTGTTCATTCAACTTTGTTGGTTCGATGCATTCTTTATAATCTGTCTGAATTATCTATTTTATTCTATTCTTGATTTATTACTGAAAAACTGAAAGCACTTCTCCAGTGCCACATTTTACGATCTTCAAAAAACCATTCTTAGATTTTTAGTTCGATGTTTTGTCTTTTCGCGGTCATCATCAACTTTTTCGAATATCTCAAAAAATAAAGAGTAAGCGCTGTTTTTTTCTCCACGAAAATAATAACTATAAAATTTCGAAATTTAGTCTAAATTCGAAGTTCTTCGTATCCGTTAACGTTCCCTGTAAAGATTTTCAAAGCTTGTTTGATTCTGAATACACTTAGTATCATGCATAGTATTTTGAATTTGCTCTCGTCTGGTTTCAACCATCATTATTTTTTCGAAACTACAAATTAGAAACATCAATTTCGAACTTATTTCGAAGAAATAATTTCAATCAATCCATCTAAGTGTCTCATTATTGTCTGATGAAAGTGATGAAAATACTTTTGAAACTTTATAAAGGACCATCAGGATAAAAATGCAGCGTTTTAACATTTCAATCCTTTCAATTACATGAAATTGTTCTGCATGCATAATATGCGTAGGTATCATGCAAAAATTCACTTCTAATTCTGACTACCATCAATACTATATCAGAAATAAAACATTTCCGAGCGAATACTAAGACATCACTTCTTTTTAAAACCGAAACCAAATATATTGGCACCTAAAATGTTCTTCAATCAACTTCATTCATCCATAAAATTCTAATGTATTTATATAAACTTTTAGAAAAAACTGAGGACTTATCTTAAAGAAGTGTTTTATATCCTATATATACTCGACATTTTCTCAAAATAAATACCTATATCAAGTATAAGAAAATAACACTCGCTGGAAGACTATAACAATATTTGGTACCACACCACGAACTTTTCTTGAACGACCAAGAATCCAACCGCACACCGACAACAACAACAACAACAAAAAAGTAACTCACCAGCAGCAGCAGGCCCGGAAAACCACATGGCCACCAAGTCGTCCACACTCGCCGACGTCGGCTGGTGCTGCTGATAGCCCCCGTAGTAGCCTCCAGCCCCTGGAGCCGCCGAAGCAAACCCCTCCAGCAGCCTGTTGTGCTGCTGCAGCTGCAGCTGCGGCTGGGGCGCCGCCTGCGCCTCCCTGCGCGTCTCATTTATCAGCAGCTGCTGCACCTGCAGTATGTCGATGAACTCGTCTGCAGGCGACGTAGTCACAGGCACCCTCGGAGGTTTATCTTCCCTTCGCATCGCTAGCGTTAACATTTTGAAGGGGGGCTGGGCAAACGAGGGGATCGCTTGCCATCACTCGTGGGAGTGTCGTTTGGGGGATTGGGGTTGACGTTGCGACGAGCCTGGAACAAAGGGGGTTGGTTGAATCATGGGATGACATGGGGGAGGTAGCTGAATTGTCGTTGGAACCAACTTAGTTCATATGCTTCACATAAACGATTTATAAGAGGTGACCTCGACATATCTGCAGATGAAACTAAGAATTCTACTCTAGAGCCCCTCCATCATTCAAAGAAGAAGCCATATGTGCAAGGCGGATACAGGTTGATACTGTACATGAAGTTCTTGCTACATAGTAAAGTTTACTGCAACAAAAACTTGTTTTCTCCTAAAGCAAGAGGACCTCAAAATATCTATGATCGGTTACCATCAACAATACCCTATCATGGGACAATCATGTTAGCTTCATTGGAAAAACCTAACAGCTTCACTTGAAGCACAGATCTGGCATGGAGTATTGTTCCCAGATATACCTAGATTGTATCCAGAAGTGAGCTTTTCGTCTGTTGGACTCATTGACTCTCCTAGAAGATCAAAAATCTCGTCAATTGTTTCACCACGAGTGATTCCTGGCAAACAGACTAGACAGTCCCAGACTAGCCATCTCCTCTCTAATGGCAAACATCTGGACTTCTTTCGTTGATGGTAGAAGAGATGAAAGCATCAATTACATTTTACTGCCAAAAAATCACCAAGAACATGCTGAGGTCATTGTACCCTCACATTTTGGTCTGGATTCTAGTCTAGTTATCTGAAATTTCACCCAGTAGGTTGCAGAACAGCAAATGAAGCAATCATTCTTGAGCAGAATGTTCCAGGATTTGTTGACTATAAATCCTTCCAGGTAACACGTTTGCATCTGTTAGGGAAGGGACTATCGAAAAAATTAAATGCTGAAGATAATGAAGGGACTGAGTTGAGCAAATTTCCCCAATCATAAACTTATCGCATATCTGTGTCGCGTCTCTTGAACTTTAAAGTCAGATTGTGAGCAAGGTGAGCTTCCAACGAAGCTTTTATATAGACTCCACGTGGGCGCGATGCGTAATGCCAGAGAAATTTATACGAAAATCGATTATCATCGACACTGAATGGGGGAATATACTTATTGAACAATCGCCATGCTGCTACGAATACACCATCCGTTAATATCCAGTTCACATCTATTGACATCTACAATCAACGACACTTCAATTTTGTAGGTATAGTGCGAGAGCTTTAAAAAAGAATAGTAGAAATGCAGTTGAAAAAACAGCCGCTTGTGTACCATCACATGCTGCCAAAGGCAGATGAATAACCTCAAGCTCCTCTAGATTAAGGTCTTCTGGAAGAAGAGATACCAATAAGGTGGTGAATGTAAGGCTAGACAATGATGACTTACAGTCCAGCGGCTCTTTTATCTATCACTTATGCTCGAAATGGATCATAATTGTATTAACATAGTTTTAAACAGCTTGCAGCAAGGTTTTCGGATCTTGTATGAAATTGAGGCCACTTATTTGTATTATGTATTCATCAATTGTTTGTTGTTGTTTCATTGGCTTCTTCTGTATGTACTTATATACAAATTGAAACCAAATTGATTATACTGAACTGTGTTACTTTTTCTCTTCACTAAACAACGAAAACAACTCAACCACACCTGAATTGAAGAGATAGCCTAGGATAACAAACGATCGTATCTTCGAGGTTATATTTCTCTAGGGATACCGCAAGACAAAAGTGTTCCAAGAATCATCCAAATGTTGAAAAAATAGTTAGGGATGAAGTGATGGCACTAACTCTATAAATGCTGTGCTGTGTTGTGATCATCTTTGCAGCAATACTCGCCGATTGTGAAAATAATGTTTTTACTGTTTCATTCATTCTGTATATTATAAACTCGAGCAAATTGTGTATCTCTGAATTGAGTGATTAACTTTACGTATTTAGGAAGAATGAACCTCTTCACCCGGCTAGACTCTTCAACAGGTCGCAGTGCTTGTTTACGAACAACATCCAGCCAACATCAAGATCACAAACATTTACTATATTGAGCACACTGAACTGGGCAACATGATGGTCCTAAAGCCTTGCAAACCTGACACTGAAAGTCTACGATACAGGAACAAAAAACGATCTTCGCGGTTATGTTTCTTAGCTTCCAAGAACCATCCAGATTAGGGATTGAGTGGTGGCATTAACATTAGCAATGCTGGACAGTGTTGTCAACAGCTCATCTCCCATTATGTGTGTGAGCAGATCATATTCTACGGAAACCGTGTGATCAACTCTACGTATTTAGTAAAGAATGTACCTCTTCACGCAGCCAGACTCTTCAACAGGTCGCAGTGCTTGTTTACGATCAACATCCAGCCAACATCAAGATCACAAACATTTACTATATTGAGCTCACTGAACTGGGCAACAGGATGGTCCTAAAGCCTTGCAAACCTGACACTGAGAGTCTACGATATAGGAACAAAAAACGATCTTTGCGGTTATGTTTCTTAGCTTCCAAGAACCATCCAGATTAGGGATTGAGTGGTGGCATTAACATTAGCAATGCTGGACAGTGTTGTCAACAGCTCATCTCCCATTATGTGTGTGAGCAGATCATATTCTACGGAAACCGTGTGATCAACTCTACGTATTTAGTAAAGAATGTACCTCTTCAGGCAGCCAGACTCTTCAACAGGTCGCAGTGCTTGTTTACGAACAACATCCAGCCAACATCAAGATCACATACATTTACTATTGTGCTCACTGAACTGGGCAACATGATGGTCCTAAAGCCTTGCAAACCTGACACTGAAAGTCTACGATATAGGAACAAAAAACGATCTTCGCGGTTATGTTTCTTAGCTTCCAAGAACCATCCAGATTAGGGATTGAGTGGTGGCATTAACATTAGCAATGCTGGACAGTGTTGTCAACAGCTTATCTCCCATTATGTGTGTGAGCAGATCATATTCTACGGAAACCGTGTGATCAACTCTACGTATTTAGTAAAGAATGTACCTCTTCAGGCAGCCAGACTCTTGTGCTTGTTTACGAACAACATCCAGCCAACATCAAGATCACAAACATTTACTATATTGAGCTCACTGAACTGGCCAACAGGATGGTCCTAAAGCCTTGCAAACCTGACACTGAAAGTCTACGATATAGGAACAAAAAACGATCTTCGCGGTTATGTTTCTTAGCTTCCAAGAACCATCCAGATTAGGGATTGAGTGGTGGCATTAACATTAGCAATGCTGGACAGTGTTGTCAACAGCTCATCTCCCATTATGTGTGTGAGCAGATCATATTCTACGGAAACCGTGTGATCAACTCTACGTATTTAGTAAAGAATGTACCTCTTCACGCAGCCAGACTCTTCAACAGGTCGCAGTGCTTGTTTACGATCAACATCCAGCCAACATCAAGATCACAAACATTTACTATATTGAGCTCACTGAACTGGGCAACAGGATGGTCCTAAAGCCTTGCAAACCTGACACTGAGAGTCTACGATATAGGAACAAAAAACGATCTTTGCGGTTATGTTTCTTAGCTTCCAAGAACCATCCAGATTAGGGATTGAGTGGTGGCATTAACATTAGCAATGCTGGACAGTGTTGTCAACAGCTTATCTCCCATTATGTGTGTGAGCAGATCATATTCTACGGAAACCGTGTGATCAACTCTACGTATTTAGTAAAGAATGTACCTCTTCACGCAGCCAGACTCTTCAACAGGTCGCAGTGCTTGTTTACGATCAACATCCAGCCAACATCAAGATCACAAACATTTACTATATTGAGCTCACTGAACTGGGCAACAGGATGGTCCTAAAGCCTTGCAAACCTGACACTGAGAGTCTACGATATAGGAACAAAAAACGATCTTTGCGGTTATGTTTCTTAGCTTCCAAGAACCATCCAGATTAGGGATTGAGTGGTGGCATTAACATTAGCAATGCTGGACAGTGTTGTCAACAGCTTATCTCCCATTATGTGTGTGAGCAGATCATATTCTACGGAAACCGTGTGATCAACTCTACGTATTTAGTAAAGAATGTACCTCTTCAGGCAGCCAGACTCTTGTGCTTGTTTACGAACAACATCCAGCCAACATCAAGATCACAAACATTTACTATATTGAGCTCACTGAACTGGCCAACAGGATGGTCCTAAAGCCTTGCAAACCTGACACTGAAAGTCTACGATATAGGAACAAAAAACGATCTTCGCGGTTATGTTTCTTAGCTTCCAAGAACCATCCAGATTAGGGATTGAGTGGTGGCATTAACATTAGCAATGCTGGACAGTGTTGTCAACAGCTTATCTCCCATTATGTGTGTGAGCAGATCATATTCTACGGAAACCGTGTGATCAATTCTACGTATTTAGTAAAGAATGTACCTCTTCAGGCAGCCAGACTCTTCAACAGGTCGCAGTGCTTGTTTACGAACAACATCCAGCCAACATCAAGATCACATTCATTTACCATTGAGCTCAACACTGAACAGGGCAACAGGTTGTTCCAAGGACGAAAACCACTCGACACACTATACCAATCAACCACCGCACCCTCCCCGCGACGTTTCTCTCGTGGTTAAATCCCTCCTCAGAGGTCCGGCGCTACGCGACACCGAAAAAATCCGCCGCCGTCGCCTTGTGTTCGATATCTCGCGCGGGCAAAACATGAATGAAATTATCAGAGCGACATGTGAGTGCGAGCGCGGCTATGGAGGATTTCTTCATCCCACGTCCGACGCCCGCGCTCTCTGCTACGTCACGGCGTCGTCATGGTTAGCTCGGGATCCGCACTTTTGGATCTGTTGTAGCAGGTCGCAGTCGAGATGGCGTAATGGATGGTGGGCAGAGGGTTCGTTACAGTGGGCAGCGGGATTCTGGAAACGTCTCGTTTGTAGTCTTCGTTAGTTTTTCGGGGAACGCACGTTGCGCCACCTCTGGTCGCTGCTGGCGGTTTCCTATGGCTTCTGGGATGCTTCTCGGTGTGTGTACTCGAGGGGATGATAAGGGCGCAAGATGCTCTTGTAGTGGGTTTTGGATACGCAGTGGTACAGAGGAAACAAGTTATCAGAGATTCGTACTACAACAGAAAGGAGCAAGTGGTTTTGCTGTTGATGTATGAGGAGTGTGGTAAAATCTGATTGATCTTCGATATGCCTGTAGTTGTAATATATTATATTAATATACAGAAATAACTTCTAGACACTCCATAAGCGACATCTGCAGTTGAATTTGAAGGTATTTTGTGGCATTCTTTAACAACTTAACCCCTGAAATTTTCAATGTCTAAAATGTCGTTGTGGGTAGATATTCAATAACTTTTCAAACACAATGTTACCTCACCTCAAAGATTATATACACTCCAGCACCTTCTATAAGGACCAATAACACGGAACAACTTAACGTGTGCGGCACGTTGCCAAATCTACCACTTTCTCCGTAAACCTCGGACTTCCGATCTCCAAACCGCGCGTAGGTTTGTTTGAATACATTGACTCACCCTGAGCTTGTCGGCCTATAGGCATACCTTCGATTCGATGTGGGCACCGATTCCAACACTGATCCGACCCACGCTGGGAGGTTCGGCTTTATTTTGAAGCGGGGCCTGCCAAACGTCACAATTCGGATTTCCTTCCTGCTGGCTAGGTGGGCGTAGAGGACCACGCGATTTTTGGCAGCGGTGCCCGGCCGTGGTGACGTCATGGGGCGATAGCCCAACTCCCGGTTAGGAAGTATATGAGACGGCATTGGTGAGGCTAGGCGGGAAATTTGGATTACGGTGCATGTGGAGTCGAAGGACCAAAAAATGTGCAAACATCCAAGTGAACTGTAACAATAATAATAAGAATAAACACATTTTCTAGACAAGAAACCTCGTTACTTCATACAATTAACTTATATTACATATTATTCTTCATCTAAATCATTAATTCCGTTGATTATTCATGATTTAAAAAGAATTACCCTGCCGAGGGATCGAACCCAGGCTGGCGGCTTGAGATATCGGGCTTTGAAACTGTTGGCTGAATAAATAATATATAATATAATATTAATTATAATAATAAATATTTTAAGCCCAGGATTCTACGATTGATCTACGGACCACGATCATATTTTATTTATAAACTATGCACTTTTTGAGACTTTTCCACCCGAACAGAAACAAAAGGATATAAATCAAATATTGATTGTAAACTTCTGTGAGTTCACCTGTTTCTGTGAACAAAGTTATACCTTAACGAACGAACCTTGGTTGAATAACCTTCCTAATAGGCGGTAAGGTTCAAGTAGGAATGGAGACTACAAAGGTATATCTACCAAATATTTATGTTTATTTACCCACCAACACCTGTGAACAGACCGAATATAATTAGCAACCCTGGAGGGTAAATAAAATGCATGTTTACCTGAGCTGTTCAATTCAATCCTGTCGACATTTAGAATCCCTTAGTACCACCCTAAAGGGCTGTGATTTGTAACTCACTATGTTTCGAACATACATTATTACCGCTACCCATTTTATTTTTCGTTTAAAATTTCGAATACGGTGATGAAATAGTGTATTATGACAAGTTTTATAAGACGCTATTTTTCGCACGCGTTGTTTGGAGTACGACGAGCGAAGCTAGGAGAACAAGTGCGACAACGTGTCTTGTAAAACGTGTGTCATGTAATTTTTTTTCTATTTTGCATTGATTTGAAGAATTTTATTGAAAAAAAATTGATTCAATTTCGATAAATAACAGAAACATATTCGATTGGTAACAATGATGACATTGAAATATTTAAAATCCGACGCACAAGCGTAAAACTCAGTTTACTAATGAGCAATTAAGAAATGCGATGTTATTGTTTTTAGTAACAATTTAAATCGAATTAAAATACGCCAATAAAAATATTGAATTTTTTACTGCTATAAGTATCAACAGATTCAAAATCGCTAAGAAGTAAGCTGGGCCCAACTCTTTTGACTTTCATTTGACAATTCGATTGTACCAATCTCCGAATAATAAAAAATGTGTATCGAAATAGAGGCTATTTCGAATTCGCTTTCCATTATGACTTCATTATAGAACAAAAATAGAAAAGTATATAAAGGAAAATGAAATAGTAGAATCTGTGTCATATGAAGGTTATATTATATGAATCCAATACGAGTGAAATTATTCATTCCAAACGATTATGTTGAAAATGAAAATTTACGAGATAGACATCGAATGCCACGAACATATACTAATTTTACTGGCTCAACACTCAAAATCCAGCTTCGAAAATACTTGTGTATATTCGGCCTCATTTCCCATTTGAATAGAACAGGTGTGATGTCATGCTTTTTTCATTTCTGAGTCTGTGATTATTTTCGTTAGATGTTTTGAACGAAACGAGATTATTATATACCAGAACTGGTGCCAAGACATTCGTGTGCGGTGTGAGAATCGATAAAAATAGAGTTTTGAGATCAAAAACACTGATTTGTAACCAAATGTAATGTATCCCGAGAAAATATTTTCGTTTTTTTTTTGCTTGTGGTCTCTAAATAACCAGGAAGACTTTCAGGAATTCAAGAAGGAATATTTTCCTTACTTCAACAAATATATAGGTATGTAAAATGAAAAAGCCATGGAATTGGACGCAGAAAACAACTACTTTCCTGGCAAATACAACACAGAACAATTCAATGTTCTGCTCATAACCCATGCAAAAATTCACACTGCTGTGAATGCAGATCGCAAGTGTTTCTTTCTTCCTAAGACGTGACAAATTCACATCGGGACAGGCACGCCCAACCACCTGTTTCGAGCTTATCGGTCCTCATCAGTACAGGGTGCTGAAGCTTTGCCTGTCCCAATGCAAGCACGACCAACGTTTTTAAGCGCTTGGAGACATCGTCCGAGAGTAACTTGGAATAGCGACACCGTGTGGCGAAAGAAAGAAATACTCCAGTTCGCTACCCTGATGCACTGAGGAGGGCCAATAAGCCCTCACATTGCAAGGTTTGATGGATATTTTCTGGTCGGAAATCATTTCCAACTCTGTAATTGTTTTTGGGGTTTAGCTTTTTGCAAGAATTTGTTTATATGCTTGATTTATTATAGGGGTGATACTTAATGAGGTGTCACTCTCTTTCTATATCCTCTTTCGATACTCTAGCTAACACGATGTTCCTCGAATATAATAGGTTTCCCTCTCGTTCAGATGAAAATAAAAAATTAAATACGTCACCGGCTTTGCCTTGCGTGTCAATCAGTTCTAATTTTACAGCAGTGACGTCGATTTATGTTTTTCTATCACCGATCACGTTGAGTTCCATGTTGGAGAATAAGACACTGAAATAGCTTTTTTACTATAATTAGAATCATATTCCATTCGAAAGTTCGATGAGAATCTAAAATAAGATATTGATTCACTAACCCGTATCGAACTGTATACCTATATACATAACGCGCCAGGTTCAGATTAGTCAAAATAAACGAACTGATTGATGTAAGTGATTACGTAGTTGAACTGCGAGATTCTGTTTGTGAGTTCACTGTATCTTTGATTAGCACCTTCATTTATGGACAATGCGATATTTCTATCACTCGAGGTAAATAGTATTATGTCAAAGTTTCTGAATTTTTTTTGTCAAAACTGCAATATGTGAAATACTCACTCATATTACCTATCTATCGAAATTCATCACTCTATGTAATGATTTCATTTCAGTTAGAAATTTTGTAATCATTGAATATCTGCTTGTGGAGTGCTCAAAAGGAACAAGTGCGACAACGTGTCTTATAAAACGTATGCCATATATTTTTTTTTCTATTTTGTATTAATTTGAATTCCTTCATTGAAATGATTGATTCAATATCGATTAATAGCAGAAACATCTTCGATTGGTAACAATGATGACATTGAAATATTAAAAATCTGACGCCAAAATTTACCAAAAAAGAATTTTTCACCGCTAGTATCACCAAACCAAAATCGCTCAAAAATAATCTGGGCCTAACTCTTCTGACTTTCATTTGACAGTTCGATTGTACCAACCTGCGGATAATAAAAAATGTGTATCGAAACAGAGGCTATTTCGATATACGCATTTGCGTTTCATAATGACTTCATTATATAATCAAAATAGAAAAAAGGAATCTCGATCCATATTGAATGGACAATTGAAAATAAACACATCTGAAATATATTGTAATTTTCTCTTTCATACCACCACTAATAACCTCATTGGTTGATGCGGATGTATAAATAAAAAAAAGCAAAAGGATTGAATAGAGACGCCCAGAAAAGTGCCACACCATTAATTCAAGGCTCTGTTTTTGCCAATGATTTAATTTTGTACATTAGAAGGATACAGAACGTTGATGTTGCTTGTTATGCATCAGATGAAATACATTTGATTTTGAAGATACACTTCTTCAAGAATTTAACGCACCACCAAAAAATAACCTCTCTCTTATAAAATGTTGTTTCTCCTGTAATAAGAAAGATAACGGAGTGAATAAAAAAATATAGAGAAAATATGAGGCTACAGTGTGAATTCAATTCTAAATTGATATTGCTACTGTTCAACTCTACAGGGTATTACAAATTTTATGAAAAAAAAACACGCTATAATTGCTACACCCGGTACCTATTCGAAAAAAGAGATCCCTATCGGAATACAATTAGTATATACCAATATTGTGGAAATAATTAACTGTTATTAAAAAAAAAACGTCAAAATTGGACAAGTGGTTTGGACACAAAATAATTTTAAAATTTTGGTTATTTTTTGGTGGTGCGTTGATTTCTTGGGAAAGTGTGAAACAAAAAATATTGGACATCATTTTTTGTCGATATGGAAAACATGGAAAATACAGACTGTATAATGTGGTATGGCGAATCAGAGAAATATTTCAACGCTTACTGTGATGTTATACCCCCCAAACCCCCCTTGATATCCTGCTGCACCCAATATTTGGTGGGTCCTATTTGCATCTGATCGAATGAGAAATTTGTTATTCTCTGCCTATTCCGAGACACAATGGAATTTATTGACCACCAGCACAATAAATATAATTCAATTCAGCACGTTTAGGCCGGCTTATCGGCGACAAATCTCGCAAGAATACAAATCAATTTCTGCGATAAATCGTCAGAAACAAATTCAGCTGCCACGGCCCGTGTTCGGGAATGTTTATAAAATGTGCAAAAAAAGACGCACGTTGGCCCCTTTTCCCTGCACACTAATTGACTTATCTGGTCCTGTTCGCCATCTCGCAGATGGATGATATCTCGAAGACAAAGGCGTGTGTACAAGATGCTGATTTGGGAGATGGTCCGTTGGACTGGTGTTCGACTTTTGGACGCTTCAAATCTGCCATTTTTCTGATTTCGTCCCTCAATTTTCAAAAATTGTTCGGCTATTTTGTACCTACTGGATTCGATCCAGAATTTTGTTTGGTGTTCCTCGTAGTACTGAAGTACACGTGAAATAGTAATTTACGTAACAAGTCCGGAAAATACTGTTTTTTTGGATGAGTGGACAAAATTCTAGGACGAGCGTAGCGAGTCCTGGAAGTCTGCGAGTCCAAAAAAACTGTTTTCGGGCGTGTTGCGTACACAATTTTTTCGGCAACCGTGTAGAATAACAAATCAAAGAAACACATTTCTTTATTAGAACAAAATTTCGAACATTTCAATTCTTATTTATATTAATATTTATATTAAAATTAGAACATTTGTTAATATTGAATGGATTCAATTTGTTTGAAATGCTTGGTATATTTAAGTGCCATTTGTTGAAGTCAGAACAAGAAGGTAAAGTTTCCGTTTCACATTGATTGTTTTCATCTGATAATTTTTGAATGTCAGCTAATTTTATGTCAGATAGCTCAGTCGTTATTTTGCTGCTATGGTAATGATCAACTGCATTTATCAAAACCATACTACCAAGATTTTCATATTTACAATGACAACAACGATGTGATTCTTCCCGGCCTAGTCCGGGAAGTACGTACTTCCCGGACTGGGCCGGAAAAATGCCACTTTTTCAAAAAAAAAATCGTCTGGAAAGTACGTACTTTCCGGATGGTTGCCGAAAAAATATATTTTTTAAGAATTTTTTTTTCTATTTTGATTCTATAATGAAGTCATTATGAAACGCAAATGCGTATCGTAATAGCCTCTGTTTCGATACGCATTTTTTATTATTCCGGAGGTTGGTACAATCGAACTGTCAAATTAAAGTCAGAAGAGTTAAGCCCAGTTTACTTCTGAGCGATTTGGATTTTGTGATAATAGCAGTGAAAAACACAATATTTGTATTGGTGACTTTCAATTCAGAGTGTGATTTGATTTGAATCGACCAACAAAAACAATTAAAACATTGCATTTTTCACCGCTGGTATAATAGAAATCAAAATCGCTCAACAGTAAAGTGGGCTTTAAGCTTGTGCGTCATATTTTGAATATTTCAATGTCATCATTGTCACCAATCGACAAACTTTCTGTTATTTATTGATATCAAATCAATTTCTTTCAATAAAGGGCTTCAAATCAAAGCAAAATAGAAAAAAAATATGCAAGACACATGTTCCATAAGACACGTTGTCGCACTTGTTCCCTTGGAGCCCTCTACATACGCTTAGCTCGTCGTACTCCAAATAACGAGTGCGACAAATAGCGTCTTATAAAACTTGTATCATAATATACTATTTCCATTCAGTGCATTTGTATAAAAGCTTGTTTTTAAAGATATTTTCACGTTTATTTCATTTTATACTTTTCAGCATTATACTTTATCTAATTATCTGTCTCGATACTTCAAAATTTCATTAGATCTTGCCCATAATCACAAAACTCAGCATCGTTGGAGCCGCCATTTTGAATCGAATCGGACATAATCACAATTATCGTCCTCTATCATGGAGCAATTATTTCGAATTCTCGAATTTTGACTTAAAATTCATAATCTCTGACCCCAAAAACCTTTGCATACCAATTTTTATACGAATCGAACCATAGTCAAAACTCGTCTGCCATTTTGCTGTCGCCATGTTGAATTTTCCCATCGCGACAATCAATTCATAATCTCCGACCCCGAAAATTTCCACACACCAGTTTTGAATAGAATCAGACCATAATCATTTCGAATTTTGACAATTTTTGACAAAAGACTTTGTCAACAAATTTATAATTTCAGAACTCAAAAACCTCCGCATTTACCATTTTTGAATATTGGACCAAAACTTTGAATCGTTGCAAAGTGATGATTATTTATGTGTACTGAAATTTTCACAATTACGGATGTGATTCTTAGGAATTCAATTGAGAAATTGGGTTGAGTTATAATTTTCTTGATATCAACGGAAACTCAATAGCGGTCCCAATGCGGCACCTTGTGGCACTCCATATTCAACTCCCTGTTTTTTTTCTACCTATATATTCAAAGACATTTTGACGAATACAAAATCGTTTTCCAGTGACATATCTCTGCGATAAGATGACATGAGGCATTGCATACGACCCGTATACGTTATATTTAATTAGTAGGGGAAATCGAGAAATCGTGATCAATATATCACACTTCTCGGCACGCTGGGTATAGGAACACGCTGAAAACAATTGAACAAACCCGAGTTGTACGGTGAGATAACGTTACAAAATAATTGAACTGGTTTTAATCTGTTGGCTTTGTTCTGGTAATTTACTGGAGATACGAGAGCTTTCTGAACGTTATAGAGTTCTCCTGTTGCCACAGATAAATGGTAAATATGGAGTCGGGTTTTGCATAAATAAAAGGCTCTTTTTGTCCTTGTTTTCTCGACCTCTTCTTTTCCTTTGCGTCTTCTTGTTATGGCTTCAAAGCATCAAAGATAACACAGCCAGCCAAATTCTTCATTTTGATGATACGTTATAGTTTGTCCAATTTTAGATACGTTTGCGTGATATCTTGGAAGATTCCTTGGGAGATTCATTAGTATTATGATCCCAGGGATAATATAAAATATTAATGTAAATAGCATACATATATGGGAAACAAATTTGTTATTGATATTTCTGAATAACTCCAAAGGTTCGTTTCTGCATGTATGGCAATTAAAAAATCCGTTGCGAATTTTATCACGTGATTTGGCGGGAATTTGAAAAAAGTTATATGTGGTGCCAAAAATATCAAATTTAGCAAGGATAGATAATGCATTATTGGGTTTTGATTATAAATATCAGTTGTAGATTTTTAGATTGTAGGGGGGATCGTTAAGGCTGTGCAGCCTCTCAAGCATCTCGACCTATCAGATCTTTTGTGCATAACCCTTAATCTATTCGAAGCCCGGGATCCCGAGACTTCGTGCAGAGTTTATCAGTTTTCTGGGAGCTAGGTTCCTGATATTGGAGGGCTCTAAGAAGGCCCCTTCCAGAAACTTGAACCTCTTGCAGACGAGTGCTGGTTATTCGCAAAGCAAATGTTCTGCACTTTCAGCGAAGTTCTCGCAGTAGCGGCAACTTTCACTCTCTGTTTCACCCATCTTTTTGAGATGATACCTCAGAGGGTATAGTGTCCCGTTACCAGTTACCCGTTACCAGTTCCAAGTCTTTTTTGTCCAACTCGAGAAGCTCACTAGCCTTTTCGCTTGTCTTTGTCCTGGCACTTTATTCCAGTGAGATTTCATTTCATCCGCTTCCCAACGTCGAACCTCTTCTCTCATGTGGCCCTTGGAGTGTCCACAGAAGGGTTCTGGGCCGAGAAATTGTGTATTTGCCCCTTCTTTGGCAAGGCAGTCTGCTTCCTCGTTGCCTTCAACTCCCTATGACCTGGCACTCACATCAAAGTGACCTGGTTGTTTGCTGGCAGTTGTCTCAGAGATTGTTTACAGTCCCAAGTCAGCTTAGACTCACAAGTGTATGACTTCAGAGCTTCCAGTGCTGCTGTGCTATCTGATAGAACATATATTTTTGCCCTTCGAGTGTCCCTTTCGAGGCACTTCTGGGAACATATCTCTATCATATACTTCTGCTTGAAAGATGGTTGTGGTGTTACCAAGGGGTTTTGAGAGCCTGAAATTTGGCCCTGTAACTCCCACTCCAGCCCTTTCATCCATCTTGGATACATCAGTGTACCATACTGATGCATCCAAGGTGGATATAGGATGGTGAAACAGCTCTTCAATTGTTTCTGCAAAAAACTTGTAGACCGTTTGAGAAGGTAGTAATATTTCAGCTACTTGAATGAAGATGGCGGTAAGATCGATTATCGAATAAGATTTCTTTTGCATACGTATTTCTGTGGTTCGCATCTGACAGACATGAGTTGAAATGACACCAAAACACAATATTTTCAGTGAATCTGGAATAATTATCGATATTTTGACACTTCTCAGTCATTTTTCATCTAGAATAGATGAAACTGATAAAAAGGTGACAGATGCACAGATTCTGTTTTACCGACACAAGGTATGTCGCCATCTCTGATAACTTCAGGAAATATTACTACGGTATGAAATCAAGTAGGCAAAGGTCTACAGTTTATTCTAGTGCTTGTTAATAGGAAGCTGTTTCACCATCCTATATCCACCTTGGATGCATCCCTTTCCAGTTGTGGTCCGTTCTATGTGCAAATTTGGTGGTTGTTTATGACCACTTCGAACTGCATTTCGAAGTCGTATCTAACTGGCATACTATCTGTCGGTTTAGACATGGATTCTAGGGAAATATTCTCCAAAATCTTCAACTGTCCAATCCGATTTCCTGATTTGAGATTTTTTGTCTGGCTCAGTCTGATGGCACTGATTGCTGCTTCTTTCTTTACACACAGGTGCAATGGTGGAATAGGAATTTCCTTATTTATAAATGAAGCTAACCTGGATTCTCAGATCTACATACCTTAGTGAATGACACCCTGTGTAGTGTATGGATACCTTAATGATAGCAAATACTACAGAATACATATTATATTGTAGGAAATTCATTGGTTTCATTTGTTTAGATGTTATTTTTTGTGGTATGATATTTCTTTCCATAATTTGAAAATGATTTCCAACACATTCTTGTTTAGTTCGTTTCAATTCATCAAAAGAAGACTTCCTGTATATTGGTAATCTTTCAACCTCTCGGCAAGACTAGATGGCTTGAATGACAGTTGGTTTGACTCGTCTTTTTTTGCTCCTATTCCATTTTCTATGTACCTACAAACGACGTTTAATGCGTGACAATTCCGATTCAATCACAAGCCCGCGAGCATTCGACACCATTGTTAATTATTATTCTCGATCTCGAGTTACACGTTTATCGCAATTGTTTTCGAAAATCAGAGTCCGACTTCCCGGAACTGCGACTTCCACTAAGCCAGTTTTTTTTCTGATACGATGAGATAACGTCCAGTCCCGCTAATGAATGGATGTCAACGATGATAAAACTTGAATCACACCAGCAAGATGTGTATCATATTACCGAACCCCTTGGACGGTCGGATTTTATCACGGATCGTAGAACTATCAAAAGAGCTCATGCTTATGCTGATAGACAGTTTTAATTTGACATTATCATAGTGCAGAGTAATCGGGAATTATCGGTCTCCAAATAGAACCTCGAGTGGACAATTTAGCTTTTTAATCCTTCGACTGCAACTACTGCAAGAAATATTGGGAGTTGAGTATATTTGAGATCTTATTAGGCAACAGAAGACGTTTGGAAAGAGAAATGTAACGCCAATCGAATATGCAAATGGTTCCCGATCTTTTTGGACCTTCGCCAGGGCAATTGGAAGAAATTTTACTTCTTATTGAGAAAGTATATACATGTTTCAGTGAGTTATGGTCCATTTCATGACGCCTTTTCACAATACAAGCAAATTTTACTTGATCACCAGATTCTAATTTTGAAATTCTAGCACAGTTATGCTGATGTACCATTGGATAAGAGACTTCCACAGCCAAAGATTCTCCAAAAACTTGGTTTTCTGTTTCGAGCCAAGAGCTATTTCACGGCCAGTCAGCTGCTTATGATCTATAAAAGGCACAGATCCGACCTGTTCTGAAATACTGTTCCCGTATTTGTAGTGCGACACCTAAACATATCCTAAAACTATTGGATTCTGTTCAAAAAACGGCAATTCGTCTCGTCGGTGATGTCTCGCTTACAAACTCGCTCACTTCTCTGGAACACCGTAGAAAAGTTGTCGATTCATCTCTATTTTATAGATATTTTCATGAGCGATGCTCTTCTGATATCAACAATCTTTCCTACTTTAGCAGTCTCTTCGAGTTTAACCCGCCAAGTTCAGTCTTCACACCCCATCGTGGTCACTTTAGGGACCTGCAGAACGTCCCCCTTTCCAAAGACTTGTTCATCCAACGAACATCGAGACTTTGGAACTCATTTCCTAGGAAGGTGTTCCCCGAGGCATACGATCGCCAGAAATTTAAGAAGAACACCAACTCCTACCTTTTTTCCCTTGGCTCTCACGATGTTCTCTGAACATTACAGGTTATCCCTTTTCGTGAGAACCAGAACCCCTGACATATCAGTGATGCATTGATGAGTCTATATAGTTAACAGGAATGGTCTTCTTGTTGTTTTTGATTTGATTGACCTGTAAAGAGTTTGTGGTTATTCTAGCGAACATTTCTTCGGAACAAATGAGGTAGAATGTTAAGGAAATGAAATCAAGTGAAGATACTCTCATTTGCAAAGTTGGTCCCAAAAACAAATAATTGTGAAACACCAGCTGGTTTTTGCATGATATTACTACATGTAGTGACCTATTTGAAAGCATGTTAGTAAACGATGAGCCTTTAGTGCTAGCACTGGTAGCAGCGTCAGTCTTCTAACAGTTCTAACCGCTGCCCACTAGTCGAACAGCTTCTTATCTTTTACTTTAACAATACATTCTGTTTTGGCTCGAATTGTAGCCTTTCCTGAATAACGAAGAAGAAAATATCCTGTATGATGGAGTTAGAAAATAAAAGATTTCCTCTTCTATCTGTAACAGCCATCAGCAGAAATTGTCAAATAGACAATTCAACGGGAACAACGGGTCCAACAATATTCGAACATTAAATATCACGAACTACAGTCGACATTCCTTTCCTGATCCTTGATTACCCACCTTATAGAGTCGAATACCTTCCACGAAGGTTTTTTATGCAAGAATCGCAATCATCGGAACAAAGCTCCCAACCCGGAGAGTTCAACCCATTAGGAAGAAATCCGCAATACAATAGGTGGCCATATTAAAAATCCGGACGATATTCATCTCAACGCATTTACTTACCGCTCTGCTTTATTACCATATTGTATACAGAGCTAGGAGTTAGATCTTATAAAGTAAAAGCAACTCGGTAAAAATATAACTAATTTATTGCTGTTTGTGAGTGAGGTGAACAATGGTACCAGCTCTGGAGATATTCCATAGCCTTAATAGGGACCATTCTTGTACCATTGTGTCCGCAATGGTGTGACCAAACAATGTGTCTTTCTGAAGCCGGACCATATGTTTGTGCAGAGGCACAGTTTAGGGAAAAACGGGCAGGTTTCAAGAAATAATTTCGTTATGATTTGGAAGTTCTGACCACCAATCTATAGCATATAGGGTATATTTCTTGAGCAACTGAGACGGGTAGAATTTCACCACGTGATGAATGGCAAAAAGCAATGATTGTAACATTTTTAACGGAGTATTATAAAAATACCCATTTTTTCCACGTATCTGGTTGATATGAATTATTTTTGCATGATATTTCATCATTATAGGCTATCTAATTTGAAAAATATGAGTTCTTCGCGCCTCGTCTGTGATACGAAATACGAGAATTTAACTTCCAGATAATTATTCAATACCATTCTGGAGTGATTATGTTGGCATTCTTTATAAAAGAGATATCACCATGTTTTAGTTTTATGATGTTTTTATTAGTATTTTGCCACATCAACTAGTGTTTTTATGGTTTTTTAAGTGAGTACATTCGATTACTTAAAAAGAAATAACAGGATGAACAATTCCAAATATTGTGTTTTTATCTGAATTATGGCTGAAATTGTCTACCAAGTGATATTTTGATGGAATAATGTATCTACTTTTCATTGAAACAGAGACAGTTACTTGGAAAATGTTCTTCATTTGTCTAATTTCCTAATTTCTGTGATATCTCGACTGATATTCACTATACACCACTATTTGTAGAAAGGCTGCAGGTAAAATATTATGAATATAATTTGAAATCCAATCAAAATAATGATAACTCACGAACAAAATATTATTTTAGCTTTTGGTTGTTGTTGAAAGAAACTCATCGATATTTTATATAGATGGAATAAAATGATTCAGCAATGTGATTTTCCTGGTTGCCACGTTTTTGCTATATAACAGGTTGAAAAAACATTCTCCTGGAACTTTCCTAAGTGTAGGTATAGCTTTAGCCAGCTCAAGCGCTTTTTAGAAGTAAAAACATTCCTGAAACTCAGCATTCGAATGTAATAATTAACATATACGAGTTGAAGTTCATCGTCAGGACTCGTGAGTGTTATTCCTCCACAACCAATCAACAATAACTCAAGCGCACTCTTCCCCATCTATTATCTAACTTTTAAATTAAGCACATGATGATTTTCTATAATACCAAGCCGTAATAAATAATCCCCAGCCTCAAGCAAACACAACTCATCACTCTCCAAAGTCCCATTAACGGGCATTCACCATTTATCCCTATTTGGAAACCATTTTTTTTTTAGACACATAAATGATTTTTGTCTGCAGGTTGGGCACACCAGCAATTTGGTTCAGGTGTCGGGCGTAATTGCAGTACCTACTGGCTGAATATAGAGTACCTAATATTAGGGGATACATCATGGGATTGTAATGATATATGCACACAGCATTATTAAAAACTGTCTTATTATCGGGTGTATCAAGGCAGCTCTGATGTTTGATTATAACTGTAATTTCGAAGACGGATCATTTCGATTTGAACATAATGATTCATTCAACACAAACAGATGGATAAGTAGATAGTTTGACCATCAGAAATGGTCTATCAGCTTCTGACAAAGGTGTGGAAAAAGCAAGATCCATGCATTTCAAAATATCTTTACTTGGTCAATCCTCGATTTCATGAGTATAATTTATCAAGGAATACTGTATACAGTGCTGTTTTATTTCATGAGAAGTAATTTCTATACTCACTCAATTTCATTGATATTTGAAATAACATACCTACACTACTCGATATTTTGCAGACTCCAGAAAATAACTGTTGATTTATATCAATATAGTGTCATGATGATATATTTTTGAATTATATGCCATATATTTTTCTGCTTATTTTGATCCCTTTTGTGGTTACCCAAATACCCCCATAATTTCATTGGAATCAGAGTTATTTCCATCAGAGTGATTTCCACAAAAAATATCAGAACTGAAAAAAAAAACATTTTTCTTTTTCACATTTTCTAATGCATAGAAAGTCATTTTGAGAAAAATTTTGATACAACTATTATCCAATATCTGGATTCATCAGATACTACTAAAGAATTATGCCTAATTTCTTATAGCAATTTGAAAAATGTTTTGCAATATATCCATTAATTTCTGCTTCACACATTGGCATAGGCTTGACAGCACTTGACATCTGCCTCCGTACTCAAAACCTGTAATTCATATAAATATTCAAGCATTTGGCCTCAACAAGATCCACTTTTAAGATCACAATAATAAACCTACCGCACATGATTCCGTATTTTTTTTAGTCTGTCCCAATTAGGATCGAGACAGTTCTCATCAATTATTCCGATCAATATCATATTCGTCACGGGTTTTAATTGCCAGATACCCTTAATTGTAACATTTCGAATTATGTAAATAAAAACAGAAGAGACTCGAAAGAAACCAACAGAGTTTGTGATAAAGCATGGCATTGGTCAGCGTTGATGGTTCATGTGACAGTGGTGATTAATTTGTGAGGTAGTCATTTTCGAAGAACAGCTTATAAATGAACCAGGTCGAACTACTATACAGTGTGGACGAGATAATAAGAATGGAAGAGGAAAGAAGTAAGGAAGACAACTGATAATAGTTGTGCAATTTCGATACCTCTAACATTTTTTTCCAGAATCTAGAGCAGTTGATCTTTAATCCTTCCCAGTTCATGTGAAAGGGAAAATCCAATATGTTGTATTTTTCTTGTTACGATTGTAGCCAATTTACTATCGGAGAAATTGACCAGAAGTAAAATTCTCTCAAATTTCGACTAAATATTGGCTTTCTGCATGAAGTTTAAGTTATTGAGGAAAACGTTAACCATTTTGAACAGGATTCATTATGATTATGAAGCGTAATCATAATGTGATAGGCGTACAATTTTGGATCCAATCAATAAGTGAAAGACATGCCAACTTTTTTTATGTTCTGGCTCTCACGAAAAGGGATATTCTGTTATGTTCAGAGAACATCATGAGAACCAAGAGAAAAAAGGTAGGAGTTGGTGCTCTTCTTAAATTTATGGAGATCGTATGCCTCGGGGAACACCTCCCTGGGCAATGAGTTTCAAAGTCTCGATATTGTTCGTTGGTTGAACGAGTCTTTGAAAAGGGACGTTCTGCAAGTCTCTAAAGTGACCACGAAGGGTTGTGAAGACTGAACTTGACGGGTTAATCTCGAAGAGACTGCTAATGGTGGAACGATTGTTGATATCTCAGAAGAGCATCGCTCATGAAAATATCCATGAAATAGAGATAAATCGCCAATTTTTCTACGGTGTTCCAGAGAAGTGAGCGAGTTTGTAAGCGAGACATCACCGACGAGACGAATTGCCTTTTTTTTGCACAGAATAGATTAGGTGCCGCTTTCCAAATATGGGAACAGTATTCCAGGACAAGTCGGATCTGTGCCTTATAGATCATAAGCAGCTGACTGGGAGTGAAACAGCTCTTGGCTCTGAACAGAAATCCAAGTTTTTGGAATGCACTTTTGGCAATGGACCTCACGTGATTTTCCCAAGAAAGGTTATTGCTGATAGTAACGCCAAATATCGAAATGGATGACTATACTATATTATAATAAATTCTCAAAATATAAAGGGTGTCCTATTTGAATAATATTATTTCACCTTCATTTGGAAAGAAACGTTCATCGATATTAAATTAGACGATACTGTCGCTGACATTTTGCTGATGGGATGAAAAATGTCTGAGATACAGATGGAGATTTTATATTCAAAGAAGCCGGGACAAAAACATGATAATTAAAAAACTAATTCTGAAAATCCTCATGAAAATGTTTCCATTGGTTGAAAATCATTCTTACATATTGTGTATAATTTTTCCATCTCTTGTTATATGGTTGCGTAATATTCTTCGTAGACTTCCAAGTCCAACTAGGTATTGTTTACAGACATTCTAGATACAGTTAGGAGATATAGTGTCCCATTATGTGGTACCTACATTATTACTTACAAATGGACCATAATAAATATACGCCACGATCATAAACAATGATAAATATTATGTTACTAGCATTATTCTGTTGTCTGCTACATTATTAGAGGAAATTAATTAAGTGTATCTTGTCAAAAGTGTCCAGTTATAGGCCGATTGTGTGGTAGGATAAATCCTTTATAAGCTTTTTATCTAACGAAAAATACCGTGATTCAAACTTTCAGCTATCAAGAGCAAAGATAGCGATATCAATTCAATGAGTTAATTGGTTATTACAACGATTCAGCTACCGTGTTGATGTAAGTAATATAAAAGAATTGGGATGATTGCAGCGAGTTCAATCTTGGAAGGAAGGAAATGGTATTCTGTTGACGCACTATTACCCAGGCGCATTCTGATAGATCTTGACAACAAAAAGGGTATGAGATTAGATGGAATTCTTCCAATCGTTCTCAAGAAATGTGCTCCACAATAATAATCAGGTTGTACACATAAATCTGGAGTGTTTCCTTCAAGCTGGAAGAATTGAAAATAAAGCTCCACATGATCTACAAAGCACCTGTCATTGAAAGCTCAGCTCCCAAACATACTCTGAGGCTTTTGGATTTTATCCAGTGGAGAGCTGGGTCTTTTTGGTAGAACATCGTAGATAAGTGGGCAATATCTCCTATATTAAGAATGGCACGCCAAATTTTTCAATTCTGAAAAAAAAAACAAAAGTTTCAAGAGGAAAGTAGCAAGTATTATGTACATATATTTGAAGAGATAATTCAATTTTTATATAGGGTGGTCCGTGTGAAAAATACTTCGAAACCAATCATTACAAAAAGAAAACTAGATATACCATTGATGGATTCCAAGAATTTTTTTTACAGAATAATAAAAAATGCGTATCGAAACAGAGGCTATTTTGATATACGCATTTGCGATTCATAATGAATTCATTATAGAATCAAAATAGAAAAAAATTAATTTATGATGTGTATAAATGGTGAAATGTAACTTCATTTTGTTTAAATTTTTTGTTGGTGTTGGTTATTTTTTGGTGGTTGTTTTCGAAAGAAATATTTAGACGCTGTTTCAAATGAAATATTCCTCCTGCTAGAAACAAAGTATTTGACTTCCTGATGTGTGCGGTCGCTCTCTCTGCTTGCACTTGCTCCAACACCCCACTTACAACCATAACCATTTCAATGGGCAAATGACGACATTAGCAGCGATCTGTACCATAATGGCGTGCATAAATTCTTTGCCTATTTCCTTGCGCATACGAAATCACGAGATAGCGATCAGCTGGCTAGCACCCTGCGGCGATTTTCTGCAATTTGCAGGTTTCTCGCAGGAAAAATATCGCGCGTTGCGTCGACCTGACGCTCATTCTACGCTCTACGCACGTCCTCGTCACACCGGATTGCAATTAACCGGAACTTTTCTTCGTTTTGTGCGTGCCGGACTTGAAAGTGTCATATGTAATAGTAATTTACGTAACAAGTCCGGAAAATACTGTTTTTTTTTGGATGAGTGGACAAAATTCTAGGACGAGCGTAGCGAGTCCTGGAAGTCTGCGAGTCCAAAAAAACTGTTTTCGGGCGTGTTGCGTACACAATTTTTTCGGCAACCGTGTAGAATAACAAATCAAAGAAACACATTTTTTTATTAGAACAAAATTTCGAACATTTCAATTCTTATTTATATTAATATTTATATTAAAATTAGAACAATTGTTAATACTGAATGGATTCAATTTGTTTGAAATGCTTGGTATATTTAAGTGCCTTTTGTTGAAGTCAGAACAAGAAGGTAAAGTTTCCGTTTCACATTGATTGTTTTCATCTGATAATTTTTGAATGTTAGCTAATTTTATGTCAGATAGCTGTCAGTCGTTATTTTGCTGCTATGGTAATGATCAACTGCATTTATCAAAACCATACTACCAAGATTTTCATATTTACAATGACAACAACGATGTGATTCTTCCCGGCCTAGTCCGGGAAGTACGTACTTCCCGGACTAGGCCGGAAAAATGCCACTTTCTCAAAAAAGAATCGTCTGGAAAGTACGTACTTTCCGGACGGTTGCCGAAAAAGGCATTTCTAAGCCAACTTGGTGTTTGTCGCGTTATTTATGAGACAATTTATTCATGCAGATTTTTCCGCTGCTATTGCCAAAAAATTTGGCTACATAGACGGGACAGGAAATATCTTTACTACTGCAGAAGAGATTATAACTATAAAAAAGCGAATCTTCCTGAACTATACCAAAAAATTGCTGTTAGTGATTGGAATTTTTTGAAAAATATACCCGATTTAAATGAAGCATTTAATGAGTTCTATCTCAAGTTAAATGAAATTATTCACTCTGTTGTGCCCCTAGTTAAGGCCTGTAAAAGAAACTATCCGCCGTGGTATAATTCGAGCATTATAAGAAAACGCAAATGTAAACATATAAGAAGAGAAGTAAAGTCTGAAATTGAATCTAACTACCATCTGTACTGCCGTAATATCGAACAGCAAATCAATACGGACCCAAAAAAATTCTGGCAATTTGTTAAAAAAAAGAAACACTCGTCATCTCTACCACTAACAATGGTCTATGATGGTATTGAACATAATGACCCTGTAAGCATTGCAAATGCCTTTGCAGAGTATTTCCATAACTCTTTCGCTACACCTACTCAGACCGTACATAATAATACTACCGTAAACTTGGCGAATGATGCTTTGACTATAACAGAATTTTCGGAAAGTGAAGTTTGTGAAGCTCAAAAAAATCAAGCCAAAATTTACTATGGGACCTGATAAAATACCAGCTTTTTTGATTCACGACTGTGCCTCCATATTTGCTGAACCTCTGGCAATCCTTTTCAACCTCTCAATAAAATACCAACAGTTCCCTGATGTGTTGAGACAATCTAAGTTAATACCTGTTTTCAAAAAAGGAGACAAACATGACATCGAAAACTATCGGCATATTACAATAGTTAATAATTTCTCAAAATCTTTTGAAATTCTGCTCAATAAACCACTTTCCAATCATGTCAAAAATCAAATAACTGAGTTACAACATGGTTTCTTCAAAGGTAGGTCAACTACCACCAATCTCTTCTGTATTACCCAGTACATAACCAACACATTCGAAAATAATGCCCAGGTAGATGTCATATATACGGATTTCTCCAAGGCGTTTGATAAGCTTGATCATGATATCTTACTCAGTAAATTGAATGCATTTGGCTTCTCAGGGAACTTGGATACCTTTTTCACCTCCTATCTAAAAAACCGCTCCATGGCCAGAAATCCATTTTATTTACACCAACATCAGGCGTTCCACAAGGTTCTGTTTTGGGTCCACCTATTTTTTAATCTGTTCATAAATGACATTATTGAGGATCTTGGAGTCAACTGTCTATTATATGCGGATGATTTGAAATTATATATAAAAATAAACTGCCTAAATGATTGTGCCATTTTACAAAATGCCCTAGATAGAGTAAATACTTGGTGCAAAAATAATCGCCTTCTATTAAATTCTAATAAGTGCTCAATTGTAAAGTTTACTCGTAAACAGAACAACATCATCTATAATTACTCAATTGGCAATGATGTGCTCCCTAGATCCAATTCTGTTCGTGACCTTGGTGTCACCTTCGATCAAAAATTATGTTTTTCTACACATATAAATAAAATCACCAATGAATGTTCAAGGGCTTTAGGTTTCATTTTCAGAAATACTCGTGATTTCTCGAATAAGAACACACTGCTACTGTTATATAATTCCTATGTCCGTTCTAAAACAGAGTATACATCTATCATTTGGTGTCCATATTATAATGTCCATTCAAATAGTCTTGAACGAATCCATAGACGCTTTATGAAATATCTCTCTTTCAAGGAAGATGGTGCGTACCCTGCTATAGGAATATCTAATACCGCTTTATTAGAGAGACATAACTTTACCTCTCTTGCAAATAGGAGGAATAC
Organism: Chrysomela aeneicollis; assembly: GCA_029955515.1. Taxonomy (NCBI): domain Eukaryota; kingdom Metazoa; phylum Arthropoda; class Insecta; order Coleoptera; family Chrysomelidae; genus Chrysomela; species Chrysomela aeneicollis. The sequence goes on along the minus strand of JARUHQ010000014.1, from coordinate 2,012,114 downwards.
ATCTGCTCTGATTTTTCTTTATAAGGTGATCCATGGCCAAATCAACTGTAGTGCTGTTTGTTTGAGTATGCTGAATTTTCATGTTCCAAGAGTGAACTCAAGACAGAACACTCTATTCTACCTTGAAACCTCTAGAACAAATGTACAGAAAAACTCACCCTTATTCAGAATTTGCAACAACTACAATGTTATCAATAACAGCTGTGACATTTTCTCTTGCAGCATTGCTTCATTGAAAAAAATCAGATTTTGATATTATTTTTCCCTTTCTCTAGTTTTTGTATCTTGTCTCATTTCTTCACTTTTTTTTTTCTTCATTGATCAAAATTATTATTTTTTTGTACCTGTTACTTTCCCATCCTGTAAATAAATTTCTGTTGGATGGTGTATAAAAAAAATATATATGAATGCTTACAGGAAAGAGTCTTTACTAGAAAAGCAAAGTCCTTACCAAGAGCAGCATGAGTGTTCTTGCAGTCAATTCTCTTATAATAGCAAGTATATTTGCTGGAAATATCCTTGAAAGTGGTACACTGAGAAAAGTCCCAAGAGAATGATCTTTACTGAGGTTTTTTCACCTGTCGTTGCCAATAAAATAACGAACCAAGGTGGATATAGGATGGTGAAACAGCTTCCTATTAACAAGCACTATAGAATAAACTGTAGACCTTTGCCTACTTGATTTCATACCGTAGTAATATTTCCTGAAGTTATCAGAGATGGCGACATACCTTGTGTCGGTAAAACAGAAACTCTGCATCTGTCATACTTTTATCAGTTTCATCTGTTCTAGATGAAAAATGATTGAGAAGAGTCAAAATATCAATGTTCGATCCAGATTTATCGAAAATATATTGTTTTAATGTCGTTTCAAGTCACGTCTGTCAGATGTGAACCACAGAAATACGTAAGCATCAGAAATCTTCTTCGATAATCGATCTTCTTTCAAGTCGTGAAAATATTAGTACCTTCTCATGTTGCTTCGCTCTTATAGAAAAGATCACTTTACTGAAACTGCTTTATTGGAACTGCGAAGAAACTATCACAGAAAAAAATTGGCTGTAGTAGTGAAACTGCAATTCTATAAAATTATTTCTGCTACCATGAAAATATATTTTTCCACGATAGTTAGATATGTTACTGTTGTAGCAGAGAAGATTTAATCAATATTTCTTTATAATAACCATAATGTTCTCTGCTATCCTATAGCAGAAAATATTTGCATCACGAAATATTTCTTCATAATAACTGTAATGTTCTTTGCTAGCCCAGCAAGAATAAATTGCTGAAAGCGATTCGGACATGCCAAAATCGCAGTTCGGTTGGTATCGTTTTTATTTTATCGCCAGATTTGCATCATTTCATCTCGTCTGTCGTTCGTCCTGTCCACTATTCCGGTGATTTTTCACCTAAATAAGTAGGCATTATATTGAAGAAGAACACGAATATTTCGGTAATTCGGTGAATACCTTGTGTTACTTCGTGAGAACAAAAAAATCATTTTTCTACATTTTTTTTCATGCTAAATCCATGGTGCAGTATTACCAACTATGCGAAACCTTGCATACTATATTTTGTCACGCGGGATACTGGGTTAAATGAAAACCCTATGTTGGAATATACACAAAAGTGGATGACTTGAATAGATGATAATTATATTTCACTAATCAGTATCCTACAATGTTAATATGCCGCATACTAGTTCATTGTGAGCCGAACGCATGAATCGGTGAATGTTTTTGTTATGAGCGTATTAACTTTTCGTAAGAGTAGTTATCTAATTACCTTTTCTTTGTGTTCCTATAGTTCATTTTTGAATATAAAAATATAGTTGGGTGTTGAACACTGTCCGAGTTTCATTATTCATACTTTCCAAAAATTCTAGTAGCCCAAAATAATAATTCTAACACCCTACACAAAAAAAAAACACGCTGGCGTGTAATTCAGATGCCACATCAAAGTGGTGATGCTCGACTATAAAGAAAAGGCATATATACACACTCCTCATGGTTGTATCGCACTATTATTCAAGAGACTAGCAAAGTTGTGCCCCCGGAGAACAATTTCTGTATTCCATGCATTAGATTACGAAGACGGCTGTGAATTGCTCTAATTGGTGAATTATATTATGTTTATGTTTTTGTCGTGCTCATGAAATCCGTTCGGGAATTTATTCTCATTCGGAGTTTTCGCCTCGAGGGTGGTTAGGTAAGGTCAGCCATCGGATGATGGAAAGATAAATTACAGTGTTATATTGAATATCGAATTGAACGAGACATACTCGATGGAACAGATATTTTTTATTTTTCAGTGAGTAAATACAAGAGCGATTGATGATAGACCTATATGCGGCAAAACACTTTGCGTTCGTAATACACATGCACACTATTTTTTCTACAAACACAGTTCCTAGACAAGAAAACTCGATACTTCAATCAATTAACTCACATTTCATAATTTTCTTCATCTAAATCATTAATTTCTTTAATTATCCACTATTACATTGAAATTCGATCCAATACCTCATACATCTGACAGCAAAGATGTAAAAATGACTCATAGATTGAAAAAGAATATCCCTGTGAAAGGATTGAACCCATGCTGGCGGCTTGAGAAGTACGTTATGAACCAAACAAATATAGTCAAACTTATTTCTGCTTAACATTCAACAAACTGGTGTTTTTTGAGAAATATAGAACAAGTTTAGGATACTTACATGTTAGGAGGTTCAATTTTCTTTATGTTCTGGTTCTCACGAAAAGGGATATCCTGTAATGTTCAAAGAACATCGTGAGAACCAAGGAAAAGAAGGTAGGAGTCAGTGTTCTTCTTAAATTTCTGGAGATCGTAATGCCACAGGGAACACCTTCCTAGGCAATGAGTTCCAAAGTCTCGATGTTCGTTGGATGAACGAGTCTTTGGAAAGGGACGTTCTGCAGATCTCTAAAGTGACCACGAAGGGGGTGTGAAGACTGAACTTGACGGGTTAATCTCGAAGAGACTGCTAATGGTGGAACGATTGTTGATATATCAGAAGAGCATCGCCCATGAAAATATCTATAAAATAGAGATAAATCGCCAACTTTTCTACGGTGTTCCAGAGAAGTGAGCTAGTTTGTAAGCGAGGCATCACTGATAAGACGAATTGCCCTTTTTTGGACAGAATCCAATAGTTTCAGGATATGTTTAGGAGCCGTGCACTCCAAATATGGGAACAGTATTCCAGTACAGATCGGATCTGTGCCTTATAGATCATAAGCAGCTAACTGGGAGAAAAATAGCTCTAGGCTCGAAACAGAAAACCAAGTTTTTGGGATGCACTTTTGGCAATGGACCTCACGTGTATTTCTCAAGAAAGTTTATTGCTGATAGTAACGCCAAGCATCGAAATGGATGACTTCAATGGTATGGTTACTCCTGACTGAATTATGTTGGGCATTTAGTGAAATTGGCTTTTTTAGAGAAAATACATGCTTGTGTTTTGTTTGCATTGAATTCTACCAGGTTATTAGATCCCCACTCGAGAATTGTTGCTAAGTCCATATTTAGTTTGTCTACATTTCTTCCTCATTCAATTTACAATGTCAGCACTTTCTGCTGTTAGATAATTCACTGTCACTATTGTTTTCCATCATGTAACAGAATGATGAGTTCGTTTTCAACAATGATGGATGCGAGCGCAAATAAGCTTAATGACATTATTTCCGCGCACGAGCGGCAATGTTGTCACTTAAAGACACTACTCGGAAAATGTCAACTTTGTGTTGAGATTTGAAAGCGAGGCTAATTTGCTAATCGGTCGTCTCAAATGAATGTGAAGTGCAAACATCTGATGTGGTGATGCAGGCAAGTTGTGGATGTCAACTACTGTAAGTAGTCATCAACATCATCAGCCATGTAGCAGAAAGAGTGCCAGTCACTTATTCTCATCGAAGTCAAATTAACTATATGAATTCTCCTTATAATCCGAAAATAGGCAGAAACTCGAATGAATATGAAAGCTATTTCATCGCAGAATCTTCCACTTGGGAGTTCATTTTCAGAAATCTCCATTATAATAATAATAATCTTTATTTAGCATCAGTGCTATATAAATACAAGTGGCATTTTTCCTCAATAGAGAAAGTATAGTAACAGCAACAAAAAAAACATTGATAAATATAAGGAGTTATATAGATAAAAACGAATAAAAATACGAGACACATTAAAAAATTAAATAAACATTTAACATTTATTCACTACAAATTCTCTCAAGAGCCTTCTGAACTGGTTGAAATTATCAAAATGTTTCATTATCACAGGGAGTTTATTGAACTCAAACAAACCTTTATATAATACGGAGTTCAACATTTGGGTAGTGTTACATCTATTTTTTAAGATGAAGTCAGAACGATTTCTTGTATCGTAATTATGAATATCTTTGAACGTTTTCAATTTATCACAGATATATTCACGAAGAAGATAATGTTTAAATTTTCTAGGCTTAGGCGATAAAATCAACTATAATGTACACATCAATTTTACACAACATCAAAATGCTTCTCTGGTCCACTTGAGACTGAGGGCTTCTGCAGCTGACCTCGATATACTCATAAAACATAATTCAGTCTCTACAGGTTTCCTATCATTAGTGTCCAATCTAATATATCTTCGAAATAACAACAAAGAATCCTCCGAGTACACGAATTAGTTGAGAAGAGCCCATAATTATTTGGTTGCTTTATCAATTATTTACCTTCACGGTACAATTAGCGTTTGACAGCGAAACGTATTGGGAGACATTAGCTCTGTTAATTTTGACCGTTATCAAGTTATTAAAGCATTGTTTGGAAAACGATGGGTTCTAAATGATGAGAGCGGGTATTTTAGGATTGATGCTGTCATCACAGACATCATAGATCGGAGTGGCCACTCAAGCGATTGAACATGTTATTATTTGATGGTATACAGTACGTCATAATGGTTTTCAAATTGCAACCCAAATTTTGTTTTATCGCCATGTGCCATGTGAGAGATTCATAATTCTGAATTCTGGACGATTGAATTTTATAACATTGCTGCCCATGAATTAGAATAGAATCTTTATTAGAATAGAATCTTTATAGCAACCCATCGTCATTAAAACCTTAGCTTCAATTAGATGAAGAACATCATAAAGAAACATTAGTTCCATTCGTAATACCATCCAGGAAACAGTTATATACTACCACCGCTCAAAATACTGACATACAAACTATCAGCAAAAGACAACCTTTCTTTGATAATTGTGTTTTTAACAATTGTACTTTTCCGTTGAATTGAATAAAGTAATTTACATAATATTTTTTAATTTATTGATTTACATATTCATCAAATTGTCTAACCGAATTACACTCTAGCTTTTTTGAATCGAAGTAAACTTTACATTTATGAATCGAATTTTGTTGCCATTAGACAATTACTCGTCCTACGGACTCGTAATCTTTTCAGGGGCAGTTTTTTTCGTTAAATTGCTAGGCAACAGAATTCTCATTGATACATGTCAAGTTTACTTCGACAAAAAAAAGTTCTCGTGTAATTATAAGTGGAAAAAAAATCGCACGCTGACATGTATGGATAGAAATTATTGTTATACCACATTGGAGTTTTTTGTATCATTGCCTTTTTTATAAGATTGGTTGGAAAAATTGTTATCAATTTCTAGACAGATCCTATACTTCAGTGAGATATACCTAGGGGGCCTTTCAAAGTGGGACACGCTGTATATACAAAATTTACCCAGAAACAAGTTTTCCTTAGATGGAAAAGTTGTAAGTATTCATTTACCGTGATAACTTGTGGTGGAGGTGTACTCAAATGAAACATATCATTATTCTGTAATTATTATCAATGTAATAGGTGGTAAATGAAAATTATTATTATTATTATCGAATGCAGTGTTCGTAAAGTTGAATAAAGGTGAACATAGATTATTTATGCACTGAGCCCTGAGGTGATAAGTAATATTCCACGATAATGATATTCTTAAATATCAAGGAATCATAGATATTTTGCACCTCCAGCAATATTTGAACCTTTTTTAAATGACTAATGTCCACTTTCCAGTATCAAAAAATTGTGGGCCCCCATCATGAATTGATTCATCAAACCATTCTTTATGCTGGTTTGATAATTTTACTGAATATCTCTGCGAATACTTGTATAAAAAATTAATGCTATCTGCTTCAGGAATTAAGGAACACCTAAGAAAAATAATTGGTTATATTGTTTTGGGTTTTCGAAGTAATTTGTGGGTGTTATAACTTTGATGATCATGATGCTATCGTTTCAACATCAGTTTTTAATTGATTCTCCTTGTAACCGATGAAGATATGAAAAAAATACAATAGAATAATTGGGAATAATTTTTGATTTAATTTCATATATCACATGAGAAAAGCAATATGTTAAAGTACGACGAGCGAAGCGAGGAGTGCTCCAAGGGAAAAAGTGCGACAACGTGTCTTATAAAACGTATGTCATAAAATTTTTTTTCTATTTCGCATTAGTTTGAAGTATTTCATTGAATTTAATTGATTTAATATCGACAAATAACAGAAACATTGAGTTTTCACTTTTAGTATCACCAAATCCAAAATCTCTCTGAAGTAAACTGTGCCTTACTCTTCTGACTTTCATTTGACAGTTCAATTGTACCAACCTCCGAATAATAAAAAATGCGTTTCATAATGACTTCATTATAAAATCAAAATAGAGAAATGAATTTTTTTACCCAAGAACAAAATTCTTTTGCATGAACGTAGAAAAAAATTTAGCAACTCGTGCACAATCGAAATGTCCCTATAAATGAAAAACGAATTTATATATGAAATTATAGTTTATTGAATATAACAATATAACTAATATCGAGCGATGTCGATATGAAACTGAAGAATCTAGAACACGGCGCCTCACTGTGTGGGTGTTGGTGTTGTTTCAGCCAATAGTGGGTTGAAAACAACACCATACGGTGTTCGGCATCGAACATGAGTTTTTTGATTTTTATTGATTTTCAGTGGTTTTGCCATCTGCCAAGGAGAAAAATCACGTTTTTTAAAAGTTCTAAATAATGATGACACGCTATAGATTTGTTGCCTTATTCGTTTGACAGTTATCCAATCCCTATTGTAATCGCGCAAAGTGTGAATCACCTTCAGAAGTTATTACCGTTCACTACGTTGTATGGTTTCTATAAAATCGGCAAATTTGGCGATTCCTTTTTTGTTTAGCCGTGGGAGATCCAGTTGAGACTAGATTGCCCCGTAGGTAGCGAAGTTTTCGCAGCTAACGGAACTTGGTCTGCAAATAAGTAGAAAACAACTTTTAGATTTTCTACGTCATAATAAAGGTATTTCGCTACGTCTAAACGACAATTAATTTTTATTCGTAATTCCTGGCGATATAATGGCTGCATGTACTTTTATAGTGATTTGAGGAGCGACGTTTTCCTAGCAGACTCTCATGCTTTGATCATCGATTCATTAGAGAGCTATTAAAGGCAACAAAACATTTCCACATATTTTGTTCCTATCAGTTTGTATCCTAACCACTCAGAGTTTGCATTTGTTATTATAATTCGGTTGCAGAATAACATTGAATTTCTTATTATAGGTATAAAGCTGCATATAAATCTGTCGCCTGGAAAATCATATAAGAAACCGATGAAAGATCAGCGTAGAGCCAGAGTGGTATTCGGTAAAAAAAATTCACACCGAAATATTATTGAAGTCTGTGCGTTGAAGAGATTCCCGACCTCGTTTCTAATTGGTTTATAGTTGACCGTATGGCTGTGTATAAACAGTAAAATGAAACACAACTTTGACGAGATTGACTATTCAAGTCTTATTTTTATTACATTTACCGTGAGTTGGTTAATCATGATGTATAATTCCAGTTATCGTAGGACACGAATTTGATTTTCATTAAAACTTGACATCATTTTTCATAGTCAGCCGCTACCGGTCCACTAGCCACCAAATCCGTATCGGCTATTTCGAATTATTATCGTAAATTGTGAACAATTAAATCCATTCACCGATACCATCTGGATACATTTGATAATCATGACAGAAAACTCTTTACCACTGAAGTAAAGTTGGTAAAAACAAAGTCACTTCTGATCCGAATCAAACATGCTATTTTTTTGCAACCAAAAGACATGACATCTAATTATTGAAATGTTAGTGAAGTAACCACCATTGTGGCTCACGCCAATCTACCCTTGGCCAATTTAACCTAACATTTGTTTGATGAAATCATGGAAGTTTACATATTTTTTCGAAAATGTCGAAATTTTTCAAAAAAGTTATTTTTGCAATCAAATAAGTATTTTTTCTATTTTGATTGTATAATGAAGTCATTGTGCAACGCAAATGCGTGTCGAAATAGCCTCTATTTCGATACGCAATTTTTATTGTTCAGAGATTGGTACAATCGAACTGTCAAATGAAAGTCAGAAGAGTTAGGCCCAGTTTATTTCTGAGCGATTTGGATTTGGTGATATTAGCAGTGAAAAACTCTATGTTTCAATTGGTAAATATCAATTCAGAGTGTAATTCCATTTAAATTGACCAATAAAAACAATAACAACATTGAATTTTTCACCGTTGGGTATTGCGGTAATCAAAATCGCTCAACTGTAAACTGGGCTTTACGCTTATCATCATTTATTATTTATCGATATTAAATCCATTTTTGTCTTCAAATCAATTCAAAATAGAAAAAATTGCATATGACACACGTTTTATAAGACACGTTGTCGCACTTGTTCACTTGGAGCACTCCTTGCTTCGCTCGTCGTACTCCAAACAACGCGTGCGACAAAATAGCGTCTTAAAAAACTTGTATCATAATATACTATTTTGATTTCAATACGTATTTCATTTTGCATTCACTTTTTACGGTGTATGATTTCTCATCGAATTGGTGTTCAATTGTTATAGTTAACCTGCTCATCTCATTCAAAAACGGCATGTAGGCATATATCCTCTAATTGGATTTCGAAATTTGATCATATAAAAGCAAACAAAAATACGTAATGACAGATCTCATACTTTACAACCCATCATTATTCGGCTGATCTTCAATAATAACCTATTAGGCCTAATTTATCATTGCCTTATTCAGTGGTTTGAACTTACGTTCTATTAAGTATCTTCGAGTTGCAACAAGGTATAACGTAATTGTTATTTCTGAATGAACGAACTTGTGGTAATTGGTCGTATCGCCAGTGCTTATATGGTTTGGCCAGGGTCGGGACTACGGCAAGGTCTATTAGCCAAGGAAATTACCGATAAATTGTGGTCAAATACTTAATTCGAGTCAATTTGTGGGATATGAAATAAATACGTTATAACATTATCAGATCGACTTGTCAGTGCTATAGATATCCCAAATCTTTGCCGAGATGATGCTCATTCTGTTGGTGCTTTCTCAGATTTGTGTAGTCGTTTTTTTTAAACGGCAATTTCGCTGTGAATATATCAGAAGAGTAGCTTGTGAACATCAGAAGAGTAGTCAGTTTGATTGGAAATGGTTAATTACCTCTGCTCCAAAATTACGTCGGGGCAACTCATATTTCGCTTATGCAGACTCATATTATATGGATCCGCCTGGTGTTTTTCACGCGGAAAATAGTTTTTCCAAGAATTTTCCTTTCAGGTAATTTGAATCTCGTGTTTTTCTTCAAGCCATATAAAACTTTCTTATGCATTTGTCAGAGGAAAATGGAGTTTTCCTAGGTTGTCATCTTCGGTTCTTACATTCACAAGCTTGTGTTGGTTTTGTGAGGAAAAAAGTACAGGCTGAAACTACTATATTGGTTTTCAGGAAGAATAAGGTATTCCTTTCAAGGTCTCCTCCTCCAGATTTCAATTGTTGTGTTTGTGTCCATAGCTATAACCAGAAGCTAGTCTTTGTTCTTTATGGGGGTACAATATCGTTTTCTGACACTCCTGTTGTTTTTCAAGGTTTCTTACTTGATGACAACTTGTTGCGATGGTGTCCATAGCTACCACCAGAAGTTTTGTTTGTTGGTCATGGGGAAATGTCGTTTTCGAAGAGATTCTTCATCAAATTCTTGATGTTTCCAAGGTTTCCTCTTTGGGGCATCTAGAACTTGTTGAGTTTGTGTTCATATTGCTATCACCAGAAGCTTCCCATTCTTGGTCATAAAGAAATGTCGTTTTCTAAGAGATTCTTCATCAGGTTAACTAAAAGTCCTGGTGTTTTTCAAGGTTTCCTCCTCAAGGGCATCTAGAACTTGTTGAGTTTGTGTCCATAGCCTTGTTGTTATGTAGAAACGATGTTTCATTAGAGATTCTTCATCAAACTCACGGTGTTTTCCAAGGTTTCCTACTTGGAGGCATCTAGAACTTGTTGTGATGATGTCCATAGTTATCACCATAATTTTTTTCAAGAGTTTCACCAAGAGTTTCACATTTTCTAAGAGATTCTTCATCAGGCTCTCTCTAAAACTCTTGGTGTTTTTCTTCTTAAGGGCATCTAGAACTTGTGCGTTGATGTCTATCACTATCACCATACGTTTGTTTTTGTTTGTTATGGGGTATCGACGTTTTCCAAGAGTTTCCCCATCTATTCAATACTCCCGATGGTATGCATCCAAGGTGGTATTTTCATCCAGAGCATCTAGAACTTGTTGCGTTGATGTCCATAGCCTTGTTTTTGTTTATTATGTATGGAAACGAGAATCTTCATCAAACTCTTTGTGTTTTTCAAAGTTTCCTCCTTAGGGGCATCTAAAACTTGTTGTGTTGATACTGTTGATGTTCAAAGCTATCACCAGAAGCTTGTTTCTGTTCGTTATGGGAAAACGACGTTTTCCAACAGTTTCACCTTCAGGCTATCTAAAATTCCTGATATTTTTCAAAGTTTCCTGCACAAGGGCACTCAGAACTTCTTGTTGGTTTTGTATACCAGAAGCTTCTTGGGGATGTCATTTTCTAAGAGATTCTTCATCAGGCTCTCTCTAAAACTCTTGGTGTTTTTCTTCTTAAGGGCATCTAGAACTTGTGCGTTGATGTCTATCACTATCACCATACGTTTGTTTTTGTTTGTTATGGGGTATCGACGTTTTCCAAGAGTTTCCCCATCTATTCAATACTCCCGATGGTATCCATCCAAGGTGGTATTTTCATCCAGAGCATCTAGAACTTGTTGCGTTGATGTCCATAGCCTTGTTTTTGTTTATTATGTATGGAAACGAGAATCTTCATCAAACTCTTTGTGTTTTTCAAAGTTTCCTCCTTAGGGGCATCTAAAACTTGTTGTGTTGATACTGTTGATGTTCAAAGCTATCACCAGAAGCTTGTTTCTGTTCGTTATGGGAAAACGACGTTTTCCAACAGTTTCACCTTCAGGCTATCTAAAATTCCTGATATTTTTCAAAGTTTCCTGCACAAGGGCACTCAGAACTTCTTGTTGGTTTTGTATACCAGAAGCTTCTTTTTGTTGGTCATGGGGATGTCATTTTCTAAGAGATTCTTCATCAGGCTCTCTCTAAAACTCTTGGTGTTTTTCTTCTTAAGGGCATCTAGAACTTGTGCGTTGATGTCTATCACTATCACCATACGTTTGTTTTTGTTTGTTATGGGGTATCGACGTTTTCCAAGAGTTTCCCCATCTATTCAATACTCCCGATGGTATCCATCCAAGGTGGTATTTTCATCCAGAGCATCTAAAACTTGTTGTGTTGATACTGTTGATGTTCAAAGCTATCACCAGAAGCTTGTTTCTGTTAGTTATGGGAAAACGACGTTTTCCAACAGTTTCACCTTCAGGCTATCTAAAATTCCTGATATTTTTCAAAGTTTCCTGCACAAGGGCACTCAGAACTTCTTGTTGGTTTTGTATACCAGAAGCTTCTTGGGGATGTCATTTTCTAAGAGATTCTTCATCAGGCTCTCTCTAAAACTCTTGGTGTTTTTCTTCTTAAGGGCATCTAGAACTTGTGCGTTGATGTCCATCACTATCACCATACGTTTGTTTTTGTTTGTTATGGGGTATCGACGTTTTCCAAGAGTTTCCCCATCTATTCAATACTCCCGATGGTATCCATCCAAGGTGGTATTTTCATCCAGAGCATCTAGAACTTGTTGCGTTGATGTCTATAGCCTTGTTTTTGTTTATTATGTATGGAAACGAGAATCTTCATCAAACTCTTTGTGTTTTTCAAGGTTTCCTCCTTAGGGGCATCTAAAACTTGTTGTGTTGATACTGTTGATGTTCAAAGCTATCACCAGAAGCTTGTTTCTGTTCGTTATGGGAAAACGACGTTTTCCAACAGTTTCACCTTCAGGCTATCTAAAATTCCTGATATTTTTCAAAGTTTCCTGCACAAGGGCACTCAGAACTTCTTGTTGGTTTTGTATACCAGAAGCTTCTTTTTGTTGGTCATGGGGATGTCATTTTCTAAGAGATTCTTCATCAGGCTCTATCTAAAAACTCTTGGTGTTTTTCTTCTTAAGGGCATCTAGAACTTGTTGCGTTGATGTCCATAGCCTTGTTTTTGTTTATTACGTATGGAAACGAGAATCTTCATCAAACTCTTTGTGTTTTTCAAGGTTTCCTCCTTAGGGGCATCTAAAACTTGTTGTGTTGATACTGTTGATGTTCAAAGCTTCTTCGGGGCGTCTAGAAGTTGCGTTCGTAGCTGTCACCAGAAGTTTCTTCCTCAGGCAATCTAGATCTCCTCCTGCTACTCTCCAGAAACCAACGACACTTCCGAATCTGGTGCTGATGGGGCACCATGTGCGAGAGGCTCGTAAATCCTCTACTCTCGATGATTTATCTGGCTCTCTATTATTAGTGTATCGGCGAGACGCCCACAGGATTCGGCTTCCGAATGCCGTCCATGCGGATACTTTCTCGTGTCGACGATGACGACGGCTCATTCGGATCTCCTCTTAATGAACGGCTACTTGATCCTGGGGTCGCGACCCTGAGTGAATAATGCCGTGTGTACCTATACGGCTCATTGATTGAGTCGGACGGGCTTCTTGGATTCCTTGGTCATTGTCGTTTCAAATGGAAACCTAGTTCACTAAGTTCCAAATGTCTGCCAAGATGATGAGGTCGCTACTTTATAGAAGTCGTTCGATGCTCATTTGTTTCAGTTTTTTCTCGGTCAGCTACCAAACAGGGCATTTTTGAACACGTGACCTTGTTGGTTCAAACATATCGCCTGCAACAATATTCTCAAATTATGTCAATACAAAGTAAATATTGTCAGTAAACAGGAAAGTTAGTTGCTGATTTGGCAGATATTCGGTCCGATTCTTTAAAAAGTGGTTAACACAGTGGATACATTAGTAACGTTGTTAACAACTACTTTTTTAACCACTTTAGATTTTCCACTATTCATATGTGGTATTCTTCAAATACGAAATTTATCGAGGTTGCTAATTTCTTACATTTCCACTCAGTGGTAAATAAATGCGGAAAAGTTAGTAACTCCTCTTCTTTTTTATTATAGTTTGCTGTTTTTCTGCAATTTCAACGTCAACCTAACCTCATTTTTTGGATTCGATGTAGTATTAGCACATAGAAAATATCAGCACACACTCACACAGATTATTTTTTGGTCTTTTGTGTCCGGGACTGCCAAGTTTTTCGTGAATAATTGCAGGAATAATAATTATATGTTTTGTTAATGAACCTAGTGAGGTAGGTATAATAATATCCTGGAATGCATATTATTACACAGGATCATTGCTCATTGATTCCGCTAGGTATCTAATTTTTCAGTAGCAACACATTCTACCATGTTGAACATCATTGGTTCTATCAGAGACATCATTAACATTAATATTCTTGGTTTGTATAATTTCATGAGGCTCTATATAATTGGATGTTATCTGTTTCTTGAGCATATATATGTAGATATTTTTATGATATTTTTTTCAGTATAGGAAGGTATAGGTTCTCGATAATATCGATTATCCTGAGCGACTCAAATCCTGATAACTGTAACAAATTTCCTTCATAACTGCCTCTTCAAATATATATCACCTTTATGATGAATTATTTTTTCATTTCCACCAGTAAAATCTGGTGGATGAATTAGTCACTTTATCAGTGGTAAACCAACGACAAGTTGTTAAATTTTTTTCCATTTTGACATTAGAGAATTGAAAATTCGGAAAGTGATTCAAATAACAACTGACCTTCCTATTTGCCACCCAAATGACAGTTGTTGAGATAACCACTTCCTTAGAGAATCAGACCGATTTTCAGGATTATTTCGATCATGGCTTATTTAGGTGAAAGTAAATATTTATTGGGTTTAGAAAATTTTGGTAGTGACGCTGCAGAGCGATATAATAGGTTATTGAAAATGATGAAGTGGAAACTGACGTGGAATTGTTTCCAAAAGTTACCTCCTAAGACATCATCAGTCTTTAGACTCTTTCGGGAATATGTATTGAGAACTGGTTTCAACTCGAATGACAGCGAAAATATGTGTGGTTATGTTTGTTCTGGTCCAGCAGGTCCAATTTGATAGCATTCTGAAATGCTCTATATTTTTGAGGTCAATTTATAAACTCCACTGCCGTAGCTACAGTTGACGCTGAAGTTACTGTTCGTTGATGGAATATGCTGAAAATAAACATCTGTTCATAAACTTCTCAATACATTTTGGAACGGCAACGTCAACTGTAGCAATGGCAGCGGAGTTTATAAATTGAGCTTCAGATTGAAGTTATGTTCTTATTTTTATTCTAACTTCAGAACGTATTATGTATCTAGATCGAAATCTTATATATTTTTACTTTCTCACATATTTTTACTCAAATAGGTCCAATTCCAGTTTTTAGGAACGAGAATCCGGAGTCGAAACATTTATTTCGTGAATACACCATTTGAATTTCTGCTACTAAAAATACAAAATTTCTCCTTCTTTCAATTAAAATACCACACACGCTTTTTGGCGGAAAAAAATCAAAAAATGTATCATTCTTCGATATCACGAGCTTTTGATCTGTCAACTTCACACTATCACAAAGTCCAGCTAGCGTCATGCTCGGTTCTCGATGGGTTTTTCTTTGAAATGTTTTGGATGTCGAATTTTTTCAAATATACTAGTTTTTTCTGTTTAAAATTGTTGAAAACAAGTAAATGTAGGTGTGTGTGGTGTTATAGTTGAAGGAAGGACTAATTTCTGTGTGCTTTCTTCTGTGGGTATGGATAATGCGTGGGGAAATAAACAGATCAGAGGTTATTGACAGTTAGTACCAACGAATATTATTATTTTTATTCATACATACTTTCATTTCGAATTTCAACACGTTTGCTTTTTTCTAAAAGCTACTTTCTGAATACATCTTCTTAGAAATAAGATTCCGACAGTATAAGCTAGGTATATATCTGCTCACATTTTTATGCTACCTCCATAAAAATAAAAAAAAAACACCTTCGCTCTTAATCGTGATCATCATGATTACTCAACCAGGTCTAAAGATTTAATTAGTCCCAGAAAATGTAATCACGAATTTTATAAAAAACCACCAATCAATGCAGGTTGTAGAATATATAATTACTGTTTTGATGAAAGGATAATTTCGAGGAATGCAACGACAGTTCACTGGCCTCCAAGAAGTGCTTGATTTAACTCCTTCGGAAAACCTTTCGTGGGGCTATTTGGAATCGAAGGTTACATTCATCAGATAATATATGTGGAGGTTAGGTCAGGTTAGGTTAACCACGCAGAACTGTTGTCCCTTCAGTTGCTCTATCGAAATAAAAGGAGTTTAACGATAAGCCTGTCTATTCCCGTCTAGTCTGCCTGCTCGGAATCGCTCATGGTGAAATTAAATTACTCTTCAAATTCAACGTCATCTCCCGTCCTAAAAGTGCCCTTGATGTCAACCGAGTCGCGGTAATTCAGATATCCATAGAGACAAATTGTTCACAGCAAGAGAGCATCAAAGTGCATCATAATCACGTATCGAATAATTTTAATTGCAACTATCAATCGAGATTTGCTTTCGTTGGATTCTCGTTTTGACGATGCTTGCCGTATCGAAGACACGTATCATATTCGCTGGTAGTTTGTTAGATGGATGTTGTCACGTGCCCCAACCGCAAAAAACGTGATATCAATTGACAAGTTCAGCCAGCGTTGGGAGAGAAAAAATATGTCTGCGCTAGTGTTGTCTTTGTCATCAAAATCAAAATGTTATGATTTGGACGAAAAAAAAAGAGAAGAAGACTAATATCACAATTATAATGTGAATTATTCAACAATTATTGTAAGCTTACATTGCTCACAAATTATTCGAAATAATCGGAATAACGAAAATACTACAGGAAAAGCAAACCAATTTTAAACAGGTTATGTCTTCTTCTTTTTTAGTCCCAATCATAACATTTTCATTATTTTAAGTTGCAGTCTCGATGACAAAGACAACAATAGGGCCGACATATTTTTTCTCTCTCAACGCTGGCTGGTTTCAGTTCATTCGAGTCGATTTTTCACTTCAACAGGTTCTTATGATCTACCAAGCACAGATTGGACCTGTCATTGATTTTTTTCATCTTTTGGCTACATAAAATTCGTGAGTTCGTGGAATATCGAGGATGACAGTGAAATACTATTAGGAGAAGAGATAGGTAACGAATTTTTTCTTGATATGAGGAAAAGCGTCGAGAAAGACAAGTTGTCGAGACCTTTCGATGCCTGCAAGACACTGCGCTCGAAATACACACAATATTTCGAAAAACGCTGTTCCTAGACAAGAAAACTCGATACTTCATTCAATTTAATAATATCCCATAATATTCTTCATCTAATTCATTAATTTCATTTATGCACGACCGGGCGTAAAATTGTACTTTATCACCCGGTTGTGCGGGAGTAAAATAGCACTTTACCGCCCTCGGACTACTTTACCGGTCGCCGGGCGTAAAATGGCGCTTTATCGCCCGGCGGACAATAAATTATTAATTATTCGCATCCTCAGCTGGTTTACTGATTTCTGGTGGAGTACAATTCATACTTTTTTCGTCACTGGAATGCATTTCGTAATGACTATTGTCTGTATTGACAGCAAATATGGCTACTAGCCTATTTATTCACCAACCAGTCTGGAACATGAGCAGATTGTATACCCTTAATAACTCCCCTTATTATAAGATATAGAGAAAAAGTAAAAACACTCTCATGTAATGCTTTTTCGAGACTCTCATGTAATGCTTTTTCGAGAGTAACATAATGGGCGTAGCAAAAATTATTTTAAAGGGGTTCAGAAGGTATTTAAGAACCGTTTTATTCCTATCATGCTTGAGTGGTGAAGAGGTATTTGCAATAAAAAATACTGGTCGTGCATAAAATGTTGTATGTATTTCAGGCGTAACTTGCTTTTCTGAACCTAGGCGTATTAATAGCCCTCGCTATCGCTCAGGCTATTACATACTTACACGCTGCGGTCCATAAAAGCTTATTTTAAGCACTTGATACATAAATAACTATTACGAGCGGCAATCGATCACTTTGCACTCTAAATACACGAATGATTATTTTCGTCATACAGACGGAAATTGTGGCAAAGGGGGTAATCTTGAAACTTTTTCGAATTTTTCAAATCGTTTTCCAGCAACAAGTAAATTTGAAATCGCCCAACTGTCAAAAAATTGGGATGCACGTATAGTGCGCAAAGCGAAGAACTAACTACCGGTGGATACATCGAAAGATCAGATCGAATGTTGGTTTTAACCAAAACGTCTCTGCTCGAAATGGAGAAGTTTCCTTCGAACTGATTTTCATGAAATAATTGGTTGAAAAACAAGTATTATGTTTCTGCTGGTCTAGATATACTGTTGGAATCATCCTAATAATTTTATTTATCAAATTATAGCGATATAAAATTTTTATGGCGGAACACCATGACGTACTTATTAGATTTAGTGACATTTGGAGATATTTGTTGATTATAAGTTTCTGAACTTAATTCGGTTGAGCCTACGGACTGAAAAAAGAAGAAGTAGAAAGCTGTTGCTTGCACTGTTGCCAGATTGAAGTCACTAATTTCTTGGATGAATACAAATATTTGATTAGAATAATCAACTTCAAAGAAAAATTGCCAATATCAAAATTATTATTTACCTGGCCATAACTTCAAGATGAAAATATACTTTATTTTAATATTTATCTTGTCTATAATCAACATTTCCTTTGACACCGGGATGAAATTTCAAAATATAATTCAGTTTCAACTTGAATTATTGAACAAATGATACATTGGATATCATAGTAATACCAAGATGTTAATGCAGAATATCCGACTTTTTCGTCAATGATAATGATGAAAATATCTATCCATCTCTGTCAAATCTTTTCTAATTAGTACGTCATCAGAATGGTGGAGGAGCCGTAACAAAATTTTTGGGAATGTTTTTCCAAGTCAAATTTGATAGCACGAGGTGAATAAAAAATACGTATTCGATGAATTTTCATAAACTTCAACTTGGAATGAAAATCTGAATTTTGGAAGCTTCCCATTATAACGCGCCCGGCCGCGGTAGCCAAAAAGAAAGGGCCCCGTTCTGCACTATAAAATTTTTTTTTATGACCAACGTTATTTACCGGAATTTAACAGTCTAATCTGTAAAATGCGTTTACAGTCCCTATACTGTAATAATAATACATAATATATACTGCTTTATTACTTCACGATTCTTAGTTAAATATTCGGTATTTTCACATGGTAATTTTAGTTATTTTGTGTAATAATACATAATATAAACTGCTTTATAACTTTGCGATTTTCAGGTGAATATATTGTATTTTCACCTAGTTATTTTCATTATTCTGGATTTATTCTATAGGACTTTTCACATGTGATTTAGCTCTTTTTTTACCATCAGGTACTTTTTCATCGGTTTATTACATTTTACAGTGTACTTTTGTACTGTTAATTCTATATTTGAAAGGTTGAGATGTTTGTAATAAAAATGTCAATTCCAAAGAAAACATTTATTCAACATAACAAACAAAAATAAAATGTCGTATAATACATTAGTCATTCTAACGATGCTCACATTTATACATAACATTATGTAACAATAAGAAAACAAAAATGAAAACGAAAGTCGAAACTTCTCATTTATATTGATGATAAATGAAAATAAGAGGCTCATCACACAACAATAACTAACAAAAACAAATAATTCTCTAATTTGTTAAAACTACTTTACAATTGATATATAAGCAAGGGAATTCTGCTCCTCCATTTTTTTTGTCTATGCAAATACTGATGTTTATTATATTATTCTATAATCACATAATTGTAATTACAAGTTCTACACGTGGACATATTGGTTACTGTGTTTAGATCTACAGTTATATGAATGAAATTGTTTCACCTTAAAAAAACACTTGGAACTGACATGAACATTAACACACACACTGGTCACCGTGTCATCGACGCACCAAGTAATTTTTTTGAGGTTTGAGGTTATCCATTTGTGGCGCGGGCATAGGCGTTGACGTCACGTGCATAATTCAAGTATAGGTACCTGAATTTTACTGAACTCTTGCAGTTTTAAGTTATTCCCAAGGAAAAAAGCAGTGTAATTGGGATTCACAAAGGCGAATGACAGTATTACAATTGATTATTCAGTATGGACCTGAAATTTAAGTGGTAAAATAAAAAAAACATAATAAATACTAGAGAAATACTATATATATTACATGGGAAAAATACCTATTTCAGGTGAAATTACTGGATTCTGCGAAAATCCAGTAAATATTCTGCATTATTTTACCGATAATATACTGTTTTTTTCCACCTATTTTTATCAGTGTAGTACGCGAGGCCGGCCGAATGTCAATCACATTTTTATTGGCGGCAGCGCGCGGGAATTGCGGATCAATTGGCGGGTATCTATTGGTGGTTTTCTCGGGCATCCGAGGATTGATGGATGGCGCAAATTCCGCTATGAATGGGTGTCATTGCTGTGTGGAATGATCGATGCTGGATGTACGGATGACGTACAGATGGTTTTCTTATTGGTTGTTTTCGTTCTGGGTGATTTGTTTCGATGGTTTGATATG
The DNA here is from genome assembly GCA_029955515.1 of Chrysomela aeneicollis. NCBI lineage: Eukaryota > Metazoa > Arthropoda > Insecta > Coleoptera > Chrysomelidae > Chrysomela > Chrysomela aeneicollis. The sequence continues at coordinate 1,992,025 of JARUHQ010000014.1, read as the reverse complement.
ATCTTTATATCCTTTTATCGACGGATACAAGAAGAAATTGATATTCAGAGTTGAATAAAAAAGCTGCAAGTTCAATATATACCGCGTATATATGCACTTATAACACAACTTACATCAATGCTATTGATACTTCAATTTCCTAATTTTTTTTATACCTATTACAATAAATTAATAATAATAATTTGATAATAATTAATAAATTATAACAGTTTATGAATAAAATGTAAAAAATATTTCTATGATTATTGAAAATACATACCAATATTTGAATTATACGTATACGTATCGAGTATTTTAACTTCATAACATCTCAATGTATTAAACTACGTGAATTATCTTTTACGTGTAATCTTCCATGACGCCTCCCCATTTATTATGCGGCTATTGGTTCGACGTTTTTTAGGTTATCAATGTTTTTAATGATCTCATTATCTACCCAGCCGTCTCCTGGAGTCGACATATCAACGGGTTGAAACAATGATGATATTCAATTGTTCATTCTGTAAGTGCGCATTCAATGATATCAGAAATTATGAAATACATTTATATTTTTAACGGAAAACGAACCAAAACTTTCGATGTAGATATCCCAATGTTCATTAAACTATGTATCCACACTTTTATATACCTATAATTGTAAAAACACCTCCACATACACAATGTAAAAATTACAACTCAATCTAGAATAATCCTGGGTATTACATGAATATGGAGTTTCACTTGACTTATAAAATCATGTTCATGTTATACATAATATGATATGTAATTATAGGCATTATATTACCTGTGTTGAAATAAACCGACTACGAAGCGAACTGATATTTTTTGAAATTATGTTTAACCTGAATATTTTGAACTACTACTACTGAGAATATTTCAAAGTACTTTGTTTTCACTGAATAACAACCACATGACAACATATATTCTTGATCTGACGCGTCTGTCATAAATTTGCAAGAATCATACACCAGTATATGGCATTCGGCAACCGCACAATAAATTGTCTAAAAATGAAATATGTTATAGATTGGGGTGTCTCATAGGCCCAAGATCTGAAAATGGCTAATTTCACAGATGAACAATATTGAATTTTCTTTATAGAAATAAAAATTATCAAAGGGGGTAGGTTTTCTTGGAATTTGTACAAATTTTTCAAGATCGCCATATCTTCCTAGCGGATGGACCAATTTTTCTCATCGGGGTATTATTATACTTCATTTGTCTCATAAAACTCATTTCACATTCTCCTCTAGCCTTAACTTCTGCTTGGAAGGTATTCATGAGCTTCCAAGGTTCTATACAGGAACAAACACCCCTGTGCTAGTTTTTTTAGTTTCTTTGATGGAGGAATTAGTAAAAGCATCTAACCAAATTATCTCAGAACAAGACAAATACATTATTTCGCTACCACTTTCGCCAGGTGTAAGAATGGGGAATTATAATTAGAAATGGAGCGTGGTACTGTGCTTCTCGTCCCCAAGATACCTAACCTACAAATAAAAGACAAACGAACATCAATTCGAAAGTTATAGGATCATAACTCGGCGAGTGTCAAGGATTTGTGTGCAATAAAATTTATATTTGATCGGATCATTTAACGACTGTGAGGTAATTGCCATTTCGAATTTTTCCTGAGCAGTTGATCGCTTTCATAAAATGGCAGACCACGAGCAGCCACACTGGTTGCGGATAATATTCAGGTTACTTTTACTTTTTCGCTGTTTTATATGCGCTATAGTCGGACGGAGATGCATAATTTGTCTCGTTATTTCTATATTTAGCAATTATAGAACTCCGTTTTATGTCGGCAGAAAAACGTGATAAACCATCGATTATTGGTCACGCCGAGAAATATTAAGAATGCGAGCTAACGCTGCCATCTAGCGGAAATTGGATGCTTTATCTGTTTTTTTTTTAATGGTTAGGGATATAGTGCATTGTCTCTTTTGATTCCAATTAAATAAACTATGTTTTATGCTACCGAAAGAACTGATATCTAATTGACCAATTTTCTGACAGGAAAAGGCCAATAAGATAAAACAGAAGACGAAGCAACCTAACCTCTATTTGAGGTTAGGGATTTGATAAGAAAGATATAAAGTTCATGTTCATTTCATTTTGATAAGGCATAATAAGTAAATAAAATTCATTTGAGATGTAGTACTGGAAGTTTCATACAATCTGAACTGAATAGGTAAGAGTTAATCTCAGACTAACTCAATGGTGGCCCTAAAAAAGGGCATGAAGAATGTGCTGGTCAATTGCCCTATCAGGTATATTGAATTTTCAAGTATAGTTTGGATATCAATATCGCAAATTGATTGAATATTATTTGTACGCTCGCATTTTGCTCAAAGTTTCTTGTTGAACATAAGGAATATTATGTTGTTTATTCTCAATGAGCTAGTTCTTTCTGAAATAGTAATATATTACAATGCTACACTAGGAACTTCATTTTCAAATCCAAGGTGTTAACATTCAACTTCATCTCCTAAGACCAAGAATCTGTAAGTGTTGCTTAGCAATATAGATACATATTAATAATTTTATTGTATCAGGGCTGATGGACAATTTTTGAGTCGGTTACAAAAAAATGCTTCTTGAGTACCTTAATGGTAGTATGAGACTTCCTTCTGGTACCAATAAAGATTTACCCATCAAAAACTCACCATGTTGGTTCGTCTGATTGTTACTTAGCCTTTTGGCCCATTGTATCTTGGCTATTTTTCTTACAGTGCCATCTTGTTACATTATAGGTTCGCTAATTGATTGCCCAAAAATCCACTGTCTTTTGCGATCCACGCACTTGCATGACTTTGGATCACTATGTACCTACGACACTGTTTTTGGTTCGTTGCTGCATAATCCTCATGTCCAGTCACCATTGAAAGGTCCCTTTTTGAAAAGTTGCTCTTTCATTGGCGCATGTCCAGTTATGAGCCCCGTTTTGACTTTCAATTAAAGCTTTTTTATAGTTTTAGGGATCTGTTGTATTTCCTTTTCATTTTTTTTTCTGTATCGGATCTCTTGGAGCTTAGCCCAGCGGTGTTTGTGTTATTCTCGGGTAGTTTTCAACAGTTGTACCTGATATTATATGATCACTATATGAATGCAGTGAAATTCATTCACCTTGCAGGCATTTGGGATACCCACAGAATTGACAAGTATTGCCTCAGCCTACTAGATTCCCATCTAGATCGAAAATGATTTGGTCTAGATAAATGTTCTGATGTTTTTGACAACTCTGCCCACTACAAAAACCATTCAATTTTCAATTACAACATATCGCTTGATATCAACGACTATTCAACATCCATCTCGACTACTGGTATACAACAAGTTACAACAAAGTAGACATACGAGAAACCGTTCCCATTAGCATATTTGGTAGATCACAGCCTCCCAGCGAAGAAAGAACTGCCTGATAGGTAATGACAAACTCCGAACAGTAGCCACGACCAGATGTCACATCAATTTCAATCTCGCTCTCTATCTTTTTCGTACATCGCAGCATGTTCGATGCATTCCATGGCCTTTGATTGACATAGCCGATAGGTAAATGTATTCAGGATGATACGCAAGAGTTTTTGCAATGCTACAAATTGAAATGCTGGGTATATCAATCTCGACTAAATATCTAATCCTCTGAATTAATTTTATAGAACGGGGCAGCGAGTTTTCAAGGAATACGATATCAGTGTCACCGGTATAATTGAATGTTGAACCTAATGCCCAGGAATGAAGAGTTTATTCAACTCCTAAGGATAATTGACAGATTTGTGAAGTACTGACTGAGTTGTTTTCTCTTTTTTCAACCATCCCTACTTAGCGTTCTATATCGAGCATAGAGTCTCCAAGTTCGGGTAGAGCTAGCAACGTCGCTACTTTGGAAGAGGAACTCTCTTTTGATTCTGACAAAAAAATTCTAGGCCGATAAACGTTTGAATTTTTTTGTGTATACTGGAATGAAGATTAGAGTTTACGTGTATGTGTACTGTATTTCTATTGCTTATGGGATGCATGTCTGTATTCATTGGTAGTCCCAGTGCCTATCCTTTCGTTCACGGAGTTAGGTGCTCAGGGTAGAGCATTACCCAAAGACGATGAAAATATCTATGAGAAAGGCAGAAATCCTCTACTTTTCTTCGACTAGCGAAAACAGCTCTCTTCTGGATAAAATCTAGAAGTTACAGCGTATGATTGAAAGCTGACCTCCAAACATGTCAATGATAATCCATGGCATGTCAAATCTTCGCTTTGTAGATCATGAGCAGCTGTAGGGGTGTGCAATTATGAAAACCAAAGCTTCGGTGAAGCAGTTTTTGCAATGAGCGGTCCAATCTTTAAGATAAACACGAGCGAATGTGGCTGACCTTGTAACTGATGCCATCCTCACACTTCTTGGGTCTAGGATGATGTTCCGGAGGTGCGCTTTTAGTACTGCTACCACTGCTTGGCAAACCGTGAGGTTGTTGGTAGCTAACTCCTCATCCAAAGTCTTGGTATCTCCACTAAAGGAGACTCCGATTTGGAGTTTCAATCATTGAAGCTTTAGTTTTGGTTGCATTAAACTCTAGATATTAATTTCTGCATCTCTGACTTTATTGGGTGAAAGTGGTACAAGAATACTGTTATCCACAAAGCTGTCAACTTTCAACAAATCGTTGATGTGTAGCAGAACCAAATCTGGAGCCTTGTGAAATGATGAGAGATGAGAGGATGTCTTACACTACATGGAATTATAGTGAAAGATACAGTATCCTCTGCTACCTTGGTGTGTAAATAACTATCGTGAGTGGGTTTAGAATTATAATAAAGAATGTCTCAGTTCCTTGATGTTTTCGTCCTTGATCTTGGCATTCGCGACTTGTTCTTGCACCGCAAGTCAGCCAGACTAAGATCGACTAACTGAAAGTGGCAGAAGACGTAATTACCCAAGCTGGAACATAAAATTTCATTGACTATTGTTCGTCTTCTAATATAATTCGTGTCTCTCTCGTCTTCATCATGCAACTCTTCGTATATTAAGACATCCAATTTCCATTCCAAAGGGTTACGGTCATCCATTACCATCTTTTAGTTGCAACTCGTATTGAACTTTCAATTAATATCGAACAATGTTTATTCAACAGCAACAATACATTACGGCGTCACTGAAAATTAATATCCATCTGCTGAGATTTATGCATTGGCTACCATTCACAACAATACAATGTCGAACATATTTTTAAGTTTACGACTCCAAAAGAAAAGATATATTACCATTGTTCGACTCCTAAATAAATTAAATCGTTAACATTTATAGTGTTCTCGAGCCTAATTCAATTGGTGAAATTTGAATATTTATACCGTTTGAAGAGAGATTTAGTATGTTAGACTCGATTTTTTATGATGAAGATACTCCACGGCGCCTCAAGATGGTGTAGCTTCTTTTTATGGTGAAGGGAAATGGACAATTGAGGTTAGGTGGACGATAAAGACCTGGTTCTGGGTATTATCTACGAGCGAGAGTTCTGATTCTGAGTGTGGCACTCTGGAATACAACGATGTCCGACCGGTTGTTGTTTATAGAACTCGATTGGAATGTTATACGCGTATGTTAATCGATTTGGAGATGAATTGGTCTGGAAAATTGGAATAAATTATTCCACAACGAGGGATTCAGAATAAATCGGGACATTACTTTCAGCAGGGAAGGTGGGATTTTATTGAAAAATTCATCTACTAGGTACATATCGATTTTCAATTCTTCACATTCAGAGAAGAATACAAAGATTGATAAAAGTATTCGAGAGTCTTTTATAACTTTGTTTAGTTTTGTGAAAAGAAACCTTGCTTATCATGTCGTTTTTCATTGAAAACATTAGTTTTTGAGTACGTCAGATTTTCGAAAATGTGGAAGTTCCAGATTCAGATTCAATTTAAAAAGTAGGTTCATTAAATGAAATACTTCAAAATTGTAATATGGTGCCCATAAAAAAACAGTTGTAGTTGAGTGTTGTAGCTCAGGCATCAAATTGCCTTGGAAAATATACGATGACAGATTCGGGATCCTGGTGAAAAAGTCTCTCAAGAACGTTCTAGTTGAGAATTTCTAGTTCTTTCAGTTATCGCTTGAAAAAATTAAAACTGTAATTACAAATATCCATTCTTTTCCAACCTCGTACATATCTCTTGATACCTACCTGTATTCATCAATCTTTATAATCTACATGAAAAGCTGAATTCGAAAATATATTTTTCTATTTTGGTTCTATAATGAAGTCATTATGAAACATGAATGCGTATCGAAATATAGCCTCTGTTTCAATACGCAGTTTTCATTATTCGGATGTTGGTACAATCGAACTGTCAAATGAAAGTCAGAAGAGCTAGACCAAGCTTACATCTGAACTATTTTGGATTTGGTGATACTAGCAGTGAAAATTTCAATTTTTGAATTCAGAGTTCAAATTGATTTGAATTGACAAATAAAAACAATAACAACATTGCATTTTTCACCGCTGATATCGCAAAAATCAAAATCGCTCAACTATAAACTGGGCTTTACGCTTGTGCGTCAGATTTTAATATTTCAATGTCATCATTGTTATCAATTGAAGATGTTTATGTTATTTTAATTGATGCAAATTATAAAAAATTATCATAATATACTATATTACACGTAGGGTTTGTATACAGTGCGATCGTTGAATTTCGTAAAGTGGTGATGGAACATAAATATGCATATTTTTCAAGATAAATCCATTTTTGATTCAAGCGTCATATACAAAAAAAAACTTTCCACATAATATTTTCATCTCTTTGAAAACACCAATCCAACATCAGTTTCGTATTTATCATTACCAGTGATTGTATGTGAAAAGGTCTAGTCTGTCATCATCCCATATATATATATGGAATTGATTATGAGTTGGGAGCAATTTGGCTCGGCTAATGGTAGGGTAAGGTGTTAATTCTATCATTATTTGCACGTCTTGGTGATGTTAAGTGTGCAATTATCAGGGATGTTATTGCACAGTGAGTCTGTCGGTGTGGTCTTCTGCATTTCTCTCTGATGGTTCAGCGGAAGAGTTTCTTCTTGGTGCATAAGCGTAGAGAATTGCATTGATTAACTGGAACACGCTGTACAAGATAGGTACGTAATTTATGATGCCACAGTTGATTTACTCGCGTTTTTCAACGAGGAGAACGAGATCATGACACTTTCAAGGAGTAAGGAAAAAATAGCTCTACATAATAACAATTCGGTAGATATACAGTTCTTCACATCCTTGTTTCTTATTGGACAGATAACACGATATATGAAACGCCATAACCAATAATAGAGCGATAAACCATATAAAAAGATATCTCTCTAGTCATTAATCGATTATATTTTTGAGCAATGAGTGTACCATTTCTGGAAAATGGTCAGTTTATTTTTATAAGAATGCTACCTCAAACGTCTGAACCTCTGCTGCAAATTATATCCTACGACTATTGTAATTCTGAGACTCCAGTAGCATTGAATATTACTTGGATATTGCCGTTTTTAGCATCATCTTTTAGCGACTTTTATATATGGACTATATCGTTTCAGGTACAGAAATTTTGTCGAACATCAATAAACTGGGTGATGGAAATGGCAACACAATACGCAGTAGTCAATCAAAAATAAGTGTGAACTTTCTCTTGCCAACTTAGACATATAATATAACTGAGTGATGAATAGGATAATTTATATTGTATTCACATAACAATTGTAGGCGAGTGCTACAAATCATTGAGCCATTTACCAAAGAGGTGAATGAGGTGAGTTATACGCTATACTTTCTCTTTGATTATCACATGAAATAGTGGAAATATTCATTTGTTTATTCATTGTGTTACTTACTGCGATTGAAGTTCTCTCAAAATTATACTGTTGTATGAGTTGAGTTTTCAGGAGTTTTTAGGAGCTTTAATATCAAAAATAACATTGAATGTTCTCTATAAAATTACCTTCCGAATGATGTATCATTCTTATTATTCCAATTGATGAAATTATTGGAATGTGTCCCGCTTGATATTTTATAGAAATTATACACATGATTTGCTACTTTATTTTAGGTGACTCGCCTTTTATATGTTTTCACTATAAACAGAAGGCTCAACATTGGAAATTATTCATGCACCAATCGTGCGTAACGAAATTTACCAGACGTTTCGATGTTATCGAATTTCATGCTGTACCTGAGACATGATTTCTTGATGGGATCAACAACATTATGCGATTCTAGGTATTGGTGTTAGAAACTCATGTTCGAAGGTAATACTGAACGAAATGAAATACGACTGGATTATTATTGTTTTATAAACTTCTATCATTCTTCTATGTCTCTCGTCAGTGTATTTGCTCTTCGCTTTATAGTTCATTTCTTCCTAGTAAAATCTTTCCAATCATGTCGTTCCAGGTTCTTGTAAGTCTCCCTCTTCTTCTCTTGTTTTGTGTTTTAGCTTCATATATTTGTTTAACAGGTCGATTGTTCGGCATTCTCTGTATGTTTTTTTATGTTCTGGTTCTCACAAAAAGGGATAACCTGTAATGTTCGGAGAACATCGTGAGAACCAAGGGAAATAAGGTAGGATTCGGTGTCCTTCTTAAATTTCTGGAGATCGTAATGCCTCAGGGAACATCTCCTTAGGCAATGAGTTTCAAAAGTCTCGATGTTCGTTGGATGAACGAGTCTTTGGAAAGGTACGTTCTGCAGGTCTCTAAAGTGACCACGATGGGGTGTGAAGACTGAACTTGACGAGTTAATCTCGAAGAGACTGCTAATGGAGGAACGATTGTTGATATTCCAGAGGAGTGAGCGAGTTTGTAAGCGAGGCATCACCGACGAGACGAATTGCCCTTTTTTGGACATAATCCAATAGTTTCGGGATATGTTTAGGTGCCGCACTCCAAATATGTAAACAGTATTCCAAGACAGGTTGGATCTGTGCCTTATAGATCATGAAGCAGCTGACTGGGAGTGAAATAGCTCTTGGCTCGAAAAAAAACCATATTTTTGGCATGCACTTTTGGCAATGAACCTCACGTGATTTTCCCAAGAAAGGTTATTTCTGATAGTTACGCCAAGCATCGAAATGGATTACTTTAATGGTATGGTTTCTCCTGACTGAATTATGTTGGGCACAGTGAGATCGCCTTTTGTAGAGAAAATACATGCTTGTGTTTTGTTTGCATTGAATTCTACCAGGTTAATAGATCCCCACTCGATAATTGTTGCTTAGTCCATATTTATTTTGTTACATTTCTTCCTCGATCATTTCTGGTTTGACGGGCCGATATAGGAGCCCTGGAAGAGAAAGCGGTATGGAGGGTACTATCATCCGCGAAGCTGTGTACAGGACATGAAGTTGCTTCCAACAAATCGTTGATGTGAAGTAGAAATAGTGTTGGTGCTAAAATTGATCACTGCGGAACACCAGCATTTATGAGTAGACTATCAGATGAAACTACATCGACCACTACATGGAGAGACCTGTTTGAGAGAAAACTAGCAAGCAGAGAACACAGCTCCATATTTTTCAATAAATAGCTGCCATAAATGTGAGACGTAAGCTAGCAGGTCACCAATTGATCTTTGATGACGGAAGCCATATTGCCTATTGTTGACAATTCCTGAGTGTTCCAGATATTTCATGAGCTCGATGTTGATGGCTTTTTCCGTGACCTTCGAAATAATTGATAAGCAGTGCGATAGGCCTGTAGTTGCTAGGTAAGGTTTTTTGAATTTTTTGGGGACTGGTTGTACTCTTGGGAGGAAATACCCTCAAATTGTAAGAGTGGTCGAACAACTTGCAAAGAACATGTGTTAGTTCTGGGGCACATTTCTTGAGAATAATCGGTGGGATTCCGTCAGATCCACAGGCTTTGTTGGTGTTGAGACCCAACAAAAATCTTTCTGATAGTACGTTGACGAAAGGTAAAATAATATCTTCTATGCCTAGTTCTTCTCTTATTAGTGTATTTTCACCTTATCTATCCTTTTCACTTCTTCAATTCTTCTCAGATATTTCATTTCTGTTTCCTTTAGTCTACTTTGGATTTTTTTGTTAATATCCAAGATTCACATCCATATGTTAATACTGGTCTATATATCGTCTTGAATACTTTTAGTTCAGTTTGTCTTGAGATTTCTCTTTTGTTGACTAATTTCCAATTCATTGCATGATCTAGTTTTCTCGATTCTATCATTGATATCCGCTTCTTGTTTACCCTTTTCGTCTACTATTATACTCCTAGATATTCAAACTATTCAACTTGTTGTTGAACTGGGTTGTTTTTCGAGTGCGTTGAGGCGCTGGCCTCTGGGACAGGAGGGTCCGGTTATTGGAGATTTTATTTATTTCTGTAGCATCAGCGGGAGGAGATAGGTGACCAACCCAACATTTTTGATAGGACCTAGATATCAATCCTTTGGACCATCCTAACCAGTAGTGCTTCGGATGTCACTTAAAAAGCTAAAGTCCCCGTCTTCTTTAGTCATACAAGTGACAATGCGACTCAGAGAGTTGCTTTGCAACTAAGTTGGCGGTCAAATTCACTTATCAAACACTTTTGTTCTATTTTTATCATCTATCCTTCCTCTCCTATAGTCATCACTTCGGTTTCATCTTCCTTTATTTTTTTCTCTTCAATGTTTAATTCCATATTATTATATTATGTGTCAGAACACCTGTATACACCTTTACATCATTCTGATGATTCGTCAGTTCGAAAAATCCGTCAATTCCGTTACTAATGAATCACTCCACGCACTCCGTGGATACATAAAAAAATTCTTAGCTCATCCTCTCCCAATAATAATCAATCATGTACCCGTATTCGTTGCATAATTACACCTTTCGACGCGAACAATGTGATGTATTGTTTTATCAAACGCATGACGCGCTGCTCGCAATCGGTTTCCATCTCGAAGCCAAAGCCGTTGAAGCCCACGAAGAACTGTGAAGAACTATGTCGCATTTCCGGTGACCATTTCGAATCTGAAACTGCGCGCTTTTTGCGTGGGCAAAACTTGCTTGTGCTTGGCACGGGCCACTCCACGACGTCTTTCTTCTTCTTCTTCTCGTTTTTTTCTCGTACCTACTTCTCAATGGCAGGGCAGGTGCGTGGTGGTTTTCGGAGGGGTTCGGGAAAGAGTTTTTATCCCGTAATTTGTAACTAACTAAATGATAATTGAATATAATAGAATACTCTTTATTTTCATAAGACAATAGTTACATTGTTTCGAAAACGTCAAAATTTACTAAAAACACAACAAAAACAAACAAAAAACTACATTAAATATTATTGTATCGAACAATAATTGAAAAATTCCTGCACTGTATAAAAACTATTCTGCACCCAGAATGTTTTTAGGCTTGTTTGAATATTTTCAATGTAAAACTTAATTTGATATTATTTGGCAAATGATTATAAATACGTGGTCTCATATAGTTAGGTGCAATTTGGGTTACTTTGTATTTAGCAACTTCTTTGTGTATTCACACTATGAATGTCCTTATTGAGCTTGAAATGGGTTATGTTGCAATACATATAACATGCAATTTCAAATATGTACAAACTAGCAAGGGTTAAAATATTGCTAGATTCACTTTGCAGCTCGCTTTGCAGGTTTTCCTACGAGGGATATTGAAAATGCATCTTGAAATCATCTTTTGTGCAGTAAATACATCTTTTGACTTGGTAGAGATGAAGACGTGATTCAATTTGTGCATAATTGATATTTACAAGCTGACCAGCATCTAGTACTGTTTTAAGATTCTTGAACATATAGTAAGAGGAGTGTAACCTCGAAATTAGACTCTCACAGTGTGATTTTCAGTTGACGTGTTCATCGAAATAAATTCCAAGAAACTTAACTATACCTGTATGAGATAAGACAGAATTATTGAAATCCAGCTTTAATTCAACTGGTGGCTGTTTATAGTTATGAAAACGAATTACTTGAGTTTTCTTGGCATTGAAATAAAGATCTTGGTTATTAAAAAACTTGCGAGTGGCGTCTAGTAGTTCTTCAGTTTCTTGTTTTAATAGTTCTGCATTCGTCGAATGGAAAAACTATTGCAAGTTGAATTCGATATACCTAATGAGTATGATAAAATAAAACCAGAAGGCTGTGGTGCACCTATAGCTGATATAAAAAAAAAGTTGTCGTATTTCGGGCAATAGTGTATTATGAAGTTTAATAGAATGCTATTTTGTCGCACGTGTTGTTTGGAGTACGACGAGCAAAGCTAGGAGTGCTCCAAGGGAACAAGTGCGACAACGTGTCTTATAAAACGCATTAATTTGAAGCCTTTTATTGAAAAAAACTTATTTAATATCGATAAATAGCAGAAACATCTTCAATTGGTAACAATGATTATATTGAGAAATATTCAAAATCTGACGCACTAGCGTAAAGCCCAGTTTAATGTTGAGCGAAAATTTACCATTAAAAACATTAAGTTTTTCACTGCCAGCATCACCAAATCTAAAATCGCTCAGAAGTAAGCTGGGCCTAACTCTTCTGACTTTCATTTGACAGTTCGATTGTACCAACCTCCGAATAATAAAAAGTGCGTATCGAAACAGAGGCTATTTCGATACGCATTTGCGTTTCATAATGACTTCATTATAGAACCGAAATAGAAAAAACGTTTTGAAGGAAGGTTGGAAATGTGTATTTATTTTGAAAATTTCAGAGAGTTCCATGGTAAAGATCGGCCCCTTGTTGTTTATAACATATTTCATAATCATTGATATGGATTATAAAATTATAAAATGTGTCATAAAGCGGAGATGACTGTTAACAGATCAAGGAATATAGGAATTAAATCGACAACTTTGGCTGACTTTGACATGGAACCAGGCCATTCGACATTATATTTATCAACTACAATATTGAGCATACGCCATTAGAGACAATGTTAGAAGAGTGAAGAAAAATTTCATATATCTTTCTCTGTCTAACTGGCATGATTGGTTACAGAATATTCTATAAACTTTGCCTTTGGATAATAAATCTATATTCCAATCCCTCGTGAGTATAATAATTTTCCATTTTCAAGTATAATTTCCAATTATCATCATCAACTATGACATTCCAAGTTTATTATGCTGAACAAATGTTTCAATTCAAATCACGTAAAATACTGGTAAAATACAGAGATTATCAACATTCCTTGTGCTGTGATTCATCAAAGATGATCACATCTGATCATAAAACCGAGATATTCCGATTGAGTTATTTAATATAATTCCGTTTGAAAATAATCCATGTTAAATAATTCAACACCATAATACAAATCTTGTCAGGTGAGTTCGAAGATAAAAACTAATGCTGTCAAATAATTCCAGAGGAATTAAATAAATCGGATTTCAGTGTTTATCATTAACTTCTTTGTAGCATGGTCTCTGGGAAAACAAATCTTTTGTCACACACATCGAACATCAGTATGCACGAAATCCAATAGAAAACAACTACAGAGCGTTTCTGAATCGTGTGCTATAATAAGTTGTACTGGAGGCTGAAACCGACTCAAAAGGCATTCATTTCTGTTTTGAAATCAGCTCTAGAAGTTGACCTTTCTCGTACTGATTTAGGGTCTAGGCGATAAAGTTGATTTTTAAATCCTAGGATTATACTAAAGCATTGTGATATATTATGATCATCATTTCAGAAAGAACTAACCCATTAAGAATAATCAACATCGTATTCATTATGTTCAACAATACTGTTACATTTATTATATTCCTATACAGATAATATTCAATCCATTCTTGATATTGATATTGAAACTACACTTGAAAATGGAAAAAACCTGATTTGTCAACAGATACAAATAATAAATATTTTGTTGTTTCTTCATGTGTCCTCGATCTTTTCCTGGAGTAATTGGCCAGACTTTTTGTCTGTTCCATTGAACAAAAAAAAAACGTGGCCTGCATTTCGGTCTATAATTTTGTACTTCAAAGTTATCTTTTGAATTCAATAGCAACAGAAACATGGTGGTATACAGCGAAGAAATAAAAGGTGACTTGAGGGGTGCAACGCATCAGGCGACAGAAGACAGATAATATTGTTGTCTGTTAGGCAGGTTAATGCGACCACACCCAACACTTTTAGCCAGTGACGTACATAGTTAGTCGAATTGGGCAGAAATCGGTAAAAGTTTACATACACACATAACAACTTACAGATCAAAATGTACATGAACTAAATAAAAAATGTAACATGTCTATAAGAGTTCAAGAATTCAATAAGTTTTTTTTCTGATTACAATGTCGTATCATACGATATGAAAAAATCTAATTGCAGCCTGTGAAAATCGTTTTTACAAAGAGTGCTTTTGGAAAAAAACAATTTTGTTTAACAAACTGAATTCTGACAAAATTGAATATATGGAAGTTCATTAACATAAAAAATAAGGTTTTCAATTATGAACGACAACTGAAGTTATAAAAGTTTTTTCATCGCAAATCAAAACAAAGTAATAAAAGATACTCGAATACTCCACAATTTCATTGAATTCATCAATTTCGATGCTTGGCGTTAATATCAGCAATAACCTTTCTTGGGAAAATCACGTGAGGTCCATTGCCAAAAGTGCATCCCAAAAACTTGGATTTCTGTTTCGAACCAGGATCTATTTCACTCCCAGTCAGCTACTTATGATCTATAAAAGGCACAGATCCGACCTGTCTTGGAATACTGTTCCCATATTTGGAGTGCGGCACCTAAACATATCCTGAAACTATTGGATTCTGTCCAAAAAAGGGCAATTCGCCTCGTCGGTGATGCCTCGCTTACAAACTCGCTCATTTCTCTGGAACACCGTAGACAAGTTGTCGATTTATCTCTATTTTATAGATATTTTGATGAGCGATGCTCTTCTGAAATATCAACAATCGTTCCTCCATTGTAGACTTTACTAAATGAAACACTTTTGTTTCAAAGAAACTTGTAATTTTGTGATAATATTGATAAACTTTAAATAACATCAAGAGGGTGATATCTCGTGTACGAAGTACCAACGAACCTCATAGAGCATAGAAGTTACTGTCATTAGTCAACTATAGGTACATAGAACCTCAAACCATAAATACCATAGTACACAGATTACAGTGTGATCATGGGACAGTTTAGATATACAAGATTAATGAGAATTGCTCCAAGCTATACAATGCAGAGTTGCAGACATATGATATTCAATATCCATTAGCAGTCTCTTCGAGATTAACCCGTCAAGTTCAGTCTTCACACCCCTTCGTGGTCACTTTAGAGACCCGCAGAACGTCCCTTTCCAAAGACTCGTTCACCCAACGAACATCGAGACTTTGGAACTCATTGCCTAAGGAGGTGTTCCCCGAGGCATACGATCTTCAGAAATTTAAGAAGAACACCAGCTCCTACCTTCTTTCCCTTGGTTCTCACGATGTTCTGAATAGATCGAGCGATGGTTACAATTCTAAGAATAAACGAAACAAAATAAGTACTTACATTATTATTTATGGGAAATGAAGGATTGAGTTTTATTAAAATTTAACCTATAGATGATATCCAATATGGCATCCATCAGAAAAACCAAAGTTTAGTATTGTCTTGTCTCTGACATCATTGTGAAAAAGTGCCTTAAGAACGTCCTAGTTCTTTTGGTTTTCGCTTGGAAAAATGAGGACGAAAATAACCAATTTTCCATTTTTTTTTAATTATTGAAATTTTCTTTCACATAATTGTTCATCATAACAATGCGCACCTTTGTCCCAATATAATCGACCTTGTACACCCAAAAGGATAAAATAATGCACCTCATTGTATTGTCTACTAGATTATTCTGTGAGTGAGTGAGATTCTAACGAATCAAACGCTTGCAGGATTTCATGCACCGAAATCAGTAAAGTATACTGAATGTCAGGTTTCTATGTTGGACAGAAAAATCATCGAGATCTGCTGATTCGCGACAACCTTCTCACAGCGTGAGCTTTTCACATATTATGACACTAGTGAGTTATTCAATGTTCACCGCAAATTCATTCGATATAGCGAGGATATAGTCGAGGCGTGTTATATGACCTGTGAAGAAGTCGAATAACTAACGTACCAGTGAGCAGCAGGTTTACATCATAATAATGTAAATTACTTCATTATGTACTTATAAAGTAGGGGATTACGAGTAGCAGTCATATTATCCTGTCATTTATCGCGATATCTTGCAGATAGTCGACATAACTAGGTGGTTCATTTCGAATCTGATTACTTATATTATGTCGAATGGTTATCGAAAATAAAAAATAGTTGCATTTGAATTCGTTATTACCTCACACTTTTTTGTAAACCAGAATATGCATTTGCTCATGAATATTCCCATGTATCATAGGTACTTGAATCGAATAAAATCCCAACCAATTTTCTTGAATAAATTGAAATAAAAATATACCAATGATTGGATAGAAATTAAATTCTGACCAAAATCTTCCCTATGAAGTTTTTTACAAAAAAAGTTCCATTATTTATTTTGTTTCATCTAACGAATTTCGGGCAACGATTGATCGATATACGATCAATACCAACAATTTCAGATGTTGAAATAATGTTCGATTGTTGCAAGATTGGTATATTTTCACTCATAATACCACTGGATCTTCAATTATCACTTGAAATTTTTTCGACTACACGAATTTTCTACGAAATATTCGTGTTGGAGAAAAAATTTACAGTGAGAAGTGGTATTCAGTAAGAAAATTCTGTGCGTTGAAGGAATAGAGGAAAGGTTCGACCTCGTTTCTCATTGGTCTAGACGCCAGGCAAACATACAAGTGGTCAGTTGACTGTACGGCTGTGTATGAACAGTAAAATAAAACACAACTTTGACGAGATTGACTGTTTAAATCTTATTTCTATTATATTCACCTTGAGTTCTGTTAATCAAGATGCAGGTACAATTTCAATAATATTCAAATAATGTTCGATTGTTGCAAGGTTGGAATATTTTTGAATTGCTTTAATTCTATTCCTCTTTACTCGGTTATTGTTCGAAATGCATTGGAGAAAATAAAATAATGGAAAAAACCTTTTTTGTGGGAAATTTTATGAGGAATATTTCTAGTAGGTATGAAATTTTCTGTGCGTCCAATGGTTGTGTCGTGTATAATCTCCAAATGGCAGAACTTCATAAGACATAAATCATTCTCAAAATCGCATAATAATTGTCCGAAAAGCGCTCATATTTTTTTGCGCAAAAACGGTTGGTTGTCGCTCCTCTGGCACGATTAAAGTTTCCCCAGATGGCTGTGCCGTTTATAAACGTGCTGGTTCTTCTAATCACGACCTTGTCACCCGGAGCACTCCGGTCTAGAGTCCAGTCTCTCGGACCAGGCTCGTTATTGATGGCGAATCTCAAGATGATGTGGTTAATGAAAGAGCCATCAAGACGGGAATCATTCTTTCCACTGGATTTTCCCATCGGAATTATGCGAGGTTAGATTTTTTATTTATTTATTTCATTCATGTACTTAACTACTATAATTATCAGAAGGACATTGATAATTATTGTTCGAGAAAATTTTATAACAGATTTCGACAGACCGACGCCGTAGGCCATAAAAACAAATGATACATTCCAAACACTGTATTGTCAGCATTGTTAATTATCTGTCAATCAAATTTATGCCAACAAAATGAACTCAGAAGGAAATCCCGAAATTCCCAATAATATGCTAGATATGAACACGAATATCAACTTTTTACAGAATGGCGACATCTGAACAAAATCAAAACTTTAAGTGACGATATTTTTCCAGTTTACTTTGTCGAAAAAGCTAAATCTATGAAATCTTCCACGTTATATGGAGTCGATGATTCTCAATGCTAAAGAGTTGTTTGGCCATCAAAGATAATGACATCAACTAGTGTTTGGAATCTTAGGTGGATGTCGAAGAGATGATTTAATACGTTTAAATTTAGACGATGTGGTAGATAATGAGCGCTTTCTTCTGATTTTTAATATTCTTCCTCTAGTAGTTCCAAGTTTTGTCATTCCTACATATGTGAAAATAAAAATGTTCCAAGTTTTTTTTTTGTGCCTTATGTTTTCATTTTAAACGAAGTATAATACAAGATATCGTTCATTACACGTCCAAAAATGATTTTTCCTTGCTTGCATGACTTCCTGTTTTCGGTTTCGCCTCACAAAAGAAATCCCTATTTCCTCACTCGTAATGAAATATACTATCGAGCATTTATCAATGCTGATGAGGTCATACTTAAGCGACAGAACCCAGAAGGTTGTTATCAAGAGTACCCGGAGTCAATCAACGACTATCGAACAAGGTGTACCTCAAGGTTCCATACTTGGGCCATTACTTTTTCTAATATATGCAAATGACCTGATAAACTATTTTTATGATCTCTCATCAGTTCAAGTGATGGCTTATGCAGATGACACTAATTTCCTAATCAAGGATAGAAATACGTCAGCCCTCACAGAAAGTACAGAAACTATTTACGAAAGGATAATTACATGGGCCAACAAAAACCACTTAGAATTAAATGTAACCAAAACAACTCTAATGAAATTCTCCCTGGGTAATTCTGCTGAAACCCTTAAAATATTTGAAAATAATGAACTACATGTTGAATCATGTACAACAAGTAAAATGCTGGGTCTCATTTTGGACTACAAACTGACATGGACACCGCATATCGACACACTATGTAAGAAGCTTCGTAGGAATTGTTATGCGCTAAGATTCATGGAGAACCACTGTGGTAAGGAAGTTTTGTTGAATCTTTATCATGCAACCATCAATCGTCACTTGCGTTATGGGATTCTGAACTGGGCTATGGGGTCTTCAGCTAATAGGGTGTTCATACTTCAAAAATATGCAATTCGAATAATTGCTAGTTTGGGATGGCAACAATCATGTAGAAGTGCTTTTAAAGAGCTTAAGATACTCACGGTGGCTGGTCTATATATCTATGAAATATGTGTCTACGTTCATAAAAACAGAACTATGTTTTCCTCCCACCGACAAGTTCATGAATATCCAACTCGTTCGAAAAATTTACTAATACCCAATGCACATCGAACCTCTCTCTATCAAAAAAGTCATCTTTATTTAGGACCAAAACTGTATAATAAGTTAGATGAATCAATTAAACTCTCACCAAACATAAATATCTTCAAATCCGCTCTGAAAAGGAGTCTTATCGATAAAAATTGCTACACCATTTATTGTTGTTCTAATGAATTTTAATATGTGATTTTTTTGGTATGTCTAGTGTTATCTTTAATTTATTTACTCTTTTTTGTCGTTGACACTCTAGAATGTATGTTTGTATTCATACTCATACTTTCTAACAATTGTAGTATTATAATCTCTCTTGACCTTTTCCTAGTCCTTGTACACTTGTCCCTGCTTTGCTCCTACGATGTACTCTTTAACTAGATAAATAAATATATTATTATTATTATTATTATTATTATTATTATTATTATTATTATTATTATTATTATTATTATTATTATTATTATTATTATTATTATTATATTATTAATGTTCGAGGGTTATTCGGATAGAATTTTTTTGCTGATTCATACTTTCTAACATTGCAATAGTCCATAAACCTCGCCATGAACGCTTTCCATACTAATTCTTTGGTATATTTGATTTGTTACAAATTTTGAAGTATTGAATATTTGAAATGAAAATTATGAAATTTGAGTTGATTGAATAAAGTATCGAGTTTTCTTATCTTGGAACTTTGCGCTCTAAATACACAAATAGCTATTTTCCTTTTCAGTGAATAAGTTATAAGAACTTGTTTTCATAAAAAGTTTTCAATGTTGATTTTATTAACGTTCTAATTTTGCTTAATTGTCGTGAAAAGGAGAACACAATCCAGAAGTAATAAAAGAAAAGGAGCCTAAACCGCAACGCTCCTCACTCATCACAGAATAACTCAGCTTATCGACTATTATCAAGAATTCCTGCTCATATTAAAGCTTCCTCTTATTTTATCACCGCATAGCAAAAGTAAATGAGCATCAGCAATGATAACTATGGAAAAGGGGGTCTTTTGATTGTGATAGATGGTTTAATGCCCGTGGCACTTTTGGCACGAGTCTGACGACTCTTGACAACGGGATGCATGCGGTCATCGATGCTTATCTCATTATAGATACGAATTAGCTTGTAGAGACAAATTGTAGAGGCTTATGTCATAGTGGATGATGCCCCTCAGGTTAAGTGCCGGCTATTTTCAAATCTCGAATTAAGATTGCCATTTTCCGCATGCCTAGAATATAATTCGGTATATTAATAACATAATGAGAAGAATATCTACTACATTTTTCAACAAGTGTTGTCACGTGCATGTTTGGAATAAAAAACCATGTGCATAATGTATTTACACTGTGTGAATTATTGCAACGTGGTATCAGCTAGGAAAGTAGTTGTTTTCTGCTCTTTGTCAAACTGTGTTTTGATATTATGAATTGGATAAGATGTGTAACATTTTTCTTTCTTGGCTATTCGTTTTGCCGAATAATTATTGTGCCTAGCAATGGTAATTTTTCCAAACAACTCTGAAATCCTTTTAGTATGAATCGAACATATTCAAGATGATAACAGGCGGTCATATAAAAATGCTGCGAAGTCTCAGGCAGTTATCTGCTTTCCTTACAGGTGCTCATTTTTTTGCTGCAAGTACCCTAAATTTTGGTCACTATAGTATAAGGGTCACTTTATAAAAAACTTTAAGACCCAAGATTTATCACATAACATTTAATACTTATCACTTATGACAGATGAATCATGGAAATATCATTGGTTGTGTTATAAAATCATTTAAGACTTATGATTTGACTACTAAGACTTAAGAAGATGACCAACTTCCAACTTAAGAAATGGATGATAAATGATCATAAATGAAAATAGGAGATGCGCATGTTCGAGCAACGAAAAGTGACATACTGTTTCCCGCGATATTTGAATTTTGGGTTATATTTTCGAATATTATTTGTTGGTGTGGATAGTCTGTAATTATTTGGTTGCATTTGTCAATTTTTTTATAATAGTGATAAGACCATGGGCACCATTTACTTCAGGTAGTTTGCTCATGATTTTTGGATTGAAATACAAAGTTGAACCCATACATAGGAGAAAGAATACCCATTGCAACTCCATTTTTATTTGAACATGATGGATAATATGGATATTGAACAGTTTTCTATTTTGAAATCGATGTCATCAATAATAACTCCAAATTATAGCTATTTGTCAGATCAGAGGGATGCTCTTATGCAGCAAATTGCTTATGTTGGACTGACTACTATGTACACATGTCATCATAGTGGAAACCAGCGATGTACTGTGGTAAATTTACTGAAAAAATCGATTGGCATGGAATCTCAATGGAATTTTCTGAATAATGGAATATGCCAAACTGCATTGGTGCCCTTGATGGAAAGCATATTCAGATACAAAATACAAAACATGCTGGAACAGAATACTTCTCCTACAAGAAGACTTTCAAGCATAGTATTGATCGAGGTATTGATGGCTATCTGTGATGCATCTCATAAATTCATCTTCATTGATGTAGGCTGTCCAGGATCAAATCATGATGGAAATGTATTCCGTAATTCAATTTTCCATTTCTACTTTCAGTTTTCTAAGATATATTTGGCCAATTGTTTTCCAGGCAGTTTTCCTGACTACTTTTTCTATCATAAATATTCCTGAATTCTTCAACTTGTTGAATTAATTGAGCCAAGGTGGATATAGGATGGTGAAACAGCTTCCTATTAACAAGCACTAGAATAAACTGTAGACCTTTGCCTACTTGATTTCATACCGTAGTAATATTTCCTGAAGTTATCAGAGATGGCGACATACCTTGTGTCGGTAAAACAGAAACTGTGCATTCGTCACCTTTTTATCAGTTTCATCTATTCTAGATGAAAAATGATTGAGAAGAGTCAAAATATCGAGTATTATTCCAGATTCACTGAAAATATTGTGTTTTGATGTCATTTCAACTCATGTCTGTCAGATGCAAACCACAGAAATACATGAGCAACAGAAATCTTCTTCGATAATCGATCTCACCGCCATCTTCATTCAAGTCGTGGAAATATTAGTACCTTCTCAAACGGTCTACAAGTTTTTCGCAGAAACAATTGAAGAGCTGTTTCACCATCCTATATCCACCTTGAATTGAGCATATCGTCCATGACACAAATAATATTTGATTAAAATTGAAGAAAATTCTAACGAAAACAATAATAATAGATATAGGTTAGAACTTGCCAACGTCAAAATTATTTGTTCCATGTCAAATATTCCTAAATCTTAAGTTTTTTTATAACAGGATGAACTGATTAGCTCTTAAGTCTTAAATGTTAGGTGATAAATCTTAAAAAGCTTTTATAAAGTCACCCTAAAACATAGATCATCATTTTCTTCTGTACGAACAATGTGGCTTCGAAATGTTTTGTTTCGATGACGAGTCGCCACTGACCTCGACTAATATATTCTTGATCTTCGCATCATTCCAGCGAGGATTTATTGTAAGGATTTTAATTTATGCATTGGCTGCAGGCCGAATAGTCGGGAATATCTTATGGTGTCCACGACACCAGGAGAGAATAGCTTTTATAAAAAACGAATTACAAATATAATTACATTTTGATGGAATGCACCTGACCAAGTAATCTGGTGCTCAGATAGCATCGGAATTTTCTTATCTGCCAAAATGGTCTTCGAGATTAGCGTCGACGAGAATTGGACCGTAAATATGTCTAATAAAAGTTTGATTTAGATCTTCGATTTCCTTCGATCATCTTTCCATCCATATAGCGTAGCGACTAAATCTACTATTACAACAGTGTGGTATACGACGAATGGAATCCAAAAATATCAAAAAAATAAACAATCAAAATAAAAACGTCCAATTTTTTCCGAAATTTCTGAAATTTCCGATTTTCATTCCACCTTACATTCTGGGCAAATTCCTCAAATGCATATTCTTTATTCTTCCCGTGTGACAAAATTTGAAAAATTTGAAAAAAATCCCAAAATGTGGTATGAGCCAGAATATAATAGAAAAAAGACTTGAACAGTCAATCTCCTCAAAGTTGTATTCTATTTTACTGTTTATACACAGCCGTACGGTCAACTAACCACTTGTATGCTTGCCTGGCGTCTAGCTAAACCAATGAGAAACGAGGTCGGACCTTTCTTATCTCTTCAACGCATAGTCACAGACTTTAATAATATTACGGTGTAAAATTTTCTTACCGAATACCACTCTAGCTTCAATTAAAAACTGTTTATATTTTTCCAACACGAATATTTTGTAGCATAGTAAATTATTATGCTACTCAAATACTTCATGTTTCAGTGAATATTTGAATTCATCTAAGAAGCTAATGACTCCAATCTGGTAACAGTGCAACAGTGGTAACAGTGCTCTCTACTTCTTTTTTTGGTCCGTATTGGCCCAACCGAATTGAGTTAAAAAGCTTATAATCAATAAATATCCCCAAATGTCACCAAATATAGGTAGAAGGTACGTCATAAGTGTTCCGCCATGAATATTGCATCTTAATTGCTGTACTTTGAACTTTGAAAGTATTTGGATAATTTCAGTAGTCGTTCTAGACATCAAAAAAATAATACTAGGTATTCAAACAATAATCCCATGAGAAACCGAAATAATGTAAAAACGGTACTTAAACTGTCAACATAATAATCGAAACTCAAATTCCACCAAAAACAAAATTAGTCTGTCGCGTGTTCTCTTTTGAAGATGTTTTCTGTCGTTTCCACTACACGAACATTTTTCTTTAAGCCATCAAAGTCACATACCACTACACACATAAAAAGAATTACTTGATTTGATTTGATATGCTTTGATTCAAGAGTATGGCTTGTTTATATATACTGGAATAAATGTCTGCTCAATTCAAGACTATTATGTTTCCAACTATATACACTCATACCAATATTATAGATTTCTCGAATCGTAAATGAATGGAGTTCTTCGTGAGAATAATACAATATTTCAGATTGATAACACAATATATTCGAATCAAGACAATCATAATCTCTCAATGACTCGCATTTTTCTTGAACAAAAAGAATCAGATCTTCAGTTTTAGCTGTAGATTGTTTTGTATCAAGAATTTCATCAAATTAGAGGAATTATATCGATTTCTTGAAATTAGAATCATCCTCAACTTCCGTTCTCTAATTGGGGCTCTCATCAATCACATCATCACTTGCAGACCTTCTTCTTGACAACCTTTCCCCTATTCGTAGAGATTATTTCTGAACTTGTCCACCAGTTTACCTCGCAATAAAGTTGTATTCCTCTGGTTTCAAACTACTGAAAAATATAAAATATATCATTCACAACTCCATGTAGGTACAATGTGAGAGATAATCTGACTCAGCACAATGTATGGTTATTATATTTCTTCAAATCTGGGTTCACATTCTTACTACTGAATTCATTTTCCTTGGATCGAAATTTGGTGAAAAAATGTAAAAATATGTTAGGTATAATATGCAATATCAAAATACCTAAGATGTCTACAAGTTCAAGAAGCTCTTTTCCACTGTTCAATCAGTGTTTGGACAAATTTAAACGTTTATCCTAACCCCAATTTTCACTCACTATGCCGATCCTGGTTATTCAAGTTTTTCACGAATTATCAGTTTTCGAGATGATATAGCTACGTTAATTGATTGGATACACAATAATGCCTACCCAAGAATGAACGTGGATAAGATATAGGCATGTAACTTACCCCTAAAAGTGGTAATTATATCCTCAGATATCTCCTAAGACTTTAGTTTTTCAATGATGGATGCACGACAAGAGCACCGAAACAACACACTCACACCGTTTGGCAACATTCTCGGCTCGAAGGGATCGCAATTATATTCAAGAAAATGTTATGGTCAATCCAAAGAAACTTTCTCAGAGATTTACTCATTCAGAGATTAAATGTTGAATGTTATTTTGAAAGAAGACATTCCGTGATATATTTTTCAAGAACTTATTTTTTTTCTGGATACTGTGAATTTCTTCAATTGAGAACATTTTGTTTTCCAGTGAAATAATTTTCTACAATTGACATATTCAATAAATTCATTTCAAATAAATTATTTCAGAAGAAGAATGCGCTTTTTCAAAACAAGAATTGGACGTTGAACAAATATATCGTTTTCATTTGAGAATTTGTTTTTATGTGTGTAGCAGAACAAAATAGTGAACTGTTGTCGCCAGCCGTTTTCACATAGCGAAATCTGTTTACAAAAACAAAGACAAAACACTCGAAACCTTTTGATCTGTCCGCCTGGCGACGGGACTTTTTGTTGTTGACGATAACACCAAATCGCGACACAAAGTCTTCAAAATGTTTCTTACATTGACAAAAAAAGTTTATGTTATGTCGAAATCGACACAGTTGTTGTTTTGTTGCGGTTTTGTCCGTTTGGTGGAAAACCGTCTTTAAAATTCGGTTAAAAATGGGAGAGCTAATTGGTTTCTAATCGAAAGAAATCAACAATAAAATCACAAAAACCAGAGTTTTGGGATATCTCGGTAGCCAAAAATGATGGTCTCTCAATATAATCTGAATCTCCATGCTTTACATCAACTAGTGCCCTTTATCATCGCTGATTCACCTTCAGTTTTTCTTGTAAAATCACTGATCAACAAAATTCCTTCGCAAGAAGACATTATTGAAGAAACAAAAACTAGATCTGTTCTCGAAGTTGACAATGGTGTCAAAGCACAGCTCCAGATCCTAACGTTAAAAAAAATGCTCGACCCCAAAAAACCCGCGACCATTATTAAATGATCCTGGTAGGTGTTCTTCGTCTTCTTCTTCGCCTCCTCCTTCACCGGTAGCCTGACGGAGAGAATGAAAAGAAAACCAGACCCGGCCGGGCTTGATGAAGCAAACCACCTGGTAGTGCGAATGGCATTCGATTAATTCCAACCGCAACATAAATACATCACAAACGACCTTTTATTAATGCTCACCACTTAATAGTGGCTGTTTTGTGCTTGGATGAAGAAGCCACATCGAACGTAGATCGGCTTTGATTGATGGCCGCTCTCAGAGACCAAATGATCGGGGACGAGGTTTGATTTTATCTGATCGGTGTGAGTAACCACCATTTTTTCAGTTTGATTGGGTCACCTTTTAAGGTCTCAATGAACATCTCACCTAGTAGACGGCATGATATTTTTTGTTCACTGGAAAAAATTACGTGACTTTTTCTGTAAGGCATCTGATGATAATAACCATGAACTTCGTTTATCGCACTCTTTCCTATGGGTTCAAAAAATTTTTTGGTTGAACTCACGTATTTTGACTCCCTGATCAGGAATATAAAGTCAAAACACGGCGGTCTTGAGTATTTTCGGAGATACAGCCCCCCATTTTGTATCAAAAATGCACCATTTGTATTCTCAAATTCTGCTATTAAAAACAAACAAAATTATCCTTTCTTTGAACCACAACACTATACACGCATATATTTATTTGTTTCCAACACTTTTCAGCAGAAAAAACAATTATTTTTCAAAAAATTCAACCTTCTTCAAAACGTAAACAAAACAGTTCTTCACTGATTTTATGGTAATTTTTATTTAATATGATATTGTCAACGTGATTGTCAATAAATAACAGTTTTTTCTGCAAAAAAGTGTTGGAAACAAGTAAATGTGAGCATGTGTGATGGTTTGGATTAAAGAAGGGTGAATGGTGAATTTAGTTTTTTTTAAATAGCATTTTTGAGACAAAATGGCCGTATCTCCGAAAATACTCAAGACCACCGCGTTTTACCCAATAAAGAAATCTAAGAAAATGTTCGTTAACCGCACTCCGAGTTGAAAAAGTGGGGTCAAGATATTTTGGCCCCCTTTAATTTAATCTGAAGTCAAATTGCGGCACTCCCAAGTACTTTCGTATGTATCGGCTCCTTTTGTTTCGGAAATACACCTTCTTTCAACTAAAACACCACACACCCTTACATTTACTTATTCACAATAATTTTTAGCAGAGAAAACTTAAATTATATTAAAAAACTCGCACTTCAAAACATTCAACAAAACCAATAGAGCCCAAAGGCATTTGTGACAGTGTCCAGTTGTCAGATAAAAGTCTAGTGTTTTGTTAAAGTTTCGAAAGATGAAATTTTTTTGAAAATAGTATAGTATGATGCAAGTTTTATAAGAGGATATTTTGTCGCACGCCTTGTTTGGAGTACGACAAGCGAAGCGAGGAGTGCTCCAAGTGAACAAGTGCGACAATGTGTCTTATAAAACGTGTGCCATATACAATTTCTTCTATTTTGAATTGATTTGAAGAAAAAAATTGATTCAATATCGATAAATAACAGAA
This sequence comes from Chrysomela aeneicollis, assembly GCA_029955515.1. Classification (NCBI taxonomy): domain Eukaryota; kingdom Metazoa; phylum Arthropoda; class Insecta; order Coleoptera; family Chrysomelidae; genus Chrysomela; species Chrysomela aeneicollis. Next base: position 1,964,581 of record JARUHQ010000014.1, on the reverse strand, counting down.
ACATCTTCGATTGGTAACAATGATGACATTGAAATAATTAAAATCTGACGCACAAGCGTAAAGCCCAGTTTACTGTTGAGCAATTTTTATTTCTGCAATACCAACGGTGAACAATTGCAACGTTGTTATTGTTTTCATCGATCAATTTAAATCAAATCACACTCTGAATTGAAAACTACCAATAAAAACATTGAAATTTCCACTGCTAGTATCACCAAATCCAAAATTGCCCAGAAGTAAGCTGGGCCTAACTTATCTGACTTTCATTTGACAGTTCAATTGTACCAACCTTCGAATAATAAAAAATGCGTATCGAAACAGAGGCTATTTCGATACGTATTTGCGATTCATAATGACTTCATTATAGACTCAAGATAGAAAAACATTATTTTTTCGGTGAAAAGTGTTGAAAACAAGTAAATTTGAGCGTTTGTGGTGTTTCAAAGCAAGACGAATGTTATGTTGTTAACAGTAGAAATTTGAGATGTCAAATGGTGTATTTACGAAACAAGCGAAACTGGTATTGGACCTATATTTGAGTGAAAATATGTAATAATAAAAATAATATGTGCTGAATAATGATAAAAACAGTCAGTCAAGTAGTATAGTAGTATTGTCCAGTGGATGTGTTATTCACATTGGTGTTGAAAAATATATCTAACATGATAGTCCACTAACAGTTTATTCGACGTTTCGTGACTTTCGTGTCTCATCAACCATTTTTATTACAAATAAACGGTATCGTTGAATCAGCAATATCAAAATCTATTGATTTGAATCATTACTCATTGTTTGAGTTTTTTATATTGAATTCCGTATTGATTATAAGAATTTAAATTCGACAAACTTTTTCTTGAGCGTATGCAAAACACTTTCGGAAAAAAGCAGACGTTCTAAAACAAAAAGATTTGAATCTGAATAATGTGGAACCTCATTCAGGGCGGTAACAAGTTGTTATATGTAATTAATTACTGGTCACAGTGATTGGATCTGAACACGCACCCCATTACACGCTCAGTATTCAATATCATTATCACACAAATTATGGCGTATCCAAGGTGGAACAGTCAATCCTGATTTTTTTTTTATTTCTTTCTGTTCTCGGAAATAATTCAAAATACATACAGGGTGTCCAGAGGAATGTGAGGCACTTTCCGGATCTGAATAAATGAAAGAGGTCTCAGGATGGAACCTCGGGGAATACCATGTTCTATATTGACAAACATCGACGGTTGGGTATGAAGATTGGAAAAATCTCAAAAAAAATCTTCTCGTACTATGGAAATAATTTTTTTTGTAAAATGCTATGTTTCAGAGAATCAAAAGCTTTCTCTCGATTTCCATTTGCAATGGTAGGTTTCTAATAACATACTTCTTCTGATGTAATTAGAATTCGTGTAATTATTTTAGTATCTTTCTATAGGAGGCGACTCATTTGATAATAATAAGAAAGAATAAGTCATATTACTGTTCTTTGTCACATAACTACACGAGAGACAATGTAATGAATATGTGAATAAATAAATTAAAAAATAAGTTGTAATTAGTTTATTTAATTTAAAGGAAAACTACAATTGTTAAAAACACAATTAATAAAAAAGGTTTTTCAGAACTGTCTTGTATTTTGTTGATAGTTTGCTGCATGCTAGTATTTTGAGCGGTGTTATAGTAACTTAATCCTGGATGGTAGTACGAATGGAACAAATGATTTCTCTTTGATGTTCTTCATCTAACTGAAGGTACCTACGGTTTTAATGACGATGGGTTGCTATGTCCCGTAAGTTTTTGTTCACCTATACCACTCCTGGACAATTCAGTTACGGTGACATCAGCTCGATTAGAATGGTTCGTAATTTTCACTTGCTTGACACATCAAGTCCAATATTTTTCGCCAAGGATTTGGTCAGTTTACATATTTCATTTATCCCAATAGGAGAATTCTCATACCATCCATTCGAATTTGTTTTTTGCCCTTAAGAATTTGGATAAAAAAAAACTTTTCACATGTGATATGGTTTGCCCGTCTTCCCATAATTCGTTTAAACAATCTTACTGGACATACACAATCTTCTTCAGTGTTTGCTACCAACCATTTGCTGTCGGCCAACTTCTGATTTCCCCCTTCTGCTGTTTTCGAAAACACTGGGTTATATTCAACTCTTCCGGTCTCTCTTCCACGGTTGTCTGTCAAGATTTTAAAATAGAATATCTCACAATTTGCTGCTTCTCCACCTCTCCAAGACAATTCATAGGCAGCAATGTGATAAAATTTTCTTTGGAGGCTTAATTGTCTTGTTTTTTGAGAACATTAGAACTCACCTTCCTTTTTTCTGGGATTGCTTGTAAAATTTTGCGTTTTGTGTAACGTGCATTTCTCGCTTTCTTAAACTGTATGTCCGTTAACGGATTGAAAATTCTTTTATAATCTTTAAAGTACTTCTCTTGTAATATTTTTGCTGAAGTGTTCCAAGTCGTCTTGACTGCACTCTCTTTATAATCTGCTCCATTGTTCTTCTTCATGTTGAATGTCCAGTCACATAAAATAAAAGCTAACTCTTCAGTGGAAGTTTCTGCAACGAGTTCATGTTTTGTTTCCAAACAAAACATTGTCGCTAAATTGACGTAGTTGAATTCACAGTATTGCGAGGCACATTATCATTGATGGCTTTTTCAATTTCTCCACTAGAAGACTCTCCAAATCGCGAAATTTTCACAAATGAGATTATTTCAACAACGCAAGTTTGATAAAAATGGACATAACTTCATCAAAAAGTTGCGACAAAATAGCGTCTTATAAAAACTTGTATCATAATACACTATTGTACGTTTATTTAATTTCTGAACAATTCATGCTTGTAAGTGGTTGATGAAGTACGATGAAGTCTGACCTCCTCTCACTCCCCCGGGTATCATCATCGTCTGATCGAAATAAACTAAAAACTTCGATCGATCCGACTGGCAGGAGCGCGCCCACCATGTCATTCAACACATCTCGCAGTGCGCGTGAAACAATCGGGGCGCGAGCCAAACAGCCCACGTTAAGGGCATGCGAGCCCACGCTCGGGTACGGGTAGTCAAGTTGGCGTATGCGACACCATCTGGCACCGGCATTTCTCCATTCAAACGGCACTCGGTTTGTGAGCTCATTCATACGTTCGAGCCAGGGTTGGATTTCGTAGTATACCTAATTATTATACTATTTGTACAATATTTTTACGATATGTAGGTAAAGGGTCCTCACGGATATTTTGAACCACCCCTTGAATTTTATATCTAATGTTCGATTGTTTTTTTTTTTCAAAAAATTCTCCTATGTGATTTTTCTTGTCGATTTTATGTATGTTGATCGAAAAACAGTTGAGTAATGGACACCAACTATATATTCTTTTAAATGAAAAACCCTATATATATTTTGTTACTTTTGAATAGAGTTTTTTTTTTTTTGCTTTCAAATATTCATACATGTATCATGTTATCTCTAATGGATTTCTAGATATTTGACGTTGGAATTTAGATTTTATCATGATTTTCTCTCGGTTTTGGAGAAATAGAATAGGATATAATGATACAAGTTTGATAAGACGCTATTTTGCGAAGCTCCAAGGGAACAAGTGCGACAACGTGTCTTATAAAACGTGTGTCATATACGACTTTTTCTATTTTGCATGATTTGAATAAAATTTTCGAACAATGATGACATTAAAATATTCGGGATTTAACGCACAAGCGTAAAGTTTACACAGTACAAAAAAACTTGTGTGTAATTTCAATCAAATGGATTTCAGAGCAGACTCCAACGAATACAACACCTGAATATCAAAGTTGTATCCTTTTTATTATACATTTCACAATTGAGTGTTGAGTGGTGCTAATTCCGATCTTATTAGTCAAAAATAACACGAATGTGGTGAGGTAGATTTTTTTTGAAACATAAAATCATAAAAAACATCAAATGGTGAAATTTAATATTCTCAATGGTGCTATAATTGACGTTAACGCATAAAAAACACCTATTATATAAAAATAACACCAAGTTACACCGTGTCATATCACGATGGAATCGAAGCGGTATATGAATCATATGATTTGGTGGCAATAATCATTCGTTAAGTATTGCATCCTGAAAACACCAGATTTGATATGAATTAATAAAAATATTGTCTGCAGGCATCTGAATGGTGTCAACTTCATGTCCTCATCTGTTCGATCTTAGAACCTTAGAACTTTTGCCAATAGGTGGCACTGACGTCCTTCCTACTGTACCCTGATTTCAATATTGGGCTAGATACATTAGATGATTTTGACACAGATCAGTATCAATTGGCCTAGTCCCTAGTACCACTGACCAGAATAAATATGCCGAAAAAGTTCGTTATCATCCGAATTGTCCCTAGATTCTTTTGAGTCTAGTTTATCATCATATGAATTATATTTCGATAGGTTATTCAACTTAGTAAAAAACACCAGAAAAGTATTCCCATGTACCTGCTCAGTGTTGAAACGCACCAAAGAAAATTTCATGGAGGTATAGGATTCAGCATCAAGAAAATCACATAATGTGCATCACACCTCAGCGGTATCAAATCGCATTTTTGGAAAAGCATAAAGAACACCACCAAAGTGTTTATTCTGTTCAACACTATTGTTACTGACAACTGGGTTTGATTATTAAAAACACCTATGGGAAAGGTCACATAACACCTACAGTGGTGAACAATATGCCGGTGTTTATTGACACTTAAATAATCAGGACCACAGGGGGTACCAGACGGTGTTAGCTGGTGTAATTATTTTTTCACTGTGTATTGGTACCTATCTTGTTGTTTCAGAAAACCTAATATACCTACGGCACTTTTTTATGTATTATACACACATCAGAGTTACTATTATTGATCCTCTCACTTTTCTACCGTAAGCCATTCTCGTGTCCACAGATGAAAGCGAAAGTGTCTTCTCTATCCAAACATAAAATAACAAGTAACACCATAAAGTGTGGAATTTAATGAGAAACCAATATATGACATAATTATTGCACAGGCCATGCCGTGCCGTATGGTACTGCTAGATCATTTACTTGTATATAGGCATAAAGTGTACGATTTATAGATGATGGGAAACGGTTTCAAAATGGCCACCGGTGATACGTTAAGAACCTTATTACCAGCGTTAAATTATTTTCGGGACTGGTTTGTTGCATTTGAACACACCGGGTAGGTAATTGTGACATCGCGAAGGATATCACATACAATAATATCGTGTGATATGGTTCGTGTTCGTTGGAACAAGTCGCAGGTAGCCGAATTTATTAAAGTTTTATGATAATAGGCGGCTAATCGGGTTCCATATTGTGCAGGTAAAGTGGGTGCACACCGTTTATTGAGCTACTTTATGGAAACCAACGCGCAAGGTTTTATTATAAGAGGAACTGGGAGATGAAAACGTTTTGGAGCTATCAGCCAATCCCACATCCCATCGATATGGAAGCTTTATTCTGTTTGTTTGTCTTTTATTCTGGAGTGTTTCTTTCATCAGCCGTATGGAGTACAAGTTGCTTTTATTTGAACTCGGCTCAGTACAGTGAAATATGCATTGGGATAGGCACTTCTTTTCTAGAGAGGTCAATGAGTTCGTTAGTGCATCAGGATCATCTATCAGATGTATAGCTCTGCTCTGAATAAAATCCAGGAGCCGTAGCGAATGTTTGGGTGCTGAACTCCAAACTTCCAAACATGTTATAGTATATTACACAACAAGTGTGGAAAGTGGCACTTTCCAACGAGTTTTGTACACTATTTTTCCTACGACTCCGAATACTTTCATTTCGCGGGAGGTCTTGTCAAAAATGTAACTTGAGCGGTCTCTAGAATTTCAGGTGGTTTTGATTCAATATCAAGTACTGTTTATTTCCATATTCAAGATGATATTTGAATACTTCTCCGACAATTCCTCATTATGTGAATTACTGATTGATTGAGTTAGTTTAGTTTGGACAAATTTTATTGATATTGACACCAGCGTACATAAACAACCTTGACACCATTCACCTGCTAGCGCCAGTAATCACGCAACCAGGAATACAGAACCAAAGAAGTATGTAGTTCGCAAGCGCGTACGAGTTACTCGAGTTAGTGCGTCCTTGACTCTTTGCAAACATCTGTGATACCAAAGAATCTTCTCGTTGGTGATACTGTGATATCGAACTGATGCAAGCAGCAAGCCGCGCATAAAACTGTAGCCTTACTCTTTTGAATGATATAACCCTCTGTCATCAACATCGAAATAGTTCCAGCAAAGACTATAGGTTTCAGTTTTAAAGTGAATTCAGAGGTTATGTATCAGACACATTGAAATTAATAGATAAAGACTTCTCGGTATAATTCAAAACGAGACGGAAATTTCAATAAATAATATGAATTTGATTTGAGAACGCTTATATTGACAGTGAGTACCTTCAAAATATACCTAATTATTTCTATCAATTCAGGCGACCGTTGTAATATTTTTCTTTCAAATAAACAATACCATGAGCTACTTTCTGAATAACATACAAGTGTAATTATTGACGTTTTCATACGTGGTCGTAGGAAAACAATATTCCATGACAGGTTGAATCTGTGCTTTGTATATCATGAGAAGCCGAAGATTATTTTCTTGATATTATAGCACGAGCATAGATACTTATTGAGGATTTCATAGGAACAATCATGCCTGACATCAACATATTAGGTATTGTGAGGGCTGCCTTCATGAAGAAATCACAGGCTCAAATATTGGTTGAATTGAACTACAAAAGATTACCATCAGATTCGTACTTCAAAATTTCAGCCAAATCTTCATTGACATCTACCTGTATCCGCCTAGCACCTCTAGCTTTCCTATAGATGACACAGGAGCTCTAATAAATCTAGTAATAAAGGTTTTGAGGATTATAACTGCACATATTGAACAACCTGTCATCATAGATATATATATGTTTATTGGCAATCAATACTGTGTGTATAGAGATTGCAACTCATTATAGAATAAATCGAAGAATATCAAATAACATTGTTTTCCAAAGAACGAAGGACGGTGGGTACCATATTGAGTTATATTACTGACTTCAATTTTTGCTATACCTATACTGCTATATCACATTTCGAGTTTAGAAATTTATAGATAGATAATTGAACTGTGTTAATTTTTCCTGTTGACAATGAATGGGCTACTTTCGAAATATTAGAATTTCATCGTAACATTCATTCAGAATTATACCTGATAGAAACTAATTTCTGATGACAACTTATTCATAATAAATCACTCAGAAGTAGTTAACCTTTTATATATTGGTGTTGATTATGCATTACTAAAATGGCAACATTGCACATCAGTAGTTCTAGCGGTGACAACGACTATCTGGCAACTGCGATGCGCAAATTTTAAAGGTCCGAGGTCAATGAAAACAAATGTCGGCACATCAAACAAAATGGGCAGAGTGTCTCATCTGTAAGGTTTTCTAATCTGTGGTTATACCACAATGCGCATCAAACTCAGAGGTACACCTGCCTTCCTATGTGGGGTTGTTTTGGTTCTCGCGCGCATCCCTATTTATTCAATTGGCCTTCAAGGTGTGTCTAGGAATTCTGTGGTTCATTCCCGGAGATATTGTCGCAACGAAAATTGATAATTAACAAATTCGATCGGATGAGGTTCGGCTCTAATTATAATTAAGAAAGGCTGGCATTCTCGCTCCCAGTCTTCGAACAGCTGCGTGTAGCCAATTGAGAGGGGTCAGCCGCGATTATGGAAGTCAATGGCTAGGTGATTGAGTTAGCTCATTGAGCAAATGTTGATTTCGTCGATGATAGACCAGTCATCACGGTTACCTGGGAGTTACGTCTCCGAGAAGGGGTATTCACAAATTTTGTGGTCCGTCAGTGCTCGCAGCGTAATAGCGGCATCCTTCTGCAGGCACATCATTGTGAAAATAACTGTTGATTTCGAACAATTTCACATCTATCTGAACTCTCATACGTGTGAACCAAAAGTTAAAGAAGATTGTTTGAATTCTTGTGTAAAGTCGAGATCCGCGAGCAATTGTTACTTTCTGAATCTAAAAATCCTTCAAACCAGTATTGAAAATAATCAGACCATACAAACAATTTCTTGATTCTACCAATTGTGACAAAATAAACCCTCACATACCAATTTCAAATCGAATTGGACCATAGTCACAAAACTTGTCTGTCATCTTGGGGCCACGACCCCAAAAATCCATATCACACACTAATTTCAAGTCAAATCGAAATATAATCCCGAAACTCGTCCGCTATCTTGAAGTCGCCATTTTGTGTTTTTTTTTGACAAAAATAGCACAAAACAACACAACACCTGCCAAATTTCAAGTTAATCGAACAATTAGAAGGGGTTCGAAAATTTACTCATTTTTAAGATTGCACCACAACAGGCAGAGATGAAAACGACTGGAAAAAAACAATGTGTTTCAAATTTTTGGAGAGTACTTACAAATTCCCGCTATATAGCTGTGAATCAGTTAAATATTCACCCTGTACTGTTTTTCCCATTATTCACACTTGCAACTTTGACTATGAGAGCTTATTTGTATCATTAAGTCTAATTTATCAACGCTACATTAGGTACTTACTCTTATCCTGATATAAACTTGTAAAACTGTCGTTAGAACCTAAATTTAAGATCGTAGTTTAATTAATTATCACTTCCAAGAACAGTTGTGAATCAGGCTCTGAAATGACATTTTGTAACGTTACTCTTCTCTTCTTAATGTACAATCGTAACTGTGAAACGAACCTAATTAACAGTTATAAATGGAAACACAATTTACAGTAGGTAATAAATTAGGCTCCAAACTGTCATTCTAAAATTTTACTATCAGTTTCTCGGAATGTTCACTCGTATTATATAAGACGCATGAGAGCCTAATTTGCACTAATATACAAAGGAAAAATGATCTTTGGTTAATTCTCAATGAAATATTATAAGGTGCATTTTAAAAAAATCAAGTAGTCTCGCTTCTGTGATATTGGAACTAGAACATTATCCATCCAAAAATATTTCTTTATGTCGTATACTTATATGAGATAGTACTTATATAAATATATTCACTGTATATTAAGTAATCCTATAATTGAAATGGTACTTTCAAATTACAGAGATGGTGCAAGTTTTTCATTCTCATTACATTAATCGACAAGAATTTTTCCAAACGCGCCTTCGAAATTATTTTTCTATCTTGAATACGTCGTTGGCAAATAAACGATACTGATTAAACACACCATTCCATTAATGAATGTGACTTGACAATAAATAAATTACATAAACTCTATGCAGTCATTGGCGAATACCAATATCATTTCAACTTGTTTAACTACAGTTAATAAAAAGCTGGTTCTGAGAGCGTACATTCAATTCCTGTTTCTTTCAGCACCTGCAAAAATGATCGCTTCAAATTGATCAGCATTATTATTATCCTAGCTGTAATAGTACCGGTTTTATTCCAAGTATATTGGAATAATTCTTAAAACGAAATTGATACTAAAGTTGTATAGAAAACTCGAGACACACAAAATAGTGACATTAACATGAACATATGTATGAGAGAAACACGACGAAACATAGGAACACTTTTTAAAGAACATATGCCCATCATAATGGGTTGATTTGGTGTTACCCGCCTTATTCTTGGGATTAAATAGATGAATAATATCTACAAATGGTGCGGGATATTCACATCTGAAGAAATGATTTTTCGATGAGTTCCATAAAATTAATCAAAATAATGTTACACCATCAAGTTTTTGATTGAAATAGTACGGTGGCTCAGAATGTATATCCATTCATATTAACTCTTTTGTGATTTGTGTTCAACCAATACGAACACAATAATGTAGTTAAAGCATCCGATTGAAACAGAAATTATTCTAACGTTTTTATTCCATTCTATTACATTCTTTCGATTTCTGAATTGTACTCAATATTGTCTTTCCAACGATGTATTATACGTTGTACTTTACATTTGATATGATAAGGCAGATAAGTTACTACTCAATTTTGATTCTGACTTCGATAATGAAAAATACACCAATGAAAATACCTTATTTTCGTCATAATTTCATCAGCAGTAGGACTGAAGGAATACAAACATTTGCGCAAGTTCAATTGTATCGATAATCGATATTTCCAAATCATTATAGCCCACCACCGCGATTTTCTGAATCCTTTAGCAATATTTTTTACATTTTCACGTACGCAATATGAAAAATTATCGAGTTTTTGGTCACAAAAGCTTGTGAAGGATTGAAAAAGTATCTATTTATACATAAAATTAGTAATACAGGTGATATTCAAGATACTCTGATACAGATTTGGGAGATCTAGAAAACAAAACCAAAAACGAGTGTTGAGGTTCAAAAAGTGTTACTTCTGAACAGAAAGATCGACATTTGGAGAGTGCGCTCTGATTATTATTTCTTGTTAAAATTGCGTGTAAGAGTAGCTTTGTATAAGCTGGAATAAAGGTTATCATTAAGTAACAGGTATTCATGTTTCATCATCACGGTACTTGATGAGAAGGAGGTATTTTCATTGTAGGATTTTCAACTAATGAAGTCGAAGTCAAGGATAAAATTTGAAATTTCTATTATTATCTTTGATATAACATATACATACAACGTGTAATGAATTTTTATTAAGGTTATCTAGAGTTTAACCCGGAAGTGATTTTCAGTTTTCTTTCAAATAAGAGTTATTTGAATGAATAATATATCGTGCGATTTTAAATTTTTTTTTCCTTCTGAAATAGGGACAGCAGGTATACCCCATGAGCATCCTTCCTGATACCCTCAATTCTCAATTACCATACAGCAAAGCATAATATGTGCACATTAAACTTGCATTTCGTGAGGTCGCCGACGATGCACCGTCATCAATCACTCCATCTCTTGCAGGAGATTCGCAGTGCGTTCGCACCAACTTCCTGCTGGTCTACTAAACGCGAAAACTGCAGGACGCTATTGTGCAGAAACCAGTCCTTTCATTACACTAACAATCATATAAATACCTCGCCAGCGTCTTTTTTGCTCTGGCTGAATAATGCCGCAGCAAAAACAAATCGAAATCGCGGATTTGTTTTTTTTTTAGATGTCAGGTCTTGCAGGATTGATTGTTGTTTTGATTCGCTGCGCTGCGAATAGTGTGAGAGAAGCGAGTGAGCGAAAAAAAAGGAGGATTTGTTATGTCAACGAACCATATCGAATCTTAATAATTTTGTTCGTTTGCACTAACAATCTCATTCAAGTATATCCAAAACCATGCACATGCCTACACGAATGTAACGAATATCATGAAAGTTATTTCAAATGCCACTTTTTACCCGTTGTCGCCAGTAGGTAAACAAGCAACCAGGAATACATCAGTAGTGCATACAGACACCGAGTAATAAAGTTGGTGCGTTATCTCGAATGTTAAAAGTGGAAACTTCTGTGTTGCAAGCCGTACTCTTTAGTAGCATGTTGTGGATGATGTCATATCTTTGCTATCAACATCATCAGACATGTAGTTAAAATAGTTCCAGACAAATTTCCATCAAAGTGAATGTAGGAAATGTCTTGTTGACACCTTGAAATTTGCTACGATTTCTCCTTACAATCCAAGAAGAGGCAGATAATCCAATAAATATGAATGAGGTGTAACAGAAGCGCTTATGTGTGCGATTTTTTTTTATTTCAAATAACAATGTCATGGTGATATGAGTTACTTTCCAAACAACAAAACAGTGTGCTTAATGACATTTTCATACAAGTTCCAGACTTACGAGGGTTGCTTTGCAACTAAGTTGGAGTTTGAAAACACACATTCAAACTCACACACAGTCTGAAGTTGGAGACTCCTGTTCTGTGTGGCATTAGAAAGGAGAGTATTTGTTCTATGCACGTTGTCTACCTTTGTGAAACAATCATATTGTTTTTACCTTTAGTCCTTGCAATTCAAGGCTTTTCGTTTGTATATTAAGCTGTTTAGTCGAGTCACTCCCATGTCTCTTGACGTGGGAGCCTTGTTCCTGGACTGTTTCTTTTCTCATTTTGCTTTTACTTTTCGAATTCGACGGTCACACAAATTCGTGAATGTTTATAGGAACCACGTCATTTTTTGATTGGCCGCACCCAAACTTTGTTCAGAGTTGGAAGATCGCACTGCTATAACATTCCTATTATACAAGACACAACTGGTCAGCGGTAATCTCTGTGCAATACTTTACCTTACAAAGATGAGATACTCCGCCCATTTTGTTCAATGTGCCGACATCCGTTTTCATTGACCTCGAACCTTTAAATTTTGCGCATCGCAGTTGTCAGATAGTCGTTGTCACCGCTAGAACTACTGATGTGCCATGTTGCCATTATAGTAATGCATAATTCACACCTATATACACGGTTACCTACTTCTGAGTGATTTATTATGAACAAGTTGCCATCATACATTAGTTTCTATCAGGAATAAGATGTTTTCTGAATGAATTTTACAATGAAATTAGAATAATGAAACACGATTTAATTATTTTAAAAGAGAAAATAGTCTATCCAATTAGAATATCAAACATAGTTTTAAATAAATGTCTGGTAGACTACTAGCAGAAAACAACTCACTGTGAATGCAGATCGCAAATGTTTCTTTCTTTCTAAGACGTGTCAGATTAACATCGGGACAGGCACGCTTAACAACTGAGCCGCGTTCCAAGAAATAGTTGGAAGTGGCGACACCATGCGGCAGAAGAAAGAAACACTCCAGAAACAAATCTCACAAGTTACAGAACTTGGAAGTGGCTAAGAGCTCGACTGAGCTAATAAATGAAAACTAGAAAAGCCATAAATTGGACAAAAAAATTTTGATACAATTGTATAGATATAATTCAATGTTCTGCGTGGTATTTACCAGGAAAGAAGTTATTTTCTGCTCGTAGTCTACCAGACATTTATTTTACTATGTCTGATATTCTAATTGCATAGACTATTTTTTCCTTCGAAAAATGTTTGTCCAATTTATGGCTTTTCCATTTTCTTTACGATATAATTATCTAATACATGATCAGACTCTAAATTTATCAACTTAAAATGTGATATAGCAGTATAGTTATAACAAAAATGGTGATATTCTCATCATCTAATCAAATGGAAAGGTTTGATTGAAGTCAATAATATACATAACTCAATATAAGTACCTACCTAAGTTTTGAGTCCTTTGGAAAACAATGAAGTTGTTATCCTCTGATTTATTTGAAGATGATTTGCAATCTTCATAAACACAGTGATGATTGCCAATAAACATATTATTGTACCTGATTCACATTCAAGATAAAGAAGGTATATATACCTATGATCACAGGTTGTTCAATCTGTGCTGTGATAATCCTCAAAACAATTATTACTTTTCCTTTTAAATTGTAGTTAATGGAAAATATGTCATACATTGTAAGAACATAAACCCATCCGAAATAGTGGATCATGAATCGTGTGAAACGAAAACATTTGTGTAACATAACCAACAAAATTATGACAAAGATGCAAACAAAAGTCGATCAATATTTTAGCGCATATCTATGACTGGACCTTTGAATTTTGCGCTTTCGACATCTCTCTTTAATTTCATTCGCTCTGTCTGACTGTCTCATCAGTAAGGTTTTCTAATCTGTGCAATGGCTTAGTTCTTCAGAATCCCCTCGAACCTACCAAACCAATAACCGTATCTAGCGTAAGCATATGTGATCTAAGTATTTAGCCGATAGCAAACGACGTTTTGGTGCTCACAAATGGAAATTATTAAATATGAGTGGTATTGTCTTTGATGCAACTCGCAGAATGTCCATAACTCGAACAAATGCCGTGAGGCGTGAAATTCCCGAGCACACGTTTTGTCACCTGGACGAGATAAAATCGTTCTCCAGCATCAGCCAGCACGTCGAGAATCCACCTAATTATCAGCACGGAGCGCTCGATCCGGTGACATAATTCAAGATTGCGGCCCTATCGCCATCTCCGATTCCATCTACAGGGGTGGTGTGTATGAGACGCTTAATTGCCTTAATTAAACAACGAGAAAGGTCGAACTCACATCGGGGCGATCGGTTGGTTATCTGCTGAGTTTATCGCCAGATCCGATCGGAAAAGCCGGCCTGATTGCGATGCAATCGCCTCATCCGCGTCATGAGAGAGCTGATTGGACGTATTTGACATTTTACGCATCTTGAAGATGAAGAGTGGAGGCATTCTTGTCGTCAAAATGACTTTTTCTATTTTGGTTGTATAATGACAATGTGCAACGCAAATGCGTTGCGAAATAACCTCAATTTCGATACGCATTTTTTATTATTCGGAGGTTGGTACAATCGAACTGTCAAATGAAAGTCAGAAGAGTTAGGCCCAGTTTACTTCTGAGCGATTTGGATTTGGTGATATTAGCAGTGAAAAACTAAATGTTTTAATTGGTAAATTTCAATTCAGAGTGTAACTTGATTTAAATTGATCATTAAAAACAATAACAACATTGAATTTTTCACCGCGGGTATTGCAAAAATCAAAATCGCTCAACTGTAAACTGGGCTTTACGCTTATGCGTCAGATTTTAATTATTTCAATGTCATCATTGTTACCAACCGAAGATGTTTCTGTTATTTATCGATATTGAATCCATTTTTTTCTTCAAATCAATTCAAAATAGAAAAAATTGCACTTGTTCACTTGGAGCACTCCTCGCTTCGCTCTTCGTACTCCAAACAATGCGTGCGACAAAATCTTCGTTCGTCTTATAAAACTTGTATCATAATATACTATTTTACTACAACTGGTTAACAAAGTAGCTTTGTGAATATGTTAATAACTGAATTCCTTTCGTTTTCTCAATAAATTTCATTGATATTCGACACCATATACGCCTAGTCGAATATTACAGTTAAGTGCGTTCATTTCAAATGTAAAGAGCAAACATCTGTGGTACAATATTTTTTTAAATTTAACAGCGTTGTTATCAGGAAAAAATACTTCGAAACATGCAGTGCAAGTCCCAATGCAAACTTGATAAATTTTGATACTTCTTCCATTTAATGCCATTTAATTTTGCAATGATCAGCTTAGTCGAGGTATCTGCCACTCCCATGTTTAAAGACATGGAAACTTTGTTTGTGGAATATTTCTTTGTTCCGCCGCATGGTGTCGCTAGTTCCGAGTGTCTCTTGGAACTCGGCTCAGTGCGTTGAAATACGCTTGACGCAGATTGCATTAGTACAGGCACCTCTTCGAGATCTCCATCTTAGGGTGTCTCTACGTGAACTTTGTCACGTCACGTGTTAGGAAGAAAGGAACACGTGCATTCTGCGTTTACTGCGTGAATCAATGCATGGATTCCGAACAGATATAATTCAATTTTTTGCGTGGTATTCGCCAGGAATGTAGTTTTTTTTTCTGCTCGTAGTCTACCAGACATTCAAGTTCAATCTGTGTTTGATATTTTTCCTACGACCACGTATGGAAACGTCAATAATCATACTGTTTTGTTATTCAGAAAGTAGCTCATATCACCATGGTATTGTTTATTTGAAAGAAAAAAAGCATTAGTGTTGATATGAAAAATATCACAACGGTCGCCTGAATTGATAGAAATAATTAGGTATATTGTGAAAGTGCTCACTGTCAATATAAACGTTCTCAAATCAAATTCATATTATTTATTTAAATGTCTGTCTTGAATTATACCGAGAACTCTTTATATATTAATTTCAATGTGTCTGATACATAACCTCTGAATTCACTTTAAAACTGGAACCTATACTATTTGCTGGAACTATTTCGATTTCGATGACAGAGGGTTAGATCATTCAAAAGAGTACGGCTACAGTTTTATGCGCGGCTTGCTGCTTGCATCAGTTCGATATCACAGTATCACCAACGAGAAGATTCTTTGGTATCACAGATGTTTGCAAAGAGTCAAGGACGCACTAACTCGAGTAACTCGTACGCGCCTGCGAACTACATACTTCTATGGATCTGTATTCCTGGTTGCGTGATTACTGGCGCTAGCAGGTGAATGGTGTCAAGGTTGTTTATGTACGCTGGTGTCAATATCAATAAAATTTGTCCAAACTGAACTAACCCAATCAATCAGTAATTCACATAATGAGGAATTGTCGGAGAAGTATTCAAATATAATCTTGAATATGGAAATAAACAGTACTTGACATCGAATCAAAACCACCTGAAATTATAGAGACCGCTCAAGTTACATTTTTGACAAGACCTCCCGCGAAATGAAAGTATTCGCAGTCGTAGGAAAAATAGTGTACAAAACTCGTTGGAAAGTGCATTTCCTTCACTCGTTGAGTTTCCGCACTCACCGCTACGCGGCTCGTGCTAAACGACTACTCGTGTGAAATATGTCACTTTCCACCCTTGTTGTGTAATATACTATTAGATTGGATAAGATGAGTATTGAAAAAACAAAAAGGAATATTACAAAACAACTTTTTTTTCGATGAAAAACAGAATAACATAAGGTTCAGAGAGTTCATCATGAAAATGTGCAACTTTGCCCTAATTTAACCGATGTCGTATCTCTTATAATAACAGATCTCCAGGTATATACCATGTTATGGTTAACATTTTGACAACTGACTCTGTTGTCTGAAAAATTACTAATCAAATGAGAACGATGAGAATTGATTGAAGAAAAACTCCACAATAGATCTGCAAAAGCCTCATATAGTGGATCTGGCCGAAAGGATTGAAATAACGATACGAATGAATGGAATTCAAATCGCCCCGTCTACGAATTATCTCGTCGCATTTCTCTTCATTCCGTTTACTGATAATTGAGTAGTAAGATGTCAATTTCTTGGTGGAAACCGCACTACGTCAATAAAATTGCAATGCCATCGCCTTATAATTATCACCTCATTCGAAGATAACGTTGCCTATAGTTAAAAAAACCCTGACTTGTAAATACTTTAAAAGACATATTTAAATGTAAATTCGGTCCTCGGACGGGAAAAATGTCCCTCATAAATGCGGCCCATAAATGGGTCTGCATCATAATAAGACATAGATAATATGAAACTGGTTGTCTTGCTTGCGCCCGAAGAACTGGATGGTCACGGTCCCTCAGCTGGTCATCATCTCTTCAAAATTGATAATGGTGAGTGGAAGCCACCCGGTTCGGTAATATTTCAAACTAAAAAGAATTATCTTGATTTCTTTTTATTTTTTTTTTCATCAACTTCAGCTTCCCACAATCGTTTCTCATGCAACGTTATTGTAGATACATACAGTGCATGCCAGATGCAAGAATGTTATGAATTAAAAAAAAATCACATCGGGCATCAGGGTGAAGATGAAAATCATCTTATTGGGAGTCCATGTTTTCGATCAGTTCTTCAAATAATCCTCGTTTTGGGCTCTAACCTTGTTCAGAACGTTTAATACCAATGTCATGATGAACTTAATTTTCAGAAACTTTCCAGATATTTGTTGAAAAGTCTTGATTCCACTAAAAAAACATCACTGTACATATGAAGTTGATATGTTTTTATGGCAGACAATATTTCGTTTTCAAGGTTAACAAATAATGAATCAATATAGCTTCTGAAAGAACATGTTTTATTTTCCATCTAACTTCATAAAGGCTCTCATCTTGCATGATTTGTATATCTTATTGAACTAGCGATAAACAGCCTCACATGCAGCCTTACTTTTGGCCAATACTTTAAAAAATGTTTTTTGTTGTTTCATCAAATTCTCCTTTCTACACATTTCCGAGTTGTATTTCACAAAGTGTCAAATTGATTTCAGAAAGCGTCTTATGAATTTCAAATTAGTCACTTGCATTTCAGAAAATATCAATTGTATTTCTGTATAATGAGTTGAATTTTAGAAAGCGTCAAATATAGTTATTTCATATTGAGTAGGTAGTTAATTTGATTTCAGAAAGCATCAAGTGTATTTCAGAATACTTGGTTAGTTCGATATCAGAAAGCGTCAAATGAATTTCAGAATAGTCAATTGATTTTCCAGAATCCGTTATTTGATGATTCTTACATGCTTACCAGAATTGTGAAAAATCATTTTTCTATTTTGATTCTCTGATGAAGTCATTATGAAATGCAAATGAGTATAAAAATAGCCTGTGTTTCGATTCGCATTTTTTATTATTCGGAGGTTGGTACAACCGAACTGTCAAATGAAAGTCAGAAGAGTTAGGCCCAGCTTACTTCTGAGCGATTTTGGATTTGGGGATACTAGCAGTGAAAAACCCAATGTTTTTGTTGGTAAATTTCAATTAAGAGTATGATTTGATTTGAATTGACCAATGAAAACAATAACAACATTGCATTTTTCACCGCTGGTATCGCAAAAATCTAATTGATGTAAAATAGAAAGAATGTATCGTACTCCAAACAACGCGTACGATAAAATAGCGTCCTATAAAACTGTTATCATGATATCCTATTTTGTTTCATAATAATTATTTATGTATTAAGGGAATTATGAGGGCCTGATTTATCGATGGCAAAGTTTGCGTCCCGAGGGCCTCTGGCCCGAGGGACAGCAATTGCCAGAGGTTATTAAGGCTCTATAATTCCCGTGGTACATAGATAATTTTATTTTTGACGGATTTTCATAACAATATGTTCATATTTAGAACGCAATAAATGTTTAAATTCATAACCTTTCTGGTATATTTGAATTAGGTAGCGATTGTAGCATTGTTGGTTGATGCTAGGTTGTCGCTATGTTACATGTTTATAAGCAAACTTTCTTTATCAATCAATGTTTTTCCGTTAAAAACGTGTTTATTTTTTACCACAAATCGACGATCTTTTTCTGATATAATGGAGGATATTATAAAAAAAGCGGAAAAAGCAAGACAATCATTACTTCCATCGAAAAGTGAAGCCCTATATCAAAAAGAATACAACTTATATCTGAAGTGGCTGACACAGAGAAATGTTATGTCAAAAGATGCCAACGAAACTGTCTTTCTGGCATATTACATTATTATATTATTATATTATGTACATTTATTATTTGTAATGACGTGAATAAGGAAAATATGTCTTAGTTTTCATTACATATAAACGTTTATAAGCATTTCTTGTATCATTTTCACCTGTAAAAGGTAAGAGGGAGTTTTTGAACCTTAATATCCCAAGGGAGTTATGACCCTCATTATAGATATCGTAACTATGACGATATAAGCTTATAATGTCACTGTCAGAAATGAACAAAATTTTGACAGTTCAGTTGGATTTGGATCTTGAACGTTCACATTTCCGTCAAACTTACCTAATCAAAAAAAGTTACTATTTTTCAGACATCGATAGCTGTTAAAAAATGTACATCTATATCAGTTTCTGTGTTTTCAAAACCATTTATTTTGCTTTCTATCTTTCGAAAGCAGATATATTGCGGCATTTTTTTATAAGACAGTCTGTAGACCCGGAGTTGACAGGCCTGCTAAACATAATTTTGATAACTCAGAAATTCTAAGCGATGTATCTTGGCCAATAAAAATCTCACTGGCGTCTAGTCTGCCTTACCGAATGTCTTATATTTTACGTAATTAATCATTTAAGTGAATTTCCTTATTACCGCTAATTCAACTTGAATACGACAACGAAATTGTGGAGTAAAAGTTCCTTTGTTGCAAGTGGCACTGTTGGTGGTCTCGAATAAAATATCGTATCGGATGTAAAGTTTAAAAATTTCTATAGCCGATAATAGCCTATAATTATTTTCGTGGATGTATTCCCATGCCTAATATGAGACAATGAGGGTGACCGTACCAAAAATAATACTTGCAGGTCCACGAGATGTATACTTTTATCGTCGGATTATAATAAAAACAAATGAAAATCCGTCGCTGTCATTAGCGGAGAGATGCTAATGGAATCCCTGACGAGATTTAACGGGAGATTTGTGAATCCTCTTCATTTTCTCAAGGGAAAATGCAAGAAATATGCGCCAGTCTCAGCAAGGCGATTTGGACTCGATTACATGAATAAATTCATACAAACTGATGATAATTGTATACAATACAAAATAGTAAACAAACGAAAAACGATAAGATTTTCACGATAAACATATTTATGTATATTTTTTCCACAACATGTTTCGCTAACACTGTAGCTTCATCAGGTATAAGTACACTAAACTAACTACTACGATAAAAACCATATTTATACCTAATTACACAGTTATAACAATATTTGTACCTGTAGGGATTAAAGAATGTTTATCCTCTATATGGCGGTAAATATCAAAAATAAAATGAATATCTAGTTAAGCTATTTTCAGGAAAACAAATTAAACAAAGGAGAATTATTTAAATCTAATTGGTCATTAAGCAAAAGATTTGAATTCTTAAGGCTATTAATTTCGAGTGTTTCCAAATAGTTAAGTTTCACTCCTTTGTTTTCAACATGTAATATTTTGAATTCTTCGTCAAAATCGTGATTTTCTTCTAAGATGTGGTTGGAATTTGTTGAATTTGTTTTCCTATTTACATAACTCATGTGGTGTTCATGAATGCGATTTTTGAAAGTTCTCCCAGTCTGAGCAATGTATACCTTCGGTCAAGTTCCACAATTCAGTCTATATACTCCTGAGTTTTTATATTTAGGAACTGTCTTTATTTTTTTTTGGGAAAGTTCAGCATACTTTCCTTATTTTTAGCTTCTTATTTTTAGCTTCTATTCAAACAATTCAAACAACGACAAAAACTCTCGAATGACCCATCAGTAGTATCGACTATGGTGCTTGAACCCACAACAAGAAATGAAATCATCAGCATAATATCAACACTCAAAAATAATTGTTCACCAGGTCCAGATAATATCTCAAGTAAATTCATAAAACAATTTCACAACTATCTAGTTGATCCACTGGTTCAAATGATAAATCTCTGTTATGAAATCGGTGAAGTACCTCAACAATGGAAAGAAAGTCTCATAACACCTGTCTATAAATCTGGAGAACGGAAACTTATTGAAAATTATCGACCAATTTCTGTTATAAATAACTTTGCCAAAGTTTTTGAACACAGCATTAAAAAGCGATTGATAAGTTTCTTAGAAATTAATAATGTAATTACTGAAAGACAATATGGGTTTTTGAGTAACAAAAACACAGAAAAAGCTGTTCTTGATCTTGTGGAAAAAACGGTTAACGCCTTGGATGAGTCGGAAAAATGCCTTGCTATCTTTCTTGATCTTGCCAAGGCATTTGACACCATATCTCATGAAATCTTAATGGAGAAACTTTATAATTATGGTATAAGGGGACCAGCCCAAAATATTTTACGAAATTACTTATATAAGAGATCTCAGAGAGTGAAATTAGGAGAACACTGTAGCAATCCATCAGAGATAAAAATCGGTGTACCACAAGGAACAGTATTGGGTCCAATACTGTTCCTTATATATATAAATAGTATTGGATATTTAAAGAACTGTGAAGGTCACTTTATCTCCTATGCTGATGATACTACCTTGATTTTTACAGCAAAAACATGGGATGAGATTTTTAATGATGCTAATAATGGAATAGAACAGGTCAAGAAATGGCTTGACCAAAACTTATTGAGCCTGAATGTTAATAAAACCAAATATATAGCATTTTCACTAACATCAAATGATCAACCAATAGGAAATAATACTATTTTAGTACACGAAAATAATTGCCAAAACCAGCTAGCGTGCATTTGTCCTGAAGTAAAAAAAACAGATAACATAAAGTACTTAGGTATCATAATAGACCAACACTTGAGATGGGAAAAGCATACCTCCCTATTGACTCGTAGACTGAGGCAGCTAACTCGAAAAATGTATAATCTAAGAGATATCTTGAATAATAAAAATAATACCGTATTATAGATTCAGACAAAGAAAAATAAATTACTCTAATTTATTTTTCTTTGTCTGAATCTATAATACGGTATTGTATCAAAGCATGGGGAGGTCTCTTCCGAAATAACTTAATTCAACTCCAGTCTATGCAAAACAAACTTATAAAAATAATATTTAAAAAAACAAAACTACATTCAACTGTACAGTTATATAAAGAACTAGAGCTATTTGATGTTAGAAGCTTGTATGCCTATCAGTGCCTGGAATGGATGTTCCATAATGCAAATCGTTTCAGGCGGCCTGAGGAAGACATAAAAAAAAATACTAGAGCAGTACAAAATCTCATTCTAAATACGCCATTATTCAAAAAAAGACACACACAAAGATATATCTTCTTTTTCGGACCTAAATTGTATAATCTCTTACCACATGAGATTAAGAAAATAACAAAATTCAATAATTACAAAAAACAAATCAAATCTTTCGTTCAAAAAAATACAACGCTAATCAACAATACAATAAATTGATTGATGTTCTTTCTTTTTTATGCTCGCCAGATCTCACAAATATTTCACTTATCAATATTTGTACAATTCACAATGCTCCTTGCGGATTGAAGACTAGCACAACACAAGCATACAGCATGCTTAGGTGCAGTCCTTTGATCCAAAAGGAACACTGAAAAATATAATCTAATATCAACGTTATATGTACTTTACTTTTCTGAATAAATTTATTCCTTACAATCCAAAAAGGCCCATTCAGCCGCACGGCCTCCCCTACTATAAAAATTACGTATATCAAATTTCCTTTCTGATAATTGTTCAGAATAAAAATACGCAACTTTATCCCAATTTAACCGACCTCGTAACTCTTATAATATCTGAGATTCCCATGGTGGAGCTCGAAAAACGGGCACCCTGTATGATACTTGTCAGGTTGATAATGTTTTTTTTTTTTGAAAAAGTGCACCAATTATAAATTATCGTTTCACATCGGCCTCACAAATGAGGTGCTAATTAAAAAACAAAAATTTATAGCACACATTTAGCGGGTACCATACAACATAAGTGACGCTAATTGGATGGTATTTTTTAATCGAAATTATTTACAACGATTGCGACGGTCGTATGTTTTCATAAACTTGACAGAAAAGTAATATGGAGGCTTGTACCTCAACGCCTGCCAAAAGTCAGCAGTTTAAAAAGCGGTTGAGAGTGTTTTATGGACTTTGTTTTATATGTAAATGCTCAAGATTATGAGATCTTTCAGCTCATTATAAACTAGGTATGCATATATTTAATGTGTGATTTTTTAGAATGTTTATGCCACCACGTTGACAAGAAAACACGTATATTAAGTGTAGCAAAACCCGTCAGTCCTCCATATTTGCTTTTCAAAATAAAATTAAACGATTTTTGCTTGATTTTATTATCTTGCCACTTCTTAAAACATAATTTTCGTGAAAAGGTATTAGAACGAAAACGCTCATTAAAAAAAACGATGCCTACTTAAGAACAGAGAAAAAACATCACCCGGAACAATTCTTACAGATTAAGATTCAAAATTCTAAGAGTTGTGTCTTGGAAATTTTCTATAGCAAAACTCTGTAGAGTTTCTAACATCAAAAATAGGAAAACCTGTAGAAATGATTCAGAAAATCGGTTAGGAATTGAAAAAGGCTTATAGTTGATTATTCTTGCTCATTTGAATCTATTTACCTCTTAAACCTGTCTACAAACGTTTTTTTTTTCTGATACCGAAACCTCGTACCATACAATAATCATTTACTAACGAACTTTATCTAAATCACGAGATAAAAATCTCTACCGAATTTATATCGTCTCCTGGTACGTATCCTCAATTAATAAACAATAATTATTATGAACAAACCGGGCTGATAAACTTTTAAATTATAGAAATATGAATATTAATGGCCACAAAACCAAAACTTATGGGCATGGCGGCTTATTCTTCACTACGAAAAAGATTTTGATCGTACCGCTCCTGTCAATTTAGTAAGTTGGCTTCTGTTTTATTATTTATAATGTCTTCCCTTGGATATAAAAAATGACCATGCGTAGTACCAGAGGCGTAGCAAGTGTAGAAGCTAGAATTTCACAAATTCGTAACATTGGGTTCATTATGAAGAAACTAGTTTGATTCAGGATCATAACTCTTTAGATGTGAGAGTTTATTTGTTTATTTTTTTCCTACGATTCTCAACCAATCAAAGGTCCAGATGTGCTTAGCTACTTCGTATTATTTCGAATATATTTGGATATACATCGAGTAGCTCCACCAATCATAAATTCAGAAATATACGAATTTCCATAGTAACCAGTTCATATTGTTACATACAAACAAAGCGCGCTATAAAATATTGACGTTTATCCTATCATTGTCAGAAAATTAGTCGGTTCGGTGCTTTATCATTAAAAGTGATATACGATTGTGTTTGAACGATTGTACTCGAGAAAATAATCGAATCGAATATAATTCGTGCAATTCGTACATCTCCAACTTCCTGCACAATTACAAATCGTGTTTATTTCAACTGTCAGACTGACACTCTTTGAAATTATGTAAGAAGTCGATGTATAACCAGAATTTTTGAAGCACTACTGAATATTCAGGGTCAAGCTATATTTTATCCGGATATACCATTAGGTATTTGTGTATTTAGAGTAGTTAGTTTTCTTGAAAATTCGAGAACGGCAAGACATTTTACGTTCGAAATACACACAAGATTTTTTCAGCAAACGCAGTTCCTAGACAAGAAAACTCTATACTTTGTTACTACTACCCAAGGTGGATATAGGATGGTGAAACAGCTTCCTATTAACACGCACTAGAATAAACTGTAGACCTTTGCCTACTTGATTTCATACCGTAGTAATATTTTCTGAAGTTATCAGAGATGGCGACATACCTTTTTATCAGTTTCATCTGTTCTAGATGAAAAATTACTGAGAAGAGTCAAAATATCAATTCATGCCAGATTTATCGAAAATATATTGTTTTAATGTCGTTTCAAGTCACGTCTGTCAGATGTGAACCACAGAAATACGTAAGCAACAGAAATCTTCTTCGATAATCGATCTTACCGCCATCTTCTTTCAAGTCGTGGAAATATTACTACCTTCTCAAACGGTCTACAAGTTTTTCGCAGAAACAATTGAAGAGCTGTTTCACCATCCTATATCCACCTTGCTACTACCCTACTACTACTGGTGCTTCTCAAACTACCATAGTGGTATGAATGATAATTTTTAAGTAAACATTATTTCAGCTTTATATTCGACGAATTGACGTTTTTTGATAAGTGGTCGATTTTGATCTCACTTTGGATTTTCTCTTCGACTTTATATTCCAAACACCATCAATCAAAATATATACGACTACTGATGACAATACAACAAATGAAAATATAACCCAAAAACCACAAAATACGTATTTCGACAACTGAGTTACCAATGAAAGAGTTTCATTGGTATTTTCACTGAAGATGACAACTTAGTTGTCGAAATACGTACCTATTTGGTTTTTCTCAAATATTTTGTCATTTTTGGGTTATATGTCCATTCGTTGTGAATTCTTAAGCTACAGTCTCCAAATCTCTACTTTTCTGATGTGACAAGATTTTTGGTCCTTGGTACCTTATTCGGTATAAGTACATCCACAATGTCAGAATTCTAGACGCCATTGCTCCAAGATGAAAAATGACTATAAAAAACAAGGCGCAGCTCCTATTAGAGAAAAAAGATGCCAGCAACCACTTAGTTTTTACGATAACGTACGAGATACGGCCTTCTCGGTACTGTTTGAAATAGTACCACGGCACTTTCGGAAGTACCTGCTTCTTCTGCATAACACCACTAACGAGCCAAAATATCTTCTAGTGAATGGCTACCATCTCTTGGATCTACCTTTTTCTACGTTACTACGTTCGCCGTAGATTATATCGAAGACAAAGTAAAGATGCAGAACATCGATTCAGTTTAGTTTTTGGTATGGTCAACCGTACATACAGGGGATACACATTTCTTGACCATATTGAGTTCGAAGAACTTGAACCAGGAACAAATGGCCACCTCCTGTATATCTTCATTGTTATTTTGTTCTATTCAGCGAATCAAATATCCGGAAGTGTAGATATTACTATACACCCAACTTTTTATTTAAAATTCATAATAATAAATAATAATGTAAGTCAATTTAATAGCTATTTGTGTATTTAAAGTGCAACGCAAAGTGTCGCTGGAAAAAGACAGTTATTGCGTGTCACTATTATATTGAAATTCAATCTAATAATTTATACATCTAACAGAAAATATGGAAAAATGTCTCACAGATTGAAAAAGAATTGCACTGCCGAGGGATGAAACCTGATGGGCTGGCGGCTTGAGAAGTTGCGCTTTGAACCCGTTGGCTATTGAGGCTACTTGAAAACTTACCCCTCAGTTATAATACTTTATGAACCAAAACGACATAGTAAAACATTTATGAATATCTTTTATATAAACTATTCTAATCTATTCTAATCATGCTGGGCAATTCTTGAACCTGTGTGTTTCTCCACACTGTTGGAAATTAGTTGCTAAATCAGCAAAAAAATATAGTTCCAGTAGGTCTACAACATTTTATAGTTGAAATATCAAGAGTATTTGAAGTTAATTTTCACCATAATGATTATTGCTCGTCTCAACAACCGCCTCTTTGTATGGCTACTACGTCTTATTGGTGAATTAACTACAGTAAGTTAATAATTATACTTCACCTTATAGCTGTTCGCAGTATTCTCTGAAGTTGATTGAGCAATTACAAATTGTCATTTTCACTTCAATTTGTTGTTACGAGTCCTACGTCATAATGTAGTTCTAGCTACAAAAAGTTGTCGATTGTACTACAACTCAGTGTATTTTCAACAATATTCTACTGCTGGAATTCAAAGTTCAAAATACTGAAATAACCATATATCATGAAAGACATTTTATTTTCTGCATAGCAACAATACGAAAAAAATCCACTATTGGCACAAAAACACATCAAAAGCTGTCAGTAAATCGAAAGAACATCGCGGCACGTGATTCACTACAATGCTGGTCAACCTCTGTCTGTGTTTGTTATCCGAGACAACTTATTCCTATCCTCCTGGAGTGTTGAGTATCTCTCGTTCAATTGCTGAAACAAAAATTATATCAATAATTCATTTTGGATTCATTTGGTCATGAATTTTTCAATCCAATTAACTCTTGAAATCACTTGGATTTATTAACTGAATAGTACATTATCATTCAAAATATAATTCAGAACGAATCTTACCAGTACATTAATTTCTCTTCAACTTAACTGAGTTTTTGTTATCTTTTTTGTTACCCAGTAGTAGCTTGAAAAAATCCGAAGAAAGTGAAAATCGATCCATCGAACAAATACCTGAAATGAAGAGTTGTACAAATAATCACATCACAACTTCAACAGTTTTAACCTAGATGTTGCAGTTATCTTCATTAGTATAGTAAAAAATATATGAAATATGCATAAATAATAAAACTTCCATAATAATAATTTCAAAATGTGAATATAAAACTGATATGATTATACTCACTTTTTTGCAGCAAAACTCAATAATCACAGAAAGAATCCAAGAAAAATTCTCAACAAATCATGTGAAATTATTGCGCTTGCAGATTCCGACGAAACATTGTTATTTGTTGCTCTAGATCAGGAAAAATATTCTCAACTGAAACAAAACAAAAATAATATTAATATGAGTAAATAAAATTTATGTACGAGTCCACATCAATCTACTCCATGTAGGTACTTACCTTTTTTATATCTTGACTACACGAGAGGAAAACCTAATGTATTCGTTCTAATGCTCTACAACGGCAACAGACTGCAGATAACTGAGTAAACTTGGGTTGGGACTTGTAAGGAATCGGTATTCGTGAGAAGACAAACGAAAAGTAGCGAATATATCCGAAGAGATCGGAAATAAAAAATCTTTGTAACCGAGCACAAACTGTTGCAAATTATAAAACTAGGTGATGTTAATTTGTCAACAGAGTGCGACAAAACCGCTATTTAATATTAATGTATTAGCAACTAGATGATGTTCTACTGTCTATGTTTCAATAACCATTATTGAAGTTCTAGTTACAATTATTTGTTGTTTTGTTCATTTGATGCAAACTTGTTGCTGTTCTATTGACATTATCAGTAGTGAATTCGATAACTGACTGATTTAACAACTACATCGAAAATTGTGAAAGTGAAATTGAGATACAATTGTTGTTGAATTTGACTACAATTTTTCAACGATATGAGAAGTTGTTGAAAGTAACAACTAATTTCCAACAGTGCATAAACATTTAGAAATCACCATATAAACTATTCCTCATGCTTGTTTATACTTTTTTCATCAACTATTGCTCAATTTATATTTCACATTCTCTGACATATTCGTTGTGTTTCCTTTTTAAACTCAAGTTCAATCCTCTCTACAGACGTCACTTTTCATTGAAAGAAATTGTTTGGCCGAATAAAATATGAAGCAAACCCGTAGTTCAAAGCGACTTTTATGCCACTCCTAGGTGTTCGTTCTGTCCATGTTAGTTATTGTTATTAGATTTACGCTCTTTAGTCTGACCATTAAAATCAATTTTGAACGAAAACTTGCTTTATTCTACGCGTGTGTTTCCCATAGACCTACCTGAAAGGGACATGTTCGATATTAAATTCGTATGTTTATGATACCCTGGCAAGATAGGAGTTCTTTTATTAGATTCATCGTGATGTTATTGTGTATAACCAGCGCTAAGTCAGACACAAATTATTTATTTTTCAATGGGCCGCGTCAAATTCCACTACGAAGTTGATGGAGTCAATTTCTATTCAATTATCTACAAGATAATCTGAAACATGTTGGGGGAACCCTCGATTGATACAGAACGAATATCTCGAATGAAATATTGTCACGTATATGACTTTCAAAGTTTGCCTGTCCGGATTTGCTGAGGGTTTCTACTTAATTGAAATGACCTAATATAGTTTAGATAATCCTTGAAGAAGCATTGAGGCAAAAGTACTTTTACCTCAATAGAATAGTACTCTTCTTTGAAATTATTTGGTATTCATTACTATTTATAATAGATTTTTCACTTACACGAAGAAAACTTGATATGAATCAATAAAAATTCTGTTGCCTGGCAATTTCACGAAAAAACTGCCTGCAACTTGTTTACCTATATACCACTCCTGGACAATTCAGTTACTTCAGCAGCTCGATTAGAATGGTTCGTAATTTTCACCCGCTTGATATCAAGTCCAATATTTTTCATTTGGTCCATTTAGATATATGATTTATTCCAATAGAATAATTATTATACCATCCTTTCGAATTTGTTTTTCGCCAGAAAGGATTTGGAATTAAAAAAAACTTTTCACATGTGATATGGTCTTCCCATAATTTGTTTAAACAATCCTACTGGGATATACACAATCTTGAACGGATTAAAAATTCCTTTATAATCTTTGAAGTACTTCTCTTGTAATCTTTTTGCTGAAGTGTTCCAAGTCGTCTTGACTGCACTCTCTTTATAATCTTATCCATTGTTCTTCTTCATGTTGAATGTCCAGTCACATAAAATAGAAGCTAACTCTTCAGTGGAAGTTTCTGCAATGAGTTCATTTTTTTTTTACAAATAAAACATCGCAAATTCTCGCCAAATTGACGGACACAAATAAAAACGACGAATCAATGGCTTAGTACTTTCAACCCTCCCGGACCTACAAAACAAGTAACCTGGATACCAGATCTAGCGTAGGCAATATGATCTAAGGTTTTGTCGCTGGAAAAGTTGGGGCAAACTTTTTTCGCTGTCATAATAAAAAAACACCGCGACATATAGCATTTTTAGTGCATGAATTGAATTTTTCCTACAATAACCTAGATCTTTTTGCTTTACTTGATATGGCTTTTTTTTACTATAAAAATATAGACTTTATTACTATGATGATTGAATGATACGATACTTATGAGTCTTTGCGATATACTTTTTCGGCAACCGTCCGGAAAGTACGTACTTTCCAGACGTTTTTTTTTTGAGAAAGTGGCATTTTTCCGGCCTAGTCCGGGAAGTACGTACTTCCCGGACTAGGCCGGGAAGAATCACATCATTGTTGTCATTGTAAATATGAAAATCTTGGTAGTATGGTTTTGATAAATGCAGTTGATCATTACCATAGCAGCAAAATAACGACTGACAGCTATCTGACATAAAATTAGCTAACATTTCAATTTTTGAAAGAAATGTGTTTCTTTGATTTGTTATTCTACACGGTTGACGCAACACGCCCGAAAACAGTTTTTTTGGACTCGCAGACTTCCAGGACTCGCTACGCTTGTCCTAGAATTTTGTCCACTCATCCAAAAAAACAGTATTTTCCGGACTTGTTACGTAAATTACTATTTCAACTGACTAATATATTCAGTGTTGTATCTCATGGACATCAAGTTTACGAACAGTCATTGACTATTAGAATTTCCGGTTATTTTTCTTCAGCGATACAATAGCCTTACATGGCTGGGGCGTGTACCTCAGTGCTGGGCATCGGAAAAATATGTTACCTTTTTTTCCATTCATACAGCGCGTCTTAATAATAGTTGTACTATAATTGATTACAGTAACGCCTACTATTGTTTCAAGCCTGTTATTATCGTCTACAGCAAAGGCTATAATTCCACTATTGAAAAATATACGGATGAAATTATGCTATTTCGTTAGCGATTCCTTATATTCCCGCTTTTAGAAGAGAAACTTTTTTTACTATGATGGAAAGTTAGTAACGTTACATTCATTTATGCAGGGTCAATCATTAGAAAACTTGCAAGCTCAATGAATAACTGAATTGAGTGGATTTTATAACAGCTCGAGTTTCAAGAGTGACATCTATGAAAAATATTATTATCGAGTGTCATATGTTACTTTCCCCTCCATCAATAAAATCTGGATAGGAAAAGTACGACACAAAAATGGAAAGGATAATTTTATGAAGAATTGATTTCAGCGTCTTCTGGTGAGAAACATTATGATGCATACGTTGGCTTTCATTAGTTCAGTATTTCTAACATTAAAGAACATTATTTCTGAAAATTTAGACAGATAAAATGCCAGCATGTATTTTCATACCGTAGACAATTTTTCTAGTTCAGTCAAATCAGGTGTTTTCAGTCAAGTTCATATTTTATCTGTTTTCGATCCTCCTCGTGGAGAAAATATGTTCTCTTGCTCGTAAAGAATGAATGATTCGATACTAGTATAGTTTTTTTTTTCATTCTAATGTTGTTACAGTACCTATACCATTATTTTCCATGCTAAGAGTTAGGTACTTCATACCCCAACAGCTTCAAATAATCTACTCAAGGTGGATATAGGATGGTGAAACAGCTCTTCAATTGTTTCTGCGAAAAACTTGTAGACCGTTTGAGAAGGTAGTAATATTTCCACGACTTGAATGAAGATGGCGGTAAGATCGATTATCGAAGAAGATTTCTGTTGCTTACGTATTTCTGTGGTTCACATTTAACAGACGTGACTTGAAACGACATTAAAACAATAAATTTTCGATAAATCTTGAATGAATATTGATATTTTGACTCTTCTCAATCATTTTTCATCTAGAACAGATGAAACTGATAAAAATATGACAGATTTACAGTTTCAGTTTTACCGACACAAGGTATGTCGCCATCTCTGATAACTTCAGGAAATATTACTACGGTATGAAATCAAGTAGGTCTAGTTTTTTCTAGTGCTTGTTAATAGGAAGCTGTTTCACCATCCTATATATCCACCTTGGATCTACTATAATCACAGATTCGATCTGTCATGGATATTTGTTCACATGTCTGGAGTTAGTTCAGCTTCCAAACATACGGCGAAGCTCCTGGATTCTATCCAGAGGAGATACTCACGAAGTCACTGATATTCGTTTACAGATTTCTTTAAATTTGGGTGCAGTAGCAAATGTCGCTTGTCAAAGTGTTACTTTTGATCATAGATCTTATATACGCTAGATCCGGCACCATATAGTATATTTGTTTGGTATTAGAGGGGTCTGCAAGAAAGTAGGTACTATGATCACTTGGTACAACACATATGTAACGACCAATCAATGGCTTAGTACTTTCAACCCCCCGCGGACCTACGAAACAAATAACCTGAATACCAGATCTAGCTTAAGCATATAAGATCTATGCTTTTGAACCCGAAAGTATGAAGTTGATTCAAATGTACGTAAAAATGTAATATTTATGCTAATGTTAGCATTTATTATCATTACAATTGTTCTGTTATGAATAACGTTAAGAAAGACATGTTCCATTAGAGTAGGTATGTCACCGTTCACGTTTGTCTGAAAGTACAGCAGTGCAAGTGACGTACTTGATAAGATAGAGAGCGACTGTCGTATCAGGCACATAACAAGAGCCCAATATCTCCATACGTAAATCATCCACCAGTCCATATACGGCTTATATATAGTGGAAACATGTCCGCTGCCCTGCATTTAAAATAGGGGCACTCCTTTACGTCACAGTCTTTGTCGGTCGCTGATGTAGTTGTTCGAGCCAAGTCGAAATATTGACTGGACGTGCTGAAATATGAAAACCGAAATATGTATCATAAACCACGGACACAGTCTTCATGTTTTCTGGTTAATTTTCAGACTGGTAAACACGGACGCAGACTGAGTCGTTTTATTTTAAATCATTCCCAAGACTTTATGGTGGAAGAACAGATTTATTGATCCCA
Source organism: Chrysomela aeneicollis (assembly GCA_029955515.1). Classification (NCBI taxonomy): domain Eukaryota; kingdom Metazoa; phylum Arthropoda; class Insecta; order Coleoptera; family Chrysomelidae; genus Chrysomela; species Chrysomela aeneicollis. The sequence continues at coordinate 1,931,860 of JARUHQ010000014.1, read as the reverse complement.
ACAGGAATCAAAACTTTGGATTGGAATGGAAAAGGAAGGAAACAGGAAATCAACATCGAGCTCATCTTTTGAGATATTCTTGGGAAACCTCAGTTGACAACTGTATCGCTTGAACTCAAGCTTTGCTATGAATAGGTCACTTCATGTGCATGGTCGTTGATGGCTTTTCGTCCGATGAAATAGCAAAAGGTCTACTTTGGCTTACACTCGACACTTTTTTTTTATTCAAAGAATCGCTTGATCTCATGTGGATGCCCCACTCACGATCCTTCCTCATCGGTACATATATGTCTTAATGTAGCTGATTTTGTATCATTATCCACAGGCAGATATGATGTTAGATTGAACAACGATCGGCAGTGAAGTGAAAACCCAACTCTCATCATTGAAGAATAACAAGGTTTTTTCGGTAGCTTTCCTTTATAACCTATTCCTCCTTTTCTAGCTGCAGCTTCCGTAGATCTTGCTCTAGCTTTTCGTGAGAAACTATAGAAGGCTATCAGATTGGAAATTGTTGGAGAAGAACCAACTGAACGTTTAAAAACATGATCTTGAATGGAGGAAATGTATATGCTCTTAACTTTGTTTAGCAAGTTCAGAACATGCTAGCAATTATATCACTAAATGAAAACACTAACTATCTTTCAGCGATAGCTCCACATGATTCAAATATGAGAGAATGGATCATTGGCTGAGGCTGAGGACCTATGACATAGGTGGAGCTGAAGACGATCTGATTGTAGTTGGGTTAGTAGAAGTTTTATAAGGAGGGATGGATTTCGAGGTTAGAAGGACTTGTTCAGGCAAAATTGCAAGCTCTGGATACTTTGTGTGACAAGATAGAAACATACCAAACATGGTTATCAGATTAGAAGTGGTAGAAGATGAACCATATAAACGCCACAGAAATTGCTTCCGTTGCTTGTGGCTGAACACTAGCTTGAGCAGAATCGAATACAAATTGAACAATCAATTCATTGGAGGTAACTCTTCACAAATATTTATGAATTTCTTGAGGATTCCTGAAGGACATGTTCAGCCGATTTGGAGAGGTTCCTCACAGGGCATTGCAGCTCCCGAGAAGTTAACCCATGCATATCGAATTTCAACCTCGAGCTGCAGTTTTTCCTCTCTCTCCCACCTCTCCATCAATCTCTTCGCGATGCTGCGGCGATACAGACGACTCCCCTCGCTTTTCCAGCTTTCGCCCGTTGTTTTATCTGCAAAACGATGCGGAGGCTACCACATTACGCCAGCGTCCTCGCGAGCCGTTTAGGCAAATATGCGACAACCGATCCGGTATCAGCGGGACATATTGATGTCCTCCTACCGCAGACCGGTGGTAAACGCGTCGATGGCGTTGTCAGACGATCTTTTGCCGGTCGCTGAGGTCGCGGGTCGTGAATCGGGCTTTCTCCTCGGGCGCCAAAGGCTGCAGGGATAGTCCGGGAGTCCTACGAATTAGATACCCTCGACACCAGTTCCAAAATGTCGGCCCAATATAACTGGGTTGGTGGTCGAGTGCGTTGAGTCGCTGGCCTTTGGGCTCAGAGGGTATACGCGTTCGAATCTTGGCGCGGCTATTGTAAATTTTATTTATGAGAACATTCTTGGTCTTAACATTTCATTCCTTCGGAATCTCAACGATACCCAGCCAAGTAGTGCTTCGTATGACACTTAAAAAGCTAAAGTCTCCGTCTTCCTTACTCATACAAGTCTCAATGAGACTTCGAGGGTTGTTTTGCAACCAAGTTGGCGGTTAAAAACACTTTTCAAACACTTATCGTTCGACCGATATTATCCAAAATCAAAATGCTAACCCGTTCCAAGGGTTATTGTATGGTTTTGCATTCTTAGTAACGAAGAAGTACACTTTTCATGTCATCCCAATTGATTTAGTTGTTCTCAATCCCAGTCACATGGAGGTTTTCCAACTTTTGAGTAGCGATATAGGTATAAAAAAAGCACAGTATCAAATTCCATATCAATTTGAGACATATATAAACTGGGTTTGGGTATCATACGGTAATTTGAAATGTAAATGTTCTGAGTTCTGTTGTTAGATGGCAATAAAATAAAAAAGAGCCTCACATCTTCTGAATTCTGTTGTTTGATGGCAATAAAATAAAAAAGAGCCTCACATCTTCTGAATTCTGTTGTTAGATGGCAATAAAATAAAAAAGAGCCTTACATTTATCTCAGAAAATATATGTATACAAAGCTGAAAAAAGTTCAAATGGACCCTTCTCACTATTACCATTCGAAAAGCCTACTGAAAATACCTGACATCTCCTCTTTCGAAGCAGAGAACAAATCGAGTGATGAAGCTTGAAGTTTCCGATGAATATTCAAATGAATATCCAAAGAAAAGTTGACGTAATCAAGAGGAATTTATCTTTTGACTAAAAACAACAAACTTATCTAAATTTACAATTGCATCAAATATAAGACGCTACAACAAACTAAAAAGTATCTTCGTCCTCATGAACGAATTTTATTTCCCCAAAATTGTGCCGTCCATTCCATGCCGTAGTATCATCAGATTATAATAATTAGTGTATAATAAAAGTTGAGCCACTGGAATTTCAATTTGGAGGCCCTATCTCGACGCCTAAGGATTTATCGCAGATACCCGTACATACACCTTCTGCATAAAAGTGGCAATATTATTTTCGAAGATCCCAACAGGTCCGTGAATATCTGATAAAATCCAAGGGGGCAATCATCGCGCCACTTCAACGCCAAATTTCCTATCAGATAAGAAGATTTATCGGAATCGCCAACCCGCAGCCGAGGAGTTTCAGAACGCATTGTTGCCGATTACCTTTCAACGATGCCATTTTTGCTACAAAATTATATACGTATATATGTTATCCTGAAGCTCTTGAAGGCGCTCTTTCAGATCACTCAGCTAACTCTTGGAGTGCTCTTTCATCTAGCTCTATTTCGTCCAAGAACTCTTTTGGTTCGCTGCTCTTTGGTCTGTTGCTCTCTCGTTAGAGAAGCCTTCTTGCTAAACGAGTGTTATCCAGGACTTTTGTACTCAATGTTCCTGATTGAGGTGTCATTTTTTCCGATAGTTCACACTGAACACAACGTTGGGCGCTTTTTTCCAGCACCCTCTTTCAATTCCTCGAGTACTTATTTATCCAGTGCTCTTTTGTAAGACCCTCATTCATTCAGCGCTATCTTATTCGATGCTATTTGTGTTGGAAGCGCCCCATACATCACAAGTAATTTTTGATTTGACGTTAGTCTTTCTTCAACACACCATATTTTGTTCGCTGCTCTGGTGCTCTTTCTTTAGAGCTGTAGACATAGAAGAAAGGACCTCCAAACAATTCAGATATTGATATACAGAGAGTTATACTGGAGAGGTGTAGAAGACTAAAGAAGGATATATAGCCAAGCAACAAGAAAGTCACTGTGCAGAAGAGTAACTGAGGCGGGAGTTTTAAGGTAAATACTATCACCATATACTGTCAGCCAAGCGACTATAGAAGCCTTCTGATCCATCTGAGATTCCTTGAAAACCCTACAAGAGTTGGGTAGTCAAAACAGTCTGTCGCACATGTTACATTGGTCCAGAACCTTTATGTGGTATAGCAAAAGCGCTGCGAAAAACACATAACATTACTTGGATGAAATAGCTCTCTCGAGAATGTTGGTACAAGGGAACTGCTCTAACCTATATTAGATTAGGAGTTGTGACCTTTGCAGATCTATTGTGGATGTGTTGGTGAGCACACTGTCCTAATGATACTCCACAGCTTTGATAGTGGCTCCTTCACGTGGCAATCTGCTCTTGGTTACTCAGCTCCATACGTCAAGTACCTAGACCTTCGCAGTGGGATTTCTTCTGCTTCCTGACAGAACCGGCATATGCTTTCATCCCTCAGATTCAACAGACTTATATGTCTGTTGAGCCTACAGTGACCCGTCAGCAGTCCCACTATTATTCTGACAGCCTTAAGGTGCATTTCCTATGGAGCGGCTGCCGCGCAGCGTCTGACGCCTAGTACTGCTCATGCGAGAATTAAATGTATCTTATCGAGCGGCTGCGCATTCAGACGCTGCGCGGCAGCCGCTCCACAGGAAATGCACCTTTAGGATTGTGGCTCAGCAGGTCTGCTGTGAATTTGGGCGAATGTCCTCTGAAGAACTCTCCTGCCTGCCTCATTCTTGGGTAGTTTTTCCACCATTTATGTGTTGGAACAACTCTAACCTTATTTGAAAAGGTCGCAGTGAAGACGAGAAGGATCATTTCATGCGTTCGACGAAGAATTCACAGTGAATGAATGTTTTTGCGCTTCATTTTATTGGAATTCGGCAACACTGGAAACATTTCGAGCTCGATATCACTCTCTCGCGATTCGTGTGCTAGGGCGCGGGTGGACACTGGTGGACAGTGGCTAGACAACTTCCAGTTGCTGAGTGCGGAGTTACGATCGTGTTGCCGTTCATCACAATGGGCGATCTGGACAGCTGCTTTCCATGTTTACTTTATTTTTGCCGTAACCTCGATCGGACAAAATACGAAGTCGTCGTCGTAAATACGGCGCGATCGTTCTTCGCATTGCTCTCGGGATACTTTACGTCGAGTAGGTGCGAATATACATGTTTATCCTCGATCTGTTCGTTCGAAATGATTGTTATTGAGCTACCGAGATGCGAAAAATACGGGAGATTCTCTCGCAGTGCTTTTTTCCGAACAACTTCAGAGCTTGTAGACGTTTCGCGCCGATAGCAGCAAGTGGTTCGGATTACACTTTAAGCTGTAGGTCCCCATCTCCTTCAACTCACTCAACTCGAGAGAAGTGGGTCCTGAACCTATAGATAGGCACTGAAATTCATTTCAAGAATTCTATTTTGTCTATACAGGGTCACTCACGGTCGATGGTACCTTAGACGTTTACGGAGAACGGGACGTAGGATTATTTTGAAAATTTGGTTTATTGGGTAATCAGTTTTGTTCTATCGATCTAAAATACTTTCAGCGTTGCGGCGTTACCGCTTCTATCAAAAAGTAGCAACAACTTTGTTATTTTGAAAGGAACACCCTGTATTTTATTTCATTTTCAGATTCTTCCTGAAGAGCTGATTTTGTCGATCTATCATACTTGGGGTATAGCGCGAAATATTACAGAGATATAGGGTGTAAAAAATGGAGATTTTTCAACTTTAGGATTTTTTTGTGTCGAAACTAATCATTTCTGCTCAAAACGGCTTACATGTCCCTATCTTAACTTTTCATTTACTATCTACTGATATTCAATAGAAACAAATAGAGGGTGATGCAAAACTCAAAATTTTGAACCACCCGTATTTGTTTCAATTAAATATCAATCGATAGTAAATGGAAAGTTGAGATAGGGACATGTCAGCCGTTTTGAGCAAGAATGGATAGTTTCGACACAAAAATTCCTAAATTTGAAAAATCTCGATTTTCCACACCCTATATCCCTGTAATCTTTCGCGCTATACCCCAAGTATGATGTATCGACGGTATCAGCTCTTCAGGAAGAATCTGAAAATGAAATAAAATACAGGGTGTTCTATTTGAAATAACAAAGTTGTTGCTACTTTTTGATAGAAGCGGCAACGCTGAAAGTATTTTAGATCGATAGAACAAAACTGATTACCCAATAAACCAAATTTTCAGAATAATCCTACGTCCCGTTCTCCGTAAATGTCTAAGGTACCATTGACCGTGAGTGACCCTGTATAAGCACTCTCATGGATGGCATTCTTTAGTTCGGTGCTTTTTGGTCTATCGCTCTTTCGTTCGACTTTTTTTTTTGAATAGATGAGGCGAATACTTGATGAAAATCCATAATTGAACACTGAAGTAATCTTTGAAAAGATTTTATAACCGTCAACTTAGTTGCAAAACAATCCTCGAAGTCTCACCGAGACTTTTATGAGTAAGGAAGACGGGGACCTTAGCTTTTTAAGTGTCATCCGAAACACTACTCGGCTGGTTATCGTTGAGAATCCGAAGGATTGAAATCTAGGTATACCAAGAATGTTCGGATGGTTACCTATCTCCTCCCTCTAAACGATGCTACAGAAATAAATAACATTTCCATTAACAGTCACGCTGGGATTCGAACCCTCTGGTTCCAAAGGCCAGCGCCTCAACGCACTCGACTACCAACCCAGTGTGGAACACTACTTCAGTTTAGTGTTCTTCCGTTATTCTTTAGAGTTTAGAGCATTCGATAACCGCCAGAAATCTTTTTGTTGGACTCGAGTTATCAAGCGTTTATGTTAGGCATTATTTTTCCATAAACTCATCAATCTATCAATTGTCCAAGTGCACTGTTTTTTCGGATACTGTTATATTCTCTGCTTGTTTGTTATGCTCTGTTGTGTCCGGTGTTCTATACGGTCTGTGCTCTTTCTGTAGAGTGCTTGGTAGCTCAAACAAAAAGTTGTCTTGCCAACTCTCAGAAAATTAATAGATACTTGTACGTTCGGTGCTGGTTATCCAGCGCGTTCGTATTCGATGTGAACTTTTTTCCTGTTGCTCCCATATTCAAAATCTCTTTTGACAGATTCATTCTAAAATCAACATACCCTCCTGGACCGATACATTCTCCTCGAACAATACAATGCGTTTTTTCGAGCAGATGATAACTGTAACGGTTGTAAATCCTCTAGTTGCGTAAGGAATATCCTCGATAGCCTTATTTGCTCCAACTCTGCAATTAGCAGACGACGGCACGGCCGTCAGTTCTCTCCAATATCTTGAGTTATCCTTTCGTTACCGTCGGCAGGCGATATCTTCTGGTTTACGGTGCGACAGGACTTATCCTATGAGTGAAATACGCTCCGCAAATTAAGACGAACGAGGAGACTCTCAAGTACGACGCGACATTGTGAGTCACCATTTTTTTTCGATAATCTTTGTTGTTTAAGATTATTATCTCGTGGACATCGATATGGGCCTTATATACTACATAAATGAACATGAATCTTATAAACCAGATTTTATTCAAAGTCAGTAACTGCTACGACAATGATAAAAAAACGAAGAGTACGTATGAATGGAATATAAGTTGCTGACTATCCAGATAGTCTTTCACAGTATTTGCTTCCTAAGCAAGATAGTTGCAACCTTCGCTCATATAACAGACTAGATGAATAACGCACAATTTTTGCCACAGTAGTTGTTTGAAGCCAACATCTGAATCAATTACTAGGGTTACCTCATTCTAGAACAAGGATAGCAACAAAAGAATCCCCCAGCACTAGTGCGATCTTGGAAAGGTCTGAATTTGAATAAATCGACTTCTAACAAAATTATCAAATCCATTATTCCTAAAAGTTAATGGAAACAATCTAAAATCAAAGTTTTATGTTAAATGATGATAGATTTGCTTCACTGTCGAACTATATTGTTTATTTTCTGGTAATATGAAGTTTCCAAGATTCGAACATAAAAAATTTAACATCAAACATAATGATATAAAGTGAAAGATTTTATCGGCTGTGTGCATGTATCAATAATTCAAACAACTCAGATTTGTATTTCCATGCAAATTATATTTTCTAAAATCATAGCAAAGCGCTTTCGACTGTTACGTCATCATCAGAACTGGAATAACTGTAAAAAGTCTACAGAGACACAAGTCTCTGTAGAGTTTTGAACAGTCAACACGTAATATTCGTTGACAATTTTCAAATTTTCAAATTGTATAACGGGTTTATCCCAATGTTGGAAATACCAAATATTTTTTATATTTTATTGATGTAAAGCATTTTGTAGCAAATGAATAAGTTTGTAATTTTATGGAATTCTTGTAATACCTGACAAGTATGCACTGATGATGACGTAACAGTCGAAAGCGATTTGCTATGATTTTAGAAAATATAATTTGCATGGAAATACAAATCTGAGTTGTTTGAATAATGATATGAAACCTTTCAATTCCACTGAATATAGAGGTTTATCTACTACTATGACCATTTTCTTACTACTTGGGCCAACCATAATATGACTTGTAGTAAAATGATGCGAACAAACTCTAGCGTCCCTAGAAATACCCTTTCCCGATCATATTTTTCCATATATCCACTAACTTTTCATCTCAGGGAAAGTTTTTAAATCGACAAAAATTATTTTGCATATTAGGGAAGGTGAATAATGTTTATACAACGAATGATACGACACTGAGTAACTCACCAGTGGAATGTTGTGTTCTGGTCACCAATTCTAAATCGTCTTTCACACATTAAACAGCGTTTCACCTTCCTTTCAATTCGATTTGAACAGAATAAACAAAGTTCTTGAGTAGAATCCTATTAAAATTTTCACACAAATCTGGAAGTATGCCGTTTTGAACCATCAAACTAAATTTGATTCGCGCTGTCACTGTCAGCGGTCGGTTGATTATCGGTTGAACGAAATTAGCGGCGTTGGCGCATTCACCAAAAATGCCGCAATATCCAGAAATACGTGCCATCTATAAACCACTGTCTTATATGACGAAGATTGAATAAATAGCTTTTGATGCACTTATCTGATTTAGTACTAGATTTAGTACCTACTGAAGGATATATTATATTTGTGATTATCACTTTCAAATGTTACGATGTGGCAACCTCTGTGGGGAAAAACATACGAATTTGAATCAAATGTTGGCTTCAGACAATTTGGGGCGTTACTATTCTAGTGGGTTTGTTGTAGAAAGAGACGTGAGATCATTTATGTATGAAAGAGAGAGAGTATTGGACCTGAGAAACCCTCTTTCGTTTCGATTAAACAATTTATTGCCCTGGAGGGTTTCAAAGCAGGCGCCGTCCCTGGACTTCGGTACACCACTGGGATCTGAAAAAAAATATGTCACTGAAATCACCCCACTTACTATTCATAAGTTTGAGTTACGCAGTCGGTCTAATACAAATAACAACGTGTAACACATAATAACAGGAAAAGTTTTGTTTATTGAATGTAAAGTAGTTAATTTGAATTTATACGCTACAAATTACCGCGACACTCTTATTTAGTGTCTTCTGGGCGGTTTTATTGAATACGAAACGGACTATATTCGCCTTTGTCGGACTCGTTAGTAGAATGCTGAGTTGAATATAAAAATGACACGAGATGAGTAATGTTTGGAGATTTTCTTTCATTAGGCACAACACTAACTGCCTAAGCACCACAAACCCACTTTTGATAGTAGAATTCAACTCACCTTTGAGAATGGGATTCCTCAAGGAACAATTTTGAGACCGGCCCTATTCCTCATCTAATATTCAGCACTGCCTGTTCGAGGAAATTTCAGGTACTTACGATCTGAATCAAGACTTTGAAATAAATTCACTAATCGGTTCTGACATTAGTAAATCATTGGTTCTGTCGAGTCTGAATAAGTTTTACATGCGTTTTTTGTGTTATCAACTTGTATCCACAAAGTGAGTGGTTATAGTTTTCAGATTTCCAGATATAGTTGTATAGTTACTATGCATTTTTTGATACACTAATAATATGACAACAATATCAACCGGTTTCATCTCATCGCAAACATTAATTCCTCAGCTTATACACAACTAGAACAATTTGACCCAAGATTCCTTATTGTTTCATAACACAGCATTGTTCGTACAGAAAATTCATTTTATTTATTGTTGAAACCAGATTTTTCAATATGCATGGTCGAATAAGAAGAACTATGATTCATGATTCATGAAAGATCTTCAAAATATAGATAGCATATTATGTGTTCGAATACCAAACATTTCTTTATCAGGACGCTGGAATATTCTTCCTAATAGTCAAAATACTTGAATAATTCTCGTGAACACTTTGTTTCTCTTGAATCAATTCAATTCCAAAAGCGAGGTTATCAAATTCACTTGATTGTTGAGAAAATTACCAATTCTGCTAGATGAACGTAAAATCTAGGTGATAAATTCATTTGGTTCATCCGGGACATACTTAACAAGATGTCCACTTATCATTTGAAGGAAGAATTTACAGTGGATAAATGGAACGAAGCGTGCCTTTAATTCTGGCGAATTTATATGAAGTCCAGTGGTGTGGCACAAATAACTTTGAGCAAATGCTCTGATTGGATAAAGAAACACGAATCCTTCAAAATGATTTCCGATTTATAGAGCAGAAATGTTTTAATTTCATTCCTGTTGATTTTTATTGACTTGAAGAAACTGAAAATCGTTCAGTGTCTGATAGGACCTAAGCACGCCTCAAGAGGAGCCTGAGTTAATGCCAATTTTGTTTTTTTTATCACTTTTTTCCATTTGGATTGGTGCGATTATCTAATATTTAACTATACTCTGATTTTTACTCATAGGTAGCTGTGACAATGACATATCTACAAACGAATTCATAAAATTATAGTGTCAATATGATTTACCAAGTAGATAGGTACCGAATCGTATAATTTGTTCAGTTTTCTTTGCTGTAATGTTATCCGACGATGAAATGGTAGATTCTACTCCTCCAGAAGTATGCAATTGAGGTTTGATAAAAGAAAATAATAGTATTCCGTTAGTATTGAACAATTGTTCAAATATTACCATCAATAATTATTTTTCCAATATTTCATAAATACAGACCAAAATGTACCCGAATATTTCTGTTAAATGTTCAATAAAATTTGTTCTCTTTGTATTTGTGATAAATCTTTCTTATATGCTTCTTCAGGCACTTGAATTGGTTTCCTGTTAAAATGATTTGTAAGTAGGTAATACAGTCATGCGAAATTAAAAACCGACATACCAATGTTCTTCATGTAGGTCGTCGGAAAAGTATAGTGCAAAACTCGTGCGAAAATTGGATATTTCATACGAGTACGCGTACGAGTATTTCATACGCCTACGGCTCGTGGTCCATCACCTTTTCCGTACTAGTTGCACTAGTATATGTGCAACTAGTGCACTAGTGTGTTTATTTTTCAAAATTTGTTCGTTTAAGTAACGTTGCCCAGTTCATCAACCTACTATGAAACCATCGACAATGCTTGGCTTCTCTCTCACCGATACCTTTAACTTGTCTGACCCCGTCCAATTGACGTATAGTCGGCGCCTGGAGTTAAATTAAGGGTCGGAATTATTGAGACTAAATGCCTAATAGGTGTGCGGTAACTACAGGGTCATTCACCACATCCGCTTTCGTAACAAGTGAATAAATTCGGAGAACAAACCGAAAACATACCGGATATAAAGTCTGAGGCTGTCTGATAAAATAGGTTAATAAGCTTTGTACTAAAGGAATTTTAGATGTCGATTGGTGTATTTATTGGTGTATTTACTGTTTCGACTTCGGCTTCTTGTTCTGGAGGCCAAAATAAGTGAGTAGCTCCAAAATCTGAATGCCTTATTATTGTTCCTAAAAACTGGTATTGGACCTTTTTGAGCAAGAAAAAGAAGAACATTACTTCATCCTAAAATTGGCTCGCTGACAGAGAAAAAACTGAAACAAAAGAGCATCGAACGACTTCTATAAAGTAGCGACCTCCATGGTTCCAGCCTTCTAGGTTTTCATTTAGAAAGACATTATCTAGTCTCTTCGCATTCACTTCCAGACAGCGTAGTTCCATCTCAAAATTGACCTTTCATAAGACTTCCATGTTAAAAAAATTGAATGAGTGTCTACCGCCTAGACAGTGATTTTAACCTCACTAAAGTTGTCTATTGCAGACAGTGGGAAGGTCTTTATCAAGCGGTGAAATTCACTCGTATACAGGACACACACACAAGTCACCAATCGAAATCATTCATTTCATTATGTGATAATGAAGGCATTCTTGAAAAATGTCGATACTCGATATGTCCAACTCGCACACACATAAGGGTATGGCATGGCCTTACGTTATATTGTTCGGCAGATAAAAGTATCGACATTTATTATGGTTGTCCGTGTTTTTTATATGCTGTATGTGTGCTGAAGAATGCGCCTGGTAGATTTATTGTGTTTAATTGTCTTCGCCGTAGATGGCATGGAATTGATAGGGGGACATGTCTGACATGAAACAGGCGAGTATGATGTTAACAGTTGATCAGTTGAGATGCTCGACTTGTTCGTAATGACGGAATGAGTTATATATTTTTTCTATTTATCTTATAACTCGAGTTTGGGACTTTCAATACATACCAAAAAGATCGATCAGTGTTTAATGCAATAATTCCGAAATAATATTCAATAATGTTAAAATAATGTACTCGCTCCTTTTGTGTTTTACATGTATTTTCATTTAACAACAAGGTACAGAACGCAAATACTCGATAATAAAATAGACTGGACAATAAAACTAGAAGACATGGATTGCCGTGGACTTTGAAACTGTCAGTATCAGTATAAGTAGGGGAGGTCGAAAGTCTGAATGGAGGATTTTGTTGTGGGGACCATTTGGGTTGTGAAGATAAGATGCTAAGAAGAGAAAAGATAACATGGTATACTGATGGATCCAAGATGGATTAAAGTAGTGGGAGTTACAGGGCCAAATTTCACGCTCTCAAAACCCCTTGGTATAACACCCCAACCATCTTTCAAGCAGAAGTATACATGCTATAGAGATAATATGTGCCCAGGAGTGCCTCGAAAGGGACACTCGAAGGGCAAGAATCAGATAGCCAAGCAGCACTAAAAGCTCTGAAGTCATACACTTGTGAGTCTAAGCTGACTTGAGACTGTAAACAATCCCTGAGACAACTGGCAGCGAACAACCAGGTCACTTTGATGTGGGTGCCAGGTCATAAGGGCAAATACACAATTTCTCGGCCCAGAACCCTTCTGTGGACTCGCCAAGGCCCACTTGAGAAAAGAGTTCCGACGCTGGGAAGCGGATAAAATGAAATCTCACTGGAATAAAGTGCCAGGACAAAGACAAGCGAAAAGGCTAGTGAGCCTTTCGCCAAGGAAAGCTAAACAGCTTCTCGAGTTGGACAAAAAAGACTTGAAACTAGTAACAGGACTACTCACTGGACACTGCCCTCTAAGGTATCACCTCAAAAAGATGGGTAAAACAGAGAGTGATAGTTGCCGCTACTATACGAGAACTTTGCTGAAACTGCAGAACATTTGCTTTGCGAATGCCCAGCACTCTTCTGCAAGAGGCTCAAGTTTTTGGAAAGGGCCTTCTTGAAAATGCAAAAATAATTGTGACATTAAAATACTCGAGCCCTTGATGTCCTTGTTGTGCTGATTCATAATCTGACAATTATGTAGAAGCTTTTCCTTAATCTGAATATTTGAAATTTTATTATTGTATTTTTCGGTATTTTTAATAACTAGATATTTTTCAGAGTACAACACAGCAAAGCGTTGTACACAATGAGTATCATGGCAACAGAAAGTATGGGGATGGTACGAAAGAGTGAGAAATAGAGAAAATGTGAGAAGGAAAGATATGTGCGGAGTGGAACAATTCAAACTATTTCGGCTTGTGTAAATCGTGAGATTTTTGAAATGCACACTTTTCATTTTTTTCATCTTAAAAATTTTCAAATACTATGGACCGATTTTTAACTTCGCGGAATTTATTTTGCTTCTTTTTTCCTATATAAAGCATTTCTCCAAGTATCAAAATCGTGAAATCAATATTTTTAATCCTCCAACTTCCGAACGGATGGACCGATTTTTTCCATCGGATTCTTATTTTTTTATTGCAATGACCGAGACATCGTCATTCACATTGCATAGTAATTCTAATTGACGATTACCCTTCAGTTTGTTATCGGCTTATCGGCAAACAATCCTTCATTCTCGAAAAAACATTCCCCCTACTCAAACTCATCGAGATAATTTGTAAGCTGCGTCCCCAGAAAATATAAGAAGCCTCCATTCATGGCAATCTAAATCGACTTGTCATTCTTCGAGAGTCAGATTAAAATTCAATCAGTACTTATCACGAGAACTGAAGAGCCTTGCATTGGGATGACGATAAGAAAGCGCGTCTGAATTAATCTTCGCCAGAGCATCATGTATTTTTTTTTCTGCGAGAATAGATGTCGAGAAGGACACCATAAGTTGTCGCATATCTCCGATTAATGATTCCATCTGATAGCCCCAACGTCTGGGAGGTATACTAATGAATACTCATCTCGAGAGGTATCAAAAATATGGCGTGCCAAATTTGAAATTCCTAATAAGGCATACTGTTTTGTTTTTCAGAAACTAGCTCATATTTCCATGGTATTGTTTTTTAAAATTAAATTTATATCTATTGAAAAATATGCAGAAGTTTTAGCCGTGGCATTAGAAATTTTCATGGCATTTGATCGAGTTTGGCACCAGGGACTCCTCGCCAAGCTTCCATCTTATGGTTTGCCCCCTCAGCTGTGTTATCTGCTTGCTAGTTTTCTCTCAAACAGGTCCCTCCATGTAGTGGTCGATGGAGTTACATCTGATACTTTACTCATAAATGCTGGTGTTCCGCAAGGATCAATTTTAGCACCAACTCTATTTCTATACTTCACATCAACGATTTGTTGGAAGCAACTTCATGTCCTATACACAGCTTCGCGGATGATAGTACCCTCCATACCGCTTTCTCTTCCAGGGCTCCTATATCGGCCCATCAAACCAGAAATGAACGAGGAAGAAATATTAACAAAATGAATGTGGCAACAATTCTCGAGTGGGGATCTAATAACCTGGTAGAATTCAATGCAAACGAAACACAAGCATGTCTTTTCTCTAGAAAAGCCAATTTTTTTGTGCCAAACATAATTCAGTCAGGAGTAACCATACCATTGAAGTCATCCATTTCGATGCTTGGCGTTACTATCAGCAATAACCTTTCTTGGGAAAATCACGTGAGGTCCATTGCCAAAAGTGCATCCCAAAAACTTGGATTTCTGTTTCGACCCAAGAGCTATTTCACTCCCAGTCAGCTACTTATGATTCATAAGGCACAGATTCGACCTGTCCTGGAATACTGTTCCCATATTTGGAGTGCGGCACCTAAACATATCCTGAAACTATTGGATTCTGTCCAAAAAAGGGCAATTCGTCTTGCCGGTGATGCCTCGCTTACAAGATATTCACATGGGCGATGCTTTTCTGAAATATCAACAATCGTTCCTTCATTAGCAGTCTCTTCGAGATCAACTCGCCAAGTTCAGTCTTCACACCCCTTCGTGTTCACTTTAGAGACCTGCAGAACGTCCTTTTTCGAAGACTCGTTCATCCAACGAACATCGAGACTTTGAAACTCATTGCTTAGGGAGGTGTTCCCCGAGGCATACGATCTCCAGAAATTTAAGAAGAACACCAACTCCTACCTTCTTTCCCTTGATTCTCACGATGTTCTTCGAACATTACAGGATAACCCTTTTTGTGAGAACCAGAACATAAGAAAAAAAATAGTGAGGTTTGAATTGAATGTTATCCTTAAACCCAATCTTCACGACAACTTTGGCCTGTAAAGTTCAAAGAGTCGAGATCAATGAAGACCCTGACCTTATCAAATTTAAAACAATTTGCTACTTCAGCTCCTAATTTGGAAAAATTATTACCCTTTGTGCACCCCGTGGATGACAAGCGTTCCCATTTTCATTTTACCTGCTCCAATTAACATTTTAATAAATCCGAGTCAACCTTTTTCTCCGGCTAGTTATGACAACAAATTTCGATTATTTCCTCGGGTAAAAACTGAAGCTGCCAGCCCACCCATTACTGAGGCGGGCTCATCGCTACTGGAATTCACTCCAGATTACATGGTCAATTACCAATTAGACATACCTGCTAATTATCTCTGGCAAAGACTCCGAATGCCGTATCAGACCACTTTGCCACCGTTCACAAAAAGCCTGGTGACTCCATTTCGCTGCTAATCCCGCTTAATACGGGAAATTTGAGTTAATGGCCTACACTTAGGGCAGTTACGTTGACGGACCTTCGTGATGCGTCGCATTGCCTTTTGGTCTCGATACAGCTACATACTACGTCCTTCAACTTTGTGCGCAAATCAAGGGATATGTAAGAAAGCGTATAAGGGCCATCGAGATTTTTTTATATTTTTTCCGACTTTAATCTCGGAATTTTCTACTTTGAACACGGAATTTCCGACTTTGAACTCGGAATTATTTCTTCCTACGATAACGTATGAAAACGTCAATAATCACACTGTTTTGTCATTCAGAAAGTAGCTCATATCACCATGGTATTGTTTATTTGAAAGAAAAAAAGCATTAGTGTTAATATGAAAAATATCACAACGGTTGCCTGAATTGATAGAAATAATTAGGTATATTGTGAAGGTACTCACTGTCAATATAAACGTTCTCAAATCAAATTCATATTATTTATTGAAATTTCTGTCTCGTTTCGAATTATATCGAGAATTCTTTATCTATTAATTTCAATGTGTCTGATACGTAACCTCTGAATTCACTTTAAAACTGAAACCTATACTCTTTGCTGAAACTATTTCGATGCTGATGATAGCGGGTTAGATCATTTAAAAGAGTACGGCTACAGTTTTATTCGCGGCTTGCTGCTTGCATCAGTTTGATATCACAGTATCACCAAAGAGAGTCAAGGACGCACTAACTCGTACGCGCTTGCGCACTACATGTACTTCTATAATTGTGTATTCCTGGTTGCGTGATTACTGGCGCTAGCAGGCGTATGGTGTCAAGTTTATTTATGTACGCTGGTGTCCATATCAATAAAATTTGTCCAAACTAAACTAACTCAATCAATCAGTAATTCACATTATGAGGAATTGTCGGAGAAGTATTCAAATATCATCTTGAATATAGAAATAAACAGTACTTGAAATTGAATCAAGACCATTTGAAATTCTAGAGACCGCTCAATTTACATTTTTGACAAGACTTCCCTCAAAATGAAAGAATTCGGAGTCGTAGGGAAAATAGTGTACAAAACTCGTTGGAAAGTGCATTTCCTTCACTCGTTACGTTTCCGCACTCACCGCTACGCGGCTAGTGCTAAACGACTACTCGTGTGAAATATGTCATTTTCCACACTTGTTGTGTAGTATTTTCCGAATTCAAACTCGGAATTTCCGACTTTAAACTCAGAATTATTTTCTTCCGACTTTTTCTAGCTTCAACTCCTTTCCTTTTCAACGTGATGTCCAAACACTGGTACACGCATATCAAGCATTCCGCGCTGTTAACAGTATAATTCGATTCTGAGCGGTATGTAAATGAATGCATTTCATGTATGTTTAGGCCCTATCTGATGATTGATTTAAGCCTCTTGGTGCTACCTCGGCATGCCTCGCTGCGTCGAAGTATCCCTGGCATTCGTTGGAGATCCGTATCGAGGCTAGTCTGTCTGCACTACCAAATACCAACCGAGAAAAAGTAGCTACCGCTTTTTAATTTATTATTGGGATTTCTCGAAATCACCGCGTCCTGTCACGAGCCAACCATGGACCTAAATCAAGAGATTGCATCTGATGTTTCGCCTGATTTCCAAATACACCCAGCGTATTTCTGACGGCCACGAAGTTATCAATTGTTGAGTCAATGCCAGGTAGTGACTAGCAACTGACATACTGGGTGTCCAACATGAAAACAGAGCGATTTGAAGGTTGGACCTCGAAAAAGAATGAAGAAACTGCTTACTATACTCCTCAATTCTTTGAGAACACAGTAGAGTCTTGAAGAAATTATTGGATCTCATAACGCTACAACCGGGCTGAATTTTATGTATAATAAATGACCGTACCAACCACAAAGGAAGAAATATTTCCGCGTGAATTGAGTTTGAGCAAGTCATTTATATAAATGGAAAATAGTGTTGGGCCCAGTACTGTTCCCTGTGGAACTCCAGAAATTACAGTTATCGATTTAGACATACTGTTTCCTATCCCAACGTGAATAGTGGACTCATCTGATAACTGAATATTTTTGGTAACATTCGTGATGATCTAAAGACTAGATGCATGGTAAAATGTGTTGATACATCTATAAGATATCTACGCCTATGGTGCTATTTTCTTCATTATACGTGGAGAAAAGCTCCAAGAAGAAGGCTTGCGTTAAATCGCACTTTATGAAAGAACAGCTGCAATAATTTCTCCAAATATGTGCGCACTTATACATATAGTTTTCCAGAAATGGTTAACAATTTCCATATTCTGCTATTTGAATGCTCAGGACAATGTTTGTGCTTTCATATATCGTAAAGGCAAATAGACTAGAATGCACCGCTAGGAATGTGTCACACAGGGTGTATAGAAAATTTACGGGCATATTTCTTGGTCAGATGAAGAGTTTGCATTTTAAAGTTCTTTGAAACTAATGTTTCGTTTGACCAAGAAGGTGGAATTGAGAAATATACAAAGTGGTCTAGGAAAAATATTTTGATTTCGAAACATTCTGTACATGAGTACGTTTCCTCTTGGTGAAGGTAAACTCTTCAACTCGAATGTATTCACAATGAGAAATGAGAAAGGTTTATACAAAATATAAATGTTTGTGAGGATAGATTTGTCTTAAATCGAACCGCTAATAAACGCAAAGGTGTGATGTTAACGTTTAAATTGCTATATTTAGTCATGTCACTCACAAAATCCTGAGACCCTCTATAACCTCACCTGACCGCTCTGTAATTATCATAATAACCGTTTTTTCTCGAATTCTGAACTCATAATCAGAGGTTATAAGGCGATAATCCCAAGTACAATAACCCTCGACTTTTCTATTGTTTTTCATGTGTCAATTCCACTTCAAATGTGTCAAAGACAGATGTTTATGTTAATATATGATATTTGACAAATGAGACACAAGATCCTCATCATAGTAGTGGTTGAAATAATTTGTTTTCATCTTTAATTCAATTACTTCCCTGCCACACTAATTTTTAATTTCACCAACCCTGAATATTTATGGTACCTAGAAGATCATTCATCATTTGAAAGAAGATCTAACTGTCTTTCAAGATATTCCATAACATGCATGTTCCCTTTGAAAAAATATACTTTTCACCATTCTGTAACTGTAGGTTTAATAAAAAAATAACGAATCTGTATAATGGAGAACGAATTTCCATTGACATATGATATGTTCAAGATTTCTTCCATTGTTTGATTTAGTTATATTCTGTGAGTTTCAGAAGATTTCATTTCTTTTAGAAAATAATGTTCACGTTCATTTTATTTGATTTCTGATGAGACATATTGAATATTATTGCTTCATTCGTAGTCAGTTTATAATTATAATGGGTATATCAACATCAATATAGGTGGATTTTGAGAAATTTCGATCGGCAGCGAAAAAAACGTAATAAGTAACGCGTAATGTATCAACTGTTAAACAACTTCTTTGCCGCTGGTATGAGTTTTGATCAGAGTCATTCCCAACTTCGTCCATTCCAGATGACGTTACTCGACGTTACTGTCCGGGAACGTCATTGCATCGTTCTGAACTCGTTTTTTGGGGTCATCGCGGCCCATGGGAGTATCAATGTCTCGGAAATAATTATAGCCGATCCCCCATCTATCATTAACAAACCCCTCGGATGCCGGGCGACCCATATGAAAATCAATCGTTAATATCTTCATCGGATTTTTATCTCGGCAAACTTACTTCGAGGCCCTGAGGCCGGCCGAACGATGCGAGATAAAATACGAAATAACCATCATCTCGTATGCATATCATAAGTTAGGACACCCGCATAAAATGGGATGAACGCCTCGTGTGTTGGCCGCCTATTGAAAAAAATAATTATTGTTCTGGTCGGGAATGATCGCGTGATAGAAGACTTATTGGTCTCGGGATCTATCAACATAAAGTAACGTCAGTCGTAACGAACAAACCTAGTAACGAGTCTCAAGTTTCGACTTGCCTCACATTATTTCAGATGGTAATTAACGGCGCAGGTTACGATGAGAAAAGATATCGCGGGCAGTTTTCATCATATGCCACAGAACAGTGGCGCGCTAGTGGATTCTGATGCGATAATTCGGGCAGATTGCCCGGGAGAGTCAAATTTGCGCATGCCACTTAGACTTTCTTCGATGCCGCATTGTTTTGACCAATGCATCAGGTCCTGGTGACATTCTAACGTTCATCAAACGTTACTATATATACGTCATACATGCTCTACACGACAATTTGTGGACTTTCTTCGATGCCGCAACGTTTTGACCAATGCATCACGTCCTGGTGACATTCTAACGTTCATCAAACGTTCCTATATACGTCATACATGCTCTACACGACAATGTTTGGACTTTCTTCGATGCCGCATTGTTTTGACCAATGCATCACGTCCTGGTGACATCCTAACGTTCATCAAACGTTCCTATATACGTCATACATGCTCTACACGACAATGTTTGGACTTTCATCGATGCCGCATTGTTTTGACCAATGCATCACGTCCTGGTGACATTCTAACGTTCATCAAACGTTCCTATATACGTCATACATGCTCTACACGATAATGTTTGGACTTTCATCGATGCCGCATTGTTTTGACCAATGCATCACGTCCTGATGACATTCTAACGTTCATCAAACGTTCCTATATACGTCATACATGCTCTACACGACAATGTTTGGACTTTCATCGATGCCGCATTGTTTTGACCAATGCATCACGTCCTGATGACATTCTAACGTTCATCAAACGTTCCTATATACGTCATACATGCTCTACACGACAATGTTTGGACTTTCATCGATGCCGCATTGTTTTGACCAATGCATCACGTCCTGGTGACATTCTAACGTTCATCAAACGTTCCTATATACGTCATACATGCTCTACACGACAATGTTCTATGTGTTGTCAACGTTTTGCCGTCCTATTCATACGTTATGCGTTACGTCCTAGAGGCACTTCAACGTTTTCAACCCTGCGTCTCACTTATAGTTATTCACATATGCGTAATGTTCTGCGAACACAACGTTTCTCTAACGTTTCTCAGTCGTTGTCACTCATGCGTTATGTTTTTTATATTCATTCATTTATCAAGCTCCATGACACTGTGAAGTTTCTTGTACAGCTGGTTTTCTAGGTATGCAAGCAAGCGTCACTTTTTATGACGTTTGTTCAACGTATCATCATGGATTGTAGAATTAACCGCGTCTTTGCATCAATGCCGTTATCTGATATTCATTCAACGTTTCTTCATCATTTTCTGATATTTCCACATATGCGTCATGCTCTTCGGACGTTCATTAAACGTATTCATATGACATCACGTCCTATTACATCATCTAATGTTATGTTTCACTTTTCGACATTTATTCAACATTCTCACGCATACATAATTTTCATTCAACATTCTTCATTGTTGTAATACATGCGTTAACGTAACTCGTCCAAATATGTGTAACGTTCTACGATTTCATATAGACACTATCTGATGTTCATTCAACGTTATGCAACAGTTTTCTAAGCTTCAAACGATTACCATTTCTCAGTAATGCTGTTTGATGTTCATTAAATGTTTTGCACACCGTTTTTCAAACGTTTTCACGTATGACTGAAAAAAATTGTTCACGCCATGATATGATATCTGATGTTTCCTCGACGTTTCACAATCGTTGAGGCTTTCGTGATGACTTTTTCCTCGTGTCAATCATAAACAACTTTTTCACACAAGCCACAAACTTTGACAAGAATTGATGATATTTGCAAAATCGTTAAGAAGTAATGGTGAAACATACGATGATTCTTTAATGAAGCAGCTCTACAAGATAAAAAGTTAATCAAAGAAAGTATTGTAGTCAAACATCTTCGTAAATGTAGTTTCGAATCATTTTGGTCATTTAACAAACAATATATCAAACAGATATGCCCGTTCTTATAATGAACGTGAAGTAATCCTCTAATTTGAGCCGAAATGAGGAGGGGATTAAAAACGACTTGATATACAAAACACATTTTTTATGGCGTGTTGAATATATTATTAAAACAAATGGTGAATGGTAACGGGGATATGTTTTCAAATCAACGACCATCTTCCGTGAAGAATGTTTCAGTGTCGAAATGTGGATGTGCTTATACATATGCTCAACCGTTAGATATTCCTTCATAACTCCCCATAAATCTCAGAATAACTCAGACTATCATGATGGTATATTAGCTACAAGAATCGAGATACACTGGCCTATTAATCTTTCTCATCATCAATATGTTTATTAGCTTCATCCAACACTAAAACAGCACCAGATAAATTTTTGTTACATTTATAAACAGAAAGTTTGGTTCTTGTCGAGGAATTTCGTTTTCAAACAGAACTTTTACCGAAGAAACCAGCAAAATTGTAGACTTCAACGTTTTGATGATACAGCAGCACTTCTACTTGTTTGAAGAAGGTGGCCAACAAACATGCGCTTCAACATAATGTAAGGACCTAATTCCCCAAATTCCAACAGTGCCTGCCCATAAGTACCGGCCATGAAGCAAGAACCAAAGCAAACAGACACATTATGACTACTCAAAAGTATCGTTTCAATTTTGTTAGCGATTTTATCGCTGTGCAAGATGAAAGAGAAGGTTCCCACGGTCATACGGTAGTGTTTAAAGAGATAAACAAATATTTCGGTTAGGTGTTCTCATTGTTGAGTAATTATGAAGTTTGCTTGTGTTTGAACAAGTTAATATTGTCATTTACCAATCCCATATTCACTTCGGTTGTTTATTTACGTTATGCGACATTCGTCGTCAAAAAATAAAAAGAAATCACTTTCAAGTGGATTTGATAGTTTTGTTCTCGTTGAAACCCGAATAAATTGACTTTCTTATGCTTTCAAGTTCCAAAACCATTGTGTCAGTAAAAAAAAGTAGGATATCTAAAATCATTTGTATCGGTAGCAATGGCCCTGTCACATTTTTGAATATGGGAGTACCGCAGGGGTCCATCTCTGGACCTGTATTATTCACATTGTATGTTAACCAAATTGATTATGTTCTGGAAGAAATAAACCTATTACCAAAGTCTATACAAATGACTCTTTTATGATTGTATCTGCAGATGCTTAGTTTGAAGGTTGAATTCAACATTAACCAACACTTTTCTTGCTGATGTTTCTCAATACCTTGAATCTTTCTCTGTTTGGATTCCTGTCGAACTTGAACTGAATGTACTCTTCGAATGCAGCATTTCAAAGATACTCAGGAATCAGGATTTCAGAACCATTCTATGGTAAGTCTTCCAAATGCGTCAATAGACTGTGTACTCCATTGTTGCTTGTTGCTAAGTCAATCGTGGACATTGTTTCCAGAGCTAGATTCTTTCAGGATTTCGTCCAGAGGCAGCTTTGAGCTTCGCCAATCTGAGAAGAGCTTTCAAGGTCTTTTGCCTCCATTCCAAGTTCTCTTTGCTTGATCACTATTGGATGAGTTCAATCACCGCGATGTAACTGCAAGGCATCATTGATGATATTTGTGATGCTCAACTTGCACACATCACTGAATCGACAGGATTCGTTTGAATGTCTAGTATGGTGAGATAATACTTCCATCCCAGGATTATTTCATCAACAAGAATGTGTTATGCAACCCTGCTTTTTCAAGTTGGCCTATACAGGGTCGTAACTTCATTTCTTCTTTTACTGGGTTCGTGAATATTTAAGTAGGAGAAACAATGGTGGTTGTAGACATATAAAGACGATTATCTCCTTCATCATTTGAATCCATCAGACAAGTATAGTTGGCAAATAATAATAGGGTTTATTTCTTCTACTGTTTTATAAATTCACGTTCACTTTACGAGGTGAGCACTGAGATTATACGATCTGAGGAGCTTTGTCTGAGTTGAGCAACTCATCAATTGCTGTACTGCCACAGATTAGACAACTTTACAAATGAAACAGTCAGAGAAAAAGAATAAAATCAGAGAGAGATGTCGAAAGCGCGTGTTTTGTTTACATCGAATACATCGTTGTCATCATTTTGTTGGTTATGTTACACATGTTTTCGTTTAACACGATTCACGATTCAGTATTTTGGATGGGTTTATATATACTTAGAATGTCAAACATATTTCCCATAAACTATAATTCAAAAGGAAAAGTAATGAAGGTTTCGAGGATTATCACATCACAAATTAAACAACCTGTATATATAGCTTCATTGTCTAGAATGTGAATCAGGTACAATATTATGTTTATGCATGTTCATTGGCAATCATGACTGCATATATAAAGATTGCAAATCATTTTCAAATAAATCGGGAAATATCAAATTACATTGTTATCCTAAGGACGGAAAACAGTCAGTACTTTTATTGGGTGATATTATTGACTTCGATCAAACTTCTCCATTTGATGGGAATATCACAATTTTTGCTATACCTATACACATTTCGAGTTGAGGAATTTAGATTCTGATCATTTATTAGATAATTGAATTGTGTTCCATTTTTCTTGATCAATAAATAGGCTACATTCAAAATATTCCAATTTCATCGTAAAATTTATTCAGAATCCATATCACTCCTAATAGAAACTAATTTCTGAAGACAACTTGTTCATAATAAATCTCTCAGAAGTAGGTAACCTTTCATCACAGATCTTTTATATTGGTGTTGATGATGCATTACTAAAATAGCCATATATTGCATATCATTAGTTCCAGCGGTGACAGACCGGAAACTACGATGCGCAAAATTTAAAGGTCCGAGGTCAATGGAAACGGATGTCGGTACACAAAATGGGCTCATCTGTGTGATTCTTCAATCTGTGGCACTGCTAACTGACCGACTGCTAATCTGAAATCACTAACTCTCTGAACTCTGATTCTGGTTTCTGAGGTTTCATAGGAATTTTTCATGAGAAAATTGTTGGAAGCTCCCATTCCAGAATTATTCCAAGTCATGTCATGATCTACGCTTCATCGAGTGACTTTATTCAGACTCTATTCCTCAGTTTCGATGTGTCGCCATCCTGGTAAGTTCAGTCTATAGTCATCGTGCTGTGCTTCGTCTTCGTTCTCATGTCATGCTTGATTTCCAGTTCATAACAAACGATCCTCAAGTGTTGTGTCTTTCGTGAAAAGCTCCAGTGAGGTTACTGAAGCTCTCACCAAGTGGCACCTTTCAAACAATCAATACTTTGAATGGCGAGCATCGATAAGAGACCTGTAATAACCGTTTTCCGCCATCGGCGCTTTCCGTTCGAGGATAGCAGGAGATGGCAGACGGGCGGCTTTTTCTTTGATTGATAATCCAGCGTGCACCGAGCGCACAAAAATGCCTGACGTGTTCGTACCACCATGAAAAAGTTTCTGTCATAATTTCAAACGTACACATACATAACTAAAAGTGTCAGACTATAATAACAGTCTAGAGGGCATTAGTATGTCATTAATAAACTGGGCGTTCTGTTCCCCCGGTCCATAAGTCAGTTGTAATTTATTGGACGCTTGAGATGCGCGGACGTGGAGTCGTTCGTCACTTAACGTACGCCCCTGTTTTCGATGCTCACGTAGATCCATTATATGCAAGAAGTGGATGGCTCGGGGCAGAAATGCTACATCCGTTCACGTGCTGCCATTGGCGCCCGCACCTTTCTTCCCTCTGTAGTTGCACTTTGTCGCCTTTAGGGGTGGGCGATACAGATTTGAAAATATCGATCATCGATAATCAACATTTATCGATATTATCGATTTAATCGATTTTATCGATATTTTCGATATTTTCGATATTTTCGATATTTTCGATATTTTCGAAATTATCGATACCATCGATCATTTATCGACTACATTAATAACGATGTTATTAATAAATCGATACTTTTTCGATCGCTCACGTTGAAACAAGAAAAAATCGAAAAATATTTCTGTATTTTGTACGTGAAAATGGAGAAACTTTTGAGAAGTTTCAGAAAATCAGGGGTGGGCGATAACGATTTGAAAATATCAATTCATCGATATTCAAAATTTATCGATATTATCGATTAACCCGACACCCTGAGGTTAAAAGGGTTCAAGATTATATATATATATATCGATTTTATCGATATTTCCAGATTTATCTCTATCATCAATAATTTTTTGACTATATTAGTATTGATGTTACTTGATGAATCGATACTTTTTCGATCTATCACGTTCAACCAAAAAAATAATCGAAAAATGTTTTTGTATTTTGTGCGTGAAAATGGAGAAACTATCGATAAAGGATTCAGAAATTCAGGAGTGGGCGATAACGACTTGAAAATATCGATTTATCGATAATAAAAACTTATCGATATCATCGATATTCTCAGAATTATCGCTATCATACTATCGATGTTATTGATGAATCGATACTTTTTCGATCTCTTCCCTTAAAACAAATATTTTTGTATTTTGAACGTGAAAATGTGAAAAAATTCATTCATTGATAGTCAAAGTTAATCGATATCTTCGGAATTATCAATATTAGTGATACTATCGTGATGCTATATAATTATCTATTATTAACGATATTATCGATAAATCTATCATTCATTTGTTGGGGGTAATACCACAAGAGCTCAGATTCAGCAGGCAATTTTTTGTGGTTGTTTTCGAATACTTACTTTGATTGGCAATTCAACGACATAATCACTCAAGTTACGCTCTCCTTTTTTCTGGAAATAATACAAACGGTGGATTTACAAACTAATACAATTTGAGAAGTACTGAAGTATATCACAATAAAAGTTTATTGAATTATATGCAATCGGATCAACAATACACCACAAATCTAATATTAGAAACTATATACTATCTTCGAAAAATAAAAAGCCATGAATTGAAGAGTATCAATTATGTATTTTTTTATTCCTAGTATAACCACAGATTAGAAAACATTACAGATGAGACAATCCGCTCATTTTGTTCGATGTGGCGACATCCGTTTTCATTGACCTCGGACCTTTAAATTTTGCGCATCGCAGTTGCCGGATAGTCGTTGTCACCGCTGGAATTACTGATGTTCAATGTTGCCATTTTAGTAATGCATAATCAACACAAATATAAAAGATATGCGATGGAAGGTTACCTAACAAATTGTCATCAGATATAAGTTTCCATCAGAATTCAGATTATTATGAATGAATTTCACGATGAAATTCGAATATTTCGATATTAGCCCATTTATTGTCAAAAATGAAACATGATTCAATTTTCTAATAAATGATATAGAGCGTTATATGTATAGCCAAAATGGTTATAGTCTCGTCAAATGGAAAAGTTTGATTTGATAATATCACTCAATTTAAGTACTAAACTGTTTTTCGTCCTTTGAAAAACAATGTAATTTGATATTCTCAGATTTCCTTGAAGATGATTTGCAATCTTTATATACCTACACAGTAATGATTGCCAATAAACATATTATTGTACCTGATTCACATTCCAGATAATGAAGCTATATTGTTCAATCTGTGCTGTGATATATCCTTTTTTTATGGAAAATGTGTCAATCAATGTAAACACATAAACTCATCCGAAATACTGGATCGTGAATCGAGTAAAACGAAAACATTTGTAACATAACCAACTAAATGATGAAAACGATGTAAACAAAACTCGATCAATATTTGTGCAACTGCGCATATGACTGGACCTTTAAATTTTGCGCTTTCGACATCACTCTCTAATTTCATTAACTCTGTCTGACTGTATCATCTCTAAGGTATTCTAATCTGTGGTATAACTTCTATTATTGATGATGGTATTAGTTTCACTTATAATATACATATATTTGTTTCAGAAAATCAAGACAACGAAGATTTTGTATCACACCGTTCTAGAGGAGAAGAACAGAATGAATTCGCATGGATATACGTCGCTATCAGTTAATTTAAAGGTAACATTTTTCATACATGAGATATTTTTTTATGCAGAACGATAGAAATAATAAAAATTAGGTAATTTATTAAGTGAATTTATAAATTATATTGTAAAAAATTCTGAAAATCAATGTGTGGTTTACTTTTCCTTCAGTAATAGGGAATATACCCTCTAAACATGAATATTTCTGAGTACCAATATTTAAATAGTCAAGGAATATTATCCATTATTTTTCATGTATCAACTAATTTTGTCAGGATTCTGAAATTTCCTCAGGAATACTCGTGAAATCAGGAGTTTTTATAAAAAAAATTCAGAGTGTGATATTCCTCCAATCTCCTGTCAGACGTATATGGTGTGTTACCTTATAAGTGAACCATTTCCATTTGAACAAATTCAAATCATAAATTATTTTCAACAGCACTGATTTCGTCGAAATAAATGTATTCCTGTCCCTTTTCAGAAAGCAGTGAATAACTCCAACAAAATAAGTTATATTGTTTCAATATCTGTGATCATCGCATCAATTTCTCAAATAGATCGTCCAACCTGTCGAAAGCCGATCTACAATTCACTTTTATTCGAGCATAAATAAGGTTTTTAATGCTGCATTTTACGGGTACGCTGTCCGGCTCAGAACCGGTTAACTTAACCAATAAATAGCAGTTCGAACACTTCGACGTATATTAAGCCCCAAATATCCTAATTTGGATAGACAAGATATTGAAATGGCATTTCATTCTTATAATCGATGCAGCCGAGTGTAAATTGCTCACGAGATATTTTAATTCGGCGAATACTGATGAAGGCGATGCGTGCAGCCAATGACAAATCAACTTGAAGCCAATAAAATACGAGCCGATGGTACAGCGAAAGGAATTGACAAAGAGGCTGCTACCGTTTGCTTAGGGATTTTTTCCATATCTAGTAGAAATTTCCATGAACCACAAATACGCTGATAGATTAATATACCATGCACCATATAGATCCGAATCCATCCGATAGTCCAGTCATTTGGTAGGTTAACCTGGAAAGTTTTTCAGAAGTTTTTAAAATTGGTGATTTTATGAATTTCAACTTTGCCACCTCGTATATTTGCCGCTAAAGCCGCAATATTGAAAAAATAGCGCCTGAGGTCCTGACTGTTTCAGTGTCAGTAAACACTGTCATTTCATTCACCACTGTAGGTGTTATGTGACCTTTCCCATATAGGTGTTTTTGATAATCAAACCGAGTTGTGAGTAACACTGGTGTTAGTGCTAAATTTAGTAGAATTAACAATTTGGCGATGTTCTTTATGCATTTGCAAAAGTGCG
The DNA here is from genome assembly GCA_029955515.1 of Chrysomela aeneicollis. Taxonomy (NCBI): domain Eukaryota; kingdom Metazoa; phylum Arthropoda; class Insecta; order Coleoptera; family Chrysomelidae; genus Chrysomela; species Chrysomela aeneicollis. The sequence continues at coordinate 1,902,823 of JARUHQ010000014.1, read as the reverse complement.
ATTTCGCGCAGTGGTGTGATTTTCTTGATGCTGATCCTGAACAATTTATTTGACATTTCTTGATATTTATTTCTCCAAATTACATCAGAACCGGCTTTCTAATAACACTTGATATAAGCTTTGGATTTAATTTGGAGAAAAGTAATACGACAAAAAGCAGATTCAATAATGTCATGGCTCTTATGATCTTCTGCCCAGTGAAACAAATAACTGTGGTAAGTCCTTACCTTCAAAATATAAATATCAAATAAAGTGCCCATATTCGAAAAATTCAGCTCTGAGAATGTTCGAACGAAAATTTCTAGATTGCAGAAAAATTAAACCAATAGGAAAATATTCGTATATCGGACGCTGATAAAAGTTCCCGCCCAGATGATTTCAAATTTTCAACCAATAGGAACCTTTTCTGATTACAATATCGGTCATCTGATCTATGAGAATCCAGCTCAACAACTTGAACATGGTTCATCCTGATGAGCCGACTTTCAGCCATAATTAAAATGGTAACACCGTTAATTGCTCTTGATGAGCTTCAACTGTCTTTATCTATATTCCTGTCGCCCCAGGCTTCTTGAAGATTAGACAGCGTTATGGAAAAATAGAGATATTTCTTGTTATCTCAAAAGATAATCACTTTAATGGGTCCGAAAAACTTGGACATTCGATACACTTGGTTATGTTAATGTAAAAATGAGTCTACGTGAGCACATATATCATTTAAATGACAAATAAAACGCAAAAGAAAATTGTATGGGCTTGGTGAAACGATTCATCTTCTTCCATTATTGAGGTTGTAATTATAAATATATGCAAAGTGGAGACTCATTTGGACTCCTAGCATCAAGAACCTGTTGCATTTTTAAAGGCATGTCCGGCCTTTGACAATGTAAGCAACCTGCTCTTTTGTTCAGGCGAAATTAATAGTACCTGATTGATTGTATAATTCGAGTAAATTGCAGCCAATTACGAAAAAACAATGACGCTATTAGGGCATTTGAACTATTAAATTCGCGTTTACCTCTCTAATGGCCGTGTGACTTTTGTTTGACCCTATTCGATTCACGGTCAACTGATGGGCGAGGCCAAGAAGGCTCCCATAATGAAACTGTTATAATTTTTATCATCTTTCGAACCAATTTTTCGCAGTTGAATTGATATGGGAATAGTAGAAGAAGAAAAAGTGTAGCACTATACTCGTTACATAAACAACAATTGTGTAGAAACATCATAGTTCTATAGATTATCATCATGTTTTTGGTAACATAAAAGTTTGCATCATTTCGACGAAATTAGTCAATAGACACTGTTGAAGTGTAAATTTTTGGTAGACTTTGGTGTTATGGAATTGAAGATTGTAGGGAAGGGGGGGGGCTCGTTAAGGTTGTGCATCCTCTCAAGCAACTCGACCTATTAGAGCTTTTGTGCATAACCCTTAATCTATTCGAGGCCCGGGATTCCGAGGCTTCTTGCGATGTTTATCTGGAAAAATAGGTTCCTGATATCGGAGGGCTCTGAAAAGGCCCTTTCCAGGAACTTGAGCCTCTTTCAAAAGGGTACTGGGCATTCGCAAAGCAAATATTCTGCAGTTTCAGCGAAGTTCTCGCAGTAGCGGCAACTATCACTCTGTTTTACCCATCTTTTTGAGGTGATACCTCAGAGGGCAGTGTCCAGTGAGGAGTCCCGTTACCAGTTTCAAGTCTTTTTTGTCCAACTCGAGAAGCTGTTCAGCTTTCATTGGCGAAAGGCTCACTAGCCTTTTCGCTTGTCTTTGTCCTTGCACTTTATTCCAGTGAGATTTCATTTCATCTGCTTTCCAGCGTCGAACCTTCTCTTTCAAGTGGACTCTGAAGAGTCCAAGAAGGGTTCTGGGCCAGAAAATTGTGCATTGGCCCTTTATTTGGCAAGGCAGTCTGCTTTCTTGTTGCCTTCAACTCCCTTATGACCTGGTACCCACTTCAAAGTGTTCTGGTTGTTCGCTGCCAGTTGTCACAGGGATTGTTCACAGTCCTTAGCTAGTTAGCTTAGATGACTCCATAGCTTTAAGTGCTGCTTGGCGATCTGAATATATATTTCTGCCGTTCGAGTGTACCTTCTGCTTGAAAGATGGTTGGTGTTAGCAAAGGGGTTTGAGAGCCTGAGATTCGGCTGGCGCCACATGGAATAATTCCTATATATTTGTGGATGCTGGAATCAATCATGTTCTCAGAATTTCTTGTTCATTCCACAAATGCATGAATAATAGATATGTGAAAGGCAACAGTTTTTTTCGTAAGTTTAACATGAAGCTTCTATTGGGAAAATTGAGTATAACAAGTTTAATTGGAACATTTGTGGCGATTGAAAAGTGTTTGGATCCTTTGCTAATACGGCAGGAACAAATTCCCAAAGATCAGTGATGCCTAGATGAAATTTGAAAGGAAATGTTAAGCTGAATAATTTGTGGAGACTGTGAACAATCTATTGGCCCCAAATGAAGCCAAGAGTCTAAAAATAAGGATGATTATTGGTGATTTTTATACGTAATATAACATAAACTTGGGCAAAAATAATCAGAATTTCAAAGAAATCTTCTTTGGTATCCTATCTTCTACATTCCACGACATTGTTGATGCATTAAATGATGTTATAAAAGCAATGAAAACAGTCAGGGTGACTCACCTCTCTCAGTTCGGGGAAAATTAAAATTCTCCAACCCAAAGTTCATCATCTGAAATTGAAAAAAATATTTAAAAAAAAAAAAAAAAAATTTCACATATAGACTGAACAGATCAATGAATTCTTTTTGGTATTGTCTCAGCATTTGTTTCTCGACGGCCCTGAGTCTCCAAATCAGGTATGGAAGTGTCGATCTTTCCTTATTAACTACCACTAAATCTCAAAATGACCGATAAGAAGAGCTCGATCCAAGTGGGTGGCATCCGTTTTTAGTAGTCTCCAGGTGACAAATTTGTGGCCGACATTCGATGTCTCATGGCGCAATTATCTACATCAGGAAGAACTGACAATGGACCTACCAACGCGTATAGTTCATTCAGTACGGCACGCATACAGGGTGATTAGGAAGTAGCGCTTCTTCACCTTCTTCACCGGGTAGATCGAATTTTATGTTTACACATTGTTGTCCCACTAAATGATTATCGGAGATGAGGAAGTTTGAATTCTACCAGGTTATTAGATCCCCACTCGAAAATTGTTGCTAAGTCTATATTCATTTTTTTAACATTTCTTTCTCGTTCATTTCTGGTTTGACGGGCCGATATAGGAGCCCTGGAAGAGAAAGTGGTATGGAGGGTACTATCATCATTGTTACCAATCGAAGATGTTTCTGCCATTTATCGCTTCGCTCGTCGTACTCCAAACAACGCGTGCGACAAAAAAGCGTCTTATAAAACTTATAATAATAATAATAGGCCATGGAGAACGTTAAAACTGCGGTAACGGGATCCTTCTCGATTTCGACACTAAATCATCAAGCATGTCGATGCAGCCCCTGCAGGAAAATGTCCCAAAGCTATAGTGAAGATCACTTCTAAATGTTGCATCGCCACCCATATATCACGGTTGTATCCAATTAATTGTCTGCTCGGCATAATTTATTATTTGACGAAATTTGTGGCGAGAGAGAAAAATTCTCACACCATCACGATGTTCGACTTATACCTTCGGTGGATTATTATTTATTCGATGCGCAGAGCAGGATGGCCTGCGGTAATGAGAACGAACCATAATTCACCGTGGAGGACGTTCTTAGATTTTAATTATTAATTACTGTTGAACTCTCGTCTTTAAATGCAATTAAAGCTTTCTGATCGGCGATACCGACAGTGGCGTATCGAATAAAAGAGCAAAGCGCTCGACTAGATCGAATCTGCTTCGATGTTTCATTTTGTAACGAAACATTCCATTTTTGTGAATTTTGCTTTCAGTGAGTTATTTTCATTTTTCCTCGTAGACTGCACTTCCATGCGTATTTCAGGGATTTTTTACTGTTTATACACAGCCGTACGGTCAACTAACCACTTGTATGCTTACACTTTTTTCTATGTAACTCAGTGAAATCGGGACAATTTAAAGAAGGTGCTACTATATGATTTGGTTGGAACTGTTTTTTTTTTCTTCTAAACATGTAACATGTCGGGTCGTTTTTGATTTGTAAAGTCTTTAATAGCGGAAATAATATTCTACTAGATAACTTTGTTTTTGGCATGATATCAATTAACTTATTTAATCGTGAAAGTTAGGATTTCGTTCAGAATACGAGAAATATGAAATATGATTTGTTGAAAAGCTTTATTTGAAGTTAAAACAACAATAAATTGTGATATTGCATGTGAGATACATTTTATTGTCATTCAGAAAGAAGACAACCCAATAAAGCTAGTTTCAAGAGGTTGAAAAAAAATCTTATCAAATGCAGATAATTCAAAGAGCGAAGACTTAAATATCATATATTTATTTCTAATTGTATATATATAATAATCATCAACTACAAAAAAGCAATAAAAATTGAAATAAATGTTCGCACTGATGTCCGTTATGTTCGATACAGGAATAATACCACTTTATAACAAACAGCATTACAAACATAAAGATTTGAAATTGAATTCACCCATTTGTGAGTTCATTTATGTTTTTGTTTTAAATATCTTTATCAGGTTGTCTTTTTTCTGGATAGCGATTGAAATATATCTCAGATGCAATATAACAATTATTGTTATTACCTGACTAAAGCTTTCTAACATATCATATTCTGAAGATGAAGACAGTAGTCTTCGAAATGTACATTTTGTTATAAAATATACCAAAAAATGGTGGATGAAGATTTCAAGATTATTTTCCCCATTTCTCTAAAGTCTAAATCATACAACTCCACTTTGAAAATGGACTATTTACAACATCACTCTATCATTGGATACATATTTTGAACAGGTCGGGGTCACCATCAAATAATTCACTGTTTGCCAAACAAATTTTAACTGGCACATATCTTCTTGATCTTCACATCTCGTATATTTTGTATCCTCCTTATGTATGTTAATGTCAGCATCTTAATCTTCAACCCATACTATAATAGTAAAATCATCTATGCATACAACAGAGCATCATTGTTCATTGTCTGTAGTCTTTGAAAATCCAATTGAAGTCTGAAAGTCTTTTTTTCTGATAATTTCAATCAGTCCATTCATTATTGCGAACAGCAGTGGAATGAGGCTGTTCTTCAACTCTGTTGAGTTCGGAATTACATTAAGTTTTTTTCAATAGCCCTAGACCACTCCTTTCTCTATTGATGCTACTCCCAGATCAACGAACAAAGAAACAGTTTTTTATCAATACCCCAAGAACTCGCTCATATTGACATTGATGTTTTCATTCATTCGATGTATGTGTAAGTCATCTTTGTGTACACACGAAGATTTGTAACAAAATGTTTATTGTTATCTCTGGTATGTATCATAAACAAACAATGTTATTAGCACCTATGCATCCATCTGCATTCGGAATATGAATTTATATGATGTGATAAACTCGCAGTTCTCCTATAAATTTCGAGTTTCATTAAGGTCATTATTGTAATCTAGATAAAAGTCATTCCGGAAGATGTTTGATGGTGATGTTAGCTTCAATGCTCATTTATACTGGAATGTCTCAGATGGTATACTGAAATTATGTTCGTTATACAGGTTTTTTATTGGATGAAAGCATTCGGGAAGATAGTGTTATGCCAAAGATTCACCGATTTCTTATGGAAAATATGTGGAGATTCCATGATATTATTTATATGAGTTGTAGTAGCCATTTATTCATAAATTCACTGGGATTGCTGATATCAATCAGCAACTTCTGTTGGCTTTTGAGATTCAGGACAGAAATGTTGAATAGATTTCGATTCACAGGTTGAGAGCTGTTATGAATTAATAGTTATTACTGGTTTGGCAACAACGCATGTATTCTGTGTGGTTGATTAAAATAAATTTATTTTTTTATCGTGTGCCTTTTATATTCCAACCATTTCATGCCCAGAGAGTTCAAGTGTCGGCCGATATAAAACATAAATCTAATTTGTTGTAGGAGTGTTGACGTTTCAAAAGATACGGGTAACAAAAACCAGAATCCTTTATTGTCATTAGGAACACCTTCTCTAGAATTTTTAAAAAGAGTTTCCACTTGTCACATAATTCAGTATTCTGACAAGAACCCTAACATAAAATACACTAAAAGGTGAATAATGATTCTTAATGTGCCATCCCTTGGGGGCGAGTGGGGCAAGTTTGTGCTTCATCAATGACAAAAGATAAACTTTTACAATGTTATTGTCACCTCAGTCAAAGTTTCAACCGTATAATTTTTAGTTCAAATACGTAGCAATATCATTTCTCAAGAAGAAGTGTACGCTCTCGAGTCTGAAGTTACGATATTGAAAACAACTGTCAGCTTTCAGCTTTCAATGATGTAGGAGTCAGATCTTGGAATAGTGAAAGAATGAGAAAATGAAGAGATTTTTGCAGAATACAAATATAATACCTCAATGATCTGATTTTCAAGTATCACGAATTTGATTGAGAAAAAATGTAGATCCCTAAATTCAATCAATCAGTATTCTATAGGTAGATCAATACAACCAGGATGCAATTCCACCTATCGATATAGCAATTCTTGGTTGTTTTTCAAATTAGATTTCATCAAGGTCTCCACTGAATTTATGTCAGTATGATTCGTATGATCTTTCATTGAGGTTCATTTTGGGTGCTGAATACGTGGTGAATTAATTGTCAATAGTCAAAGTGGAGACTGGAAGGCGGTGGCTCGAATGAAAATATAACACGAGAAACACAAGAATATTTTTCTATTTTGGTTGTATAATGAAGTCATTGTGCAACGCAAATGCGTGTCGAAATAGCCTCTATTTCGATACGCATTTTTTATTATTCGGAGGTTTTTACAATCGAACTGTTAAATGAAAGTCAGGAGAGTTAGGCCCAGTTTACTTCTGAGCGATTTAGATTTGGTGATATTAGCAGTGAAAAACCCAATGTTTTAATTGGTAAATTTCAATTCAGAGTGTAATTTCATTCAAATTGACCAATAAAAACAATAACAACATTGAATTTTTCACCGCTGGGTATTGAAATAATCAAAATCGCTCAACTGTAAACTGGGCTTTACGCTTGTGCGTCAGATTTCGATTAATTCAATGTCATCATTGTTACCAATCGAAGATGTTTCTGTTATTTATCGATATTAAACCAATGTTTTTCTTCAAATCAATTCAAAATAGAAAAAATTGCATATGACACACGTTTTATAAGACACGTTGTCGCACTTGTTCACTTGGAGCACTCCTCGCTTCGCTCTTCGTACTCCAAACAACGCGTGCGACAAAATAGCGTCTTATAAAACTTGTATCATAATATACTATTTTTCTATTTTAGTTGTATAATGAAGTCATTGTGCAACGCAAATGCGTGTAGAAATAGCCTCTATTCTTTATTATTCGGAGATTGGTACAATTGAACTGTCAAATGAGAGTCAGAAGAGTTGGGCCCAGCTTACTTCTCAGCGATTTGGATGTGGTGATATTAGCTGTGAAAAACTCAATGTTTCAATTGGTAAATTTTAATTCAGAGTATAATTTGATTTAAATTGACCAATAAAAACAATAACAACATTGTATTTTTCACCGCTGGTATTGCAATAATCAAAATCGCTCAACTGTAAACTGGGCTTTACGCTTGTGCGTCAGATTTCAATTAATTCAATGTCATCATTGTTACCAATCGAAGATGTTTCTGTTATTTATCGATATTAAACCAATGTTTTTCTTCAAATCAATTCAAAATAGAAAAAATTGCATATGACACACGTTTTATAAGACACGTTGTCGCACTTGTTCACTTGGAGCACTCCTCGCTTCGCTCTTCGTACTCCAAACAACGCGTGCGACAAAATAGCGTCTTATAAAACTTGTATCATAATATACTATTTTTCTATTTTAGTTGTATAATGAAGTCATTGTGCAACGCAAATGCGTGTAGAAATAGCCTCTATTCTTTATTATTCGGAGATTGGTACAATTGAACTGTCAAATGAGAGTCAGAAGAGTTGGGCCCAGCTTACTTCTCAGCGATTTGGATGTGGTGATATTAGCTGTGAAAAACTCAATGTTTCAATTGGTAAATTTTAATTCAGAGTGTAATTTGATTCAAATTGACCAATAAAAACAATAACAACATTGTATTTTTCACCGCTGGTATTGCAATAATCAAAATCGCTCAACTGTAAACTGGGCTTTACGCTTGTGCGTCAGATTTTAATTATTTCAATGTCATCATTGTTACCAATTCTATTATTTGTCGATATTAAATCCATTTTTTTCTTCAAATCAAAAGTGGAAAAGATTGCACATTACACACGTTTTATAAGACACGTTGTCGCACTTGTTCACTTGGAGCACTCCTCGCTTCGCTCGTCGTACTCCAAACAACGCGTGCGACAAAATAGCGTCTTATAAAACTTGTATCATAATATACTATTTGAAAACTAAATGCACGTATTTCGGCAACCAAGCTGCCATTTTCAGGGAAAGCACCAATTAAACCTAGAGTTTCAGAATTCCATTTTCTAAAGTCATTGACCTGAAGAGAAATGTTTCAGTGAATTAGAAGGAATAAAAATGGAATGAAGAGATAGAAAAATATTCCAAACCGAGTTTGTCACGACGTTTCGATTGTGTGCATCTAAAATCGTCTGCAGGTGAGAACTGACAAATCCCGGGGGTACGCCAATATTGATAGGTCAGCTATCTGTGCTAGAGCTAAATTTTCCGATTCAGGGATCCCTACTCATTCATTCGACCTATCAGCACATTCCTGAACGCGTTATTGTTCGGTACGTATGCTGATTCTTTCAATTATTTCTTGAACCAGTGTTGGATGACCTCAGCTTCATACCATTTGATGTTATGTTGGTGCGGGTCCACAGATTTTTGCGATTTCCGCGACTTGTTCCCTCGGTGTTTTTTTTTTGTGCTCGCTAATTCTGGCTTCCAGTGGTCTCTTGGTTTCTACTACTAGTTTTGATTGGTGGTCTGCTTTCGGTGAGTTGGCTGCGGATGGTGTTTCCAGATTTGAAGCAAGTCTTGATCTTGTACTTAGATCCAATTCTCTTGATCCTTTCTGACAATCCTTTTACTTAGCGGAGCCACAACATTGGTTTTTGCGGTTCTTCTTCTCTGTGTCTTGGTATTCAAATCTTCATACCTTTATAGACAATGCAAGTAGAAGAGTTGTTACTTTCTTGATATTTCGCGTTGTTTTAGGTCAAGTCTTATACATTTTACGTAGTCAGATGCGGCTAAAAGCGATCGACCTCAAACTTGCATTTGCCCCACTCTCCCCCAAACTATTTCTTGCTGCGTTCATCAGGTGTGACCGCGGCGACAGCCAACGATTAGGATTGATTAATCGCCCTGTAGGGTTGGTGATGTTGTGACAAGAGAAAGGAGAGTCGTTTGTATAATTTCGAACTACATATACCTACTCGCTGGAAATCAAAAGTCACTTCTATCGGAACAACGGCAATGATAACAATGTTGAATTATTGTCTTCGGCCGGTTTGGCTGTGTTTTTGCTGTCAGGCCGAAGGCTGGAAAAATATCAGCTGCCAAGCTCGCGCTTCTCGAAATTACACCCCATTGGGTGACTTTAGATATAAGTACGGAACAAGTCATAATGATATTCTGTATAAAAAAATTGATTACAAGAGGTTATCTATAGGCCAATAAGCATAATTTGATATTTTTTTCAAACACAACTTTCATCATCTTATGAGGAATAATATATGCAAGATGTATTTTAACCAGATGACAAGTGATACACGTTTCGTTAAAATTGCATCAGGAATACGTCGTTTAATACGACCGGGCGTAAAAGGGCACTTTATCGCCCGCCGGATAATAAATTATTAATCATTCGCATCCTCAGCTGCTTAACTGATATCTGGCGGAGTACAATTCACACTTTCTTCTTCACTGGAATGCATTTCGTAATGACTATTGTCTGTATTGACATTAAATATGGCTACTAGCCTATTTATTCACCCATGCACCAGTCTGGAACATGAGCAAATTGTAAACCCTTAATAACTCCCTTATTATAAGAGATAGAGAAAAAGTAAACACACTCTCAATGCTTTTTCGAGAGGAACATCATGGGCGTAGCAAAAACTATTTTAAATGGGTTTAAAAGGTATTTAAGAACCGTTTTATTCCTATCATGCTTGAGTGGTGGAGAGGTATTTACAATAAAATATACTGGTCGTGCATAAAATGTTGTATGTATTTCGGGCGTAACTTGCTTTTATGGACCTAGGCGTATTAATAGCCCTCGCTATCGCTCAGGCTATTACTTACACGCTGCAGTCCATAAAAGCCTATTTTACGCTCTTGATACATAATATTATATACAACGCTACTAATGCTAATCTTTAGAGAGCTGCAAGAGACTTAGCGCAGTTCTTAGAAAAGAAAACTCGATACTTCATTCAATTGAATTACATTTCATAATAATCTTCATCTAAATCATTAATTTCATCAATTATTCACTATTATATTGAAATTCAATCCAATAATTCATACATCTAACAGCAAAGATGGAAAAGTGACTCATAGCTTAAAAAAGAATTGCCCTGCTCAGGGATCGAACCCGGGCTGGCGGCTTGAGAAGTCGCGCTTTGTCGGCTATTGAGGCTACTTGCAAACGTATGTCTATCCCACAATTATAATACATTATGAACCAAAAAGGTAGAGTCAAACTTATTTTTCTTCATATTCAACTGAATGGTGTTTTTTGAGAAATACGCACCTAATGTTTAAGATACTTACTTTGATATCTTTAGCATTCAATGTTCGTACTTTCTGCTACATAATGGGATGTGTTAGATAATTCGATTTCACGATTATTTTCTTTTTTTCTTTTTCAACAATGATGGATGCGAGCGTAAATATGATGCCGCTTATGACATTATTTCCGCGCACGAGCGGCAATGCTGTCACTTAATGACATTATTTCCGTGCACGAGCGGAAATGCTGTCACTTAATGACATTCCTCGGAAATCGACAAATTTGTGTTGAGATTTGAAAGCGTCAAATAAGGCTACTTTGTTAACCGTTTGTAGAAAAATATGTTAATCTATTACTACCTATGAAGTAATAGCAAGTTAATAACAGTCATTGCTGTGATGGATGAAGTAATAATGACAGTACGATTGAGTGTATAGTTACAATCGCTCATGCACAAATAAAAAAAACGAGAGTTTATTGTTTTTATTCACAACCGTTAAAATGAATTGGTTCTTTGTTGTAACGCTGAAACTGATGTTAGGTTAGGTTAGGTTAGGAAGTGGCATTCGTTCCGAACATGACAGAATACCGTACAAATGTATTGTTGGTTGCATAAGGCGTTCAAGTTGCACAAAGATTGCACAGTAGCAATAGGATTGTTGATTTGATAATGTGAAAACCTGCAATAACAGGGCATTTCGGGTATAGACACTATATTTCCAAAATTGATATTCAGCTATAATATCCCACATTTTGCATACAATTGCTGATGGATCATTATGCGCTCGTTTCATTCATTTCATAGCCACACCTCGAATTCAGGTAGAATAAGCACTCACAAAGAAAATTTCGAGTTCTGCCCATAGCTGCCTGACAATCTAATACTACAGCCGTATCGAATATCTACTATTTGCTTCGGCATAATCCCATGTTTGCCGATCAAAAGATACGATGATATATGAAGCATAAATCATCAACAAAAAACGCCACTTTCCGAGTTATTAACGTTTTGACGGTATAATTGCCTGCCGCTGTCCAGCAGGGCCGTTTTGGTCAGCTCTGTGTTGTCCGGTAATTTCCCGGCCGATCATTGTTTATCGGCGTCCCGCCGCTCTCCAGATGTAATCAGTGTTAATCGGTGGGGTGTTATCTCGCCTCTCCCGTCGAGACGGTGATCGGGAACCGCAGGAACAGCCGTCTCATTTAAATTAGGTATTATACAACGTAATGGCACTTCTTATTAGAGATGGAGATAAGCCGCTGCAGCCACCGCGTCCGGTGAGATGACTGGGGATCTCGGTATTGTACCCACACGGTCGAGAAAACTCCACCATACTATACGCACAGTGAAAAAAAATTAGATCAGCCAAGACCGTCTAGTGTCCCCTGAGGTCCTGATTGTTTCAGTGTCAGTAGACACTGGCAAATTATTCACCACTGTAGGTGTTCTGAGTAACACTAGTGTTAGTGCTGAATTTAGGAGAATTAACACTTTCGTGGTGTTGTTTATGCATTTCCGGAAGTGCGATTTGACACCGCGCAGTGGTGTTATGCACATTCTGTGATTTTCTTGATGCTGGTGCGTTTAAACACTGAGCAGGTCCATGCGAATACTTTTCTGGTGTGAAGGAACACCTTATCATGAGTGCGTTCATGCGAATCAGTGCTTATTTTCACCACCTCCGGTGTTTTTAACTCAGTTGAATTACCTATTGAAATATAATGCATATGATGATAAACTAGACTCAGAAGAATCTAGGGACAATTCGGATGATAACGAACTGTTTCGGCTTATTTATCCTGATCAGTGGTTCTGAGGACTAGGCCAATTGATACTGATCTGTATCAAAATCATCTAATAGCGAATCCCATTGGTAAAACTAGTGCGCACTGAGTGCAAATCGCGCGTCCCATTGGTATAATCAGTTTTAGTTCTTGTGTCCCATTGAAAAACTGGTGCGGCTAGTTTTGCACTCAGTGCAAGAATTTTCGCACCTGCTTTAGGAGGTCGTGCGCGATTCAGTGCACTGGAAAAATGGCGGGTCCAATGATTTCGAAAAACTCAATAATATAATTTGATGAGTACAACATTATCTGTGAATGAAAAACATATATAATTAAATGGAGCATAAGCAGATTGACAACCGCCAATAATTTTTAGAGTGGGTAATTGTCAGCTGATAATATATCATGAGTATAAAGTGGTAAAGTACTTACAGGTTGATGTACAAGCTTCTACTGGAATTGTTCGAATGATCCATTTTTATTATATTTAAAACAGAATTGATGAATTGAATGATATTAAAATCGAAATTCGAAAACCTAACCTAACTAATCTGAAATTTTAAACGGTCGGAGATCGTCCCATTGAGATTGCACCAGTTCAAAACGAAGGCAGTGTCAGTGCAAAACTAGTTCAAAATTAGAGCAACACTGGTTTTACCAATGGGATTCGCTATAATATATCTAATAGCCCAATATTGAAATCAGGTACGGTAGGAAGGACGTCAGTGCCACATATTGGCAGAAGTTCTAAGGTTCTAAGATAAAACAGATGAGCGCATGAAATTCACACCATTCAAATCGAGTGTTTTCAGGATGCATTACTTAATGAGTGATTATTGCCACCAAATTAGATGATTCATACACCGCCTCGATTGCATCTTGATATGACACGAAGTAGCTTTGTGTTAATTTTATGTAATAGGTGTTTTTATGCGTTATCGTCAATGATAGCACCATTGAGAATATTGAATTTCAACCATTTGGTGTTTCTTATAATTTTATGTTTCAGAATCGTTTTACTTAGCAACATTCGTGTCATTTTCCACTACTAAGATCGGATTTAGAACCACTCAACACTCAATTGAGAAATGTATAATAAAAAGGACACAACTTTGATATTCATCAGGTGTTGTATTCGTCGGAGTTTGCTCTGAAATCCATTTGATTGAAATAACACCAAAGTTTTTTTACTGTGTAGGACAGTTTGATGATTAAGAGAAAACAAGTACTCATTGGTACTAACAGAACAATCAAATATGACACTATAGACAAAGCCTAACTAAACCAAAGTATTATTTAGCGAAGCAAAATCTAATGTATGATAGTTTGAAAGTATATGACCATTTATCAGAGAAATATGAGTAACATCAATAGTATCCGAAGGATGTAGAAGTTTATTTGATAATCTTTTGAAGCGAATAAGGTAAGAAATGTATAATGTAATCAGTTTTTCGTGTAAAAATCAATGGCAAAAATCAGGAATATCCATCGGAAAATGATGAGTTTGTAATAAAAAACCAACACGATGTTTGGCCAGTCATTTCATGCACTCTAGACATAAACCATATAATTCAATTCGGAATGTTGTGTTCATCATTCTAAACATTCTACCTGTTACTGCTGCCTAATTCATATAGGGATTTAGACTATTCGACTTGTGTCACTGATTGGGATCTTTAATATAAATTGATCTATTGAGATAAATGGACAGATATTAATCTAACAGCAGGCCTTTTCTAAATCTGTTAATACTGGTCGTAACATCTGAAAACATCGTTTTATCAAATTTAAGCTGAGTTGTGTTTACATAGCTGTGGCAACCAAAAAAACATATTTTCTAATCATACATCATCATGTCCACAGAACACTAATGCTATTTGGTAAATCAGAAAAAAAAACAACAGATTAAGGATATTTTGAAAGATTTTCAGATACACTGTTGAAAAAACCTAGGAGTAATTTCAATCAAATGGATTTCAGAGCAAACTCCGACGCGAAATCAACACCTTAATATCAAAGTTTTGCCCTTTTTGTGTCTTTCACTGATTTTCTCAGGAAACCAGATCCTGTATAGTGAGATGAAGATACACATAATTCCGATGAAATTCATGAAACTTGTTTCCTGCCATACCACGAACAAGGTTCAAGAAGCCAACATAATTAATATAAGTATTCCACAGCTGTAGCACCGCACTCGGCGAAAAGAAGTACAACATTTATAAAGTGCGAAGAACAACATTCAGGCATCTCATAATCATATTAGCCATGCATTGAGAATTTATCGCCTGTCATTACGAACATTGCGAGATTTCAAAATAATTCGCCTGGGCTTTCCGTTTATGCCAATTTATGGTACGAGCATTTCGCACCGATTGCTAGTTATTGTTATGTTGTTCTCAAATCGCCATTATCTCCTCAAAAATAATTCTTGGTGTTGACGGGAGACATCTGCAGAACATGAACATGTGTAAATGTAATGAAATGTACGTTGCACGTGCAATATTCAATGATATTCCTGTAACGTAAAATATCCACCTGTATCGATTATTTTTATAAATAATTTAGTTAAACATGATATCACTGGCGCTTCAGAAAATGATTTTAGAATCCGGCAACTACATACCCATTGCTACTATCTGTCATTCTTCTTAGGAAACTGTTCCACCATTGTGTCGCTTATCTTTTTTTAGTTCTATAACGAAGTCATTATGTAACGCAAATGCGTACTTCTGAGCGATTTTGGTGATACTAGCAGTGAAAAACCCGATGTTTTTATTGGTAAATCTTAATTCAGCGTGTGATTTGAATCAAATTGACTAACCAAATGCAACAGTTTCATTATCCAGCCACATATGCACATTCCATACGTGTGAAAAAAAATATCATATATGTATGGGTAATACGCGTTTGACACTCGTTTCAAATTCCAGCGAGTAATTATAGTAATCGATAGATAAATAATTAATAACTCCAGTCATTATATGTGAGATTTCAACAAAATTACCGTACACTAGGCGAGTTACGTGGTCCATTTACATGCGATTTTAATTAATTTATACGCGGATAAAATCAATACGTTATTTCACAGAAGAAATGTAATATTAATAAATTTATGTGTAAGTCGTTCCGCTTTTTTGGGCTCGAGGATATCAACTACCATTTGGAAATTATTGCTTGGGTATTGCTCATTATACGATAGTTATAACAGGGAAGTATAGGAACATATAAAATATGTTGCTTGATTGGCGATAAATAGCGTTTATGTCAAAGGAAAATTACTATAAAACCTATTGGATGATATATGAATGAATGGGTAAGTATTGCGAGGACAATATAAATGTTTGCAGGTTCCATAAAGAAAATGTCAGTAACAGTAACCAACATCTCATTGTTAGGTATTATTTATATCGTAGGTTATGCAAATATCAATTGCAAACTTTCTTATCATCCCATTCATTAGATATGACAGCATTCATACCAAGATTTTGCATGTGCAGCATAATATATCTCAAATCATTATATGCTGGAAAATCAAACTTAGATAACCCATGCCAAAAAAAAACAATCATCCAGTGAACGAACCATGGGTCAAAAATCAAAATATACAGAGTGTTCCATTTAAAAAAACATAACATTTGGTTATATTTAAAAAATGACAGCTCACTTCGAGAATATGACTATACGCCACTGGGTTCTACGTAGAGAAATGTTCTCAGTTTTTACTTTTCCTATAAGTTGGAAGATAGCTGAGATACAGGGGAGCACCAAAATGCAATATTTTCAATTTCGCCCTGTATCTTGAAAACGAAGCAGGCTATGAAAGTTTCGTTTTTGGCAATGTTTGTCACCGCAACTCTCTATCTCCAAAAACAACTGAGATATCGTGCCAATGGGTCGAAAATCAAACACACTGTACAATTACAATACTGATTTAAATTGAGAAAATTCATGTTATTTGAATCATGTATTTGAATCAATTGATTTCAATACTTTCAATCCTGAAAAGTGGGGATTTGTTTATTATACGATTTTCTCATCAAATTCGTGTTTCTGAAGTAAAAATATGTATAGACATATAAAAAAATATCAGCAAGATATAGATCACATTCAAACATTCATATTTCTAAAAGGTGAAAATGTAGATTTGCAAATCGATTATATATGCATCTGTCAATGCTGGAATAGTATAATGTGCAACTAGTATGAAATATTCAATTTCCGCACAAGTTGTACACTATACTTTTCCGACGACCTACATGAAAAACATAGGTATGTCGGATTTTAATTTCGCATGACTGTATTACCTAATTACAAATCATTTTTACATAAAACCAATTCAATTGCCTGAATAAGCATATAAGAAAGATGTATCACACTAAGAGAACACTTTTTATTGAACAGTCAACAAAAATATTAGGTTAGGGTACATTTTGGTCTGTATTTATGAAATATTGAAAATATAATTATTGATGGTAATATTTGAACAATTGTTCAGTACTAACGACATACTATTATTTTCTTTCATCAAACCTGAATTGCATACTTCTGGGGGAGTAGAATCTACCCTTTCATCGTCGGATGACATTGCAGCAAAAAAAAATGAACAAATTATACGATTCGGTACCCATATCTACTTGGTAAATCACATTGACACTTTAATTTTATGAATTCGTTTGTAGATATGTCATTGTCACAGCTACCTATGAGTAAAAATCATAGTATAGTTAACTATATTAGGTAATCGCACCAATCGCAGAGCGTGAAGATGAATATTTCATTTCGCACTAGTGCGAAATATATTATTTTGTGTACAAGTTAACAGTGCGAAATGATTTTAGGTGGGTTTTCGGAAAATTCAATTGGAATCGTTTAGATTTTGTTATCATGCAGGCATGCACACCTAGAGCATTTGATTCTGAAAAAATCCATCAGATGGAAAATTCTTTATTGACTGATGATCTCGCTATTGATCTTCCGTTCACATCTTTACGTACGAAATGTTTCACAATCAGATGGGGCGTGGAGCTTAAATGAATCGAATTGAATGGTAGCTCAGCCTGGATCTATCATAATATATAGATTTTCGAATTAATGATGGTTGGGACTCGATCGTATTGTATAATTGCCTCACGCAACCATCAATTAACGTCTAAATAAAGAAACTCCACAATTAATCTCGAAATTAATGACGATTCCATGGAAAAGTCATTAGATAACTATAAAATTAACAATTATCAGGACGCAGCGAGCGTCAAATATACGGAGGTAATATAATCCCAGAAAACATTTTTCAAAATAAACACAGGCAGAGCCCGAATAAAACAATAAAGGACTTCGAAACAGTTATTATTTTTACGATTATTATTTTAACGACGATAATCAAATCTCACCGATGGCGATTCTCCAATTAGACTTGGGCACTTGGGACAGTTCAATATGGATACAGGTATACAGAGAGAATCTAAAAATCCAGTCCAATGAATTTCCGCTTGAATTTTTCGTTCATTTATTTTTTGGAATCCCATTATGCTGCTTCGTTTATTTTCATATAAAAAGGATATACTAACAATAAAGAATTACTTCAATCAAAAAATAATGATATTGATAGGTATTTGATCGTGATTCCATCCTAATACATACTGGATACAAAATTTGATATTTCCATAAGATATCTAACTGTAAGAGGATACAGAAAAATGTAAGTCATATTCACGATATCTTTAATCAGACAAATTCATTAAAACGGAAATAAAAATTTGCTATCGTTTTTGTTTTTGAGATTGAAATAAAATGTCATTTTTTCTACTTTCAGACACGACTGTGACTATCATGAGTCATTTCGAAGTTAGAACGTAATAATAATATCATGATGTCGCCACTTCCAACTGTCTCATGGAACGCGGCTCAGTGCGGTCAAATAAACGCGATGAAAATGCATTGGGACAGGCAACGCTTCGAGTGGAGATCTTACGGTCTCTACTCGGATAACTACCCTGCACTGATGAGGGCCAATAAGCCCGAAACCGGTCTGTAGGTTGTTAAGCGTGCCAGTCCCGATGTGAATTTGTCACGTCTTAGGAAGAAAGAAATATTTGCGATCTGCAATCACAGTGTGAATCGTTGCATGGACTATGAGTTTCAATGTTTTGCGTCGTATTTACCAGGAAAGTAGTTACCAGACATTCATTTCAAACTATGTTTGATATTTTAATTGGATAGACTATTTGCTCTTTCGAAATTTTTGTCCAATTTATGGTTTTTTATTTTTCAAATTTCACAATATTAAGGCACTTTCTTCTGTATAACCCATTGGCGTCGAAAAATTTGAAAATGTTCTTTCTCAAGATATGGCGTACTTTTTTCAAATGAGATACATATAGTATTTAAATGTACAAACTGATGACCGTTATTTTAGATAAAAAATCCCGTCGGGCTGGGTTCTTGATGGGTTTTATGAATGTTTTGAAGGGCTATTTTATTTAATAAGTTAACTAGTTTCTTCTGCTAAAGATTGTTGAGAACAAGTGAATGTTAGTGTGTGTGTGTGGTGTTTTAGTTTTTGTGTGTTTTCATAGCAGAAATTTGAGATGTCAAATGGTATATATCCGAAAAGAAAAGAGCTCATATAAGTACTTGAGAATGTCACGTTTTGACTTCAGATTGGTGTACAGGGTGGCTGGAATTCGAGCCTCATCATTGGGATCTCGTAAACCGAAAGAGATACAGGGTCGGTTAAATTATGGCAAAGTTGCGCAATTCGATGCCCAACAAAATGCCGTTCTGAAACTTGGAAAATTCCGAATACTTTCGGAGATATCCGAAAAAAATCGAAATTTCTTAAAACCGTTTTTATTTTTTTCTGGCGTTATTTGAGGTAATCAATCGATATGAATAAAACTTCATCATGGCCACTTTTATTCACCACAAGATAGCGTTATTAAATTTGAAATCCGACGTTACGTCTTCTAGAAACCATCATCAACTTATTTTTTTTAAATACGGACCTGGATTTTTTATTTCATTTTTTGTTACCTTTCGATAGCCCAAAAACTATGAGCGATTTTGAGGGGCATCAAATTGGGCAACTTTGCCATAATTTAACCGGCCCTGTATCTCTTCGAATTCCAGCCACCCTGTACAGTAGGCCAAAATATCTTGGCATACCACCTCTTAACTAGTTGGAGTGGTGGGTATGAAATATTTGTGAAGCAAATATACAACTCAACTTATATAAAGTGATTAAAATTGTATCAACCATCGTACATTGTACATTCGATATGCCAATACTTTCACTTTTCTCAAGAACTTGCCTCGCATTTTAGTTTCTTGAATTTGAACATGTTCTTTCTAATTTGTGAAATTACACATCTTTCACAGCAACAGAGTGACGATGTTTTTTTATTTCCTTCTTGAAGTACTTTGATGGTTGATGCATCGATGAGGTTCACCAAATCTCTTTTGGAACATAAGGTTTCGATATTTTTAACTTCGATTGAGTTAGGCTTGTTTGGTTTGAAGAATTTGAAGTTGGAGCCGTAAGCTACAATATTTGCTCTTCTGATTGCTTTTGCTGTTGTTTTAAGTAACTTCATTCATATTTGAGAATTATCTCATACTGACGAGTGGAGTGGTGGTACAAAAAATGACCACTAATTCGACGTTGTTTTTCCACATTTATGAGTAATTCTTCAAACAAAATGTGGTATTTACTCATCAACAGTATTGTATAAAACGATATTTCAATATATTTTGCCAAAAATTTTCCGGTATTCCACTATTAAACGTGATTCAATGAAAAGAACCAGAGTGGCAATAGAAGAATTATGAATCCCGAACCGAAATACACAAGTTACTACGTAACCGAAGAGTGATATTTATATAAATCCTTCATTTAGTCAAAAAACAACTAATCTTTGAAATATATACATGGATCATACGTCTCTACAATATAATATAATCTGCATAAAAAACATACATACATATTAAAAGAGGTCACATAAACATTGTATATAAAATTTGAAAATCACTTGTTAATCAAATGCTGTTTCAATTTCTTTTCAAAACCACTTATTGATAGAGAACCTTTTATATCAATGGGAAGATTATTTAACACACAAACATCCTTCACAAATACTGAGTTATATGTAGAATTTTTAGTGAATGCAGGAATTCTTAGGTTTTCTTTATTTCTTGTATTATGATCATGACTGATTTGATGGCTATACAAAATTTGCTGTAGGTACAAAGGCATAGCACCCCGATTTGTATTTCAAATATGAAGAGAAGTGTTTGAAACAGGAGGTAATTTTTTATCGACAACCACTAACATAGAATTTTTTTTTTGAATGAGAAAAATAGTCTATCCAATTAAAAATATCAAACATAGTTTGAAATGAATGTCTGGTAGACTACTTGGGAGATTTGTTTCTGGAGTGTTTCTTTCTTCTGCCGCATGATGTCGCCACTTCCAACTGTCTCATGGAACGCGGCTCAGTGCGGTCAAATAAACGCGATGAAAATGCATTGGGACAGGCAACGCTTCGAGTGGAGATCTTACGGTCTCTACTCGGATAACTACCCTGCACTGATGAGGGCCAATAAGCCCGAAACCGGTCTGTAGGTTTTTAAGCGTGCCAGTCCCGATGTGAATTTGTCACGACTTAGGAAGAAAGAAACATTTGCGATCTGCATTCACAGTGTGAATCGTTGCATGGACTACAAACAGATATAATTCAATGTTCTGCGTGGTATTTACCAGGAAAGTAGTTGTTTTCTGCTCGTAGTCTACCAGATATTCATTTCAAACTATGTTTGATATTTTTAATTGGATAGACTATTTTTCTCTTTCAAAAAATTTTTTCGTTCAAATTATGGCTAATCCATTTTTTCACTAACATAGAGCTTTGCAATACAATGGCATACGACAAAATAAACCACCAAGTCAGTACGGAAAACTTCAAACAAAGGCGATGGTTCAAATAATGAACCACCGCGACGATCGCGGCGTTTTTTCAGGTGGTTCAAATTTTGGACCACCAAACCAGTAAGTGGTATCGCCCTGTATAGGCCGAGCGCCGGCGGGCGGGAAAACCGTGCTAGACCTCGAGTGTGAACCCGCTGACCGGCATCGTAGAGAGCGCGTGCCGACTCCACCAAAGTTGCATCAGAGTGGGCTGGCGCCAAATCGCGCCCACGCCAGAAGAAAGAGTTGAAGAACGAGCCGCTTCGAGGATGATGGGGCTCTCGAATCTCTCGACGCGCGAGAAAATCCGTGATGCTGCCACAGGTATTTCACAACTAATTTCGTTGTCGCATAATGAGTCGTCTCTTCAGGTTAATCGTACCCAAATTATTGTGTGGTTTGGCGCCAAAGGTGGCATTAATGGCGTCTCATCACACTGTGGTGTTATTCATCTACACTGATGGAAATAATTTCTTCATGGTTCTATGAAATAATGCAGAAGATTTGATTGGTTTTCACTGAATTCAGTTAATCTACCGAAAAAATAGTTATATGTGTATTTACAGCGCAAATTGATAGATGATCTTTCGAGAGCGGCAAGACACTTTGCAATCGAAATACACCATATTTCTTCTCAAAAACACTGTTCTTAGACAAGAAAAACTATACTCCATTCAATTAACTTACATTTCATAATATTCTTCATCTAAAAATCATTAATTACATTCATTATTCGCTATTATATTGAAATTCAATCAAATAATTTATACATCCAACAAAAAAATAAGGAAAAATGACCTGGGCTGGCGGCTTGAGAAGTAGCGTTTTGAACTCGTTGGCTGTTGTGGCTATCACACATTTACGATAGGTTATGAACCAAAAATATACAGTGTCACACATAAAGTTCGCGACATATGGAAGTTTTTTTTATTATTAGATATAAAGAAAATTTGACTCCGCAGTTAATTTGTGCTTGAAAAATGAGTAAAATACATCTTTCCTTTTTTCATGTGCTACTCTAAACTTGAGAAAATTAAAAAAAAATTCAGAATACTCAGAAAATCAGTTTTTTTTTTTGTAAATTTCGAAAAATACCAGAGAAAAAAGTTGCTCAGTTTCTAATTGTATGCATTTGTTCCAAATTTGGACTCTCTACTGTCACTTCGACTACCACTAAGTGAAAATTTTATTTCGATTTGATCAGTACCTACTATTTTCATCCCGAGATGTTGCATTAGTCTTGTATTGTTTAAAACCACGAAATTTTATATCATGTCTAGTACAAATCGCTAGAACGAAAGTCTTTTGAATAGTTATGAAACTGTAGGTCATTGTTTAGTTTACAGAAAATTATGATGTTTCTGGTTTGTTTGTAACTGAATTATTGGTCAGAAAAATAATCAAACTGCGGATAAAAATCTATTAAAAAAAGAAATACGAGTGTAATAAGAATGAAGAGAAATTCGTTTATTCGATTACTGACATATTAACGTCTAACTAGATGAACTTTGCAACAACAAAGACGAATTTCTGGAGATGCATTTTTTTTATTTTCTGGTAACAGGCCAATGTGGGTATTTCCTGGGCAAGATATGATATTGAAGTCTCATATTCATCAAATTTATCAAATTTGAATCATGTTTCGTTCGAATCGATAGAGCGAAAGATTCGAAAAATTAAAAAATAGAAAAAAGTCGAAGTGACAGTAGAGAGTTCAAATTTGGAACAAATGTACCTATAAAATTGGAAACTGAGCAACTTTTTTCCCTGGCATTTTTCGAAATTGAAAAAAAAACTAATTTTTTGAGGATTTTCTAAAAAAATGTCAAATTTGACAGGTTTAAAGTAGCACATTAAAAAAGTAAAGATGCTGTATTTTACTCATTTTTCAAGCACAAACTAACTGCGAAATAAAATTTTCTTCATATCTATCAATGAAAAAAACTTCCATATGTCGCGAACTTTATGTGTATTGATCGATTATCAGTGATGCCTATATACCTATACAGTCGTTTCCAAATGATTGCCCAATTTTTTGACGAAACGAACGATCCGTGAACAAAACTTTCACAACCCCTTTTCATCGAGATATAAGGACAAAATTGGAAATTCTCATTTTTCTATCATTGCAGACGGCTGCCTATGTAATTTTTCACGAATAACACGAAAATTGCGAAAATGACGTTTGAATTTTTTTTTAAATGAAACCCTGTAGATTCAGAAGAAAATTTTTTGGTAATGTCACATGTACATATCGGCAGATGTCAGATTCGTAAAATATTTGATGCCATCCATTATACAGATTCTACTCGAAATAAAATCATTTCAAAGCAATGTATATAGAGACTCCAACGTTGGATGAGACGGGAAACCTTATGAGTACTCAAAACACCTTCATCACCGTCATTCTTGATGATATAAAATATAAATATAATATCGATTCTATCGGAAATCACCGATATCATCTGAAATTATCGATTATTATCTATATATCGATAAATTCGCACCTACAAATACCCAGTGAAAATATATTAAGGTATCTATACAATTTATGAAGAAGTTTCATTTTTCGTTTTTCAAATTTTTTCTCATAAAAACTAGTTCTCCAATCAAGAGAAATCGTAATCATAAAAAAATATTTTTCTTCTTAAAGAAAAAAATTAGCCTTAGAGCATTTTCGAGTTTTTCAAATCGCCATAACTTCCGAACGGATTAACCGATTTTTCCTATCAACTAATATTTTCAGTAGAGCTTTTGTGAAGCAAGTTATCTGTCATTAGTAGAAATGTTTTTCAATAGGTGGAACTCATACATCAATTTTTGGGGATTTCCTGTCGTATGTTTTGTTCTATTTGTGTTTTTGATTTTTCATTGATTGAATTGGCATTGTTGGTGTAATTTTCACAAGAGGATTCAAGGATTCATGGAGTCGATTATTGATATTCACAAAACACTGCTTGATGTGTTTCGCTTTTCTTGTACCGCCACTGGTTCATTGCACTATACACACATGACATTATAGTTCCAGTGTTGCCACTCCCCAAAGCCCCACCAAACACACTCTTTTCATTCATGAAACCTACACGATGACCTCATTTTGTTTCATAACTTTTATAACTTCTACCAAGTCGAAAACAGCAATGTAATATTCATTATTCACGTATTCAAGCTATTACATTATGTGGTGAATAAATTATCGACGTATGCATATATGACCAAAGATGGAAATTATGGTTGAGCTTGAGATACAACAATAATTCTGATATTCATTCCGTATAATTTGATTACCTTTACCTGCCTTGACTGGTGGCTTCATAACGGGAAAAATTTGCTAGCATCGCTATAGGCAAAATAAAAGTTTCAATGAGGAGAGATTTATATTCTCCAACAAACAAAGCGATTCGAAAAAAAATGTTATGAGGACTAACATTCAGATGGCAAATAGATAATAAATAACAATAAATAGGGGTGGATATCTCGATTTGGAAATATCTATTATCGATGGCTCGTGTTTTGTTTTGAAGATGTTTTATGCCGTTTCCACTACACGAATAGTTTTCATCATGTCATCAAAGTCACATGACACTACCAGAACCAAATAGTGAACTGTTGTCGCCAGCCGTTTCCAGATAGCGAACTCTGTTCACGAAAACAGGAACTCGCGACACAAAGTCTTCAAAATGTTTTTTGTTTTGACAACAAAAGTTTCTGTTTAGTCGTAATCGATTGTAAGGCCTACGAGCACATATAATTCAATGTTCTGCATGGTATTTGCCAGGAGAGTGGTTGTCTACCAGTCACGATAACTATTTTTTCCATTTATTGATACTATGCAATGTATGGTTTTCAATTTTGCGTCGATATTATCAGAATCATTGACATATAATCGATAACCGTTTTTCTATCCACCAAACGCAGCATGCAATCTTTCGAGTGTCTTAAATAGGTATATACAAAATATAATTTCTTTCATCTCGTATAGTAAATCTGACATTCACCGTTCCATTCATGAAGAAACCATTCAAGGAAACCTCTCTATTTTGCCATTCACGCCATTCAGAATCACATTATTATTTATCATTAATGACTGCTTGGTGAACTCGAAAAACATAAATTGTTGGTATAGGAAGGGGGCAGCGTGGGCAGGACCTCTATATGCGAAATAAGGTAATCGCATCGTATTGGAATAGAAATTAATGACTGGAGAGTTCGGAGCAGTTCATGAGGCGCCTATAAAGGCGTATTTCATCATGATGAAATTATGATGGCGAAGTGACGGCATGTTTTTCTGTATACGAGGAATCTCGGAAATAACTTGCTATATGTAAGAACATTGAACAAAACATGTAATTTAAAATTGAGAAGTATCACATCGACCATCTGTAAGTAACTTATTGTATAACTGAATTTACTATTGCCAATCTTTCTTTCTGTTCAATCATGTTTTTCTTTCTTTCATTCTTCTCTACAACCCGCTAAACTGATTTATCGAGTAGAGGGTTCTGTTTTGGATTGTTTAATCTATTTGTAATCCCTATATTGGTAAATAAATTAAACGTGTCTTATTAAACGTGTCATGCGTATACATTTTTTTATATTTTGCATCAGTTTGAAGTCTTATTGAAAAAAATGATTCAATATTGATAAATAATGGATTGGTTATAATGACATCAAATATTCAAAATATGACGTACAAGCATGAAGCCCAGTTTACTGTTGAGAGATTTTGAGTTTTGCGATACCAGCGGTGAAAAATGCATTGTTGATGTTGTTTTTATCGGTCAATTCAGATCAAATCACACTCTGAATTGAAATCAACCAATAAAAGTATTCAGTTTTTCACTGCTAGTATCACCAAATCCAAAATCATTCAGAAGTATATAAGCTGGGCCTAACTCTTCTGACTTTCATTTGACAGTTTGATTGTACCAACCTCCGAATAATAAACAATGCGTATCGAAACAGAGGCTATTTCGATACGCATTTTGCGTTTTATAATGACTTCAATATGGAACCTAAATAGAAAAACAAATATAGACTCCTTTAAAACATAATACCAACTCATAAAATTTTACAATATTTTTTATCAATATCATTTTCAGAAAATAGGTCATGCAGAAGTACAAAAATGAACACTTTTTGCACCAGTTATATGCAATGTTTTTTCTACGTTTCAGAAAAAACAAGAGATGTTTTTTTAAGGTGGCAAATTTAAATTGTGTGATTGTCGGAGTTGATTCTTGACTGACTTTTATGTGAGTTATGATCACGAAACAAACATAAACGTCAATCAAAAATTAATTCAGACAATCAATCATGTTTAATCACTATGACATTCTTATTTGAAAATAGCATGCGTGTTGAAATGAGAGAATAGAATTGAAATAATTAGGTATATTATTAGTTGTTACTCACTGTCACCATAAGCGATTTTTTTCACATTAATATTTATTACATTTTCTGCCTCTATATTCAGATTGTGCGGAGAATTCGTAACTGATTTCAATGTGTAAATGAGACGTAACCTTCAAATTCACATTTGATGGTAATAAGCCCGGAACTATTTTTAACTGAGTAAATATGTCTGATTATGTTGCAACTTGCTATAAAGAGTACGGCTTGTATCACAGAAGTTTCCACTTTTTATATTTGAGATAATGCACCAACTCATATATTTCTCGGTTAATGTCAATACGCACTGCTGTATTACTTGTTGTGTGATTACCTACTGACGACAAAGGATGAAAGGTGACATTTGAAATATCTTTCATATTTGTGATATATGTGTAAGCATGTGGTTTTGAATATAAATTAAAATTTTAGTTCTAACGAAGAAAATACAGTAATTCACGTCTGCAATTGTCTTATGAATATTCAATTATTACCGAAAATTTTCTGCATTTGCCGGTTTGTGGCTCGTACTAGTCTACCCGTGCGAAATATTTATCACTTTCCACATTTGTTAGGTAATCTAGGTATTAGTTTTGGCTTTTGCCATAGTATGCTGGTTACGCAAAATTTTTCGACGGGTCAAATCACGTCATGTGCGTTAAACACGTACCTTTTTCCACTAAAATCAACTGAAGTAGGTGCAGAAAATCACTTGTTCAGTTTCACTCATTCATCTTAATCGAATTACTGAGTACCAAATTTTCTTTGAAATCATTGCATACCTATTGTCTCCAGATTCACAAATCTTCTATGTAACGGAAAATAGCTTCAGAAATGTCAGAAAAATAGAAGTTGATGTTTTATGAAGAATGTATGAAAGTGCCCTTATTTTGTATATGTTCAGTTTGTATATCAAATTGTACGATATTGCATCGTATTTTATTCTGTAAATTATTAGTGACAACAAGAATAAATAGTGAAGTATACCTTCGACATATTTGAATTATATACAAAAACTCAATCATCACCTGATATAGCTGAACATAAAATGTTCAAAATATTTCGAGACACCAAGATTGCTTCACAAGCGTGGCAAATTTGATAAGTGACCAACCGAACATTCTTCGTAGGTACCTAATACCTATAGATTTCAATCCTTCGGACTCCCAAACGATAACCAGCCGAATAGTGCTTCGGATGACACTTAAAAAGCCAAAGTCCCCGTCTTCCCTACTCATACAAGTCTCAATGAGACTTCGAAGGTTGCTTTGCAACTAAGTTGGCGGTTAAAAACACTTTTCCTACGACCACTTATAAAAACGTCATACAGCACACTGTTTTGTTATTTGGAAAGTAGCTCACATCACCATGGTATTGTTTATTTGAAAGAAAAAAAGCACTACACCTTTTCCAGTTGTATTTCAGAAAGCGTTAAGTTAATTTCAGAATAGTCACTTGTATTTCAGAAAGTATCAATTGTATTTCAGAATAGTAAGTTGAATTTCAGAAAGCGTCAAATGTATTTCAGAATAGCGAGTTTAATTTCAGAAAGTATCAATTGTATTTCAGAATAGTCAGTTCAATATCAGGAAGCGTCAAATGTATTTCAGAATAATCAATTGAAATTCAGAATTCGTCATTTGAATTTCGGAATATATCATTTGTATACGAATGACGAATTCTGAAATTCAAAGGACTATTCTGAAATACATTTGACGCTTTCTGATATTGAACTGACTATTCTGAAATACAACTGATGCTTTCTGAAATTAAACTCGCTAATCTGAAATACATTTGACGCTTTCTGAAATTCAACTAACTATTCTGAAATACAATTGACACTCTCTGAAATACATGTGACTAATCTGAAATTCAATTGACGCTTTCTGAAATGAACTTGATGGTTTCTGAAATACAACTGGAAAAGGTGTAGTGTTGATATGAAAAATATCACAACGGTCACCTGAATTGATATAGAAATAATTAGGTATATTGTGAAGGTACTCACTGTTAATATATAAGCGTTCTGAAATCAAATTCAAATCATTTATTGAAATTTCTGTCTCGTTTCGAATTATACCGAGAACTCTTTATCTATTAATTTCAATGTGTCTGATAAATAACCTCTGAATTCACTTAAGAGTGGGCAATGGGACGCGCAGAATACCGAATGCAGCACTCCCGCTCTTGACTTCTCATTTGAACACCAATCAATATTTTCATGATTTTTTGATCCCATCATGTAGATAAAGGATCAAGCTAGGGAGGATACTATCTCTTTTTTCGAAATTTCGAAAATATATCTGAACATAGCCAATTTTTTTAGCCAATTTGGCGAATCAAAAAAAATATTTCTACATCAAATAATCAATTTTGAGATAGCATCCTCCCTCGGTCGAACCTTCATCTTTCTACACAAAAAAAATCAGATCAAAATATGGATTAGTATCGTCACAGGAAGTCAAGAGCCGAGGCTCTACAACGTCAGAAATACGCACGATTTATCCGATGATATTTGCGCCCCCTGGTGAAACTCAACGAAGTAGATTATAAACACGATACAATCGATAGTACGGGTGATATTATGAAATTAGAATAGGAAATAGAAATTTATATGAATCAGTTTGCTAGGTTTGCTAGTAAATATGGTATATTATATGTATAAAATAATTATACATTGCGTGGAAAATAAAAATATTCTGAATTGTTCACAATGAAAAAATTCTCATACATAATGAGGAATAGGTATGTATGATATTCAAATAAGAATATTTATATATACACCCAGAAGGTATACAATATGAATGAATAGAAACCTATCGACAAAGGTCGCTTCTATTTACCGGGGATCGATTTAGGATTTATCATTGCGATTATTTGAATGTTGAACATATCTCAATACGTAAAAGTAGAGAGGGAACAGTATAAATATGAAACCGTGTTGTATTTAACATTGTATAACTGAATGATAATTTGCAATCGGGTATTGACACTATATATACAGGATGCTACCTAATGGCATTTTAATATAGGAATTCTTAACCCTTTAATTACGGGAGCCGCAAAAACGCGCTAATTGTTGACTGACGTATAGACGGAAGACGCATATTTACAATGAGCTTGGGATAGCTTTCAATACGGGATTTGCCCGTGTGCGACCATACACACGTGTTTCCCATTCCTTTGACTTCCTCTACAGTTGATTTGGCCATACAATAGCGCGCGTTTTTGCGACAATCTGGTATAGCGCAAATGGCTGTTTAGGTTATATTCACGTAATTTCATTGTAAGTTTTGGAGGAGTTCACATATAATTTGTTTGTTTGTTAGTAATGAAATGAGTCGTAAATATCTGACTGGCGAATAACTAGAAAAACTGTTGAATGAAGATGACGATTATCAACATCGTCGATTTTGATTATCATTCCGTGCTTCCAGAATTATCATAAAAAGAATGAATACTGGCGTTAGAACTGTCAGCATCCGAAGAGATTCTGAATATTTTTTACCTAATAAGAGGTTATTATTTCATTCATTATTTTCTTTCATTTATTTCAGATTTGTTGGACCTCATTTCGTGTCAATAATGACATTTTTTGATCAAAATGGAATTCTCCATTCCTTATATATTTCCTTTATATAGATGAAAAATTATGAATAACAACTCCCCATCAAGTGATACCTCAATTTGACAGTCCAAAGTTTTCAAAGTGACATCCAGTATAAGCTTTAAGCACGGAAAACGCATTCTTTCGTGTAGCCTCAAAGTCGGGAAACGCAAGAATGCGCAAGTGCCCTTGACGGGAGACACACGCGTGCGCGAGGCTTCGGGACCCCCGTTCTGAGAGACCACTAAGCGAAAACAATGCCCGTAATGAAAGGGTTAAATCTATTCAAAAAAATATATACAGTATGGTGGAAATGTATGGAATAAATTCATTATCTCTAACGCATATGAATTTTAAGGGAAATCCTGAGACAGGTCGATTTTCATTTTCAAATTGACATCTCTTGATATACATACGGAGTTTGTGACGTCATCCGCGTAGTTGTGGTGACGTCATCGATTATTTTTTAAATAGGAAGACACCCTGTTCAATTTTTTTTCTGGAAGGTGTTTCCATTGTCTATCTGACCATATACGAATATTAGGAAAATAAAGTGATACAGGGTAAGAAAAAATTATTTTATATTTACATTCTAATAATTATGCTATCAATGTACACAGTTACCTAAATAGGTCGGAGAGGGTAAATCGAATGGCCAACTAGATCTCCTGATTCAACTCCTCTCGATTTTTTCCTCAGAGGTTATTTGAAGAGAAAAGTTTATGTAAGAAGCCGGAAAGATCAGATAATTTGAAAGAACGAATACGAGTGAATATTTCACAAATATATTCAGAAACGATAGCAAAGTTCGAGAATGATTTGTTCTCTGTCTATCACATTGTATTCTTGCAGAACGTCACGAATTTGATTATTTATTGTAACGATTTCCGTTGTAAATATTAAATAAAATAATTTTTTCTCACCCTGTATTACTTTATTTTCCTAATATTAGTATACCGTCAGATAGATAATGAATATACCTTCCGAAAAAAAAATGGACGGGGTATGTTCTAATTTAAAAAAAATAATCGATGACGTCACCACAACTACGCGGATGACGTCACATACTCCGTATGTATATCAAGAGATGTCAATTTGAAAATAAAAATCGACCTGTCTCGGGATTTTCCTTAAAATTCATAAACGTTAGAGATAATGAATTTATTCCATACATTTCCACCATACTGTATGTAATATCCTAAAGGTCTAAATTTTGAAGTAGAGGGTGCTGAAGAAGTGAGCAATAACGAATAGCACTCTTTCTCTATAGACTTGTCATAAAGTAAAGTAATCAATATTTTCATGACTTATTGACTTCATCAAGTAGATAAGTGATCCAGCTAATGGAAATACTATTTTATTTTCAAAAATATGAAATACAAAAGGAATACAAATATTCCTGAACATATCGAATTTTGCGAATAATAAAAAAAACACTTTTCAAATAGTATCGGACCTAGTTTGAATCCCTATCTTCCTACAGAAAAAAAATCACATCGAAATATGGACTGGTGTTTTCACAAGAAGTCCAGAGCGCGAATTGTCCGATGATATTTGCGCCCTCTGGTGATACTCCAAAATATGAAGATGAAAAAACGAGTCAGTCAACACAATATCATAGATTGGAACCATAATAAGTATTATGAAATTATTGGTGCAACTAATGATGAATTTGCGGATTTGCATAGGAAAAGCTTGAAATTTTGAAATTCAAAGGTGTAATGAGATCTAAAAATCCAAATGGAGAAGAAAATGATATTGTATTCTCATGTGGAATGTATATGATTCTGAAAATGGTACATATATTTGGATCAACGGGAGATGAATATCCAAAATACAAAATATGTAGTGAAAGCAGCCCTCAAAAATCAAAGAAATAAAAAGTAGAAGAATGAAGGCCTTAGGAAAATATAGTCATTATTCATTATTATTCGTAAATAAATAATATTCATAATAACCTGTATTTGAATGTCTTTGATAATAACCGAGAATATAACTTATCAACGTTATTGAAAGTAGCTCTCAATCTCCCAATCACTCCGTATGGCTATTTTAATGTTATACCTCGTAATTTATATGACTCTTGAAAAGCTGTTCATATAAATAGATACAGAATTATCCAAATTTTGTAAGAGTTGCGAAGCATCATGATTTTTTTCAAATCAACAAAATAAGATTTTTTCGATTTAAAGATTGATTTTTACTATTCATATTGATTTTTCATAATTTTTCAAATATGGAAATAATGCACAAATCAATTACTTATATTTTCATTATTCGATTCAAAACGTCGCAACCCTGGTTTTACATAATGTTTATAGAATACAAATATTCATCATAGGTACCTACCTACTGGTGAATATACCGTCGATTATCAGATAAAGTGTTCGATCCTCGTTCCGCACACATGCAGGCGAATGTATCGCATCTACTCTCACTCATTGTTTGGGACTGTGTGGAGTCACAGGTTTTTTTCAAACATGCAGAATGCTTATTAAAAATAAATTGTTGAATATCCTTTGTAGCATTTAAATGACGACAAATGGTTTGAAAATATAAACAATTGAAGGGGTGTCAGTAATACATTGAACGTGTATTTTTTGAAATCTCGTTAACATGGATTTTCCAAATTGCTCGTTTCAACCATAATAATTTCCGTTTCGTGTAAACTTCGGTAATACCAGAAATGGAATATTATTGAATTCCCGAAATCTAAACAATGTCATTTTTGAAATCCAACCTAAAGAAGTCAGGAAAATATTTTCAGAATCTCAATTTTCAGAAATTGAAAATAAAATCACGAAATTCATAAGTTCATTTTTAATGGGTACCTCCTTTTGAACTTTTTGAAAAAATGATGGTAGGGGATACTGCCCAACTAGACATAGTTCCAAATAGGTATAGACGCCATTTTTCTACTTTCGTCGAATATTTCGGAGAGATTTGTTTGTTCCACGGAAGCATAGTAGTTGTCCTCTGAATGTTTACCGAGTGGCATCTGTCAGTTTTACGAAAAAATTCGATATTCAGTGAGTGATATAAGACAATGCTTGATTCTTTAAAATTTTATATCGCAACTTACGTGTTTTTTTCTTTTCAATTAACATTTGTCTGATTTTTTAATTACAATGCAATTTCCATTATATTATACCATGAAACTTTCATGATAAATCGGATAAGTATACCACAAACGTTTAGTATACACAATGTTTTATGAAGTTATACAGATTTCACATGATGGCATACCTAACCGAAGGAGAATTATCTAACCTATACGATGCCAGAATTGGACTGGAAGAAGGCATAATATGCCATCATGAGGCAGCAATGTGTTTAACTATTATTTTGTCAACATAAAAAAATGAATGGAGTTATTCAATACCAACTCATTAAATAGGTAGATACTTTATTCATACCAATAATGTATATTTTCCTCTCATTTGATATACTGATGAAAGCTCGACTACACATTATGAACACAAATACCAGTTGGCTGACTGTGTGAGGAGAGAGCCGAGCGCCGAGCGCGCGATAATGTAGTATTGTCTCATTAAATAAGTACATGTAGATATCTGCTACATGAAAAATTTTCATTCTGGAAACTTATTTCATCTATTGGCTCAATTTTGTTCGCAGCATGTATACAAAAATTTTCATAAATAAATTTTTTTCTCGATTACTGAAAATTGTCATTCCGAAAATAACAAGTTGAAATTTGCTACAGTTCTAGAAATTGATGAACATGAATTTTTCACCAATATTGTATATGGCAAGAAGCGCTATCATGTATACTTCAATTTGAAAAAAAAATCAGTCCGATCGCTCAATTATTTCCAGAAATATAACGGTAGGAACGATAAAAAACGTGTTCTACAGAAAAATCGTACTTTTTGTGTTTTTTCAGAATAAAAAAGTTCTTGGCCTAGAGAAAATGTCGTAAAAAGTGATTTGGTATACACAATCATCAAGTTGAAGATCCGCAGCAAGTCTGATTTGAATCTACGCCAGTTTTGTTTTCTCGAAAACTGAGAGACAGCATCCCAGTATTACTCGCATATTAGATTATCGAGCAATGCGAATAAAAACGTCAGTCGCGATATCACCCGTACTAGATGAGAAGATCGTTCGTTGAACAAGGATAACCGTTGATTTATGACGATTTGGTAACCGCCCACTGCTGTTTCCTCCAAACCCCCCCTGTCCCGGATTTGGACAAAGTGTCTGGCCTTTCCCAGCCTTAAGAGTACGGCTACAGTTTTATGTGCGGCTTGCTGCTTGCATCAGTTTGATATCACAGTATCACCAAAGAGAAGATTCTTTGGTATCACAGATGTTTTGCAAGGAGTCAAGGACGCACTAACTCGTACGCGCTTGCGCACTACGTACTTCTATGGTTCTGTATTTCTGGTTGCGTGATTACTGGCGCTAGCAAGTGTATGTGTCAAGTTTGTTTATATACGCTAGTGTCAATATCAATAAAATTTGTCCAAACTAAACTAACTCAATCAATCAGTAATTCACATAATGAAGAATTGTCAGAGAAGTATTCAAATATCATCTTGAATATGATGGGAATAAACAGTACTTGATATCGAAACCACCTGAAATTATAGAGACCGCTAAAGTTACATTTTTGACAAGACTTCCTGTGAAATTAAAGTATTCGGAGTCGTAGGAAAAATAGTGTACAAAACTCGTTGGAAAGTGCATTTCCTTCACTCGTTACGTTTCCGCACTCACCGCTACGCGGCTCGTGCTAAACGACTACTCGTGTGAAATATGTCACTTTCCACTCTTGTTGTGTAATATACTATTTCAAACCTGCGATGCTAGTCACTATTCATACAAGTCTTGATTCTACTGAAAGTAATCATGTTTGTTTCAACTGTACTCGACGATTAATACAGTTCTTTATGCTAGCTCACTAATGTCAATTCTTGATCAAGCGTATGTTAACAAGACGAGATTTCCGAAGCACTCACAACAACTGGAATAATTTCATTTCTCGATCACTCAGTACGCAGATTAACATTTATATTGCCTTAGAAAGTGGTCACAATCTGAAATTATCCATTTTGTGCGTCTCTTGTGCCATAAACATAATCGAAAATGATTACCCTCGAGGCACGAGTACCACAACTGCATTAACTTTCACACAATCTGTCGGGAATTTTATTGGATTTATTGCAATATCACGTTCGGTGCGTTTCATTCGGATTTCCATATGTCAAAGCTGATAAGCCAACAGCTCGCTCAGTCTTCATTTTGATGACGATGTACGCGTACGGGTTCCATTCTTATCTCGTATATTCGAACAGCTTCTACAACGTTCATTGTCATAGAAATGAGAGAAACAATTGTAGCTATTTGTATATTTAGAGCGCAAAGTGCTTTACGCCAAGGTCCATAAAAGCAAGTTACATCCGAAATACATACAACATTTTATACACGACCAGTATATTTCATTGTAAATATCTCTTCACCTTTCAATTAGACAAAAATTTTAGAAAGAGAAAATAGTCAATTTATGGCATTTCCATTTTCATTTATTAGCTTAGTCGAGCTCTCAGCCACTTCCAAGTTCTGTAACGTGGGAAATTTATTTCTGGAGTGTTTCTTTCTTCTGCCGCATGGTGTCGCCACTTCCAATTGTCTCTTGGAACGCGGCTCTGTGCGGTCAAATAGACGCGACGAAGATGCATTGGGACAGGCAACGCTTCGAGTGGAGATCTTACGGTCTCTACTCGGATAACTACCCTGCACTGATGAGTGCCAATAAGCCCGAAAGCGGTCTGTAGGTTGTTAATCGTGCCTGTCTCGATGTGAATTTGTCACGTCTTAGGAAGAAAGAAACATTTGTGATCTGCAATCACAGTATGAATCTGTTCTGCTTGGTATTTGCCAGGAAAGTGGTTGTTTTCTGCTCGTAGTCTACCAGACATTCATTTCAAGCTATACTGCATTGGTTTAACCTGACACCCTGATGCAAAACTTCGAGTGAATCGATAGTTTTACAGAAAATACAAATGATGGATTGAGAGTTCAGAGTTCAAATTATTCACGTTCCCTTCAAGATATACATCCTGTATACTAGTAAATATTTCTTGAAAGCATCTTGTTCGATGTGTCACATAAATCATGACAAAATATGTGAGAATTTTGGTACCGATAAAAATCCATAGGATGGCTAGACATTCAAGAATATTCCTTCAGAAAGCAGCAGTTGGAATTATGGTTATGATATATGATACTGAAAATATGACTTACAGTTTTTTAATGTGTTCATTACGATGCTGGGTAACTATAGGTGGTAAATTCTATGAGACGAATTGATTATTATTCCATAATTAAGGTATTAACAAATGAGTATGGGCTATAAATAACCATAAAATTGTATAAATATGACTAGTGATTGTCGATGTAATATGTTCACGATTTACTTTACGGCTTTCATGAATTAATGTTCGAAAAATTGCAGCTACATATTCTATAACTCATTGGAAAAACGCTTATTTTTCATTGGTTTCTGATTTCAGATATCGTTAGAAGATTAATGTGGTGATATTCATAAATATACGAGGTGTACCTGAAATATATTTTAAAAATTAAGGAAGAAAAAAGTTCTCAAAACTTAGTACCCTATAGTTCAGAGGGTAAGATTTGTAGAACACAAAATGGAACCAATAATAACCTCATCAAATATGATCAGTTTATTAAGAAACACCATGTGATATGTGAAATCGTTTTATACGCTAGTTAGTAAGAGGATCGATACAGGAGGGGTACGAAACAATATTTCAAATTATCGATGATCTTAAACTATTATGAGTTTTTTCTCATATTGTCCTCATTTCCAAGCATATACAGGGTGTACCGAAACTATAATGCCGAACTGAAGCGAAAGAAGAAAAATAAAAAGGACACCTTGTACCTATATCTGCAACGTTTTATGAAAAATATGTCAAGAAAATCTAATACATTTTTCGATAATACGAATCTACCACTTCAATTTGACAGCCCTAGTTTCGGGACATCCTGCATACCTATATTTACATATTCATCGACATACTTAGTATAGAAATATGACACATAACATTCAAGACCAAATTTATTATTATTATTATTATCATTATTATTATTGTTCAAAGTGTAGTTGAAGACACAATTTCATTCAACAGGCGAGTTCAGTATACGGTTTTTAGACTTACCGTAATCACTTTATAGTATTGAGATTTGAGACAATGCTTATGAAGAGTATTTTCCTCCTGCACGAAGAACTATCTTCACTGTTAATCTACTGTACATACAAACCTCATCCAGAAAATTTTCAATAAAATATCAAATTTATATCCGAGAAAACAATAAATGTCCTGGAAATAAAAACACTCCGTTTTATAACTCCATAGATATGTCGCCTTGAGGATATCATTCAGAAATTGTAATAGGTAACTATAATCTTCGTATAATTTATGGACTTTCAAAATTTTGTTCTGTTCGTATTAGAATGTCACCATAAAATAATGAATAAATCTATTAAGAGTGTTATATATCCGCTAAGGCGATTTTGAAACGAAACAAAGATTATAGCTCTATATGCAGATTGGTTCCAGATATTCTACATTTATGATAATTATAAGTACCAGTGTTACCACGGAAATATGCATCATGTTAATGAATCTAGGTGAAACTCAACATTATGCTGTTCAAAGTCACATTTTTCATATTGCTTATGCCTACTGAAATTTCTGAATTTTAAATTATTAGATTCGAAGGAATTCTGTCAAATTGTCTGATATTTTATAGTTTAGAAGGTCCTGAGAAAAAGTTATTATGGGCCCGAGACCCACAAAAATGGCTGGTTTAGCATATAAACGATTCTGAGCGTGATTTTTTTCATTTGAGGTACTCTGGGATCAGATTGTTATTTGTACTGAATTACATGTTCGAAGGAAGAAAAAAATCGTTCATATCCCTTCTATTTGTTCAGTTCACCCGCCATATTTTGAGACCGAAATATTTTGAACGTCCAATTTCATTAATATTCATTAAAACCTAATTCATTTGACGAACATACCGTTGACAGCGCCTTTACACCAACTCTAACATAATACTTATTACGAGAGAACGAGGTCTACGGTGAGATTAGATCTTTCTAATCAAATATATATGAATGAAATTATCGGCAGAAAAATCAGTAACGAACTCAATCTCGCGTGCCTATCCAGACGCAAATTTATACAAAAACGTGAATAAAAAAAACATTCTGGTTTGGGCTTGGCTTATAAAGAGCAAGATAAAGATGGCAAAACCGCAAATGCTTATCAAGGACAAGACAGAGGCGGACTAGAATGTTAGACCACTGAAAGTGTTTATCAGTCTTTTGTAACAGTCCGACCTTTCAATTGTGTCAGCCGAATATTACTGAAAGAAGATATCTGGAGAGAACAATAATTGGATAATCTTCCACAAAACCAAATCCAAGAATTTTTGAGATACCTACCTGAAGAATATTATAGTCAATGTAGTCAATGTATTATAGTCAATGAAGAATATTATAGTCAATGTCTACGAACTGTGTTTGTATCTATCGCTCTGAATACACAAATAGCTAATTTGTACAAAAATGAAGAGCATTATTTTATGGGTATTCAGATTTTTCCGAAAACTTGAAAAGAGTTTTCAATTGATGCATAGAATATTTACTTTTTGTTTTTAACCATTTCTCATTTGGTTGAAATCTTCTGAGTACGTCTTTGGATGTTCATAGGAACCAAGTTGACCGCTCATTCATATTTTATTTGTTGGCTTCTCGCGATCAACAATCAAGAGAGTTACGGAATGAATAATGTTTCCGGTGTGTTATGGCAAAGAGGTTGTTTGAAACCGACCCGAGAATGACATCATGAAAATTGTTATGATGTTAACGCATATTAGCCGAAGGTGAAAAAGCCAAGATATCGACCGAGAGCGTTTTAGTGCCTAGAATAACGTTTGAAGTGTCATTATATTCTGTGAATGGGATGTCAATCACTTTTCAACGTCATGGTTGTAAAACATGTCAAAAATAAATTGTCGGAAGAAGTGCGAATATGCACCAGGTGTGGAGTACCCCAAGGCTCCGTACTAGGTCCATTTCAATCATTCGATATATACATATCCTGAAACTATTGGATTCTGTTCAAAAAAGGGTGTTTCGTCGGTGATGCCTTGCTTACAAACTCGTTCACTTCTCTGGAATACCGTAGAAAAGTTAGCGATTTATCTCTATTTTATAGATATTTTCATGGGCGATACTCTTCTGAAATATCAACAATCGTTCCTACATTAGCAGTCTCTTCGAGATTAACCCATCAAGTTCAGTCTTCACACCCTTTCGTGTTCATTTTAGAGACCTGCAGAATGTCCCTTTTCAAGGACTCGTTCATCCAACGAACATCGAGATTTTGGAACACATTGCCTAGGGAGGTGTACCCCGAGGCATACGATCTCCAGAAATTTAAGAAGAACACCAACTCCTACCTTCTTTCCCTTGGTTCTCACGATGTTCTCTGAACATTACAGGATACCCCTTTTCGTGAGAACCAGAACATAAAGAAATAAAAAAATATGAATATAGAATATCTAAGAAAGAAACACTCCATAAACAAATCTCCCAAGTTACAGAACTGTTTGGCTGAGAGCTCGACCAAGCTAATAAATGAAAAGTCATGTGAATTTGTCACGTCTTAAGAAGAAAGAAACATTTGTGATCTGCATTCACAGTGTGAATCGTTGCATGGACTACGAGCAGATATAGGTCGATGTTCTGCGTGGTATTTACCAGGAAAGTAGTTGTTTTCTGCTCGTAGTCTACCAGACATTCACTTAAAACTATGTTTGATATTTCTAATTGGATAGACTATTTTCTCTTTCAAAAATGTTTGTCCACTTCATGGCTTCGAATTCCATCCGCTTCTTCTACTTTATTTCGGTTAATTCCTCGATAATTTATCAACCTTCTTTGAGGAAAAACTCCCGCACATTAGTTTATCGTTATTGCTTCGACAGCCATATTTCATGTCGGAATTTTGAAGCAAGTGGTTAACATTATTGTCCAAGCTACCGTGCCTCGCACTCTGATAAATCTGAGCGGTGCTGATGAAAGGTCGGAATTTTTTCGTGGTTCCAATTAGTAAAATATAATAAAAGATGTTTGGTTGTCGAAGCCAGCAGCGTTGATCCGAAGTTTCATTCGGGGAACTATAAGTCGATTAAATAGTTTAATAATATAATATTTATTCGTCAAAACAAATGTCAATACATATATGAATAATATAATAGTAATCCTATAAAAAACGCATATAACCACAAGGAAATGAATCCACACGTAGTGAGTATCTTTGCTTACATTGGATGGAGCATTGAGTTGCGACAATTTGTCGACAAAAAAAAAATACAAAACTACCCTATAGACAATGAATAACAAACAATAGTATATTTCATTACGAGTCTGGAAAAATCATTTCTGGACGTGTAATGAACGATATCTTTTATTATACTCCGTTGAGAATGAAAACATAAGATACAAAAGAAACTTGGAACATTTTTATTTTCACAGTTGTAGAAATGGAAAAACTTGGAACTACTAGAGTAAGAATATTGAAAATCAAAAGAAAGCGCTCATTATCTTCCACATCGTCTGAATTTAAACGTATTAAATCATCTCTTTGACACACACGAAAGATCCCAAACACTAAAATTGCTTTTGGTAGTAGATAATGTTCATCTGGGGTGAAAGGTAAAAAGAAGTTTTTTTTTTAATTTTTTGACAAGAATTTGTATTTGAAAAATTGTATAATTCTCCGGAAATCAATTTCTATATTATTTTTGAGAAATGTCCAATCAGCTCACTTAACAAGTGTGGGAAATTGCATATTTCGCATGGGTAGTAGTCTAGCACAAGCCACATATAGGGAAGAGTGCAGAAATTCAACGAATACAGGAAATGCACGTGAAAAATTTTGTTATGGAAGCCTTACCCTTCAGTAGAAAGTTGTGGATTATGTCATCACATGATGTTATCAAAATCATTGAACATGTAGTAGAAATACTTTTTTTTTCTTTTTTTTTTTCTTCATTTGACTTGTCCGTTACTTGATGAAAATCCATTGTTATTTTAAACAAACGAAAAACGATAAGATTTTCACGATAAATATATTGATATATATTTTTTCCAGTTTTTAGTGAAAAAAATATATATAAATATATTTATCGTGAAAATCTCATCGTTTTTCGTTTGTTTACAAGAAATACTTAATGTTAAGACATGATACAAAACGGCCTGCATTACCGATTGAAAAAAACACCGACCGAGTGAAATCAAAGGCATTCTACGTGATTTTATGCCCATCTCCGAACCCCAAAAAATTATCCTGATTACGCTAATGATGTCACTCGGGGTCTTCGAAATTGATGTGGACTTTGATTTACATATTTGTCAAACTATTTATGCGCCTTATCAGAATTCTCCTTAAATCGAAGCATTTTGTAATCACCCAGGCCGAGATGAAGAATAAAAAACTAGAAATAATCTTCGAATTATAAAACTGGTGTCTTTGGAATGGGGAAAGTTCACACAAACCAGTAGCATTTGGGTAATGTACAGGATGTCAACGAAGAATTTAATTATGGAAGAGTTGGCAATATTCAATTCTTTGACTTGTGCAACAGGAGTGATAGAAAAAAGAAGGGAAATATCCTTATTTATTATCATTCTCATATTTATTTGAATCCTGTCATATAGTTGCCAATGAAATTAAGGATTTATAAAGTGATTTTTTAAGTCATATTCGATCTCTTGATGAAATGTATCGTGAAAGCATCAAAAACTCATAGATTTGAGTTTCATTATCAATAATGACAGGTTTGAATAAATTGAAAAAGAAAATGACAATGTTTCATGTCAATAATGACAGGTTTGGATAAATTGAAAAAGAAAATGACAATGTTTTCTTGAACATTTTTGTTGTAAATTTCGCCAAAATTGATCCATTCATAAACCTTCTCCCAATATCCTTTATCTAGCTTGCACGATGTTCCCCGAACATTATAGGTGTACCTTTCGAGGATTCGAAAGATAAAAAATAAAATTACGACGTTTCGACCAGAAACTACTTACATGTTCTTTTTCGTGGAATTAAGGTTCATAAATAATCCTTGAATATCAGGCGGAACCATAAAAGTGAAAAGTAATAGCTGTATAATAATTTCATAAGCGCCTCGATTCTAATCGAAATTTTCGTATTACGCTTATGTTATATTTCATCCGATAATTCATCTCTGAAGTGGACGTGTTGGCCTGTCAATAATGGAAAATTTATTTATAGCCTTTGATGGATCAACAAGAAGCTGTCCGTTTTTCTGATATATAGCTATCGCCTCGATATGGCCACAAATCAGCTTAATAATATTCTTTAGACTTGATAGGATAGAAGATGTAGTTTGTTTAATTTTCCTCTTTACTCCACCTTGTATTTATACCCTCTAGGTATTTTTTCATGTATTCTATCGATTCGAACTAAACATGATTCAAATTCCATAATTTTGATGAATATGAGACTTCAATATCATATCTTGCCCAGGAAATACCCACATTGGCCTGTTACCAGAAAATAAAAAAATGCATCTCCAGAAATTCGTCTTAGTTGTTGCAAAGTTCATCTAGTTTTTTAATTTCATTGTTATACTGATGTGGATTTTCAATGTATTGACGTTAATATGCCAGTAATTGAATAAACGAATTTCTCTCCATTCTTATTACTATTACACTCGTATTTTTTTCAATAGATTTTTATCCAGATTCATTATTTTTTTGACCAATAATTCAGTTACAAACAAACCCGAAATATCATACTTTTCTGTAAACTAAACAATGAGCTACAGTTTCATAACTATTCAAAAGACTTTCGTTCAAGCGATTTGTACTAGACATGATATAAAATTTCGTGATATTAAACAATACAAGACTAATGCAACATCTCGGGATGAAATTGGTATAGGTACTGATCAAATCGAAATAAAATTTTCACTTAGTAGTAGTCGAAGTGACAGTAGAGAGTCCAAATTTGGAACAAATATAGACTGAGCAACTTTTTCCTCTGGCATTTTTCGAAATTTCCAGAAAAAACAGATTTTTCGAGGATTTTCGAAACAAATTTCGAATTTGACAGGTTTAGAGTAGCACATGAAAAAAGGAAAGATGCTGTATTTTACTCATTTTTCAAGCACAAACCAACTGCGAAGTCAAATTTTCTTGTCCATATATTTATTAATAAAAAAAACTTCCATATGTCGCGAACTTTATGTGTGACACTGTATAAGGTATATTGTTGAAAACTAACTCATCTCCTGCATAATTGAAAATGGTGACTGAATTATCTAAGGCAAGTCCAGGTATATCGGAATAATTTGGTTTTTCTTCTCCCATCGTTTGAAACCTTAGTCTTGATAGGCTCTCACATTGGGCATGTGTATTGCTGTTTCCTCATTTTCCTGACAAAATCATTTTATGGTAATTCCACCATTTTACAGATTTATTTGGTATGCATAATTCGATGCTTGTTTTTACCTACATTGAGAAGGAAATTCTCAATGTGGTAATTCAATTCCAAATAAGAATAAAAACTCAGCATTGATTTTCCAATTTCAGCGACCATGAAAAATACCAGCGAGAACATTCACCACTGGTACAACACACTGTAAAAAAAATTGGGTGTAATTTCAATCAAATGGATTTCAGATCAAACTCCTATGAATACAAAACCTGAATATCAAAGTTGGGTCCTTTTTAATATACATTTCACAATTGAGTGTTAAGTGGTGTTAATTCCGATCTAAGTAGTGAGAAATTACACGAATGTGGGTGAAGTAGAACGATTCTGAAACATAAAATCATAAGAAACACCAAATGGTTGAGATTTAATATTCTCAATCTTAGAACCTTAGAACTTTTGCCCTGACGTCCTTCCCACCGTACGTGATTTCAATATTGGACTAGATATATCGGATGACTTTTATATAAATCAGTACCATTTGGCCTAGTCCCTAGTACCACTGATCAGGACAAATAATCCGAAATAGCTCGTTATCATGCGAATTGTCCATATAGATTCTTCTGAGTCTAGTTTATCATCATATGAATTATATTTTAATAGGTGATCCAACTTAGTAAAAAACACCGGAGGTGGTGAAGAAAAGCACTGATTCGCATGAACACACTCATGATATGGTGTTCCTTCACAACTGAAAAGTATTCGCATGTACTGCTCAGTGTTTAAACGCACCAAAGAAAATTTCATGGAGGTAGAATTCAGCATCAAGAAAATCACATCATGTGCATC
Source organism: Chrysomela aeneicollis (assembly GCA_029955515.1). Classification (NCBI taxonomy): domain Eukaryota; kingdom Metazoa; phylum Arthropoda; class Insecta; order Coleoptera; family Chrysomelidae; genus Chrysomela; species Chrysomela aeneicollis. The sequence goes on along the minus strand of JARUHQ010000014.1, from coordinate 1,857,862 downwards.
AGATGGTGTTAGCTGGTGTATTTTTTTTCACTGTGTAGCCACCCACAATTCCATCATGTTCATTGGGCCATAATCAAACTATCCACAGAAACAAGCTAATTGAAAGATGCATCAAGGCCCGAAATCCGTATAATTATTTCACCACCCAACGAGGAAATGCTCGGCATGCCGTGATCGACACATTCATTGCGATCATGACACACAGTTTTCGCCGATATAATTGATGGTCTCATGAAGATTATCGAGCGAGATATTGGAGAAGATCCGCTGCGAAGATTATGAAGATGTTCACTCAGCTGTGACGCCTTTGAGTCAGTAGCGGCCATAGCGAGATGAGTTTCCTCATCAAGACACAATATTATGTCAAGGGGAACGTGTTGAACCATACGGTGGCATCAGCCATCCATATAGGAATGTTGTAATTTCAGAAGAAGTTAACAAGCCCAATTGATCCCTCCGTGTGAATGATAGGGGGTTGCTCTCCTAGATACAGTCATCATGCAGAATATTTAAACAACCCAGAAATAACAGGTCTTCAACTGGTCACAATCTGATGACAGAAGATTTGTAAAAAATGTGGCTAGATAAAGGGCTAGATAACAACAAGCTGGACTTGGAGAGATTACTTAGTGCTAAGCATATATCTTATTGCTTACGCTAGATCCGGCATCCCGTAGTAATTTTTAGGTCAAGAGGGGTCTGCAAGAAAGTAGGTACTACATGATTACGTGGCACAACACATGTATGGACAAAAATGAAAACCTCCAATAACCTCCAATAAGTCAATTACTAAGCCAATCAATGGCTTAGTAATTTCAACCCCCCCGGACCTACAAAACAAGTAACCTGGATACCGGATCTAGCGTAAGCAATAAGATCTATGGTGCTAAGGGTGATGGATCATCATAAGTTGTTCTGGAGCACCTAGAATTCCTTCGCGCTCTTTTTCGAAGACAAATCCTGAACAAAACTGGTCTAGGCATTGGGAACTCTTGATGACGAAATATCGAGCGTTTCTTTCTGCACCTGGAGACGCAGATAGGGTTCCTAAAAATCTAGGTTAAGTTCTCTTATGGTGAATGTGACTAACCAAAAGTTATCGTCCCTCGATCGAAGAAAATTTCTTGGACCAAGGTGAAGCCAGTGAAATTTGAGGTAAGAAGGTGGTGTATTAGGTAAGGTTATACTGCGAACTCAGATATTGTTTGTATTTATTCAAATTGTCTCAATGGTTGAAGCTGTCCCTTTAATGCTAATGCTCCAGAAAAATTCACATCTAACATTTTCGACCAATCAAAAGCCTATATTTTGTATCGTTACTATAGCAACTAGGGTGTTTTCCAGAAAATTTTCTCTCTTCCTTTGGGGAAGGAGCATGGTATTTCATTGGAAAATTTTTGACGTTTATAGGTTGAATGACATTCATATTTACCTAACTTCAAATACTAATAGCGTTTTCCTTTGGTAAAACTGGTGCGCACTCAGTGTAAATACATTTCTACCAAAACTTTACCTCAGTGGTTCAGAAATATCTGTCATGATCATTCAATGTATCCAGATGATATCGGTATAAATAATGATTAACTGAATTGTAGATTCACAATTTACGATAATATTTCTAAATAGCCGTACGGATTTGGTGACTAGTGGACCGGTAGCGGCTGACTATGAAAACTATCAAGTGTAAATGAGAATCAAATTGAAATTGTACATCTTGATTAACGGACCTCAAGGTAAATATAATAAGAATAAGACTTGAACAAAACTCATCAAAGTTGTATTCTATTTTACTGTTTATACACAGCCGTACGGTCAACTAACCACTTGTATGCTTACCAAATATCACTAGCTTCAATTAACAACTCCAAATTTTTTCTCCAACACGTATATCACGTATAACTATAAACTCTAGTGGTACTATAAGTGAAAATATCAGAAGTCTGTCAGCCAGAAATCGCTCGTGATAGAATTATAGATGTAATTTCCAATTAGCATCGACCAAGAAAGAATCCGAAGAGAAGGAACAATTCGTACAGCGGAGGCCTGAGGGGGTTAAGGGGGCCAAGGGACTATGACGGGTTCTGATTGGTCGGGCGAGTATGATGCGTTGCGTTTCCATATCCCCTTTCTGACGTAATCATCAGATGCATGGAACACTTGACAGTTGACACAGCGGCATGGAACACTAAACAGTAGACAGTTGACATATGACAGTTGACATATGACAGTTGACATATGACAGTTGACATATGACAGTTGACATATGACAGTTGACATATGACAGTTGACATATGACAGTTGACATAAGACAGTTGACATAAGACAGTTGACATATGACAGTTGTTATATGACAATTGACATATGACAGTTGACATATGCCCCATAACGGCCATCTTGGATGACGTCATGGGTGCCCCATAGCGGACATATTGGATGATGTCAGTACCCCATGGCGGCCATCTTGTCACAGAACCCGCGTAGGTACACTACTCCCATCTTTATTTCTTGCTCTAGATAATATGATAGTGATGAGTTCTGGATTGCAGAATCGCCAAAGAGCTTCACTCTAGGAGCTTCAGATCAAATCTGTATTTCAAAATAATGAGAACCTGTTGGGGTGAAAAGTATATATTTTTCTTTGTTGTCTGTTGAGCAGTTTTGACAATGGATCTCACGTCATCATTCCATGATCATCATCATATAATCTATTTTTACGCCCGTCTTCCTAGAGAGAATTCAAGTTGGTTTCCTCCTTAGATTTTTCGTCCTGCAGTACAGAATCTGAACTATTCTTCAACAACCAAATTGGGCTTTTGAAGATGTTCTCACGAACGGCAGAGATCTCTTCAGTACCTTTTAGATATAGTTCAATACCTATGAAGTGATTGGATCTTCTGTTGTGTTCTCTCTGATGTTCTGATGTTTTTCAGAGGTACAGGTTTATGCTGCTATGGAAGCTTCATTTCCTCTAGGAAGGAATGCATACTTCAAGAGAAAGTCTTCGTCTCTATTGTGGGGTTTATTCATGTCTCTTTATTCATCTAGATTTACGAGTCGCCTCTGCCTTCAACCGATACACTGTCCATGATACGCTCGATTTCAATTCATTATCGACTACTTTACAATATCTCGCCGATCATCCCGATTTTTAATTAGACAACAATGATAAATTCGTGCGAGATTTACGCGGCCGGCAATTACAGATCATATCAGCATTCGCTGGCACCGTAACCAAGGGAGTCCTCCGCAGGCGCTAATTCGAATGTTCGACATTGGAATCTTCGCGAGGCACTCCCAAGTGCCATTAATGGATTGCTGTGGGCTTCCACCAGATCGCGACCAGAAAGCAGTTTTTCTCCTCCTCTGGTTTTTATTCTATTGGGTCTTTCAGCACAGAGCTGATTGATGGTCAAAGATATCGCACCCTTGCTCTACTGCGACTACAAACAATCTGACTCCAGCGAGTTTGGTGGTCCAAAGTACGAAAATAATGTTTATATTAGGTGCCAGAATGATTAACATCATGTATATATACCATGCCATTACGCCTTAATGTTAATTAGTCTCACCACATCATATACAAAACTAAAGAAGTCAACATCTTCTTCTATATAGACAATCATGAGCTCGATAGCAGATAGTCTATAAGCGACAAGAAAGCAGTGTTTCTCTGTCTCTTCTCATTTTTATTCTATTCGGACATTCATTCAGCACCATTCCTCCCACTGTGACTAGGGTTGCTAGATACGGATCGTTTGCTTGAACGTTTCTGAGTTTAGACTCCAGCGGGTTAGGTGATCTAACAGCATTAGAACTCCAAACGCCAATCATAATGTGTTTTCAATTACAGACCCCAATGTATCGAATAGTTTCTCGTCGTCATTGATTATTGATATTAGTTAATTTTGGTTGTCATACTGGATACTGCCTGAAATCTTTTCAATAACCTCCTCTTAGGTGAGTATGTCTGAGTCTTGATGCCATATTGTGATGATTTTGAAATTTTCTCACACCTTATCAAGAAAAACTCTGATAATTCAAATTGGAGATTTCGTTGGAACATCATACTTGGGGTATAGCGGAGATCTTTACAGTCATATAAGGTGTGAGAATCGAGATTTTTATGAGTAGAAACTTTTTGTGTCGATACTATTCATTATTAGTCAAAACGGCTTACATGTTCCTATCTGAACTTTTTTACCATCGATTGATATGACAAATACAAATAATTACTTCAATTACAATCGATGAAGATAGGCATCAGCACAGAAAATATTCTAGATCGATAAAACAGAATATATTATCAAGGAACTGTTTGTGTGTATTATGGACTGTAACACATTGTTAAATTGAATAAATCTATATTTCTATCTACAGTAGGAGGTTTTTAGCTCAACGTTTTGCCTAATACCTTTTTTTCGATTCGTGTTCAATTGCACTCTGTATATCTCCGTGAATTTTCAGATTCACGAAATAATGCAAAGAATATCCGGCTCGAAGGACCAATGTTTGTGTGTATAATGGACTGTTACACTTTGTTAAATTGAATTAATCTATATTTCTGATACTGCACAGACAAATTTCTGAACATTGACAATTGATTGAAATAACAAACTTTGATTGTATCTTTTTTCTGGACTCTAGCAACAATTCGATTCATGTCATGTTTTTCTAGGATAAAATGCATAATGAACCATGGTTAATGGATGCAACGTGTGCATTGATCTGAGTCTTAGATTCTAAGAAAATACACAATAATTGTTGAAAATTTGAAAGATAAAAAGGTGAAATTTCCTTGTCAAAAAGCATTCCGTAAAATCGTCGATTCAGATCATAGGATAACAATTTTATGTCGCCGGTTAAAAGTTCGTTGGCTTCTGCCAGTCGTCTCCGAAATATAATGAAGCTGCGTGTATAATGTGTAAACAAAATCCTTTCCAATCTCGTTAAAATGTCACTGCATACATTAATGTGAACATTCATGAATGGAAATACGCGCCACACTTTCTTGGGCAACTCCTAGCAGAATTGTGCAAGATGTTATGCTGCCATATATGGACACAGATGAATGGACTTGAGAACGGGGTGACAGTCAGTGTTGCCAAAGGTCTAAGAAGAATCATATGGTGTTCTTCGTTTATCGAAGAGAAATGCGATCGTTCTACAATCGACCCAAATAGTTGTCGATTCACTATCGAACTTTAACTCGTAATAACAAAATATGAGAGGGAGATGAAAGAGTTAGTTCATTGTTTTATAAACAACTATCGAATTCATCATCCATTGCTCACTTGATCTTTCAATTGTTAATGTCTCCTTTTTATTTGTTTTATACACCCCAGAATTGTTTTTTTTTTCATTCGTACACAGAATTTTCAAACTATTGCATTGGCACCTCTAATGTTTACAGTTGAGAAAGATTCAACCAGTGTTTTCAACCCCATTTAGATATCATACCAATTTATAAAAATAGTATGCGAAATGTATAATATCATTGCAGAATATCAATTTTGGAAAAATAATATCTACGCGAAATGTCCTGTTATTGCAGATTCTCGTAAAATAAGAAAATAAAGTCATTGCTATTGTGCAACTGAGATGCCTTATGCAACCAAACACAAGCTGATTCTCTTCCAGGCTTTCGCATATTTCACGAACGGTTTTATTGTGCTTCAGTAGAATTTGACAAGTCGATGGGATGTCACGATATTACTTAATCCTATAATTTGATCATCACTCGATTTATCACAGCAAATACTGTCATTATCTGTTGAGAATCGAGTGAATAGTGGATGTTATACTGGATAGTTGTGGATTAACAATAATTATGGCATTGTTGGCAACACTGGCGACTAGATTCGTGAATGGCTGAAGCCATGCAAACAGCCCGAGGCAGGACTCTTGAAGGACCCGCGATCATGGCTCTGAATTGGACAACCTTTGGTGCAGGACGTGGGCAGGTATTATAGGAGTGCGACCTTCTCGAACCGGAAGACCACTTGAACACAGGGTGTGCGGCGGTTCTGGGTCATTCCGAAGGTAGATAATCGAACTATAACCGATTCAAACATTTTATGATGGACGAAGAAAACGAAAAGTGAGAGCCTGGATAACAGACTAGATGAAAAAGGCTCAATCCTTGCCACAGTAGTTGTTTGAAGCCAACATCTAAATCAGTTAGTAGGGTTACCTCATTCTAAAACAAGGATAGCAACAACAAAATCCCCCAGTACCAGTGTCTTGCAATCTTGAAAGGGTCTGGATTTGAATAAATTGACCTACTAACAAAATTATCGTATCCATTATTCATAAAACTGAATGAAAACAATGTAATATCAAAGTTTTCTGAAAATATACATCTTCGATCTATCAGCCGAATGATAACAGTTTCAATTCACTGTCACAACTGTATTGTTTATTTTCTGGCAATATAAAGTTTCAAAATGTCGAACTTGAGAAATATAACATCAAACATGTTGTTATTACTTTTCAATTACACTAAATATAGGCTTATCTACTACTCTGAGCATTTTCTTACCACTTGGGCCAACCATTTCATCACTTGTATCGAAATAATGCGAGCAAACTCTAGCGTCTCTTGAAATATTCTTTCCCGATCATATTTTTACATATATCCAATAACTTTTCATCTCGGGGAAACCCGAGAATGTTTTCAAATTACCAAAAATCGTTTTGCATATGAGGGTGGGTGAATAATGTTCATTCAACGAATGATACGACACTGAGTAACTCACCAGTGGAATGATGTGTTCTGGTCACCACTTTTAAATCGTCTCTTACACATTAAACAGCGTTTCACCATCCTTTAAATTCGATTTGAACAGAATAAACATGGTTTTTGAGTGAATTCCTAATCAAATTTTCTAAGTACCAACGGAAGGATATAGGTATACTTGGGAATCTTGAGAAAATGTGGTCTTGGGATGATTATCACTTTCAAATGTTACGATGTGGCAACTTCTGTGGGGGAAAAACATATGAATATGAATTTCATGTTTGCTTCAAGCAATTTGGGGTGTTACTATTCTGGGTTTGTTGTTCGGAGGAAGTGACAATTGATAGGCACCCAGAAGTTGCCAGAAGAGAATAAAAGAGAATGATGAAAAAACTAGACAGGAATGAAACAGACTGAAATCTTTTTTTTTTTCTCATGTGTTAAATCAAAGATATCTGTGATTTGGTATTATGTCAAAAACATATAAACTACTAGGTACCTACAAATAAATTAACTAGTACCTAATCCATCGGAGTTATCTTGTCAAAACGTTCCTGATGAAAAATTGAAAATTTCCATTTTTTGTTGGATGATCACGAATATAATTAATTTTCACCTTTCAATGAAATGAACAGAAATTAAACTCTGAATAAGCAAATCAACTGATGGAACTATAAGGAATTGAGGACAATTAATCAAAATAGTTGACTTAATTATTGGAAAAAATCACCCAACTCAATATTGGTTTATGTCCAAAATATATTCACGAACTGCTTCTTCAACATCTCTATGCAACATTTCACGAAAGTTGTATAGCTTATCTCTGAAAGTAGTGAAGTTGACTAGTTCTGATAATCCCAACTTCTTTGATTTTGTCAATCACCTACGTCAATTACGTTATTGAGAAATTGAATAAAAACAAAATCGTAAATTTCAAAATATCTTAGGAACCAGTAACTTTTTACCAGTTTTCAAAACGCCCATTGAATTGTTTCAAATTACGCAATTTTCTTCTAATTTGATCGTATTTTTGTATATCTTACCATTTAGGAAAAACAATACTGTCCCTGTATAATCAAGTAAGTATTCTTGATGGTCTGTGGATACTATTGTTGCTATATCGCGTTCTTCACTTCTCACACGATGTTCTTGGACTAATTTTGCAAACACATCGTATAACCCTCTTTATTTCCATTACCTAACATTCGACTGTGTCTCTCTCGAGTCGTTGAATAAATCCATTTCATTCATAAAGCATCTTGTTTTTGAAAAAGGAAGAAACAATCGATACTTCTATTGATAGTAGGTGAAGCTTAACCATCAGAGGATTAAAAACACACACCATCTGCGAGATAATCCATCAGAACAGCCTCTCCTATGGTGGGAAAATCATAAAGTGAAGTTTTATAGGTGATTCCATTATCTGAGATCCCCTCAAGTTGATACTTATAGTTAATATATTCAAAAAGCGACAGCACATTTCCTTCAAAGTGAATACTTTTCTCGTCAGCATATCTCCCATCAACTTAGCATTCCTTTATTTCCTTGATTTTTTCTAACAGTTATCAGGAAGCAGTGAGATGATCTCCATCAGATATCTGCTGCTGCTGATGAAAAGTCTAATCAAAAATTGTCGTGATGAGTCTCATTAACCATATATCTCTGCCGGTCTATACCGGCGATGGTATTCTTAACAAGGTTCTTCATCAGTAAAACGTTTGTGTCTAGATTGAATAAACCGATAAACAAATAAAAGGGTGATGCAATTTTCATTCATACGTTCTGCGGTGACAGAACATGTAGGCACGGGGTTTTGAAAGTCTGATTATAAAATGAGAACGAGAGACAGAGAGTAAAAATATCCATTGATTAAGAGTCGTTCATTTGAGATATTTACTAGATGGCCTTGGTGTTGGCAATTGAGTTGATTGTGTGGGCTTAATTCATAAATATTATTGTTGGTTATTTACACTCGATAGTTTCATAATGTATAACGAGGTATTAACATTCGAAATAACACAGTTGTACAATTTCCGGTTAGGGTTAGGAATGGCATGTGATTACAAGACCAAAATTTCATCAGAGGGACACCACAGCATTTTTTAACATACCTTGTGGTTTTTCAAAAATAGTTAATCAAATTTTCTATGTTGATAATAATGATAATAATAATAATAACTAATAATAATATTTTTATTTTCCATTTGACAAATGAAAATTTGTATTGGATTCGTCAATATATGTGAGTAGAATAAAACAATAATCAACTCACAAACAACTTAAGACTAAACAGTTACATATAAAAAGAACGAAAAAAAAGTTGCTGAATTCTGAGAACATAATATATACTAGGTATAATCTCGAAAAAAATTATCCATTATATCATTTGCACTGTGTTTTAAAATTCATTGTACAGGGTTATTCATTATAAATAATTAAATATCAACCCCTTATAAACGTTGTTATTGCCAACAGAAAAAAAGTTTCAAATTGACAACTTCAGCCAGCGTTGAGAGAGAAAAAATATGTCTGCCACTGTAGTCTGCCCTAGTGTTGTCTTTGTCATCAAGATTGCAACTTGAAATGATGAAAATTTTATTATTGGGACGTAAAAAAGAGAAGACGACTATAATATCACAATTATAATGTGTTATTCAACAATCACTGTAAGTATTCAATGCTCACAAAATATTCGAAATAATCGGAATAACGAAAATACTACAAGAAAAACAAACCAATTATATACAGGTTGACTTCTTTTTTTTTAGTCCCAATCATAGCATTTTCATTATTTTAAGTTGCAATCTTGATGACAAAGACAACACTAAGGCAGACCATTATTTTTCCCTCTCAACGCTGGCTGAACTTGTCAATTGAAGTTGTTTGATGACTGAATTTTGTTAAAATACTATCAAAAGTACAGTGGCGGGCAGATTTCAGGGTACACAAAAATAATATCAATATTCAAATGGGTTACCCTATATTGAAGAAAAATTCAAACAAATGTATATAGCCTGATATAACCAAAATAAATAACGTATTCGTTTATTCAGCATTCATCAATTCTACTAACTGTCAGACTATCGTTGTTAGTTTTAATATTCAAATTTGACGCGCCTCCACCAATAAATAAACAACATTTCGTAACCCTTATTATAAGAACCCTGGCTCACAGGTGATTTTTTCGTGAAAATGGAAAAATACGTTGATAATTGATCAATTCGAGTGTGTATTCAGAAGGAGATACAACTTTAAAATTCTAGGCTCAAAATATGAATATTTAACCCGAATCACAAGATAAATGTGACTACAAACTGAGATACAGGAGAAACAGGGTGTTTTATTCAAAGATGTATTCAAGACACTGTTAAAAAGAAAAACTCGATTAGATTTTATTTAAAATTGGTATGTGGGGGGTTTTCTGGATCGGAGATTACGAATCTTATACGTCAAAGTTGATTAATTCAAGATGGTGGCCCAATAATGGCAGCCGAATATTGGGATTATAATTCAATCCTATATCGAAAATGAGTATATATGGATTTTCGGGGTCGCAGTTTGGGACTTTTTAGTCAAAATTCATGAAGTTGAAGTGGCGGTTCCCAAAATGGTGGGTTTGGTGATTATGGGCAAATTCAATGCAAAATTGAAACTAGTAATGTAAAAAATATACTAAAATGGAAACAACCTAGGTTATATTCTTTCAGTAACAAGTTTGAAAGATTTATCTCTGATACAAAATAGGCAATTTTGCGCGGAATAATGAGAACATTTTTTTTTCCTTTGCAGTGCATTTGATCTATAAAAGCTTGATTTTGTAATTATTTTTTCACGTTCATTTTTTGAAACTCAGTAGGGAGCAACATTTTATCCAAGTGATTTGTTTCAAACATAATTTTTTTAGCCCAGGACCCTAGAAAGAGCCCTAGAGTCACAATATTAACAATCATTAATGAAATACCTTGTCTCTCTTCTGATGAAAAGAAGGGGGAATTTCGAGCAAAATTGGCTAAATATGCGTCAAACCACGTTTTTCTCGTCTTTGGGTCGCCGTATCTCCGAAACTAGTTGACACTGTCTAAAATTCTATCGAAATTTTTTGTGCAGGAGGTGAAAACACGCAAACAGATACCGCCAAGCGGCATTTATCTACAAGGTGGACCCCTTCTGGAGAACCAAAAAAAAAAACCAAACCCCGTCCAACGTGTCAATAAGCACCGCCACTGTTTCGGCGCGGGCCCAAAACGTCGACACGTGGGCATCAAAGCATAATTCACCCATTCATGGACACCCATTTCCATTCATCAGTTCGCTGTTGCTCTCCTTCTCCGATCCCCTTGCGCATGCGCGACGTTCGCAACAAAACACAAACGCATTTTAAGCAGTGTTGCCAATTGCCGAAGTCATTATGCGGGAAATATGCGGGAAATCATGAAGTTTCATGCATTTAGTGAAATCATGTTTATATTTCATGGTGATATTCAATAAAAGACACATTTTTATGCTCATGCGCAGACCTATTTATTTTTGCTTGTCCCTAAGCGTACATATTCCATCACGTCCATGAAATAAACATTGACGTTTCATGACCTTCGTGACACCCATTGTCATTCCCTCGAACATCTTGATGCTGTCACTTGTCACTGTTTGCACGTATCACCATATGTCGCACATATCACGGGTGGAAAATGATTTCAACAGTAGAAACGTCGCAGCCATGAATCGGATACTGCTGATTTCAGAAGTGGGAACTTTCGAATATTAAGAAATGGTTACATTATCTTTTTTCAGCGAACCGAATCAAAGATTTCAAATACTTTCACACTTCGAAATGGTCCCAAAAATACTGAAATTACTTAACAAACTGATAAAAAAAATTAATAATGTGATTAAGTTGTCGTTTCTTTGAAATAACTCAAAATGTTACCTAATTTCCTGAAGAATATTATTTCGAAAGTATGAAATTTGTATATTTTTTGGGCTAATTCCTGAATGTTAGAAATCATTTCGAATATGGTGGGAAATGGCGGGAAATTCTGTCAAGATCTGTGGGATATTCACAGATTGGCAACACTGATTTTAGGTCACTTGTTTTTCTTCCGATCGCTCGGCGCGCCCTCTTCTTCCTATTACAGCGAAGGCTAATCAACGCGGCTATGCGTTCCCATTAATGAGCGCCCATCACACCTGAGCTGAATCACATTGAGTGGGCGTTGCGCATAGAGGCGGTTAGGCCCGCCGGCCAGAGATGCAATGGGAAACAAACGCATGATGGTGAGAATGGGGAATTGGCGGAGATGACCTATGCCTAATAGCCATGCTGGCTATATATATTCTATGGTGAAATGAAGGTGGAAAAACTGTTTTTGAGATGCGGGGCGAATTTGAAAAAAAATGATTTTTTTGACACCCCTGTATATCAGCTATCATTCAACTCATAGGGAAAGTTAAAACTCTCTTTTATACTTTTCTCATGTAGAATCCAGTGGCGTTGGCAGAGTTTTCAAAAGAGCTGTCATTATTTAGATGGAACGCAAAGTTGAATATTTGGTAATATTTCAAGCACTAATTCTTCGCGCTTAAAAAACACGATATTTCGAGTAGGTATTAGCCCTGTATTTGGGTATTTTTCAGTTTCTATAGCAAGTCAATACAAAATAATAGATATTTTGGTGTTATAATCAAATATTACTTACATAATAGGATATTTCATAAGTGTATGGAATATCCAATTTCCGCACAAGTTGTACACTATACTTTTCCGACGATCTACATGAAAAATATAGGTATGTCGTATTTTAATTTCGCATGTCTGTATTACCTACTTATAAATCATTTTTACAGGAAACCAATTCAATTGCCTGAAGAAGAAAGATGTATCACACAAAGAGAACAAATTTTATCGAACATTCAACAAAAATATTTGGGTACATTTTGGTCTGTATTTATGAAATATTGGAAAAATAAGCATTGATGGTGATATTTGAATACCAACCAACGGAATAGTATTATTTTCTTTTATCAAACCTGAATTGCATACTTCTGGGGGAGTAGAATCTACCCTTTCATCGTCGGATGACATTGCAGCAAAAAAATTGAACAAATTATACGATTCGGTACCCATATCTACTTGGTAAATCACATTGACACTATAATTTTATGAATTCGTTTGTAGATATGTCATTGTCACAGCTACCTATGAGTAAAACTCAGAGTATAGTTAACTATCTTAGGTAACCAATCGCAGAGCGTGGAGATGAATATTTCATTTCGCACTAGTGCGAAATAACTTATTTTGTGTACTAGTTTACAGTGCGAAATGATACGTATTTCAGGTATAGGTCGTCGGAAAAATGTTTTGGAGATTCGGGGGGAATTTGAAAAAAAAATGCTTTTTTTGACCCCCCTGATATCAGCTGTCTTTCAAGTTATAGGAAAGGTGGAAACTATCTTTTATACTTTTTTATGTAGAATCCAGTGGCGTTGGCAGAATTTTCAAATGAGCTGTCATTAATGCTTCGCGTTTAAAAAAAACACACGATATATTTCGAGTGGGTATCAGCTTTGTATTTGAATAATATTCCGTTTCTATATATAGCAATATTCAAAACAAAAAAAATATTTTGTGAAGTGAAGAGTGCTTTTTGGAAAGAACAGTAACAGTGTTGATCAACAAACTGAATTTTCACAATTTAATCCAAGATCTGGGAAAGCTAGAAATTTCAATAAAACAAAGTTATAAAAAATGCGTTACTTAAAGACAACATTCCACCCGTTCTTCTTCCCAGCTCATCAATATCACCGATGAATACGATAATTTCAAGAAATATTTCTTAATTTCCTATTGATGATAATCCAGTATATTCTTTCTTCTAAGATTTGATGATTAGAAATTGTATCCGCCATCGATCGAGCTATATATTCTAGCATCCTTTTTGAATTTGTTTTGTTTTGCGACGAAAAACTTTGTATAGCTTATCATGTCTTGAAGGATCTGAGACAATAATACTCTGATTTTCTTGAAATAAAACAGATTCCCCTACTTCTATTAACCCAAGACATTTCTAGTTGAGATTGACCATCAAAGCTTTGTGCCTTCGCACGGCATATTTCCTAAGATAAACACTCTTTTGAACGATCTATATTTAATGAGCAATGGCGTAACACGAAATACATCAAAAACCAATTTAAAACACACCGCATCAATCATAATCGATACACTTTCGGGGCTCGCAGCATCCTTATCGCTCCGATCTGAAACCCATCGACTAACTTACACGAAATTCCACCTGACCATAAATGGTCTAAATGGTATTAAAGCTGAACCGATGTCGCGAGATAGTCAAATATTTTAATATAATCAGTAAACATGTTCTGCATCAACATATCAGGAAGTTTTTATTTTATAGTTAAGCGTGCTAGCATCATGACGCAAGATGCACACAGTGAAAAGTGGATGGAAAATACATACTTAAATGTGAACCTTATGTGAATTGAAACTATACGTATCAAAGTATTTGAACTTATTGATTGCAAAAAGTTGCTTCACATTTCAATAAGCATAACTATGTGAATTATCTTGATGTTTCCATTGTTTGATTGAATGCAATATAATTTCAGATTATCAACATTATATTTTTAAACGCATGATGTTGACTCTATATAGGAGTCAGAAAACCAAGAAACCCAAAAGAAGAAGAAACGCATGCTGATTATTGTATTTATCAGTAAAACTATAATCATAATTGGATAAATTACGATACGACGTTCTCTAAACAGTACACCAATAACATTATTGAAGACTTAATTTTCTAAATTTAACTAACAATTTAAAAAACAGCCCTCCCCTGGCTGACGCTTACGTTTATTTTACTGAAATTCTCACTTGTAATCTCCCTATAGCAGCAGAATTATAACCGATGATTTTTTCAAGGTCACGAATGTTTTTGTTGTTGATAAAAAATTATCCCGAGTCGAAGACGAGAAAAATTTTATATGAAGGATATTATATGAAATTTAGGTGAGTTATTATTATTGAATGAAGTACTCATCGAGTTTTTCGTCCAGGAATTGTGTTTGTAAAAAAATATTTTGTGCATTTCGAGCGAAAGATTGTTTTTCTCGATCTATCTATCATTTTGCGCCCTTATAATAATCAACAAATAGCTATTGCATCCTATATTTCTATAAATTGGCATCATGGTACCTAAATAAGGTTGTCAACAGGTCTTCATGTAAACAGGTTGATTGTTGATGCGTATACATGGGCACTAAGTAGTTTTTAAACTTCCACAATGTTGTTTATATATAGATATTTAGATAAGTAGGCACAATATTATATTTACCTGTATAGGAGAAGAGCAACATTACTATATACCGGGTGTCAACGAATCTATTATACAAAGTCATAACTTCTAGAATATTAAGTGTATCAAAATAAGATATTGATATGGGTGAATCACACGTGAATAGGAAAGTTTTCGCATATTTTTCACATTCTGGTCACTTCCGGTTTCACTGGAAATGGCTCCGGTTGTGAATTTGTAACATGTTTTGATTTCTGAGACAATTCGGGATCAGAATGTTAGAATCCCTTTTAATACTCATTGAATCTAGGTGGCCATGATCGGACGTAAACTAATCTGAGGAGTTCAGGTGATGTCAGAATATTACAATGGGAAAGTTTTAGTGACTAGTATATGATAGGAATGAGACAAGTTGGCAAAATTACATTTTTGTACATCTTCAAATGACAACCATTTTTTGACAAGCACTTTCCGTTATTCCATAGAAATTATGATGACTTGTCTGATAGATTCGTTTACACCCGGTATAGAACACTGTATTTTGTCAATAGCAGGTTGAAAAAACCCCATCTGCAAATAACAATATTCCGGGACATTTCTGAACATATATAGGAATAGGTACTTATACACATGCACGAGTACCTGTTCTAATCTAGCATCGGAATCTCTGCCCGAATCAACGTACAACCATATTGATTTCCGAACTGTGCATCCTCAAGTTTATAACTTGTCAGATCTGAAACGTTAATCGAGCCGGATCTCATTAGGCCGGTGAATAAGTGCCAAGAGAGCCCCCCGAACTCTCCTTTTGATTGCCCCATAATCATGGAGGTAATTCCATATCCACTAAATCTGTCACTATACGGGAACGCATTCTCGATTTTTTCATAGGGAATTTCGTACCATTACGGCATGCAAGCAGACCATAAAATTGAGATTTCTCAGACGCGTTGGCTAACGATTAAGTCGATATTTTGACATACAATCAAAATTGATTCCATCTAATTACATACGTCTATATCATATAAGTGAAATCACATACCCTTTGTAATGTGAAGTAAAATTACAAACACTTAATGACGCTTAAAGCATGAACTTGATTTGGAAAGTGATGAAAATGCTGTCCCATTTTCGATGTCCTTACGGGATATCTCGCTTATTTTTGAAGATACTCAGTGAAAAAAAATACACCAGCTAACACCGTCTGGTGTCCCCTGTGGTCCTAATACCGGCATATTATTCACCACTGTATATGTGTAATGTGACCTTTCACATAGGTGTTTTCAATAATCAAACCCGCAGTTGTCAGTAACACTAGTGTTCAGCAAAATTAAAGTTTTCAAATATATATATCCTTCTTTTGGTGCTTATATAATATAATGGCTCATTTATATTTAGGTGGTTTATAGATATCACATCTTTCTGGAGATTGCGGCATCGCCGCTAATTTCGTTCAACCGATAATCGACCGAACGCTGACAATGACAGCGCGAAACGTCTCGTTTTCAGATCAAATTTTGTTTGATGGTTCATTAAACGGCATATTTTCAGTTTTGTGTGAAATATTGAATAGGATTTCACTCAAAAACCTTGTCTATTATGTTCAAATCGAATTTAAAGGATGGTGAAACACTGTGAAATGTGTAAGAGACGATTTAAAAGTGGTGACCAGTACACAACATTCCACTGGTGAGTACTCAGTGTCGTATCATTCGTTGTATAACCATTATTCACCCACCTTCATATTGAAAACGATTTTTGGTAAGTTGAAAACATTCTCGGGTGTCCCCGAGATGAAAAAATATGATCGGAAAACAGAATATTTCAACAGACGCTAGAGTTTGCTCGCATCATTTTACTACAAGTAAGTGATAATAACATGTTTGATGTTATTTTTCTCATGTTCGACACTTTGAAACTTTATATTGCTAGAAAATAAACAATATGGTTGTGACAGTGAATCAAATCCATTATATCATTCGGGTTATATATCGAAGATGAATATTTTCATTTTTTCACTTTGATATTACATTGTTTTCATTCAGTCTTAGAAAGAATGGATACGATAATTTTTTTAGTAAGTCGACTTATTCAAATTCAGACCCTTCCAAGATAGCAAGACACTTGTATATATAAGAGATTCTGTTGTTGCTATACTTGTTTTAGAATGAAGTAACCCGAGTAACTGATGTAGATGTTTTCTTCAAACAACTACTGTGGCAAAGATTGTGAGTTGTTCATCTAGTCTGTTATATGATCTAAGATTTCTTCAGTACCTTTAGCAAGATATTGGATGATGGAAAATGTCACCCGGTGTCGCTGCCATCAACAATATCAACATCATCAGCCATGTTGAAATAATTGTTCCAGAGTTTCTCTAATTAATAAGAATGTGGTGTATAACAAATGCTCTTATATGGTGACAGTGAGTATCATCAACTACTGATATATATACTTATACTTACCTAATTATTTCTATCAATTGATGCGAACGTGCGATTTTTTTATTTCAACGTGTTCTTTATTTTTTTCAAATAACAATGACATGGTGTTATCAACTAAGTACTATCCGAATAACAAAAACAGTGTGTTTTGGCGTTTTCATATGTAATCGTTGCATTAGTGAAACCATTTCACTTCAAATGCGAAGAAATTATCGGTCAAAAAAATGTGTTCTGCATCATGCTGTGATAGCAGAATGAAAATGCACCTAATATCCAGGATAAAAATATGTACTGATTACGTCATATTTTAATCATTTCCTAATTCTCTTAATTGGATAACTTGGAGTAGGTATTTACAAAGTTTATATTTATAGCATTATTTTGTTTAGACAACAGACAATGACTTGCAGTGTGTCCCTTTTGGGCTTATACACATGTTCGCCAATTTTTTATCGAGTTCTCTCGAAGCGTTCGATCACTGCCAATGACTGAGTAATTAAAAAAGTTGGTATTGCCAATAAGGAAAAGAGGTTGGGCAACGCCAACGCCGATCTCTTTATACAAACAGTATTGTTCGCGAAGCCACCAATGAGCTGTCGGTATCGGCAACGCCTTTTCCGCTTTCATTTATTTATAACCGACAATTTATTGTTGAGATAGCTTGATTTGCACTCCGCCGATTCCGCAAAAATGGCCGCCATTATTTATATCGTCGAAATTTGCATAAAGTCGGAATAAACCAGCTGCACCTCCATTTCGAAAAAGACGCCGATTGGCTTGGTTTAATAATAAACGATGCTAACTGTCTTATTTATTTCCTTCCTTGTTCCATGGCAATATACAATAGCTCGATAATTTCCATTAGGAAATAAAAGGCGGAATTCAACAATTATATCCTATAGCATAATTTCGTCTGGTTAATTCGTAGAAAATTTCTGTTACAACAAGATCTTTATGGTTGCATTATGCTGAATATTAGTATATATATAGGGCTATATATATATATATATATATATATTGAAGGCTAAATTGTCCACTTTGTTTTCTACAGTTTCCTCCGATAATCCTCCTTTATTTATAGATATATATATATATATACAGGGCTATTCAAATTCGAGGAGAAAAAGTTTAGATTTCAGACTTCTACTGCGAATATCGGGCTCATAATACAAAACAGATATCTATGAAGAAATACCTTCTTGCCACCATAACAAAAATTTCAATACACCCCCATACGGGGGTAGTTTATACTTGTGATTTTTCTAAAAACATTGCTGACCGAGGGGTTCCAGTTGAAATATTCCACTGAAACATCATATTATGATTGTTCGATGCGGATACTTCATGCCACTATAAAAAAAATCTGAATCAACCCCCTCACAAGGGTAGTTTATACTTGTGATTTTCCTTAAAACTATGCTGACTGGGGTTTCTAGTGCAGATATTGCAGTGAAACAGTAGATTGTGATTGCTCAAACCATACTCTTCATGCCACCATGGTAAAAATTTGGATCAACCCCCTCGCAAGGGTAGTTTATATGTGTGATTTTCCTTAAAACCTTGCTGACAGGGGGTTTCTAGTGTGAATATTGCAGTGAAACAGTAGATTGTGATTGCCCAAACTAAACTCGAAAATTTCGAAATTCTTCTTTTGCCTATTTCCAAATATCTGAATAAAAGTTACATACTGTGGGTATCGTATAAATTGGGCCACCCTCAACTTTTAATTTTCAAATACAGACCTGTATTTTTTATTGCATTTTTTGAATGCCAAGAGTCATGTTTCATATTGACGTAGTATTTTCATCTGAATTATAGAGTGTTTTGGAAAATTTAACTATTACCAGTAAAATTTCAATTTTTTTTTAATTTTTCTCCAGTATAACTCCAGAACTGAAGTAGCTAGGTCAGATTTTTTTCATCCATATAATTAACCTCTGAAATACGCTACTTTGCCCCCATTTAACCAACCCCCTATCTCTTACCGTTATCTAATTCCCCATGCATAGACTCGAATTTGAATAGCCCTGTATGTTTACAACCATCCATGGATATACTTATACCTATAATTAAGAAGGAAAAGAGTATATTATGATACAAGTTTTATAAGATGCTATTTTGTCGCACGCGTTGTTTGGAGTACGAAGAGCGAAGCGAGTAGTGCTCCAAGTGAACAAGTGCGCGACAACGTGTCTTATAAAACGTGTGTCATATGCAATTTTTCCTATTTTGAATTGATTTGAAGAAAAAATGTATTTAATATCGATAAATAATAGAAACATCTTCGATTGGTAACAATGATGACATTGAAATAATCAAAATCTGACGCACAAGCGTAAAGCCCAGTTTACAGTTGGGCGATTTTAATTTTTGCGATACCTGCGGTGAAAAATGCAATGTTGTTTTTGTTTCTATTGGTCAATTTAAATCCAATCACACTCTGAATCGAACTTTACCAATGAAAACATTGAGTTTTTCACTGCTAGTATCACCAAATCCAAAAGTATATATATATATCGTAGTTAAGTCAGGTCGCTTATATAGATTGGTTTATATCGAAAATAATACTTGAGCAAATTACTTATTGCGACAGTGTTTATATACAGGGTGCTTCAGGTTTTAAGGCACAAAATGGAATGGGTTATAGATTTCATCATTTTAATCAAAAGAGTTCATGTAAACATACCTAAGTCCTATCTCGATCAGTAGCGGAGATACAGGGGGTTGAAGTTCAATTTTTATTTTCTATTAATCAGAATATCTCGCCGACTTTTAAAGATATCAATGAAATGTCACCTTTTATCTGTAGTCGTCAGTAGGTAATCACGCAACCAGGAATACATCAGTGTGTATTGATATCAGCCGAGAAATAATAGTCAATAATAATAGTTTATTTGAGGATGTTAATAATTTTAATGATGTTGATAACACAAGTATAGTAGCAGTTTTCAGAGTGAAATCAACATTGATTAAAACAAAGAATATGCATGACGTCCTACTTGGTTCTACAATTCCATAACCTGTTCATAACATGTTATCACCAAATAGATACCTTGAATATCATCGTAGCTCGAGATCAGTCAAATACAAATTATAAAAATTATTCATTTGCAGATGATGAAGCATCACTAAATAGGAGCAGGGTAGTAGTGATTCTTGTATTCATGAAAAAGAACGATGCCATATTCAAATTTTCAATAATGTATTAGATATAATAGATGCAAGAGATATTTCAAATTTCTTATCGGTATATCTTTCAGCACTGAAATACGCAACTTTGCCCCAATTATTAGGATAAAGGAGATCCCATAGGAATATATTATCTGTGTCCCATAGTGACCATAGTGGCTCTTAAAAATGGACAGCCTGTATTAATTCAAACGCCAGCAACGTACAGTGACAGAGTCACTGTACAGCAACGTACAGTTAACGGCATCTCTTCTATTTGTGTTGCACATACACGTTCATCTATTACAGGTTGCATATTCATGTTTGGACTTTTACATTTAGATGTCGCTTTAGTCGCCTCTTTCAGTTTGAGTATGTGCGTGGTTCCGTGGTGGTTCCACTACTCTGTGACACTGTGACCACAGCGCCCCTTTCAGAATAAAAGGTAACTCTGTCACTTCTGTCTTTGTTTGTCATCTCATTTTGACATTTTGGACCATGGCAAGTTGGCAACAGTGGCAACATTGGCAACCAGCCTTGATGCTTGAGACTGCTTGAGATTCTTGAGAACTTTTGGCAACTTTTGGGCAACGATTTGGGATTTGAGAACAAAGACTGACTGAAGGTAGTGTAGTAGTTGTATTATTGAAGGCGAGAAAAAAAATTTTTTTGTGATCATTCCAAATGGGAAAATAAAATAGTATACTAAAGTTAACTCGAAATAAAAGTCGCTTCTGTATCCTAATCAATTTCTTCCATAAAACAGACTCCATATTTATAGGATAATGGAAAATTCTCCATTGAATAAGGTATGTTGATAATTTTGATGAAAATTTTTGTTGGAACCTACGTATTTTGATCTGAAACACTAATTTCGTAATATCATCGTGAACATATCTCTAGTTTTCTAGATAATCGATACCAAAGTTCGAAATTTCACATTCTTTGTAAGGCAAGTTTTGGGCAAGTATTGCATCTTCTTAGATCCCAGGACATATTACATGCATTTACAATGGTTAATTATGATTTTTCAAAGAAAAACATCATTAATATGTAATTTTTCCGTAATTTTACTATTATTTCACCAACACTACATAAACAACGGCCAGTTTGAAAACCTCTGTGCGAATCTTTCGTACATAAAAAGCCTGCTTCATGCTTATTCGAATATAGGATTAAGCCTGGTTCATGCTTATTCGAATATCAGAATTTTTTTGCGAATAAAATTGCCGCTGAAAAAAAATATCACAATCAATAAAGTTGAAACTTTTTTGCGGACTTTTTTATATCATCATATGATACCACAGAATGCATACCTAAATCAATAGTGTTGAGTAGGAATATCAATGTAATATTTACGATTTTGCGAAATTCGTATAGATATGTTCACGATATGAAATTCTGTACCAACAAAAATTCTACCCTTTCAACAAATATCCATGTTTTCTAGGCACATGAACAAGAAAGGAGGGCAGAGGCCTTTTTGAAACAGAAAAAATATGATGAGTGCATTGAATGTCACAAGAAAGCAGCAGATCTGCTGGCAGAAGCTCTAAACCTGACAGAAAATGTTTATGCTCTTGAGTCTATAAGACTGCAAAGAGTTCATAATCAGAAGCAGATTGAAAAGATTTTGATGAAGAAATCACTCAGAAAAAAAATCCATCATAATAGAGAAGTCATGATACTTGACAGAGAGAGTGAATTAGAAGCAGCTATCTACAGGACCATTGAAGTCCATGATTCTTTGATTGATTATCTAGGTGAGTAGAGGTAGACTTTGTGGCCTTCCCCTGATGAATCTTGTTGCAGGTAGAAGAGGTGGGAGTGACAATGATAGCATCAGATCATACTGTATTAGTGACACAGAAGAAAAGCTGGATAAAGACTCTAGCAACCAAATAATAGGTAACAAACATCCAAAGGATGATTCTGTAGTTATTGAAGAACTAAAAGTGCTCAGTGGACAACTGAGAGACTCAGTTCATTGTCTGCTTCTGCAGTTAGATGACCGTAACAAGGAAATTGAAGGTCTTAAGGCTACCATCAAGGAGCTAGAAAATGAGAAAAAAGGTACCTGAAGAGGTAGTGCTTTAGTATTTTATATTTATAACATTGCAGTTGCTTTGTTGCTCCTATTAGGGAGGGAGGGCATCCTTTTCATAGTGTTCATAAGCTTTTGGCTGTGTGATCTCATCCAATACTTTCACAGTGCCCTTCAATGGTATCATAGATGAACAATTTTCATTAATGATTTATGTTGAAATTTATTAATTGACTATCATGGGAGGTATCATGCTAACAAACATTTCAATTACTTAATCCTGATATTGTTTTTGGATAATTATCTATTATAAGGCTATTTTTTCAAGCAATACTTTTAACTCAAGTTGAATTTCAGAACAAATTATTCCAATGCATACTTTTTTTATTTGCATGTCACTTTATGTTTAAACTTCCTGTTCCTAATGGAATTTGACATTTGAATGCTGAATATATAAATGAAAAATATCAGCATTGCTTTCAGTCCATCTATAACAATGACTCACTCCATGATGGAGAATTGTTTTGCTGTTTGATACATTATCTAATGATAATAATGATAAATATAAATGAGTCTGAATCTGTCAGTGGTGGTGAACAATTTGATAATAGTATTTCTGTTCTTCTTATGATAAAATTAAATAATATATCAATACCAATATAAAGTTTTGGATGTTTACATTATATTCTATTTGAAAAATTGTCATGATATGTTTCAATGAATCCTCATATTCTTTACCATTTTCTTCATTTTATATTAGTATTTCGACATTTTTCATTAACCATCACATAAAATCATATTTTCCTACTAAAACAATACCTCAACTAGTTTTAGAAAATTACCAGGTACCTGAACTAACTGTGATCAATATTTGATTATTTTTAATGCTAAAATTATATATGAAGAAATTTTTACAAACATTTTTATTATGATGGAATTCATGATTACAAGCATTATCACATCTTTTATTGGAGTTACTTTACTGTTTAGACTCTAAATTATTGTAGGCAAGTTATTTTTCATCCTCAGTGCACTTTCTGTTATGTACTTTTTATTTCTTTTTTGAACTTTTTTAGACTTAGTTTATGGCTCATTGCTGGTCCATATAATTCTGTGATAGTAATTTTTTTTATATTTTTTTGCAGACCAGCTAAAAAATAATTCAAGCTTGAAAATTGTAACAGATTCATCAGGAGGGACTTCTCCATATGTGTTTTCACCATGTAGTGAATTGAGTCCTGATGTAGGTAATGAGACAAGATATTTGCCCCCACTTGCACCTCTTGAAATGCCGGATTTTGATTTTCTCAATCCCATTATTGGTAATAAAAATAATGGGAATTGAAATGAATTTTATTTTGAGTAAAACTTAGTTGTGATCTCTCCAGGATTTGTGCATATATATAAAATGTAACCATTTCAATGACAAAAAAATGATGAAAGTGCGAGCAGCACAAATTTGCTGGAAAAACAAAGAGATGAGCTATGTTGAAAAATATTTTTCCTATTTGAAGTTTAGTGTAAACTGATTTCACACCTTCCTCATATTTCTCTTTTATACACTTCAAAATTGTTAGAAGGTGTATTGATTGAAATAAAATGAAGATGATTGTTTTCAGGCACTGGTGGATTTTTATTCAACTCATTTATAGGTACTCATATTATAGCTCTTAACTTCACCTCAATTTTTGATGGGGAAGCAAGTAGCAAAAACCATCTCAATTTCAACTGAAGTTCTCAGTATGATGAGTGAAAACCAATATATTTCTAGAAGTTATAAGTCTCATCACATCCACCTAAGATATCTAATCTTATATGACAACAAAATAACATGATATTATATCATTACCAGTATACTACCATAATTAAGGGGTTGAGAACATATTTATGCAAAGAGAAAAATGAATTCATACCTTTTGAGTTTTCTTTTCAAAAGTGGGAAGTTGAAGTTTTTAAAAAATCTGATTCCAGTTTGCATGTAGTAGAGACATTTTTTCATAGTTTTACGCTGGTGCTCACGTATTTTATTTTCTGAACTCCGAATCCGAAATGAAAACGCAGCGAAGTATTTTCGGAGATATGGGGACATTTTGCTCTGGAAATACACCATTTGACATAATTATATATTATTGTTTTAACAATTCTCATCACTGGAAGAAATATTTTTCCAAAATTTCATGCCTACTTTAAAAGTATAAACAAAATAGGGGACTTTGCAACACCACTTACACCATCAGTCACCACAGTCAACCTGGGATTTGTGTACGTTTGGAAGAAGGGTGAATTTTTTGAAAATAATTTTTTCCGCTAAAAATTGATGAATAAAATGAATGTATAAGCGTGATGTGCTGTGTTTTAGCTATAAAAAATGATTAAACAGACCAAATAACATCGATGTAATAAAAAAAAAAAGTGAAAAAGAGACCCGTTACGAATTAACATACAGACCAAAAATATATAAATGAAAGAGAACCCAGTGCCTAATGAAAATTACCTACTCATTAATAATGAATGATCTGATTTTCAAAATATTCCAGATATGTGTGGCTATTGATTTTGCTTCAGTGGGCGTAATATTATTGAGCGTGCCAAACAAATTGTTGTCCAGGATGTCCAGTGGTATATTTATTTTCTTACAAAATGTGTCCCTAATCTCTGAAAATACTCGAGACAGCGCGTTTTGACTTCAGATTCGATCTTAGGAAACCCCGTACAGTCAAATATGTTGAAAATGTTTGACATTACCACCTGAAACAATAATACCGAATTTAAGCTTGAAATAAAATGAAAATCTGTTGAACAAGGTTCTATAGATCTGTAAAACTAACAAAAGAAGATACGTAATTTTATTTTGACACAAATACAAAAAATAATACGAGCTATACATAAAATACTGGATATCTTTATGATACATTTTCACTTGAAAAATTTGTGAGATTGACTTCAAAAGTTTTGATACAGGAAGACATTGGAGCAGATATTTATAATTTTAGTCAAAACGGCAGTACCTTGGTTTAACAAATTTGGAAATGCAATTTTCCTGGACATAATCAATATGAAACAATAACAAATTAGGTAGCATATAGGTACATTGAACTTATTCAATAGGAACCTCTTGCTACCTAGTATTTGCTTCAATAAATTCTGGAAAATTTGCACCAATAATGAAGGAGTAAATGTTTGATATTCAGAAATTGTTTAATTTTTTTCCTGTGGTCAAATGTTCCAAAATATATGTGCCATATACATTTAAACTTTGGTTGAAGCTGAGGAAAGTATAATAAAATCAATTCTTCCAACTCAAGAAGTCTCAAATGAAGCTTTCACATAAAATATACTTCAAAAATTATAATATTAATTTTAAACCATTTCAAACAGAACCATACACCATATATGGGTAACCTATTCAGACTAGTTCTATCACATAACAATTATTTATAAATTCAATATAAATCATCTGTGTTAGTAAAATATACATTTTGGGGTGAAATTGAACTTAAGTACTGCAGTAGATTGTTGAAGAGAGATCTAAGTGTGAATTTACTGTCATGCTTCCAAATTACTGATACACATTAGGTTACAGCTAAAATGCTATCACTTGAGGACACATATTTATGGATCCTTACTATTCGAATAATTCTAATATCTTATTGGATTTGAGAGTTTCATGAGTAAAAAAATATATAAGCAACAATCTACTACAAAAATCTATGAACTAATTCATCCAACCATTAAGATCATAAATAACATTTTGGTGAGTCGGTTTTTTTACCATCAGCATTTTTGTCTTGGTCAATTCAGGCTGTTATTATATCACTGGTAAGTTTGGAAATATCAGCAACCATAAGAGATACAGGGTGGTTCGAATGCGGGCATAGCGCACTTTATTTATCTTGCCGAAATTTTTGTTTTGATTATTCTGATTTAAGGAGATTCATTTTGTGAAATTTAGTTTCATTTTTCGAAAGTAATGAAAGTTTTTCGAATTTGAAAGCCCGAATTTGTAACTATACCCCATCCTAAGTTCAACATGATTGAAAAATGTTGAATAGAAAATTTCCAGAGATTCTTCCTCCAGCAATAAAAATAACCAAGTCAGTTATGACCTATTTGGTTGAAACTACTAACTATTCTCAATTAACTTTGGTATTTAACAGGTTATATTCTTTGTTGGGTTGGCCTCATCAAGGCGTATAAGGTGGGGGTAGTAAGGAATATGGGGGTGGGGGTGAAGGGCTATGAAAAATATCCAAACCATCATCAAGAGCATCCAAGAGGCATCTGTCATCCTCCCTTGAATTACGGGAAGAACGGGAGATAATGAGATTGTGAACTACACCACAAAAACTGAGAGAACCTATTAAAAAGATACACACTGTAAAATACACACATTAAATGATGAATCTAGTCCTTACCTGCAGTGAATATTAGATAAAACCCAATTCCATAGGTGACAGATGAATTATATTTAGGGTAGTATTTGTTCAGAGATGTTTGTAACAAGATTAAGATATAGTAGGACAAGCTAATGATGCCCAAAATGAAAATAACTAAAACAAATAAGTGAGTTTCAGAGGCTCTGTTAAAAGCATTATTATTACCTGTACAAGTTCCCATCACAGCACACTTTCTAAGAGATTTATAAACCATATGCTTTGGGCCACAAACTTCAAGAAAAAATCCAACCAGGGCAAATATAATTGTCATGAAGCAAAACAGAATCATGATCCTCATCATATTAACAATCTGAGTATCTATGCAATCATAATCTAAAACAAGAACTTTAGAAACAAAACAACACCTTCATTAGCAATAATAGCCTTACTGGAGTAGTTGATATTATCTCCAGTTGAGAATCCAAACCAAAAGAACTGCCCTAGAGTAAGGTAAGGAACACATACATCCCCAGATATATCATACCAAGTCAGATCAACCAGAGACATACTGATTAATGTGATAGTGGCTAGGTGGAATGTAGCTAATATCACATTGCTTTCATCATCTTTGTGATGAATCCACTGTTGTATGGTGTCCAGTATTCTCTCTGACATGTTTCCTGAAAAACTACTCAATAAATTCAAAGTTAGATGGATATTTTGGTGGAACAAAATTATCTTGCATACCCAATCAACTAGTTGAATAATCTGCAAATGATTTTTAGGGATTTGCTCCTATCTCGACATCATAATGAAAAGATTTTATGACATCCTTTCAGTTTAATCTTTTGTGGTTTGTGATCACTCCAATGTTTTCAATTTTAATAATTACTATCTCCTTGATCACTTCCTAAGAAATCCTAGAGAAGCTGTCAGATAGCACGATGAGTCGATGACAGAATGTGACATAATACAGATTGCAAATCACAGAACATAAGTCAGTCTGTATTAGGTTTTATCACAGAACAGCTCAAGGAACTTCTCCTGGAGAACAGCTGCCTGTAATCACAATGATTACATTACCTCCATGATTGGAAGGCAGAGGTCGCTCCATAACAATAGAAGAGTAATCAACGGTATCAAGATCTATAGTTCTATCACGTTCTATATTCTAGTACATACATAGGTATAGTGTTTGCAAGGTTTTATTTTTTCCAGTCCGACTGAAAACTGATTTTTTCGAATTCCAAAATATTCAGGATACGAATTTTAGGAAATCTCAGAACACATCAACAAATTTAGAGAATTTGTATCCCAATCGTAGGTACCCTGTTAGTTGCCTATTAGATACCTGACTGAATGAATTCAAATATATTTTTCATCTATCGTATATAATCAGCATCAGCATTAGTAAACAACTCACCTTTCTAGAATTTAATCAATTCATCTTGATGCGTTTCGGGAATATTCAGAGAAGACCATCTTCAGGAACCATCAGTGGGTATACCTATTTTCTCCGTGTGAAAATTCGAATGTGCGGGCATATTTTCACTCCTATATAACACCCTGTATAAGCCCATTTGAGGCCAGGTTCGACACCATCATGATCTGATAAAAGTAACGTAATCGTCCAGTTTCAAAGTTCGCCATGGCAACTTGAACCAAAGTTTAAGTTTTATAGTAGAACCCTGTCACGTTTAGATCAAATGGGGCCAAATACTGCGGATAAATGGAAATGCAATTTACTACGAACAGTGCATAACATACCTCTACTTTCGACCTGTCCCGCATATATGTATATCTGTGGAACAAATTGTTTATAGGTATGTGAACAAAACTAGGAAGAAGGAACTTGGAACTCGAAGTATAGTCGAAGTACATACATATGGAACATCGTCAGCTGTCTCGAACAGACATTGCGAGAAACTTTTCAACAATGTTCCCAATTCTCTTATTTGTATTTACCAGATAGGTAATCCAGATCTAGTAATACAGTCTATCAGGCATATAAAGCAACTTACATTGGACCGTTTTTCCACGTCGGGTATCATTCTGCTTTTTTTTTATCATAGTCATTTCTGCAATCAAAAAAACCGAAAGTGTACAAAGTATAGTATTTGATGCTTTCAAATCCCAACAGTGGTAGTGGAATAATTTTACAGTCTATGAACTCTAAATGATTGAATAGGAATTCTTCCTAGCACTGAATGTCGAATTTTGGAATATGGAAGAATATAGACGAATGAAGCATTGCAGAATACATGTTCATTCATAATCACAATACAAATAATACACTGAGTGCTTATCTCGGTGCTTATAAACTACTCTGACTACAGTACTTTTTAGTCAACTTTTTCTATTCAGCTACATATACTATTCAGAAGGTGGACATAAACAGCAAAGCAGCAAGCGAGAAAAGAAGCTTCCAATGCAATGAAGAATTATACCAAATTGAATAATTTCTGCTAGAGGTCGAAGAAAACTAACGAATTCAAGTCAACTAACAGCTTAGCATTAGCGTCTGCATCGAATGTTATCGTTTGCGTATCGAACGAAAATAAGATTTACCCCAACTTGGGAGGTTTTATCGAAGAGGATTTTGATAGTAGGACGATTTTTGTGAACAAATCATGCAAAAATTAGAAAACAAAGTTATCCGGATTACAAATGTTTGTTTTTGGATCAGTCCTCTTTCACTCATCATGGCCATGTTGATATTTAAAACTTTCGCTAATGGGCTAATGAAAAGCCTCACTGGATGAAAGAATCACATACGCAAAATTCAGAAGAGATTTGGACCGGGATTATCGGAAACCATCTCATTGGGTCCTTTTTCATCAATATCAATTCGAATTGAGAAAAATATTATTCAACTCTGCTTCGAAATAATGTCATGCCAACTTTGGCAAACGTTTATCTTGATGCTCAAACAAAAACACAAGATTCAGCAGATGTAATATAATGTCAACTATAGACGCTGGTAAACTGCTATAAACCAGAGCCCCATCTAGAGTGTCCACTGACATTGAGTCATTGATGAATATCAAGAATAAGAAGGGCCCCAATACAAGAACCTGTGGCACCCCAATTTTACCGACGTTGTAGGTCAGAGAAGAAGGCTTGAAGCAATCACCTGCCTTTGTTTTCAACAAAAGGACACTAATGGAACACATCCATATATTAGGAAGGTTGGTCTGTTAGTCGTTTCTATATAAATCCGACAACATCGCATATTTTTTTCATACTCGTGCGTTTATTACTATGAATTGATGAATGCATAATTTTTCAAATCAATGTACAATAATGATATGGCCTCATCACCAATCTCTTCAGGCTCACATCTCGTCAGGACTTTTATGTAGATATAAATTTTCTTGCCTCAAAAATGTACCAAAAATAATGATCTAGATCCTCACTAATAGGTTAGCACGTTCAGGTCAGGTGAGTCTCATTAAATAAATATAGCACGATAACGCGTTCATAACGAGTGCATGCTAGATAGGCTCACAAAGTAATTTTATGGATACTCGAATGAGCTAGCAACAACGCATTGTTCGGAGGCTGTGGGCCTAACGAGATATGGATGTAACATGATGTGGGCCTAACGAGACGTACCACATTGATCCATACCTCTTCCCTGAAGAAGATCTGGTAATTGACGAAATGGATGAATTGATGAATAAGCAAACAAACGAATTAACAAACGGTGGGCCTAACGAGATGTGGGTTTAACGAGATGTGAGCCTACCGAGACACACTCTATTGATACAGTTATTTACTCTAACGAAGTTTTGTCAATTGACTAATTGATGAATCTGACAATCAGCGAATAAGCTGATAATTAAATCAGTGGAGTAACTAATCATATTTATTATCAGTGAATTAATTAATCAGTTAACTGTGGGTCTCTCGGGATGACGGCCCAATTGACCAATTAGCTAATGAGCTAAAGCTATTAAAGGTGTTAACGAATCAATTAATTGACTAATGAACCAACTGAATAATGAATTGACGAATTACTAGATTGAGAAATTAATAAATTAACGAATTAACGAATCGATAAATTAATGAAACAACGAAATAATGAATCAACGGATTAACGAGTTGAAGAATTAATGAATTATTAAATCTCGTAATAATTTATGCTCGATTTCTCGTTCAAAACAAAAGTTCTGTCCTTCTGGGTATCTTTTTGTTGGATTTCAATGTTCCTAAAAGAGTTAATCATAATTATAATCAGTGAATTGATTAATTAAGCAATAAATGGATTTACTGTTTAATTGATTGAAGACTTACTGAACCAACGCATTGATAAATTGACGAATTATTGAAACAACGCTTCTCGTAATAATATATGTTCGATTTCCCGTTCGTAACAACTGCTTTGTCCTTATGGGCCTTTTTTTGTAGGATTTCAAAGTCCATGAAAGAGTTAATCATAATTAAAATCAGTGAATTAATTAATTAACGAATAAATGAATTGACTGTTCGATTAATTGAAGAGTTACTTTACCAACGCATTAATAAATTGACGAATTATTGGAACAACGCTTCTTGTAATAATATATGATCGATTTCCCGTTCGTATCAAATGTTTTGTCCTTCTGGGCCTCGTTTTGTTGAATTTCAAAGTCCATGAAAGAGTAAATTATAATTATATTCATAGAGAATCGAATAATTAACGAATACATTGATTAATTAATATTAATAATGAATCATTTAATCAACGATTTAACGAGTTAATGAATCAACTATTCAACGAATTAATGAATTAACCAGTCAACGAGATAATGAATCAACGAATTAACGTGAATTAATAAAACGAGTCAACGAATTGAAATTAACTAATTTAGGCATTGTCGAATTAATGAATCAACGAGTTAACGAATTAAATAATTAACGAGTTGATGAATTGATGAATAAACGAGTTAACGAATCAATGAATCAACTAATTAACGAGTTAACCAATTAATGAATCAACGAAATAATGAATCAACGAAAATCGATGAATTAACGAGTAAACGAGTCAACGAATTAAAATTAACGTTAATTAACGAATTAACGAATTAAGAAATTTAATATGGGCCTAAAGAGAAGCACCACATCGATCCAGGTATTCTCTTCGACCAAACACTATAGAATACCCCCAAGACGTGTCACATTCGTTAACTCTCAGAGACGCCCGCTTTAACGAACAAGACCCGCCCGCCGCCCACCTCGATTTTTGCCCCGGGCCTTCTTCCATACCGGATTCCGCACGACGTCGCTGCTGCCGTCCTCCGGGACGCCGCGACGCGTCCCGGCGCTCGTTTGGGCCGTAATAATTGTCGAGTCGAGCGAGTCCGGCCAAAGTGACGGTCACGTGAGCCACATCGCAATGTCCGGTCCGGATGATGGGGAATCGACCGAGGCCACTATCGGAGATATCTTTCCATGGCAAACTATTTCCTTGTCATTTCCGACGCCGAATGGGGGTTGCTTAGCCTCGTGGAGGGGTGGGGGTGGGGGGGTTGGACGCGGAGAAAAATGTAGGATGTCGTTTCGACGGATCGTCGAATGTTTCATCTTCCATGCATGGAAAGTGTTTTTTCATTTCCTCCCACCAAGGCGTATGTATTTTCAAAACGATTCTCCACTTCATGAAGTATTCTTTAGTCGTTGCTACTACCTACCCAACATCAACATCAAAACTCGAAGAATTTCTTTTTATAAATCAATCGTGTTTACTTTCTTCAAACTTACACAGTAAAAAAAACTTGGGTGTAATTTCAATCAAATGGATTTCAGAGCAAACTCCGACGAATACAACACCTGATGAATATCAAAGTTGTGTCCTTTTTATTATACATTTCACAATTGAGTGTTGAGTGGTGTTAATTCCGATCTCAGTAGTGAATGAATGTGATGAAGTAGAACGATTCTGAAACATAAAATCATAAGAAACACCAAATGGTTGAAATTTAATATTCTTGATGGTGCATAGACGTAACGTAACACCACGTTACACCGTGTTTTTTTATGTTCTGGTTCTCCCGAAAAGGGATATCCTGTAATGTTCAGAGAACATCGTGAAGACCAAAGAAAAAGAAGGTAGGAGTTGGTGTTCTTCTTAAATTTCTGGAGATGGTATGCCTCAGGGAACACCTCCCTAGGCAATGAGTTCCAAAGTATCGATGTTCGTTGGATGAACGAGTCTGAAAAGGGACGTTCTGCAGGTCTCTAAAGTGACCACGAAGGGGTGTGAAGACTGAACTTTACGGTTTGATCTCGAAGAGACTGCTAATGGTGGAACGATTGTTGATATTTCAGAAAAGCATCGCCCATGAAAATATCTATAAAATAGAGATAAATCGCCAACTTTTCTACGGTGTTCCAGAGAAGTGAGCTAGTTTGTAAGCGAGGCATCACCGACGAGACGAATTGTCCTTTTTTGGACAGAATCCAATAGTTTCAAGATATGTTTAGGTGCCGAACTCTAAATATGGGAACAGTATTCCAGGACAGGTCGGATATGTGCCTTATAAATCATAAGCAGCTGACTGGGAGTGAAATTGCTCATGGCTCGAAACAGAATTCCATGTTTTTGGGATGCACTTTTGGCAATGGACCTCACGTGATTTTCCCAAGAAAGGTTTGTGCTGATAGTAACGCCAAGCATCTAAATGGATAGGTTATGAAGAATATGTTCTACATTGTGAGAAAATAAACCCATTCGAAATATTGGATCGTGAATTGTGTAAAACGAAAACACTTGTAACATAACCAACAAAATGATGACAACGATGTGAACAAAACTCAATCAATATTTTAGCGCCTGCGCATATCTATGACTGGACCTTTGAATTTTGCTCTTTCGACATCTCTCTCTAATCTTATTCGCTCGGTTCGACTGTCTCATCTGTGAAAGGTTTTCTAATCTATGGTTTCAAGAACGATTCCTGCATTGAATTTCATTGCATCAATGATGCGCTTCTTCTTCGTTCGTTCAGTGTATGTTCTGGCCATCGGCTGGCCTAATGTCGGACATTCGCCGCATAATTGCATTCCGAGAATCGGCAGAAAAGCCTCGGCCATTATACGACGGACAATCTGAAACTATGCAAGATTGGCTCTGGAATAAGGAATGGCGGAAAATGAGCGCTGGATGCGAGTCCAGCGATAATTTGTCGTTAATGGATATTTAAATGTGCCCTAAGTGCAGCATCTCTGCTCCGTAGAGGCATTAAGCTCAATTTATAAACTCCGCTGTCGTAGCTACAGTTGACGCTGCAGTTACTGTTCGTTGATGGAATATGCTAAAAATAAACATCTGCTCATAAACCTCGTAGCTGACGCAGGTGACGTCGGATATCTTCTCTATACATTTTGAAACGGCAGCGTCAACTGTAGCAACGGCAGTGGAGTTTATAAATTGAGCTTTAGAGGTCATGTATGGAAACGTTGTTCTGATGAACTCTGTTGAGTTTATTTCTTTCGCAGCGTATCCAATACGCGTGATGGTACTTTCCCTTACCACTAGAGCTTCAATTATTATTACTGGAAATTTTTTCGACAGCACGAACTTTCTACAAAATATTCGCGATGAAAAATAAGTTTTTGATTGAAGCTAGAGTGGTATTCGGTAAGAAAATTGCACTCCCAAATATTATTGAAGTCATAGCGTTCAAGAGATAGGGAAGGTTCGACCTCGTTTCTCATTGGTCTAGACGCCAGGCAAGCATACAAGTGGTTAGTTGACCGTAAGGCTGTATATAAACAGTAAAAGGAACTACGACTTTGACGAGATTGACTGTTTAAATCTTATTTCTATCATATTCATCGTGAGTTCCGTTAATCGAGATGTACAATTTTAATAATCGTAGGACACGAATTTTATCTATACCGTCTGGATACATTGAATAATCATGACAGAAAACTCTGAACCACTGAGGTAAAGTTGGTAGAAATATATTTACATTGAGTGCGCACCAGTCTTGCCAATGGAAAACATTATTAGTATTTTAAGTTAGGTAAATGTGAATGTCAACCTATAAACGTCGAAAAATATTCAGTGCTGCCATGGTCCTTCCCCAAAGAAAGAGAGAAAACTTTCCGGAAATCGTTCTAGTTGCTTTGATGGTAACTATAGAAAATATGGGCTTTTGATTGGTTGAGAATGTTGAGTGTGAAATTTTCATTCGGAAAAACATCTCTTCAGGGCCAATAAGCTCAGAAATAGGTTTGTAGGTGGTCAGGCGTGCCTATCTCAATCGGCGCATGTACTATGCAAGTTGTCAATTCAATGTTCTGCGTGATTAGCCAGGAAAGTAGTTGTTTACTGATGGTTGTCTATCTTGTCATTCAAAAACCTGAGATGTTTTCTCAGTCAATTGGTTGAGACCTCGAGTTTTTCAATTTTGTGTCATATTCTTTGCGTCCATGACTTTTATATTGGGACAAATATTTCAGGTATAGGTATATACAGTGTCACACATAAAGTACGCGGCATATGGAAGTTTTTTTATTAATGGATATTGAAAAATGAGTAAAATACAGCATCTTTCCTATTTTCATGTGCTACTCTACTTTCCAATTTTATACCTTTGTTCCAAATTTGGACTCTCTACTGTCACATCGACTACTTACTAAGTGAATTTTCATTCCGAGATGTTGCATTAGTCTTGTATTGTTCAAAATTACGAAATTCTATATCATGTCTAGTACAAATCGCTAGAACGAAAGTCTTTTGAATAGTTATGAAACTGTAGGTTATTGTTTAGTTTACAGAAAAGTATGATATTTCGGGTTTGTTTTTAACTGAATTATTGGTCAGAAAAATAATCAAACTGGATAAAAATCTATTATATAGAAATACGAGTGTAATAAGAATGAAAAGAAATTCATTTATTCGATTACTGATATATTAACGTCCATACATTGAAAATCCACATCAGTTTAACAATGAAATTGAAAAACTAGATGAACTTTGCAACAACAAAGACGAATTTCTGAAGATGCATTTTTTTATTTTCTGATAACAGGCCAATGTGGGTATTTCCTTGTCAAGATATGATATTGAAGTCTCATATTCATCAAAATTATGAAATTTGAATCATGTTTTGTTCGAATCGATAGAGCGAAATATTCGAAAAATTAAAAAAATGGAAAAAAGTCGAAGTGACAGTAGAGTGTCCAAATTGGAACAAATGTATGAAATTGGAAACTGAACAACTTTTTTCTTTGGCGTTTTTCGAAATAAAAAAAAACAAACAGATTTTTTGAGGATTTCCGAAAAAAAAATCAATTTTGACAGGTTTAGAGTAGCACATGAAAAAAGGAAAGATACTGTATTTTACTCATTTTTTAAGCACAAACTAACTGCGGAGTCAAATTCTCTTCATATCCATTAATAATAAAAACTTCCATTTCCAATTTTGTCGAATTCCGTTGAATCGAACTGAAGCTTTGAACACTGCATTTTTCTCTTCAAAATCATCTAATATGTGGTATTAAATAATCATGAAAACCAGTTTTATTCAACCAGGCAATGCAGGTACGCTCTAATTTTTTATATATCCGGTTTCTTAAAAGATATCACCTTGCGCACCTAATCATTGTATCCTCATATTTCCTTCATTCAATAAACATAGCACATTACATCATTTTTATGTCACTTTGAATATCAAATATCCCCCATAAAACTAAACGGGGCAGTAGAATAACTAAAATTTGAAACTTCTACCAGAGAAATGGAGGAAAAGTATGAATTATGATATGATAGATTCATGGCATGGTGCCATGAAATGCTTGAATATAAAGCACCATATATGGTAGTTTGAGAAGCACTAGTAGTAGTAGTAATAGAATATCGGATTTGTTTTTCTACCAGTTGCTTTTGTAAAAAAATATTTCGAATGCAAGTGTCTTGCCGCTCTTGAAAAATAACTGTCTTCCTCCAGCGTCAATCTATCACTATTAACGCTCTAAATACACAAATAGCTATTAAATATCTATTAAAAATGAACGGACCTGAAAAGCATCATCAAAGGAAAGGGGTCAGTCCACCCAGTTATTGTTCCTTTTCATTGCCCCTGCATCAGTTTGCCTGCTTTGTGTATATTTCCGTTCAAGAAAATAAAGGCAAACATTGGGATATAAGATGCAAAAATTGGTAATCAAAATTGATGAATATCATCATTACTCTGTAAGAATCGAGATAGAATTATGCCAAAGTCATCAAGTAATTTGTTCAAGAGATAATTAGGTCTAAGGATCAATCATTATTGCGAATATCTGGAAGATCTACTTGACGTATTTATTCATTCTGGTAAGTTCAGATCCTAAATAAACCATCAAAGATATATTA
Source organism: Chrysomela aeneicollis (assembly GCA_029955515.1). Lineage (NCBI taxonomy): Eukaryota > Metazoa > Arthropoda > Insecta > Coleoptera > Chrysomelidae > Chrysomela > Chrysomela aeneicollis. The sequence continues at coordinate 1,820,443 of JARUHQ010000014.1, read as the reverse complement.
TAGACTTTTTTCTAGAGGATATATACAGTATCACACATAAAGTTCGCGACATATGGAAGTTTTTTTTATCAATAGATATAAAGAAAATTTGACTTCGCAGTTAGTTTGTGCTTGAAAAATTAGTAAAATACAGCATCTTTGCTTTTTTCATGTGCTACTCTAAACCTGTCAAATTTGATTTTTTTTTATTTCGAAAAATGACCGAAATAAAAGTTTTTCAGTTTCCAATTTTATACATTTGTACCAAATTTGAAGTCTCTACTGTCACTTCGACTTTTTTCAATTTTCTTTCATTAAGGTGCATCGATTGCTGGGATCATAAGAACCATCAAACATGGAATTCTACCACTGCCTTGCATTTTTATTTTAGAGACAGTATGTCTCATTCATACCAAATTCAAAAATGAAATCCATAATGAAAAACATTATAACACCAGACAAACGCTGAATATGGCCCTGCCGATTCCGATATCGACACAAATTAAAAATTCCATAATTTATAATGGTAAAAAATTATTCAATCACCTACCCACCGAGATCAAAAATATTGGTAACAATAAACAGTTCAAGGGTTCCGTGAAAAAGTTTCTACTGGCGAATGCTTTTTACTCATTGGACGAATATACTACTGTCAAAATTTTTAGTGTTGTGGAATTCTTCTTTGTCTCTCTTACCTCAGTTGAGCAACACTTTGAGTGCACATTAATTGTTTAGTGTATCTTTGTCCTCGAAGTGTTTTATGAATGCATCCATATTTTTACTGTTTTTCTTTGTTTCTTTGTTTTACACTTTATAGAACTACACCACAAACTTTGTCAACAAAATACATATCCCTTCTGGCAATGAAGAATATTTATTATTATTGAATATGTTGTATTTTGACTATGAGATTGAATGTTATGTGAAATGTGTTTATATGTTTTTATTTATTTATATTTTTTGCAAGACTGTCAATAAGATGTAAATCTTCAGAAAATAAAGCATATTTTGATTTGATTTGACATATATTAGCAATCTCATCACGTGGGTGAATAACGTCCAGTGTACCTAGAGCGATATCTCAGATTTTTTTATAAAGATCGATTGACTTCAGAAAGTTCTTCAGATTGTTGATAGATGCGATGTCTTTGAAATTTTCGGGGAAGTGGTTATGAATGTTTTGTAATTGCCGCATACTGTTGTATCCTGGGCATGAACAGATAATGTGTGTTACCGTTAACCTTTCGCCACAGTGGTTACATATTGGAGGGTCTTGACCCTCTAGAAGGAATGCGTGTGTTAAATATGTGTGCCCCAGTCTAAGTCTGTGAGCTTTGATTCCTCTGAAGGTCGCCACGACTGAATAAACAGTTTATGGTCCCTCAAGTTGTTATTTACGAGATCCCATTCTCTTTGCCAAATCTTCCCTAGTTCTTCTTTGTATTTGACCTTCAAATCATCTACTCTCAAAACATTGACTTCAACTAGATCTCTTTCAGCAGCCTCTCGCGCAGCCAAATCAGCCTTCTCGTTTCTCATTATTTATCATTGGCTTGGTACCCATATGAATTCAGCTATCTTTCCATTATTTTGCAGATTGTGTAGTGAGAATAGTATCATTTTCACGAGTGGATCATCAGAGAAAGGATTTGAGATAGATTGAAGGACGCTTATTAGTGAGTCACAAACTATTATCGTTTTTAAGTTGTTCATTGTGAAATTTTGAAATTGGATTCCGAAAAACCATCGATGATCTCCAAGAACATCATCAGGCGGTATATACTTGGAGCAGTGCTGGTCTTTGGGAGATCATTCAGATCAAGACGAATGGATATTTCCGGAAGTATCCATGGTGGGACTTCTAGATTACTGACCGAAAGTATAACCAGGTTATCCCAATCTAGTGGAGGTAATGTCTCGTAAGCTCTAATACCAGCAGGCCTGGCGATGGTTGGTCTGTCTACATATCTATTCTGATTGCCTATCAGGAGTGGAAAATTCCGGTGACTTTGTTGGGCCTGAATATTGGAAATATAATTCGCTAGTACCTAGTCTATGACGGTGAACTGCTATTATTTTTCCATAGAATCTGTTTCTCCAAACGAAAAAAATTTAAATCGGAAAAAATGTTGTTCATCATAGTAGCAAATGTAGCACATCGCAATAACTTCCGAACGAATGGACCAATTTTCAACTTCGCACACACCAATCTGCTTATTTTTTCCATAGAATCCGTTTCTCCATACAAAAAATCGAAATAAAAAAAAATTCAATTTTCAACTTCGCACATACAAATCTGCTTATTTTTTCCATAGAATCCGTTTCTCCATACGAAAAAATCGAAATTGAAAAAAAATGTCTTCATCATAGTAGCAAATGTAGCAAATCGCAATAACTTCCGAACGGATGGACCAATTTTCAACTTCGCTCATACCAATCTGATAATTTTTTTCCGCCTTATTAAAATCCGACACTCCCTCTGAAGAAGTTTCGCTTCAGTATTTTACAGTGTCACACATAAAGTTCGCGACATATGGAAGTTTTTTTATTATTAGATATAAAGAAAATTTGACTTCGCAGTTAGTTTGTGCTTGAAAAATGAGTGAAAAAGAGCATCTTTCCTTTTTTCATGTGCTATTCTAAACCTGTCAAATTTGACATTTTTTTCGAAAATCCTAAAAAAATCAGTTTTTTTAGAAATTTCGAAAAATGCCAGAGAAAAAAGTTGCTCGGTTTCCAAATTTGAACATTTGTTCCAAATTTGGACTCTCTACTGTCACTTCGACTTTTTTCCATTTTTTAATTTTTCGAAACTTTTGCTTTATCGATTCGAACGAATCATGATTCAAATTTGATAATTTTGATGAATATGAGACTTCAATATCATATCTTGCCCAGGCAATACCTACATTGGCCTGTTACCAGAAAATAAAAAAAATGCATCTCCAGAAATTCGTCTTTGTTGTTGCAAAGTTCATCTAGTTTTTTCATTTCATTGTTAAACTGATGTGGATTTTCAATGTATGGACGTTAATATGTCAGTAATCGAATAAACGAATTTCTCTTCATTCTTATATTATACTCGTATTTCATTTTTTAATAGATTTTTATCCAGTTTGATTATTTTTCTGACCAATAATTCAGTTACAAACAAACCCGAAATATCATACTTTTCTGTAAACTAAACAATAACCTACAGTTTCATAACTATTCAAAAGACTTTCGTTCTAGCGATTTGTACTAGACATGATATAAAATTTGTGAACATCTCGGGATGAAAATAGTAGGTAGGTACTGATCAAATCTAAATAAAATTTTCACTTAGTAGTAGTCGAAGTGACAGTAGAGAGTCCAAATTTGGAACAAAAGTATAGAATCGGAAACTGAGCAACTTTTTTCTCTGGCATTTTTCAATATTAAAAAAAAATGATTTTTTGAGGATTTTCGAAAAAAAAAACAATTTTGAGAGGTTTAGAGTAGCACATGAAAAATGGAAAGATGCTGTATTTTACTCATTTTTCAAGCACAAACTAACTGCGAAGTCAAATTTTCTTTATATCCATTATTAAAAAAAACTTCCATATGTCCCGAACTTCATGTGTGACACTGTATATATTATAAGTATAAATTGCGATAGATAAGTATAATAATCAACGATTTTCCTGCGTCTTTGTTGATTAGAATATTTTTTTTAAAGAATCCAGGAAGCTATATGAGGAGGAAAAATTCGTTGGAAGTAGTGGACTAGATTGGGTAACTATCTCAGAATTATGGAATTCATTTTGTGTGTATATATATATATGTGTCATGTCTATGACTTGGACACGCTGCATTCGAATGCTCTCAAATGATATACCCCTGCTTGCAAGTTTGATGGTCGTTTTTCCTTTTGTTTGTAATGTGCTTCGTCTGATTCTGAGCTTTCCTTCAAGTTAAGAAAGCCCTTTCGGCAGTCCTCGTCATATTTTTTATGATTTATTCGGGTCTAAGGATCGGTCAGCAGAAAAAACAATGAGACCTGCAAACTCTTGTTTTTACTGTCCAATGTAATAATTCTCTTCGATCTAGCGGACTTCCTGCCTTGGGAAATTTATTATACCTATATTTTCGTTGGCATATTGTTTTATGTTCGGCCATATAAACAGTGCTTGTGGGTAGACAGAATCGGATCATAAATACTGGAAGGTATTTTTCCCAAAAAGATATCGAATTATATCTATTTGTGAAATCCATCAATGAATTTGCTGTTGTTGCTGCCTTTCCATAAGCTTCTCCAAGGAGTTGGATGGTTCAATGGTGCGCTCTACGGCAGAAATCATCCATCCTACCATCAGGCTTTCCATTATTTGGAAATCACTCTCTGATTTACCCGCATCTTTTTGAGAAGTTACCTCAGAGGGCAGTGTCCAGTGAGGAGTCCCATCACCAGTGAGGAGTCATTTCATCAGTTTCAAGTCTTTTTTGTCCAACTAGAGAAGCTGTTTAGCTTTCCTTGGCGAAAGGCTCACTGGCCTCTTCTCTTGTCATTGTAATGGTACTTTATTCCAGTCAGATTTCATTTGGTATGTTTGACTTCTTTCAAGTGGACTTTGGAGAGTCCACAGAAGGGTTCTGGGCAAGTAAATTGTGTATTCGCCCCTTGGTTGAGTTTGCAGCTTATTTACTAGGTACTTCCGAAGAAGTTCCGCAGCCTATAGGACTGAGTTACTGCAAGTTCAGATGTGTTACCTCATCCATCACTTCTCAACTGCCTGGTTGTATTGGATTTCTAAAGGTTTGAAATACGCTGAAGCCAATTGGTAGTACGGTCAAGTAGCTGCAATATAATAACCTCATTATCAACTGGGTTGGTGGCCGAGTGCGCAAAGGCGCTGGTCTATGGGCCAGAAATCCCGGCGGCTATAGGATATATTTATTTATTTCTGTACCATCGTTTAGCGGTCCTTCGGACTCTCAACAATAACCAACCGAGTAGTGCTTCGGATGACACTTAAAAAGCTAAGGTCCCCGTCTTCCTTACTCATACAAGTCTCAATGAGACTTCGAGGGTTGCTTTGCAACTAAGTTGGCGGTTAAAAAAAGTCATTGCTATAACAGAAAGCTTGTAGGTTGGACTTCATTAGAAGATTGCTTCAGTCACTTGTCCAGATATCACTGAGCATCAGTCTGATGGTGTTCTTCTTTCAGCATTTCATTTTCTTTTGAAAGGCATGATGTAAATAATGGAAGATTCAAGTCTCCATCTGTGTTTTCTTCCATCAAGCGTAATCAACGAGAACGTTGATTGATATATTACGAGACCATATCATTCATGGAGCTGACTAATCGCTTCAACTTTCTCTTGCAGCAATCCAGAATACGTTCACGGTGCAAATTCGTAAATGCGATTACCGGAACAAAAGGGGAATGTTCCGAAATAAGCTCATTAGAGGGAAAGCTGTTGAATGAAATAACTCGGTTCGTCGGATCATTATTATGAATGATAACACACCCGCGCGTACAAAATATCCGATATTATTCTGCCTTAAGACTCCATTGAAAGATACCTGTACTGCATATCTCCTATAGCCCTAAAGCTGTGATATTCGTATCATTGTTCTCATTAATAAATGAGTAAACAGTGATTTGCATACAAGCAACATAGAGAAAATTGGTAAGGTTGCACTCACCGGAAAGCATATTGTTTATATACAGGGGGTTATTTCTGTTTACTATTGAATATTGAACAACAACTTGAAATTGAATATAAAGTATTTCAGTAGAAATAGTTCCAGTCACAATGATTTTCGAATTTTCATCAGAGTAAATTCAGAGGTTATGTTATAACAAAACAGTGTGTCTTTATGACGTACCTTATATGGTCCGTAGGAAAATTCATTTCGCGTATTAATCCAACTATTATGAAACCACTGTGTCAAAAAAATAATTCGATTATTTCTTTCCTTGCACCAATTTATTTTGGCCCACCAACATCAAATGGAATCTTCTCTATATAAGTGGGAAACACAATACCGAGACCAACCATCAAATATTTCCGATTCAGTTCTTCCACGACAATTGAAATGTGTTCTATTGTAGACTGGATAGGCGTGAATTCTCTGCCAAAATTGAATCCATCATCCTGTCACACCTGATGTTTTATATGCGCTGTATGCTGTATTTGACAACGGTTATACCAGAAGAGATATTATTATAGGCAACACACTGTCACTGAATTTTCTCAAGGAAAGCACGGTTCATAGCTTCGATCATAAAACAGACTAGATGAATAACGCTCAATCCTTACCACAGTAGTTATGTTTGAAGCCAACATCTGAATCAGTTATTAGGGTTACCTCATTCTAAAACAAGGATAGCAACAACAGATTCCCCCAGCATCAGTATCTTGGAAGGATCTGATTTGACCTACTCACAACATTATCGTATTCATTCTTCCTAAGACTGAATGAAAACAATGTAATATCAAAGTTTTCTGAAAATATACATCTTTGATTTATCAGCCGAATGATAATAGATTCAATTTACTGTCACAACTATATTGTTTATTTTCTGGCAATATAAAGTTTCAAAGTGTCTAACTTGCGAAATATAATATCAATCATGATGTTATTACTTTTCAATTCCTCTATATATATGCTTATCTACTACTCTGAGCATCTTCTTTCCACTTGGGCCAACCATTTTATCACTTGTAGTGAAATGACGCTAGCAAACTCTAGCGTCTCTTGAAGTATTCTCTTTCTTGATCATATTTTTACATATATCCAGTAACTTTCCATCTCAGGAGAACCCGAGAATGTTTTCAAATTACCAAAAATCGTTTTGCATATGAGGGTGGGTGAATAATGTTTATACAACGAATGATGCGATCCTGAGTAATTCATCAGTGAAATGTTGTATTCTGGTCACCAAGGTTTTTAAGTAAAAACCTATTAAAATTTTCACACAAAACTGGAAATATGACATTTGATGAACCATCAAACAAAATTTGATTTGAAAACGAGACATTTCGCGCTGTCAATGTCAGCGTTCGGTCGATTATCGGCTGAACGAAATTAGAGGTATTGGCGCATTCACCAAAAATGCCGCAATCTCCAGAAAGCCGTGCTATCTATAAACCACTTATATTATAAATGAGGCACTGTATTATATGACGAACATTGAATGCATAGCTTTTGATACACTCATATGACTCATATAAGTACCAACAGAAGGATATATATATTTGGGAACCTTGAAAAAATGTGGTCTTGGGATGATTATCACTTTCAAATGTTACGATGTGGCAAACTCTGTATGGGAAAAACATGTGAATATGAATTTCATGTTGGCTTCGAGCAATTTGGGGTGTTACTATTCTTGTGGGTTTGTTGTTCGGAGGTTCATAGATAGTTAATTAATTAATGCATCATATTATGAGCATAAACTACCCATACAAATGGATAGGTAGAAGAAGAAACGCAACTTTGGATTGGCCACTACGTTCTCCAGACTTGACACCAGTAGATTATTAGAAATATATTTGAGACATAGGTATAGGTAAATGATTTTATGTGAACGTACCGAGTAGAAAACGAATAATCATGTTCATATTTTTTTTACGTCGTACCTATAAAGAAAACAGATCTTTGTATACATAATAATGGTGAATATTTTCATTAAATCTATGTTGATCGTTTCAAGTGAATGAATGTTGTTAACTATTCAAGGCACCATATTTCATGATTTCTATCTGTGAGTTTGTGTAACCTCATCAGCATTGATTGAAAACTAATTCAATAATATAAATCTAATGAAACTTCTGAGATCCCTTGAGCTGTTTTCCTTCTCGAAAATGAAAGCTTCTTGTGAGTGGAATTCTCTTTTCATGCAAAACAAATATTCAATTTCATAAAGAGTGTCCGAACAGTTCAAATCTCCATGAATGGAGGCGTCAACAACAGGCTTTTAAGCGGGGCAAGAGCTGTCAAAATTAGTGCGAATTAACAGCTTCAAGAGGGCTTGTAGAAACAAGAAATGCACGAGCTTACATTTTCATTTCTGGGCACTCACAATTAAATCCTTTTATTCCTATTTGAATGGGAACAAAATAATTGGGACAAGAATATGGCGTGTTCCTGATGAAATGAGAGGAATTTTTAATAAGATGTATTTCGAAATCTCATCAAATTTTAAAATCGTGTTTTTGCCATTTTTGTCGATTTTAGCTCTTTCAGCAATATTTTTTAATATTGTAACATTCATCAACAGCTAGATATAACACAGAACATTAGTGAACTTTATACAAAAATTCAGCTTTCTACTTAGCACAAAAAATGGGGAAATCAATGAATTTCTGAAAAATCGCTGGAGATAATATTTTGAATACTTTTTAGTATAAGCGGCATTATTAAAAATATTTTTCCCATTTCGGTTCCATTATGAAGTCATTATAAAACGCAAATGCATATCGAAATAGCCTCTATTTCGATACGCATTTCTTATTATTTGGAGATTGGTACAATCGAACTATCAAATGAAAGTCAGAAGAGTTAGAACCAGCTAACATTTGAACGATTTGGATTTGGTAATACTAGTAGTGAAAACTCAATGTTTCTATTGGTAAACTTTGATTCAGAGTGTGATCTGATTCAAATTGACCAATAAAAACAATGACAACATTGAATTTTTCACCGCTGGTATTGCAAAAATCAAAATCGCTCAACTTAACATCAGAATTCAAATATTTACCAATCGAAGATTTTTCTGTTATTTATCGATATTGATTCCATTTGTTTTCTTCAAATCAATTCAAAATAGAAAAAATTGCATATAACACACGTTTTATAAGACACGTTGTCGCACTTGTTCACTTGGAGCACTCATCGCTTCGCTCGTCGTACTCCAAACAACGCGTGCGACAAAGTAGCGTTTTATAAAACTTGTATCATAATATATACTATTAATTACCCAGGGAACAAAAAAGCGTCTAATACGCCATTGACTTTGAAGCACCCTTTATACCATTCTGTTTTTCTACAATCTTTTATTTTGCTTCACTTGTAAGTATAGTAGAATGTAATAAAATCTTGCAAGTTGAATTCGACCAATTTCTAATAGATCGATTGGTTTGATATTTGGCAGGATTACATAAATCCGGTGACAATGTTATATAATATGAAATATATTTTAGAGAAATAATAAAATGGCGACTCCAATATGGTGGATGAGTTTTGTGATTTAATTCAAAATTATTAGGTAGAGATTCTTGAGGTTGGTTCCAAAATTCAAGATGAAGGCTCCAATATATAGGAGTATGGTCTAATTCTATTCTAAATTAGTATGTCCAAATCGGAAAGTTTAAGATGGCGGTTCCAAAATGGTGGATCAGTTTTGTGATTACGCTACGATTTTTGCAATATTTTTCACGCTCAATTTTAAGTCTGAACCGTTCAACACGAGTTGAAATTCACCCCTCGAAGTGCCACCAAGTGCATAAAACTGAGCAGAATATCGTATGCGGTGAACTCTGTGAAGCGGAAAGTAATTCCCGCATTCCAAATATTTTCAGCCGAAGGCGCGACATGCCCAAATATGTCTAATATACATTCTAGTAGGGGAGCCCAAGCGGGGATTTTGGAATTTACACGAGCGCGGCAGATTAACATTTGGGGGATACCTTACACCCTGTGGAACACCTCCACCAAATCTCAGCCATCTATATAGGAATTTCCGACTTTTAACTAGGAATTTTTTTAGTTCCGACTTCAAACTCGGAAATTCCGACTTTCAACTCAGAATTTCCGACTTGGAACTTGAAAATTCTGATTTTGAACTCGAAATTTTGTTTTGGTGATGATGGAATAGCTATCAACGCCGCGGTGTTCCACAGAGATATGTTTTGGTGCCAACTTTGTACCTACTTCACATCAATGATCTGATAGAGGTTGCCTCATGTCCTGTCCACAACTTTGCGGATGATAGTACACTCCATGTTACCTTCTGCTCTAGAGCTCCATTATCATCCAAAGAAGCTAGAGGTGCAAAGCGGAGACAGGTTGACACGATCCATGGAGGTTTAGTAAACGTTTTCGAAATGGAGATCTGATATCTCCCTTTTTTTATGTATGTTTATGGTCGAAAATCATCAGAAATCAAAGTCGGAATTTCCGAGTTTAAAGTCGGAAAAAAATAATTCCGAGTTCAAAGTCGGCTCCCCTACTAAAATATTTTGGGAGGAAGGTACGATATGCCCGAATATGTCTAATGCATTCGACTTTGTGCCAGAGTCGTTCGCGCAGCCCAAATCGAATTAGATCGGAATTTGTGGGTGTTCGCTGCCTCGAATACGGGAAGATCAGAGGATATGCTGGCTTGTCGCCTTCTTCCAAAGTACGAATTGAATCTAGTCATAAACAGCTATAAAAGTCGCCCCGGAGAATATAGAAAATAAGGCAGCGTGATCATCTTTGGGCCGGTGCACGTGGGTTTCATATTGGAAATAATAAAAATGTCGTTTTCCTAAGCCAGACTGAAGCAGCGAGGTATTTTTTCGATGATTGTACAAGATAACTCGGTAACTATAGGAGGTAATAACTATAAAAGGCAAAATGACCTCAACCTAGCAACTACAGACCTATGGCACAGCTATCAAATATTTCGAAGGTCATGGAAAATGCCATCAACATCGAGCTCATGAAATATCTGGAACACTCAAGAATTGTTAACGATAGGCAATATAGCTTCCGTCATCAGAGATCAACTGGTGACCTGCTCGCTTACATCTCACATTTATGGCAGCTATCTATTGAAAGATATGGAGAAACTTTAGCCGTGGCATCAGTTATTTCCAAGGCATTTGATCGAGTTTGGCACCAGGGACTCCTCGCCAAGCTTCCATCTTATGGTTTGCCCCCTCAGCTAAGTTCTCTGCTTGCTAGTTTTCTCTCAAACAAGTCTCTCCATGTAGTGGTCGATGGAGTTTCATCTCTGCTGATACTGTACTCATAAATGCTAGTGTTCCGGAGGGATCAATGTTAGCACCAACACTATTTCTACTCCACATTCGCGGATGATGGTACCCTCAATACCGCTTTCTCTTCCAGGGCTCCTATATCGACCCGTCAAACCTGAAATGAACGAGGAAGAAAGGTTGACAAAATAAATATGGACTTTGCAACAATTCTCGAGTGGGGATCTAATAACCTGGTAGAATGCAATGCAAACAAAACACAAGCATGTCTTTGAAGTCATCCATTTCGATGCTTGGCGTTACTATCAGCAATAACCTTTATTGGGAACATCACGTGAGGCCCATTGCCAAAAGTGCATCCCAAAAACTAGAATTTCTGTTTCGAGCCAAGAGCTTTTTCACTGCCAGTCAGCTGCTTATGATCCATAAGGCACAGATCCGACCCGTCCTGGAATATTGTTCCCATATTTGGAGTGCAGCACCTAAACATATCCTGAAACTATTGGATTCTGTCCAAAAAGGGGCAATTCGTCTCGTCGGTGATGCCTCGCTTACAAACTCGCTCACTTCTCTGGAACACCGTAGAAAAGTTGGCGATTTATCTCTATTTTATAGATATTTTCTTGAGCGATGCTCTTCTGAAATATCAACAATCCACCATTAGCAGTCTCTTCAAAATTAACCCGTCAAGTTCAGTCTTCACACCCCTTCGTGGTCACTTTAGAGACCTGCAGAACGCCCCTTTTCAAAGACTCGTTCATCCAACGAACATCAAGACTTTGGAACTCATTGCCTAGGGAGGTGTTCCCCGAAGCATACGATCTCCAGAATTTTAAGAAGAACACCAACTCCTACCTTCTTTTTCTTTGGTCTTCACGATGTTCTCTGAACATTACAGGATATCCCTATTCGTGCGAACCAGAAAATAAAAAAATATATTTACAAAAACATTGAGGGAGCATCCTCGATCTCTTTCAAAGTAGGAATGAACCTTGAAGTCATCTCCACAACATTTATTTGAAGGTGTTATAGGGGACATGTTTCGAATGCATATGTACTCATCATCAGCCCAAATAATGATGAGTTTCTACAAAAGAACATATGGGGTAAAGTTAACAATCTTGAAAAGAAGCACAGTACTTACATAAAAATGAAAATTGTTCACATAACGAAATTATTAATAATATTTGAACAGGTGATTTATATGGGGACTCTGTGCCCACAGAAATAGTGACGTCAGGACGGTAATATTTTGAAAATCCACAATCAGAAAAATACAAAACTTTAGAAATTGAGTTGGTTAAAATATTTTCTTTTGGAATATATGCATCTACCACTTCTCTTTCACACATTGTTTATGTTGAAGGTTTGCTTTTTACTCATGACAATAATAATTAACGATGCTGAAAACGTTTTGTTCGACCAAGTCGACTCCATCTGTATTTTTAGATTATTTATTGAAACGCAACTTCTTTGAACAATCAACATCATCGATAGCGCATTCATTCCTTCAAAGAACGTCAGAAAAAAATCAAAAAGAAATAATGAATTCCCGTTTTTTTCCGGATATCTCAGAAAGTATTCGGAGTGTTCCAAATTGTAACACATCATTTTGTTGGGTACCAAATCGCACAAAATTGCCATGCCATAATCTAGCTAGCTGATCTTGTATCTGTTCGAATTTCATCCATCCTGTATGTTCATGATTTTACCAGTATGATATTTACACGTCGTTTAATAGTACTCGCATATTACATACTCCGATGAACATGAAACGTTGTTGAACGTTTATAGCTAGCTATTTTCCAACGAAAGCTGCACAATACACATCTCGGTAAAAGCCAGAGGAAACAATATAGTCTTGACGAAGTGGATCCGGATGCTCTGTGATATCGTAATATGCCCCGTAGAAATCCCGACGGGTTTCAGTTCCTTCCAAGATTTCCTTCAGCAACAGCTCATTATCGTTTTATCTTCCCAACAATACAAGCTTTTGTATGCATAATTATGCAAAGTGTCCTGGAGCAATGATCAGATGCCATGACAACAACATTCGCATGTGGCTGTCTTGATTATATCGACTCGACATATGGCGCAGTCGTCAGGTCCACTTCTAATAATGGACTAGAAGATCCAAGATTCATAGAGAATGGGAAAATAGCATTATTTGCCGAAGAACAAAGCTGAATTTAACTTCTCCCAAAGTTCTCTTGCCAATTCAGGGAACTTTGGAAGGATATGTGTCGGGGTTTCCTCATCTTCAAAACAGGTAAGGTATAGAGGGAAATACTTGGATAACCATTCAAAATTTTGATTCTCGACAGTCATTATTAACGGCATATCAGTGTGTTTGATGCAAGGCTGTTAACAGTGCTGTATATATAAAACTCATAAAACTCCAATGTCACTTGGAAACAAAGCATTCCGAGCTTATTACAAAAGACTTGGACTTTTTTACGACACAAAGCTGTCATGAAAAAACATGGGACCCTTCAACAACGAAGCTGTAATTCAGGTATCATGAAATTGCTGTATATTAAAATTCTTGGGGAAGCGAGTGAGATTAAAAAAAAGCGTAATACATCCTTGTCCATCCTTGACGCGATGAAATTGCATCTGAAATAAATTCGAGTAAATTTTCGGTTCAACTCGAGTCCACAGATGTTTCTTTCTATTCCCAGTTACTCATGGTTTCAGGATACTGAAAACCACTATCAAAGGTCGTATGTCAAGAAGATAAGTTCATTACTATAGAAAGTTGAAACTAAAAATGGAAAAACTTGTGTGGTATGGTATGATAAAAAGTGATTATGTCCTACGAAAGAGTTTTCTGGTGATGTGGAAAAATGGAAAATATTCATTATCTCATAAACGGTCACCAGAGTTTAGTATGGGAAAATGACAGGTAACGATATCATCAGGGATCAGGATGAGAATTTTAAAAATGATATTATTTACATAGTGCTCCGTTCAATCAATGATGTCATTCAGTGGATTGAATTCTACAATATTGAACTTCCAACTTTTTTCAACTCAACTAATGGTGTCGACAGAAATATGTATGGATATAATCACCAACAATCAAAGTTCCAGCATTCCATCATCTCATATTTATTTATGATCGAACATATTCAAACCGAGTCACATATTCCATCATCTTTTATTGTTCTATTCCAGTTCCATTCAATCTACCTTCAATATATTATATTAGCGATATTTGGAGGCAGTCAGCTCATGGAAGGGGTGTTCCGAATAAAATAGATGAAAAAGGCTGAATGCGCATTATTGTGCTGGTATGTGGACTGTATATCAATCAAGAATATTCTTTACACAGTGAAAAAAAATACACCAGCTCACACCAGCTAACACCATCTGATGTCCCCTGAGGTCCTTATTGTTTTAGTGTCAGTGAACAACGGCATATTATTCATCACTGTAGGTGTTATGTGACCTTTCCCATGGGTGTTTTCAATAATCAAACTCAGTTGTCAATATCACTAGTGTTAGTGCTGAATTTAGCAAAATGAACATTTTGGTGGTGTTGTTTATGCATTTCCGAAAGTGCGATTTGACACCGCAGTGGTGTGGTGCACATTCTGTGATTTTCTTGATGCTGAATTCTACCTCCACGAAATTCTCTGTATTTAAACATTGAACAGGTACATGCGAATATTTTTCATGTGTGAAGGAACACCATATCATGAGTTTGTTCATGCGAATCAGTGCTTTTCTTCACCACCTCCGGTGTTTTTTACTGAATTGGATTACCTATTGAAATATAATTCATATGATGATAAACTAGACTCAGAAAAATCTAGGGACATTTCAGATGATGACAAACTGTTTCGGCTTATTTATCATGATCAGTGGCACTAGGGACTATAATCCATTTTAGTTGAGAATACAGCGTTGAAGAGATAAGGAAGGTTTTTCCTCGCTTCTCATTGGTCTAGAAGCCAGAGTAGTTTACACAATGTAAAATATTTCTATTATATTTACCGTGAGTTCTGTTAATCGAGGAGTATGATTTCAATAATAAATTTGATTCTCACTAACACCTGGCAGTTTTCATAGTCTGCCGCTACGGTTCACCGGTTGAATAATTATGGTAAAGAACCCAGAACCAGGTCCTGATGCAATCTGCATTTGTACATATAGTGCCAGCGCCAGAAAGAGTCATTGTGGTAAACATGTACGAAGTGTGTTTCTCAGACATATAGAACAGGAAAACTCAGTGATAAGTTTGCAGCAGCTGAGGTAGCTTGTCGGAATCAATCATGTGGAAAGTTATCGCTGAGATGCAGGCTGAAGGCACTGTTGCATCCCAAGGAAGAAGCGAATCCAGAGGGATACTACTGCAAGCATTGGATGAAGCTGAGTAACAAGCTATTCTTGCAACAGTTCACGCTTTTGTCCATAGAAATGAAATACCAACATTGTGATTATTATCATTATTATTATATATAATACAAGAAATACATGAATTCAACTGAATATTTTATTTTCATGGATAATGCTCAATACCAGTTATCAGAAGAAACCAACCAAGCATATGAAACTAAACCTGGAAGAAATAAGATCAAGGAATGGGATATCAAATTATAATTTTGTATAGTGGTTTCATCATTTTTTGTGTGTAATATTGAAATTACTATTGATTTACTATTTTGAGGAAAGCATTTCCACCTCTACCATTTTTATATTTTGTCCTTTGAAGCATAATCAGTCAAGTAAAATAAATAATGACTTGAGTTTCTAATCAAAATTCCATACTGAATACGTCAACGAATTATTGTTCACTTATGTGCTTCTTGAAATTCCATAATACAATTATTCAAGGCATCTTATATCCTGCAGAATATACGCTTGCTACATCAATATTCAATTATTAATTTATCACTTAACATAGTTCTGAAATATTTGAATTTGGCGGGTTTGCTAGTGTGAACCAGGCTATGTCCACCAGTCCCTCTACTGTATTCTTAACTTAAATTGACTATATAGGCCAATTGATACTGATCTATATCGAAATCATCTAATATTTCATGCCCAATATTGAAATCAGGTACGGTAGGAAGGATGTCAGTGCCGCCTATTGGCAAAATGTCTAAGGTTCTAAGATCGAACAGATGAGCGCATGATATGACACGGTGTAACTTGGTGTTAATTTTATATAATAGGTATTTTTTATGCGTTAACGTCAATGATAGCACCATTGAGAATATTAAATTTCAACCATTCTGCGTTTCTTATGATTTTATGTTTCAGAATCTTTCTTCTTCTCCACATCCGTGTAATTTTTCACTTGATTGAACGCCATTGAACACTCAATTGGGAAATGTATAATAAAAAGAACACAACTTTGAATATCAGGTGTTGATTTGGTCGGAATTTGCTCTGAAATCCATTTGATTGAAATTGCACCCAAGTTTTTTTACTGTGTATTGTCGAAGATATAATCCTATTGAGAAAGAGGTATTCTCACTCTCACTTCGCTATTTATTGTCGAAACAGTCAGTCTAGTACACAAAAATAGGAATAAATTCAAAAATAATTCATCAGAATATACAACTCGGCAACAAAATCATATGAAATTACCTTTACCATCAACTACATTAATCAAAGACTCGGTTATATATAATGGATTGAAGATGTATAATCACCTACCTAATTATATTAAGGGAATTACTGACCATCAAAAATTTAGAAAAAGTCTCAAACAGTTACTTGCTGGAAAAGTTTATTATGAATTGGAGGAATATTTTAGTGAGTTGTTTTAGTATTCATCCTGAAAATTTTAACCAACTTATTCGATATTTTTTATGACAAATTTTGTTTTCAACATTGTTTTAAAATTATATGTATTATCGTATGTTATGTATGTTTTATATTTATTATATTTTATTGTTTGTTATATTTTTACACGATATCTTTGTCTATAAGAATAACATTTTCTTCTGACAATAAAGAATATTCTGATTCTGATTCTGATGTAAGGCTCTTTTTTCGGGAAAGAGCCCTACAAAGGGCCTCAGGGCTTAGTTCTCTATTTACTTTAGAGCGGTTGCCTCGAGCGCCAGTTTTTTTTGAAGTGGTATGCTCCACTTTCTTCCAGAACTAGGAGTTCTTTGGAAGGCCCTAGGGTAGCTACAGTGAAGAAGGGATACAGAGTAAATCCATACAATGCACCCCCTTGTGTAAACCAGAGGTCAGTTAGTTAGACCAGGATAACAATAAACTTCTAAGAAAATGTAGTCTTTAGTTACAGTTTCTTAATTTATACTGGAATACAAGCTACTTCAAATATATGGTATTTTATTTTAAACTAAGTTTCGGTTTCAACAGGATTTATTGAAATTCACTAAATAGATAATAATCTACAGGCAAAATCGAATCAGAAATTCAATCAATAAAAATTCAGGGACGGTTCTATATTATTTATTACATAAACTTTAATTTTCAGATTTTCCGGAAAATATAAAATAATATCAAACAGCCTTAACACAAAAAAGAAACAAAACAGATAATACAGGAAATCCACCACTGAAGCAAAGGCAATGACAAATCGTTCGTTCTACTTTGATTCTATCGCGGATTTTATTATACAGGGCGGTTCGTGAGATCTGGGTCTTGACAAATCGGGAAAACAATTTATTAGAATGCAGGCGATATTCAATTTGAAACGGGTGTCAGGTAAAGTGCAATTCTGGTTTCTGGTTCAATGAAATTATATTCTGGGTTGTTATAGTGATTCTCTGCACTGAATTCTAATACGACAGTGAAAAATCTCAGGAATGTTTACACGAATCAATATAACTCAGGATTCTAACTTACAGGGTTTCTGGGTGGTACGCAACAAAATATACCACCGGTTCAGCTAATCCTTATTTTCAAGAACACTCTCACGATACAGGGTGTTTTACAGGTAACACTCTGCGGCACACAATTAATCGGAAACCCGGAAACAAAATCGAACACGGCTTCAAAAGTTTTAATCGCGGCTGACGTCTCGGCAAATCACTTAATTCTCACGCACCCAGGTTCTAACTGACTCAGTGAAAAACAGGTAGTAGAGTGTTGAAAATAATATTGAAAAAAATCTCCGGAATATTATTTCTTCTAATTAGGATTGATATGATTATTTCCAATAAGGAACGTACCAAAATATCTGATTTTCTGGAAAATTATACATCTTATCATTGCCCATGCTTTTATACAATTTAAACATAAGAATCATGAAAACAAGAATGAAATATCAGATATAATGTTTTACAACAGGTTTACCTAGCAAAATACAGTATGATTCGAATAATATACCGTGGTTTTATGCATCCGACCTGTAGTAATGAAGGTCGCTGAAAAAAACTTCATTACACTGATATAAATGAAAATAAAAAACTAAACATTATTTCGCTACCAGAAGAGATGAGAACAGGTATAGATAGATATATCGATTATTTTTTCATTCCATACATTATTTCCATCATCATACTGTATTATCCAACAAAATAGTCAGATATTATAGCAACTATGTCGCTATGCGGATCTGCATAAACTCTCTTGATTGCTCCTAATCATAAAGTCTGTCATAATAAATTCCAATATAACAGCAAAAGGGGTAGTTTCAGAACTTTGAACCACACGTGGAAATTGATCGAAGGATGAAAGCATTCTGCTTTGCCACATCATTGACGAACCAAAGAAAAGAGGAGCTTGACCAACTACCCTCGAATCGTCTTATTTACTTTGAGAGGAGGTAATCAGATGCTGGAATTTTGTCAAAGCTCATTGACACGAATGAAATTCCTGATCTGGCTGGGGTCCGGACTCCTTTCTTGTTATCCCCCAAATCTAGGTCCCACAATTGAGAGCGGATTCGAGGGTTCGTGATTGGAATAAACTAGAAATCGTGTGAGTTTTTGAGTAATTGCCTATGCTTCGTGTGTCTCCTTTGTGGCATGAAAATACACCTTCCGGTCAAAATCAGTCACTAGATTGATTGGGGTCGCATGAAAATATCATGAGAAATCATTTTCGACTTCAGCTATTTGAAGCCATGAGCCATCTTGTAGCTGCCATTCCAAATCTCTGAACTTTAATGAAGAAATCATAATCTTCGACCATAATACCAATAGAGATACTAAATTTTTTTAAAATATATTTGAGTTCAAGAAAGAATTTTTTGTTAGAGTGGTTTTCGTTGAAAAAATCACATCAAGTCTTCAAAATAATAGTATGGTAGCTGTTTAAACCATTAAACTCAAAGTGGTACTTATAACGATTTCCATTGGAAAAACCAGTGCGCACTCAGTGTATACCTTTCTCTTTTCATTACATTTCTGAAAGAGAGACAGAAATAAACTGAGTGCATAAAAACTCGGCTAGTTCGTCACCAATGGAAATTGCTATTTGTACCTGAAATTAAATGCTTTTTATTGGTCGAAAATGTTAGGTGTAAAATGTTTTGATAGAGTCGGACCATCAACACAATTCTTTTCGTCTGCCATCTTGGATCTGCCATTTAGAATACTCAAATTTTGAGTAAACTATAAAAGCTTGTGAGAATAAAGATAGGTAATAATAAGGATGATATGTGATGATAACACTTTATATATCAGGAAAATGTTCTGTTAGTTCAAAGCTTGGTTTCAAAAAGAAAAATTCGAAATTCGAATGGAGAAATGCCAAATGTTTGACAGTTGGCTGCTATAAAGCTACTTTGTTTTGTTTTTGAAAATTCATCAAAATTACCATTTGAAAACATCGATAAAACAAAAGTTTTATAAGAAAACTGGCAAGCATTGAAAAACGAATTTAATTTCTGAAAAGAATATGCGAAAATATATAGGGTGGTCCATGAGAAAAATTATAAGTTTATGTTATAACTTCGAAACCAGTTTATACCAAAAAACTAGATGCACTACTGAATTCCTCTCAACAAAGTGATTTTTTACAGAAACAATAAAAACCTATTCATAAATTACTAAGTTATAAGGAGGGTTGAAAATGCAAAGAGTGTTTTCTAACAAATATCGAGCTCGTAACATGTAGCTTAGGTTTTTCTGACTCCTTTAGAATTCGGTGTTTCCTATCAAAAAGCAAGATGTGTCCAATTTGGACTACTCTGTACCTAACCTAACCTATTCCGTTGTCTACCCTATTTTATACATCCCGCTACTTCAGCTATTTTCCAATAGCTCAGATGCAGTTAAGTGTCGCACTAATTCCTCAGAAAGGATCCTTTTCCTCTGATCAGTCGAATGAACAGAAAAGATTCCGAAGTTTTCGTATACCCTGCCATCGATGGATATAATTCGAGAAGTTTCAACATCGGAACTTTTCCGTGAATTCCACACTTTTCCGTCTTCACAACCATCTGGGATTCAATCGGGTGTGATGTAGCATAGTCATAATGAATTTGATTGATCTTGCGTAAGAAAACTCGTTCGTGTACGTGAAGTTTCCATTATCTCGAATAAAATTTCACAAGATGAATATTTTCAAGCAGGAAATTGATAAGGGACCAGGTATGATGCAAGCTAAGCCCTTTTTACACGGTTCACCATGTACCCGTTAATTGAAAGTAGGCACTCTAGTGTGAAAATAGTATATTATGATACAAGTTTTATAAGACGCTATTTTGTCGCACGCGTTGTTTGGAGTACGACGAGCGAAGCGAGGAGTGCTCCAAGTGAACAAGTGCGACAACGTGTCTTATAAAACGTGTGTCATATGCAATTTTTCCTATTTTGAATTGATTTGAAGAAAAAATGTATTTAATATCGATAAATAATAGAAACATCTTCGATTGGTAACAATGATGACATTGAAATAATCAAAATCTGACGCACAAGCGTAAAGCCCAGTTTACAGTTGATTTTGATTTTTATGATAGCAATATTGTTATTGTTTTCATCGGTCAATTCAAATCGAATCACACTCTGAATTAAAATTTACCATTAAAACATTGAGTTTTTCACTGCTAGAATCGCCAAATCCAAAATCGCTCAGAAGTAAGCTGGGCCCAACTCTTTTGACTTTCATTTGAGAGTATTTTTTATGTTCTGTTTCTCACAAAAAGGGATATCTTGTAATGTTCAGAGAACATCGTGAGAACCAAGGAAAAGAAGGTAGGAGTTGGTGTTCTTCTTAAATTTCTGGCGATCGTATGCCTCGGGGAACACCTCCCTAGGCAATGAGTTTCAAAGTCTGGATGTTCGTTGGATGAACGAGTCTTTGGAAAGGGACGTTCTGCAGGTCTCTAAAGTGACCACGAAGGGTTGTGAAGACTGAACTCGACGGTTAATCTCGAAGAGACTGCTAATGGAGGAACGATTGTTGACATTTCAGAAGAGCATCGCTAATAAAAATATCTATAAAATAGAGTTAAATCGCCAACTTTTCTACGGTGTTCCAGAGAAGTGAGCCAGTTTGTAAGCGGGGCATCACCGACGAGACGAATTGCCCTTTTTTGGACAGAATCCAATAGTTACAGGATATGTTTAGGTGCCGCACTCCAAATATGGGAACAGTATTCCAGGACAGGTCGGATCTGTGCCTTATACAGGGTCATTCACGGTCGATGGTAGACGTTTACGGAGAACGGGACGTAGGATTATTCTGAGAATTTGGTTTATTGGGTAATCAGTTTTGTTCTATCGATCTAAAAGACTTTCAGCGTTGCGGCGTTGCGGCTTCTATCGAAAAGTAGCAACAACTTTGTTATTTCAAATGGAACACCCTGTATTTTATTTCATTTTAGATTCTTCCTGAAGAGCTGATTTCGTCGATCTATCATACTTGGGGTATAGCGAGAAAGATTACAGAGATATAGGGAGTGAAAAATCGAGATTTTTCAAATTTAGGAATTTTTGTGTCGAAACTATCCATTCTTGCTCAAAACGGCTTACATGTCCCTATCTCAACTTTCCATTTACTATCGATTGATATTTAATTGAAACAAATACGGGTAGTTCAAAATTTTGAGTTTTGCATCACCCTCTATTTGTTTCTATTAAATGTCAGTAAATGAAAAGTTAAGATAGGGACATGAAAACCGTTTTGAGCAGAAATGATTAGTTTCGACACAAAAAATTCCTAAAGTTGAAAAATCTCGATTTTTCTCTGTAATCTTTCTCGCTATTCCCCAAGTATGATATATCGACGAAATCAGCTCTTCAGGAAAAATCTAAAAATGAAATAAAATACGGGGTGTTCCATTTGAAATAACAAAGTTGTTGCTACTTTTTGATAGAAGCGGCAACGCCGCAACGCTGAAAGTATTTTAGATCGATAGAACAAAACTGATTACCCAATAAACCAAATTTTCAGAATAATCCTACGTCCCGTTCTCCGTAAACGTCTAAGGTACCATCGACCGTGAGTGACCCTGTAGATCATAAGCAGCTGACTGGGAGTGAAATAGCTCTTGGCTCGAAACAGAAATCCAAGTTTTTGGGATGCACTTTTGGCAATGGACCTCACGTAGTTTTCGATTGTACCAACCGCCAAATAATTAATAATGCGTATCGAAACAGAGCTAATTTCGAATAGCACTTGTGTTTCATAATGACTTCATTATACAACCAAAATGGAAAAACAATTGTTAGAGGGATTCATAAAATCAGGTGTGGGCGAAAACGATTTAGAAATATCGATATCATCGATGATTATTATTAACATTCTGTAAATTCCTCGATATTATCTATAATTATCGATATATCGATAAATTCGCTCACCCCAGTTGACAATTCACTTGGACGAGTGTCTTCTCGGAATAGGCAAGATGAAATAACAGTTTTTTGGAGTGAGAATTCGCGTGAAAACCTCTGAAACGGCATTTTTTTCCTACCGGTTGGAGCAAAAAGGAGCGTTTTATGTGCCCTTGTCTTATTAAAGTGCGGCAAAAACGAATAGCGGGGCACGAACTATGGCATCCGAAGACGATCCCGAGAACTGTATCAGTAGCAAAAAATCTCCAAAGAAAAAGTGCCGTTGTCGACAATGAGATGAAATTTATCGCGAATCTAGGTATTCAGGAGAACGTTAATTTTGAGTTCTCGTTTCCTTGTCTGGTTTCGAGTCACTCATCTCTCATTTAGATTATAATGAATATTTCACGTGGAAGGGGGATTATTTTAAAACGGGCATCAGATTCATTTGTGAGGCGAGCTCAAATATCTTCTAGGTGGGGCTTTATAACTAAACCTTCAGAAAGAGAAAATCGTCTATCCAATTAGAATATCAAACATAGTTTGAAATTAATGTCTGGTAGACTACGAGCAGAAAACAACCACTTTCCTGGTAAATACCACGCATAACATTGAATTCCACTCGAAGCGTTGCCTGTCCCAATGCACCTTCGTCGCGTCTATTTGACCGAACTGAGCCGCGTTCCAAGAGACAATTGGAAGTGGCGACACCATGCGGCAGAAGAAAGAAACACTCCTGAAATAAATTTCCCAAGTTATAGAACTTGGAAGCTTAGTCGAGCTCTCAGCCTCATCTAGGAAGAAAGAAACATTTGCGATCTGCATTCACAGTGTGAATCGTTGCATGGACTACGAGTAGATATAATTCAATGTTCTGCGTGGTATTTACCAGGAAAGCAGTTGTTTTCTGCTCGTAATGTACCAGACATTCATTTCAAACTATGTTTGATATTCTAATTGGATAGACTATTTTCTCTTTCTAAAATTTTTGGCCAATTTATGGCTTTTTCATTTTTCTTTCAAACTTTCAGATTTGAATGGGATGAACACCGGAATATTCTGTTGTTATGCGTGAATGGAGTGCCCTGAACGTTTCTCTTATGAACGATAACTTTTTTTGCTATCCTCTTAAACTATTAGATTGATGTAGAAGGACTTATGAAAATACAATATACCTATTTGATCTGTTCGTTGTTTTGGTGCCTCAACCTGTATGTTTGCATTTGCTAAATAAAAACTCATCTGTTATCCAGGATAGTTTTTATTGGAACAAAGTCGGGAACGCGAGTCTGTCTTTTTTATTGCAATTTCAGCAAAAGCGTATATTTCGATTCTTTCATATCTGCCATTTCCCACATAATACCGGGTGTTTCACAGTGGATGGAACATTAGAAGTATCTGGAGAACAGAAAGACAGATCATTTCGAAAATTTGTGGACGTGGGTAATCAAACCTGCTCTATCCGCCTGAAATATTTTCAAGAATACAGTGTTGCCGCTTGTATCAGAAAGTAGTAGCTACTTTGTTATTTCAAATAGAACACCCTGTATTTTGTTAGATTTTTGAATTCTCCCTGAAGAGCTGATTTCGTCAATGCCTCATACTTGTGGTCTAGGGTGAATGATAACAGAGATATAGGGTGTGAAAAATCGTGATTTTTCAACTTTTTTGTGTCGAAACTATTCATTTCTGCTCAAAACGGCTCACATGTCCCTATCTCAACTTTTCATTTACTGTCGATTGATATTTAATTGAAACGAATACGGGTGGTTCAGAATTTTAAGTTTTGCATCACCCTCTATTTGTTTCTATTGAATGTCAGTAGATAGTAAATGGAGAGATAAGATAGGGACATGTAAGCCGTTTTCAGCAGAAATGATTAGTTTCGACACAAAAAATTCCTAAGGTTGAAAAATCTCGATTTTTCACACCCTATATCACTGTAATCATTTTCGCTATACCCCAAGTATAATAGGTCGACAAGAATTTGAAAATGAAATTGAATACAGGGTGTTCCATTTGAAATAACAAAGTAGCTACTACTTTCTGATACAAGCGGCAACACTGTATTGATGAAAATATTTTAGACGGATAGAGCAAGTCTGATTATCCACGCCCACAAATTTTCGAAATGATCGTTTTTTCTGTTCTCCAGATACTTCTAATGTTCCACCCACTATGAAACACCCTGTATATACACTCATGTGAAATAGAGGCAATCACAATAACACAAGTCACACTCTCTCTCTGACATCGAATTTTTCGCGATATGCATATAATTCACTTTTTACTCATATCACATGCACATAGGTATACATTTTCTGTTTATTTTAGGTCTACTCGATTTTCACTGCTCGATTTATAATTCTAACGGATTTATGAAATCTAGTATTTATTTATTTCACGAACAGAATGCAGATTTGTTTGGATAGGCAATCCAGAATTGGATATGGAAAATTGGAGAATGATATAAATGGAGTGGAAAACACAACATAAATTCAATCCTGACTGGAATATCTTATTACGTTGTTCATATCCGTGACGTAATTTTATCCAACTGACTATTTGAATTATTCATACTATACCAGTGGTCTCATGAGTTGTATTTATTTGTGAGCATACCGTATAATCATATTGGTGACAAAGCTCATAGTTTGGTAAGGTACGAGATGATAAGTTTTTTTTTTCTGGGGAGAATCAGAAGGAAAATGGCTGTTGTGTTTCACTACACCCGGGCTCACACTGTATAATTCAATTTGAGAAAAAAAGGCATAGTTCAAGATCGATTAAGTGACACGGTTTTTTACTTGGCAAAAAGTAATTTTTTTAAATCTTGTTATGAGATTAGAAATTCGAAGTATATTATCAGTAGTAATACATACCACAAATTGGATTGGATTTTCGCGATAAGTCAGTTAATTTATTCCATACGAAACTTAGTTTCCTTCAAGCAACTCAGTTTAGTTATGCAATGAATTACAGACTTATGAAACAAATTCAACCGCGAGTGGAATTGAATTAGACTATTCCACAAACTAATTTATTCCTAATCTGCTTATTGTGAAATGTGAGCACAACGTGATTATTTTTATTTGACGTTTAACTGTCACTTACACAAATCTGAAGACATCGAACTTGACAAGCCCATCAGATTGAAGAGTCAAGTTTGTGTTATCGATAATCCGAAGTTAACTAAGAGCTTCCAATTGGTTAATTTGGCAAGTGCTTGAAATAGTCCCTGTTATTCACATTATGATTTTTCGAAAATTAAAGGAGGTAGGTATGTCATGTCAACGGAAGTTGACTTCTTTCAAATTGCTGAATTATTTAATTAAAGAATTGGCATTTCGTGGTAGTATATTCTACCAATTAAAAGGCTACCTATGAATATTATTCCATTTTGTTGTGATTTCAAGCCTAAGAGGTCTTGTTTTACATGGAAAGAGAATATTGTAATCGTATTGAAAGTACTTGTGAGTATAGGCATATGATTTTGTAAATATCTTTAACTGTTATGTCATGCTAACAAAATTATGGTTAGTCACGGCCTGGATTAGTATAACAATAAAAATTGTTATATATTTTTATGTTCTTGTTCTCACGAAAAGGAATATCCTGTAATGTTCAGATAACATCGTGAGAACAAAGGGAAAGAAGGTAGGAGTTGGTGTTCTTCTTAAATTTCTGGAGATGGTATGCCTCGGGGAACACCTCCCTAGGCAATGAGTTTCAAAGTCTCGATGTTCGTTGGATGAACGAGTCTTTGAAAAGGGACGTTCTGCAGGTCTCTAAAGTGACCACGAAGGGGTGTGAAGACTGAACTGACGGGTTGATCTCGAAGAGACTGCTAATGGAGGAACGATTGTTGATATTTCAGAAGAGCATCGCCCATAAAAATATCTATGAAATAGAGATAAATCACTTTTCTACGGTGTTCCAGAGAAGTGAGCGAGTTTGTAAGCGAGGCATCACTGACAAGACTAATGGCCCTTTTTTGAACGGAATCCAATAGCTTTCAGGATATGTGAACAGTATTCCAGGACAGGTCGGATCTGTGCCTTATAGATCATAAGCAGCTGACTTGGAGTGAAATAGCTCTTGGCTCGAAACAGAAAACCAAGTTTTTGGGATGCACCTTTGGCAATGGACCTCACGTGATTTTCCCAAGAAAGTTTATTGCTGATAGTAACGCCAAGCATCGAAATTGATGACTTCAATGGTATATATGGTTACTCCTGACTGAATTATGTTGAGCACACTGAGATCGGCTTTTCTATAGAAAAGACATGCTTGTGTTTTGTTTGCATTGAATTCTACCAAGTTATTAGATCCCCACTCGAGAATAGTTGCTATGGTGACAATAAGATCATGTTTTTCACACTAATTTGTCTTCACCCTGTATGTCGAACGGCTGATAGGGGTCTATTAAATAGCACTTCAAGCTATACAAATTGCTCCGAAACATCATCATACTCATCGTCCAAATGAACCCAGATTGAGACGCCTCACTGAAACTATCCCCAAACTTCTGAGGAGAGAATTTATGGCACTCACTCTAATTGCAAGTGCTGAAGTACATCTATAATTCCAGTCAGCTCGCTGACAGTGTTACTCCGATCTGATGATTCTCGAACACCAAAGTGCATCTTAAACCACGTCCACAGAGAACTCCCATATCCATTAAAGACCACTTTACGGGTGGTCCTTAGTGGGATGCTGCGTAAGTCCAACGAAGAGAACATTTTGCTTGACAAGTCGAAGCCCTTTCTCTCATTAATAATAGTTGGTGGGAGAGAATATACAGTGCGTAGCAAACGTGGTCGAAAAAATAGTATAGATGCAAGTTTTATGAGACGCTATTTTGTCGCACGCGTTGTTTGGAGTACGACGAGCGAAGAAAAAAGTGCTCCAAGGGAACAAGTGCGACAACGTGTCTTATAAAACGTGTGTCATACAAGATTTTTTCAATTTTGAATTAATTTGAAGTCTTTCATTGAAATGAATTGATTTAATATCGATAAATATCGAAACATCTTCGATTGGTAACAATTATGACATTGAAATATTTTAAATGGTTGAGTGAAAGAATAGCTATAAGCTCAACTCCGCCAAGTAAAAAAAGTCCATTTATTATTATTATTATTATTACTATAACTCTGAAGAAGAAGCGTAAAGGCCAGTTTAGTGTTGAGCGATTTTGATTTTTGCGATATACCAGCGGTGAAAAATGCAATGTTGTTATTGTTTTTTTTGGTCAATTTAAATTAAATCACACTCTGAATTGAAATTTGCGAATAAAAACATTGAGTTTTTCACTGCTATACATTATCATCAAATCTTCTGACTTTCATTTGACAGTTCCATTATACCAACCTCTGAATAATAAAAAAAGCGTATCGAAACAGACGCTATTTCGATATGTATGTGCGTTTTATAATGACTTCATTATAGAACCAAAATAGAAAAACAATTTTTCCCCAGGGTGTGTCGTATTATAGTGGTCGATACCAACTTTCTTATTTCGAATGCAATAACCTGTATTTTATAACATTTTTGATTTCTTCAATCTACTTCGGACTGACTGGAATAATTACCAAGATATGAGGTCTGAAAAATCTTAACCACCCGGTATTTTTTCATTTAGAATGTCAGTGGAATGGTGAATGAAAAGTTGAGGCGGGGACAAGTAAGATGTTTTGACTAATTATGAATAGTTTCGATACAAAACATGATACACACTGTAGACTTATTTTCCACATGGGAAGTCCATTTTCCTATTTGAAAAAGTGATGGGAATATTCGCATCCGCAGTTTATAGAGAAAATTTTTAATGTATTCCCGACTGAACAAACAAAATTAATGGACATTTCCGAGATAAATCTCATTTGGAGTTTTCTAGGCAAACTTCAACAAAGTGCGACATCTCTTTGAGAAAATCTCATAAAATCGCTATTCACAGTTGTCGCATTTGCTTCGTTGAAAAATTTATTAATTTAATCTGGAGAGAAATAATGCATTGAAAAAGTGTTTTTGCCAGTTTTACTGGTATTTCCAAAACAAGTAATTTCACATTTTCTCTAGGAACGAATGTAGAATGTAAACATTCTCACTCTTGAGTGAAAAAACACTCGCTCCCTATGTGTTTTGCATGTATTTTCATTCCATAACAAGGTACAGAGAGAGAATATTCCATGATCCAAGTAATTGACGTGGATTGCCGCGTGGACTTCGAAGCTGTCAATGTCAGATGTGAATGTCAAGATGCGGTAGTGCCACAATAACACGACCGTACGTGAAGCGACTTTTTGTCCTAAAATCATCCAAATAATCAACTTTCAACGGAGGAAAACAGAAAAAATTCTGAACATTAGGTACCTATTTAATGTAAAAGTGCATGTTCACACATTATTATATCCAAACTCTGTACTCATTCGTTCGCCCCTGTAGTGAGCCAAAAATCTACGATTTCCAGATTCATGTCAATATATTTGTCAGCGATACTTATTGGAGATGTGCCTGAGAGTGTTTTTCAGCTTCCGCCTTCTATAGAAAAGTTTGTATTCTCGTGATGGGGATATCATTAAGCAAACACGTCTTCGTGAAAAGAAAACAAGGAGCAATGGAACGTCATTAAAGTTTTTTGCATTGACTTTTTCATCGACGAGAAAATGTTCGTTTCCATCGTTTCTGAAGAACGTCGATGCAATTTGGGAAACTTTGTGATTTATTTCATTATAATTGGAATATCTGTTTTCCAGTAAAAAGGGTATCCAACAAAAATTAAGTGAAAACATAATTCATCTGTGTTCAGAACTACACAAGCTATTATTCACAAGCTTTTATTTAGCTTATAGTAAGTATAACTGAATAACCTAACCAACTTACTATTTCTTATGGTTTTCGGGGTTTTCGGGGGGAGAAAATTCAACTTCAAGAGCTACTTTCAGAACAACTTATGAGTCAGTTGTATAAAAAATTAATTTCGTTGAAATTACACCTATATGTTGGTTCAGATATAATCGAACGTTCTGGTAATTTTTCCACAATGTTAAACATAAAAACCAATCCAATGTCTATCCATCTGAAGTGATTAATAATGAAAATTTCATGTATGTGCGGCTGAGTGATTATAATCGAAATTTACTTTTGAAAAGTGTATTATTGTCAGCAACAGATATTCAAAGCATGAAATTCAATTGAAAAACCGGAACAAATTAGAGCCACAGAGGAAACCACATAAAAATATAGCGATCGGGTTTTTACCATTCGCGATGAAATATGCTGTGAATATTTTTTCAGTGGAAATTGAATCTTGAATATTGCTTGTAGCTTATGAGGCATACTCATCTCCTCGGAATAATGAGTTTATCATTAAACAATTTACTTTGAGCGCGTAAATATAAAGGGTGCTCCGAAATAATTTAAAATTAGGTTTTAGGTTTGAAAAACCCATTTGATTGTGGTCGCAGCTGTTTCTCATCTGCACATTCAAAATTTCCTGCTGATTTTGATTTTTCTAACATTTGATGGGGGAAAGTCCAAGCCTGTATATTTCATTTCAGTTCATTTCAGGTTATTTTGTAATGAGTTCTACGACTCTGCCTTTCGATGGATAAAATAATTCTGATGGAGAGAAGTGCGGCATGTCCTTGCCTGATAGTGAGTTTTCGCAATGGATCCAATTTACTGTTTCCTGAAGGAAAGGAAAAAATACTGCATTCCGTTACCTATTTAAAAAATTAAAATAAATATCAAAGACGTTTATATAAACAACGTTTATTCGATATTTTTACACCATTGTATTCTTAAGTCTTTGGCAATTTAAAACGTTCAGTTTTTGGCAGAACTGGAAAATGTTAGATCACAGCAACTGAAATTAACAATGCAACAATAACGATTTCCTTAAATCTGTTGAATTATAAGGATGAATATATTAATTTTATTCACAACGAAATTTTTTATACAAGAAATCATGACAATCTCATTTCGCGAAACGGGCTCAAGAGTTTTCCAAAATGAAACTATCATCAACTATTCATCGCAATCATTCACAATCATCACAATTATCACAATAATCACAACTATTAGAATTAATACAATCATTATTTAGTTCTAGTTGAATTAGCTATACCACATTAAAAATCATCCTGTGCGAAAAACGTCATCAACAGATTTTCATCCGATAAAATGTCCAGATAACAAAGCACTTATTCAAACTATTTACTATATTAGACTTCATTGCCTATGAAGAAGAAGAAGATGAGGTAGGGAATACGTAATAAAGGCAGAAGCAACAGTAGCTTCATCTGCCTTTACTATTGTCTGGCAGGAAAGTGAACTATTTCCATTATAAAAGTTTTCTTCACATTCATACAACACCAATTCGATTGAAATTAAATCATTTGGAATATTATTCATTTGATTTCAATCTTGAATGGAGGAAGTATAACCATGAGAAAGATATATTGGTTATATTTCCTTCGAAGATGAATAATATCCAGAAGGTATCTCGAACACCCGAGATGTGATAAATATCTTCAATCTCGACACTCTCATTGAATGGTGCAGTAAAGTTTTGCGAAGTACTGTATAGACAATGAAGCCACTTATTGTTTCGGCTTCGGTGCAACGATTATTCAACATTTACAAATTTTATTGCAGAAATTTTTCTCTTGACAACTCAGTGGGAAATTACTACTACACATCCTCAAAAAGTCGTTCAGTTCGGCGCGAAACCCAGTAACTTCCTAAACGCCCGCCTAAAATCCATATTGAAAATCGTATAAATGATCGGATTCAGCCCCGAGTTGATGTAACCCAACCACGTGATGAAGCTGATGACCTTCTTGCTGGGGCAACAAACAGGACAGAACGGAATTATCACATACATCAGAAAGAATGGAAGCCAACACACCACAAACACCCCCATGATGATGCCCAGAGTCCTAGCAGCGCGCCTCTCCTTAGACAAAGAAATCCTCTGCTTCTCCTCGATGAACTGGTACACCAGACCGGGCCTCTTCGGCGGATCGCTCAGCACCACCTGGGCCGAAGGCTTAGCACTGGAGATGGTTATGGTGGTGGCAGCCACTCCCTTACCCTGGCCCGACCCCTTCCGCTGCGACCCAGAAGAGTTATCACCAATATCCGTGAAGGAGTCCTCGTGGGCCAAGATGGGCATCAGCGTGTTCTTGTCGTTGGCCTTGGACTTGCCCCGCTTGGCCTTCCGAGCCTCCGGAGGCTCCTCGTGGTTACCACTGCTGAGGCTTTCCCTGTCCGGCTGGTCCGCAGCTTCTTTACGCGCAGCCAAGTTGACCTTGGCTGCTTGAGCGCGCTCCCTGAGCCTTCGCTTGGTCGCGATGAAGATCTCCACGTAGACAATGGTCATGATGAAGAGCGGGATGTAGAAGGAGCCCGAGGAGGAGTAGATGACGTAGCCCTGGCGCTTGGTGAGCGCGCAGACTTGCTGTTGGGCGAGAACCTCGGCTGAGGGCCAGTCGTTCCAGCCAATCAGCGGGGGCGAACTGATTAGGAGGGAGAGCAGCCACACGCCGGCTATCATCACCAGGACGCGCTTGACGGTGCGCTTCTGCGCGTAGTTGATGGGGTCGGTGATGGCCCAGAAGCGGTCCAGGGCGATGGCGCACAGGTTGAGGATGGAGGCTGTGCAGCAGAGGACGTCCGAGGTCAGCCACATCTTGCAGATGTGTATACCTGAGGCAGAGCGGAGATGTCATCTCGGTTGTTTTATCTCTTCGATAGGGCAGTCATGCTCCTTAGTAAGCTGTGAGAGCTATTTGTGTATTTGGAGCGCAAAGTGATAGATTGCCACTTGAAAAATACAGTTATCTTATTGCGTTCGTAATGGAAGATTATTTCTACAAATGCAGTTCCCATACAAGAAAACTCGATACTTCATTCAATCAACTCACATTCCATAATATTCTTCATTTTATCATCATTCATTTACTATTATATTGAAATTCAATCCAATAATAATTTATACATCTAACAAAAAATAAGGAAAAATTACTTATAGATTAAAAAAGAATTGCCCTGCTCAGGGATCGAACCCGGTCTGGTGGCTTGAGAAGTCGCGTTTTGAACCCGTTGGCTATTGAGGCTACTTGAAAATTTATGTCTATCCCACAATTATGAATCAAAAAGATATGGTCAAACTTATTTTTTCTTCATATTCAACAGACTGGTGTTTTTTTGAGAAATACGACAAGTTTAGGATACATACTTTGACAGATATTAAGCATTTCATGGCACCATGTCATGAATCTATTATATCATAATTCATGCTTTTCCTCGATATCTCTGGTTCAAATTTACAATGTTCGCACTTTATGCTACATCAGGAGATGTGTTACAGAACGATCAGTTCGTTTCCAACAATGATGAATGCGAGCGCAAGTATGCTGTCACTTGAGTACAATTGACATTATTTCCGCGCACGAGCGGCAATACTGCCACTTAATGACATTACAAATTCTCGTGTCTGCGTCGCAAGTTTTTCGAGGTCAAAGGTCACAGAATCGGTTTTTCGCGATTATCTCGTTTTCTATATTACTAATAATGATGATAACAACAATGTAGAGCATGAAATTCGCAGTAAATATTATTAAATATTATGTATCATCTAATATTCGCTGATTCACGATTAACCTTACGCTGCAGGATCTGCCCTCTATCTCAAAAAACGGTGAGGCGCATGAAAAACTTTTTAAAACAAAATTTGTCGCAAATTTTATGCTCTACAACTTTTATATTGATGTCAACAACATTGAAGCTATGGAGAACGAGATAATCACAAAAAAATTATTTTTGTGACCTTTGACCTCGAATAAATACTGGCGCAGACACGATATATCATGAGAATATTAAGACAACTTCTAGAACACCAAAATTAAGGTGTATACGAGTCAACAGCTTATTATCTCTCATTCCAAGGTCGACCCTTTTTTTTTTGCTCAAGCAACTGCACCATCAAGCAGACTTCACCACACTCACCAAAAACCCATCTCCCCAAAACATTATAAGCCACATTCAGCGGCAACACCAAAATGGCCACCGTCAGATCTGCGACGGCCAGCGACACTATAAAGAAGTTCTGCACTATCCGCAGCGGCTTGTAGGTGAACACGCTAAGGATCACCAAGATGTTGCCGACGATTGTCAGCAGTATGAAGAAAGTCAGCGTGCAGATGGTCGCAATGGCCTCCCATTGGGGCACATCGGTGGCCCCGAAGATGGTGGAGTAGTTGCCGTAAGGTTCCGGGGTACAGTTGCTGTATTCTTCCATCATCGCGTCATCGTGGAGATCTGTAGGCTGTAGGCTTCACCTGGAACAAGGAGAAGGATAGAGTGCCAGGATGAAGACAAGCGGATGGGCTAGGGAGCCTTTTGCCGGGGAAAGCTATAAGCAACTTCTCGAGTTGGTCAAGAATGGTCTCACTGGACACTGCCCTATGAGGAATCACCTCAAAAAGATAGGCTAATCAGAGAGTGATGGTGGCCGCTATCGATGAGAAAGGTGGATGAGGGAATATCCAAGACATGCACTAACTCAGTTCTAGGTTGTGGAACTTCTAGGAGTAGCGAATGAGCTGGACCAAGAACTCTCAGGGGCTAATACTACACAATTTTCCGGCCCAGGACTCTTCTGTTGACTCCCCAAGACCCACTTTAGAGAAGAGGTTGCAAGTTGGGAAGCGGATGAAATGAAATCCCTCTGGAATAAAGTGCCAAGACAAAGACAAGTGAAAAGGCTATTGGGCCCTTCGCCAAGGAAAGCTAAACATCTTCTCGAGTTGTACAAAAAAGACTTGAAACTGCGGTGATGGAACTCCTCACTGGACACTGCCCTCTGAGGTATCACCTCAAAAAGATAGACTAATCAGAGAGTGATGGTGGCCGCTATCGATGAGAGAGGTGGATGAGGGAATATCCAAGACATGCACTAACTCAGTTCTAGGTTGTGGGACTTCTAGGAGTAGCGAATGAGCTGGACCAAGACCCACTTTAGAGAATAGGTTGCAAGTTGGGAAGCGGATGAAATGAAATTCCTCTGGAATAAAGACAAGCGAAAAGGCTAGTGAGCCTCTCATCAAGGAAAGCTAAACAGATTCTCAGGTTGGACAAAAAAGACTCCTCACTGGACACTGCCCTCTGAGGTATCACCTCAAAAAGATGGATGGGTAGAACAGAGAGAGAATTTTGCTGGAACCGCAGAACATTTGCTTTGCAAGAGGCTCAAGTGCCTGGAAGGGGCCTTCTTAAAGCCCTCTGATGTCAGGAACCCAGCTCCCAGGAAACTGATAAACTTCGCAAGAAGCCTCGGAATCCCGGGCGTGCATACGAGGATTGTCTTATTTGAGCTCGCAGTTCAGGAGAACAAGCTTCCACTGTTATACAGGGTGCCTGCCTCAATAGAGTCCCTGCAGTATTGAACGCAGGCAGAGCGCTAAATCGTGATGCCAAGTTTTCACCATGCCAAGAAAATAAATGATGTCGCTTCCCCCTGTTTTCATCCCTGCGACGGATATGAATCGCTTGATTCATCTACGTCGAAGTGCACAGAGCAAAATTGATAGACCATTTCCTCCACCTCTTTTAATTCACATCGAAAAGTCCGGAGGAGAAAATTATCATTATAGGAAAAGTTTCGCTTCGCATTCGTTTTTTAAACGACGATCAACATTCGAGTCATAAAAGAGTTCGCCGATCTGGAAAGTAATCGAGCTAATAGAGGTGCAGAACGTTCCACTTGATTTGTCACTCTGGGTGACGTGGGTTGAAGCAAAACAAATTAGGAGTTAAGGCCCCAAACTATCCGCTGAATGATCGATTATACCCCCACCGGGGGATGCTCTTTAGTGGGTCCGATCATGTAGAACTGTAATCCATTCATCAGACTCGGAATTACAGTTGTTGTAGGTTATACGGGGCTTTCGACGATGAATGTTGATTAGACGTTTCTGGTGAAACATAAATGGGCATGGCTAACCATCTCTCTACGGGTTTCGGCAATAGTCCGTTCAAAGGATAGTTAGATAAATGATTTTCTCACCATGTTTTCCAAGTTTTCGAGATTTACCAAACAAAAATTATAAACGCCATACATTTGGAATAAGTTGCATCATTCTTCTCAAAAATTCATCAACTAATCTTCCAACGGAGATTCAGGAAACCGATCCAGTTTTGCTGCAGTGTATATACTTAGTGTGAGTGTACAGGGTGGGCAAATTTCTATGTTAGCACATAGGGCAACACGGTAACTATAGGAGATACAAAAAAATGTATCGACGCCGCTGGATTACAACCTTGATAGTCACTTGTGTCTCAAAATCGAACTATAGTTATCGAGTAATCCTATTTAAACATTGACAATTGCCCACCCTGTACTATAATTCATAATTTCAATAATACGTTCAACTTTCTCATCTTCAAAAATTATCCTGACATGTCAATTTGGTTCTTTCAAGACGTATTATTTGAGCTATAACAAAAAATACAGGATGATTCGCGTTCGAGTAATCAGAAAAGTACCCACACACTTTTTTATCCAGGATAACTTGTTTAACATTTTATATATTATGGGAAACCAAAGACTGAGTTCTTGGTGCTCTTGCGTGGTAGATTGTATGAAAGAATAAACCGTCTCGTTATATAAAATCTAGCATTTAATTATAAACTATTCCAGGCATATTTTTTCTGCAGCATGAAGTTCGTATTATAATTCACTGTAGCCATTTCCATATACTACTGTCTATTAAATTTCATATAAAGCGCCATTTTCAACGACGGGATTGAGTTCGTAATGCGAAAATTCCAAATCCCTTGGCGTCCTAAATAGTCCGGATTATGCAGCGTTGGCAATAGAATATCATTCCACGTGCATTAACTTGATCATTTTGTCGGATTTACATCCGAGTCATTCATCTTAGCTGAGCGCTATGAACAAATAAATGCCTCATTAGTTTCTGGTGCCTGCACTGCAATACTTGACGTGCGTCTCCAATTAATGGTACATGAAAAATCCTCTTTACCACTTCGACGAAAAATTATTCTAGACTTGCTATATTGAGGTCCCTGGCGCTTGCAATAATAATTGTGTACCTATATTCTTTTTGCACACTTCGAAATAATGTATCGTCGATTTCTTTTATGATTGCTTGCTTTGATTTTCTTAGCAATTATAATTGGAATGCGTTTGTCAAATATATTTCTCATTAGGAAATTATCAATGCTAAAAATCACCACTCTTCGATAGATTATCTCAACCCTTATTGGGTAAAAATACATGTGAACAAATAAGCTGAACGAATGATTACGAATCACAACTTTGGAATATTGAAACAAAAGTGTTGAACGCCTGTCATTCTTTCAAACACATCCCCAAAAGCAATAAATTTTTAGACTTCACTAAAAAAACCACTCACACCCTCTACAAATCGAGATAATGATTGCCCCACCATCTGTTCAAAACCCTTCCTAACCAATAAGATAACGCTTCAAGCGAGGTTCTCCCACTCAGAAATGTCCAATTTTGACCCTAATGAACCAATACATGAGATTTTGACCTGGAACCCGTATAACCTATCTACTAATACGCGTAATGTAGAAAATACCGTAGATTCAGGTTACGTTTACATCGTTTTTCAAACCTTTCATTTTGTTTTTCTATTTTTCACACCATGTGGGCTGTTTTTATTTTTTTCTCTTCATATTGAAATGGAAGAGTTATAGTGAGTATAACATTTCATATTGAATATAGTAGCGTGGATGGAAGATAATGGAGAATGATGAAGTCAGTTCAAAGACACGATATAAGAAATATTCGAGGAATATATCAAGCTGAATCAATATGCTAGCGTTCCCTGTGGAAATTATCTACGGGAAAGATATTTCAGGTTCGTTGGCACTGTGGAAATCTTAAATACACGATTTTGACTGAAATTACTATAGGTAGTAGCAAGGTGGATATATAGTATGGTGAAACAGCTTCCTATTAACAAGCACTAGAATAAACTGTAGACCTTTGCCTACTTGATTTCATACCGTAGTAATATTTCCTGAAGTTATCAGAGATGGCGACATACCTTGTGTCGGTAAAACATAAACTGTGCATCTGTCATACTTTCATCAGTTTCATCTGTTCTAGATGAAAAATGATTGAGAAGAGTCAAAATATCAATATTCATTCAAGTTTAATCGAAAATTTAATGTCGTTTCAAGTCACGTCTGTCAGATGTGAACCACAGAAATACGTAAGCAACAGAAATCTTCTTCGATAATCGATCTTACCGCCATCTTCTTTCAAGTCGTGGAAATATTACTACCTTCTCAAACGGTCAACAAGGTTTTCGCAGAGACAATTGAAGAGTTGTTTCACCATCCTATATCCACCTTGGGTAATAGTATAGTGCTTCGGATGACACTTGAAAAGCTAAGGACCCCGTCTCCTAACTCATACAAGTCGTAGACTTACGAGGGTTGCTTTGCAACTAAGTTGTCGGTTAAAAACAATTTTCAAAACAATTTTCAAACTTTTTCAATCTGTGAATCTGTGAAATTCGAGATGATTTCAAAAGTACGCAACAAATGTAAAAATCTGCGTCTATGATTTGTTAAAGAGATAAAAAATTGTCATCGACTCACGCTCGTTTTGAACCTACTTAGCCCCTATCAGACATATTGAATCATTTTCAGAACTTCTATAAACGCATTTTCAAAATTAGCAAAATATCCAGTTATATATTTTTCGGAAAAAAGGGAGGTAACATTTGAATGAAGCTGTGAAGGTGAGCATATTTTAGTTCTTCGTGCAATTCTAGAATAGGTAGTCGATATTTTTTTATGTCGTATAGCAGAAATTAATTCAAAAACTCTGTTTTCAAGGATATCCTCTGCTATCTAATGCTTAACAGAACCATTGAAAACTGTCAATTATTCCGCACATTTCCTAGAATTCATTCAAGAGTAGATTTTGCGCAAAAGCGTATAAGGTATTTGTTGTGGGGCACTTTTTTTGGCAAAATACTTTTCATAACAGACTGATTCCTATTCAAATAGCTTGCTGAAACTTTAATCCATCTCTGTCAATAAATAACAGAAAAATGCGTTCTTAAGACATAGAGAAAATAACTCAGTATATCTGATAAGTAGGTTTCATAACGAGCCTAACTCAGTAAACCAAAACTGAAAGTATTTTTTATATTTTGGTTGTATAATGAAGTCATTGTGCAACGCAAATGCGTGTCGAAATAACCTCTATTTCGATACGCATTTTTTATTATTCGGAGATTGGTACAATCGAATTGTCAAAATGAAAGTCAGAAGAGTTAGGCCCAGCTTACTTATGAGCGTTTTTGGATTTGGATATACTAGCAGTGAAAAACTCAATGTTTTATTGGTGAATTTCAATTCAGGGTGTGATTTGATTTAAATTGACCATTAAAAACAATAACAGCATTGAATTTGTCACTGCTGGTATTGCAAAAATCAAAATCGCTCAACTGTAAACTGGGCTTTACGCTTGTGCGTCAGATTAAAATTATTTCAATGTCATCATTGTCAAACAATCGAAGATAATTCTGTTATTTATCGATATTAGATCAATTTTTTTTCTTCAAATAAATTCAAAATAGAAAAAATTGCATATGACACACGTTTTATAAGACACGTTGTCGCACTTGTTCACTTAGAGCACTCCTCGCTTCGCTCGTCGTACTCCAAAGAACGCGTGCGACAAAATAGCGTCTTATAAAATTTGTATCATAATATACTATTTTTCGTTCAAAAAAGGGGGGTTCAGTTTTGAGAACCCCACCCTACATTATTGCCAAACAATTAAAAATATCATCAGTATACAATAAAATTCTGAATCAGAATTCTGATAACGTCGAAGCATTACAGAAAGACATAATGATGGAGGATGATATACAAGATGGCCAAGACTGAATTTTATAAGTAGTTGTGAACACTTTTTCTTTTCTTCAACATGTGATGTGGGCAAACTTCAAGATATAGGAACTAAAGTAAATCTTCCTGAAACCAGACTTTGTGATTCGAAGGTCGTTATGCAAGGTGTATTATTGTGTCTACCCATAAGAAAAATCAAAGGTTGCTGTGAGTAAATACACACTATTTTTCGACTTCTATTAAAACAACGTGAAAGGTCCTCAAATTGCTCTGATTCAACCAAATCAGCACCTCCTAGACCTCCACAAGATACCCATGCTGTTTTTATTATTACATTGGCCACTCTTTACAGTTCTAAAGAATGAACAATGGGGAAGGTTCATGAAGCATGTCAAATAGGAGTGAGCACCCCCGGTGAGATATTTTTCCCGGGAGGGATGTTCCGGTGTCGGATTTATTTATAGCCGAACCGGATTCAGTGGATTCACACCGTGGTGTAGTTAGGTACCTGTTGGAACAGAGTTCAAACTCGGTGTTGAAATAATTGGATTAGTTCTCCGCTCTAGTTTTATACCAATTAGCAATGCCGATACTGCACTATAACAGTGTTTGTTGTGTGCCTGTCGGGCCTTGATTGCTCCTCCCCTTTCAGAAAGTTCCAGATCGAGTATATACCTGCTACCTACGTGGAAACTTCTGGAGATTATCGGGTTGTAAAGGTAACTTGATTTCATTGAGATAGAGCGTGGTTCAGAGAGAATATGAGATTTGATGGAGTATTTAGTTTCTGTCCTAATAATGTTTCAGATCCATTTAGGAAATTCAGGGAGTTTTGAGACATTGATTCGTTGAACTATAGAGCAGGGTTAAATTATTCTTAACATCAGTCCGCTCAACGCTTTCTCATTAATCTGTTAGTTTCTTTCACCTCATTCTTCTTCAAGGATTTTGATACGCTCTTCTGCGACTTGTCATGTTTCTTCAACTCCTACATTCTGATGACAAAAGCACTGCAGGCAAAGAGTGGTAAATTAAATAAAAAAGTTAATTTGTGTACATAAATGGTGAAATGTAAATCTTGAGTTCCAACATTTCTAGTGAAAACGATAGTGACTGAGAAATCATTTTTATACAGTGGCAATCACATTTCCAAAAATTCAATTCAGTTTGACGCTCAAAGAGTGACTATATTGATGTTGGTGCCAAAATTAGTCAATTCAGTGTTCAATGAAATGTCGTCTCAATATCAGAGAAATTCCGATTACTTTCGAAGTTATCGAAAAAAAAAAACTATAATTTTTTGAAACCATTTTGCTTTTTTCTCAAGTTACTCGAAGATATATTTCACAATGAATGGTAGATGTTCATTGCCACTTTTTTACGCAATAAGATGACCAACATTTCTCCATTCAAAATAGCGGTGCACCCATTTAATTTCCATAAACGTCCAATTTTTTGAAATCTTTCTTCAGATGAGACATCCTATATATTTTTCTTCACATCGATTCATATTTCTTAGCTTATTTGTGAATGTATACAATTCATTTTCATTGTTTCACATTAGAAATATATTTTATTTCATTCTGATACAACATACCTCATTGTATGATCCTGATACGAATTATACCCAGTTTTGTATTCAGAAACCGTTGAGATAAGTAACTTTTATTCAGTATAAACACCTAATACATAAATATAAATAATAGATATAAAAAATAGTAATAGATATAGGCATTACGATGTATATAGGGTGAACAAAGTAGTATTCGATAAGTGATCTTTCACTTGTTTCGATATTTACAAACACAATAAAGGTAAAAACACAATGAAGGAAGTATCATGTACATAAATATATCAATGAAATTAAATTAAAATTATTCTATGGAATCTTATGTGACACAATGCCAAATCCCTCGCAAAAAAAAATTGAAATTGTATGAGTTTATCACTTGTTAAAAAGCTACATTTATGAGTTTGGATGGGTGCATGGTGACTTGAGAGAATGTAATAAGAATATAATGATTGTAATAAATACAAACAAAAATATCACAATGTAATACCAGTTCATATAACAGTATATTCTGTGAACTTTGACATGGGTTACACTCAGCAAACGCGGACACTTCTAATTGGCATATATGGATGTGCGTTCATTATTTTTATTTTCATTTTGGTTATTCATGATTTCATTTCTATAGTTCGGTTCGATATTTTTTCAGTTCTCTTTTTTATATTGTTTCTATAGTTTAAAAAATTATATGTCACAAAAGTAGTTTTTATTCAATCGAGATCAATCTTGACCGTCCGAATACAGAATGCGAACATTTTTGGTGACCCCGACGTGATCACGATACGGAAAACGGCGAGTGGAGAAATGTATGATCCTGATACAAATTATACCCTGTATTGTATTGTTCCAATAGTTAAAAAAAATATAGGTCAGAAAGGTGATATAGATTTGATTGATAAATAAACGTCCTTCAGAAAAAAGTAATTGGATTTTTATTGAATTGAGATCAATCTTGACCGTCCGAACACATAATTCGGACACTTATATTCAAGGAAAATCTAGGAGCGTATGTCTTAATTTTCAATTGATTTATGATATCCACAATTGCCATCATAATGTCCTTCTGTTGAATTTGAATCTTTTTCAGGTCTACATATATCCTGGAATTCATTTCCCAATTAAAACATCATAATCATGCAACGCCTCCAGTCCAATTTTCAGCGGAAAACGACATGAAAATGCTCTCTCACCTGACGCACAATCACAGTGTTAGAACTTTTCCAAACTTGTGAATGAATAACCCAATTAACATGTTCAATTCAAAGTTGCAGAAGGAGCAACTTTCAAAGGTGATGAAAATAACCAACTCTTTGAATGAGCCGTTCGTGTTTGCTGGGAAAATAACTTTTTCATTATGGCTTTGGATTCGTTTCAGTGAGCACTGAGAATCAAAGACAAGAAACAAACTTGGGAAAAACCGAGAGAGCAATTTTTTCAATCTTGAAAAATCCATTTTTACCATCACATTAAAAAAAAACAATTATGTAGGTAGAAATGGAGTCCCAGCAGTAAAATCAAGTAACTAGTGTGTCGTAATCTTTTTTGACTTTCAAGAATTGTAGTATTATTATTCCTCCAATATTCCATTATCCAGTATTGGGTACTTTGTATACTTTTGAAATTATAAGCGAAAAAATAACAGAAGGGCGAACATCATTTCTTTTTGTAAACGTACCAAAACGCAACTCCAATGTGAAAAGCTGCATGGTTCGTTTTTGGAGCCTCGCCCTGTGTAATTCTATGCCTAATGTCACTTTTACATGTACCTAGTATGTAGGATTGACGTACTCACTTAGGTATCAGCATTCCTCCAAAAGAACACAATTCAAAGCTGGAAACTTTGGCATCACGATAATCATAAGCAGAGATCACTCAAACTCCTGAAGATGCTAATATAGTTAGCAAAACAGGTGCCGTGATGATAAAAATATCTTTTTGGTGGCTCATATCACATTATATATATTTAAGTAACTATAGATATAAAACAGTGCTCAATACATGCACAGTACAATTTATATTTTTATCTCTGAACGATACTCGACCAAGGATTAAGTAATAAAATTGATGAAGGTAGGAAGTTAGTTATTTCGTTTACAATTCCCAGATAATTTTTATGATGCTATTGGAGTTTGTTAGTCATATATTACACGATTGATAAAAGTGATTAACAGATTATAATTGATAATATAACTACCAGTATCATCGAAGTCTACGTACTGATAAACAACCATTATTTCTATATTATGAGACACTGAGAGTACAACGTATGTAAAGAGGAATGGGGCTTATTGACAAGGATGCAATTATTGTGGCAAAAAAATATACCTGTGTTTGCTGAATCTTCAACATCAAGGTCGCGATGCAATGTTTTATGGCAAACTCTACCACTTGAAGCTAAGTTGAAGTATGCGGCTATAGATATCAGATAATTACTAGACAGTGCGTTTCCCAAACCAATCTTGACACATAAACGATATCAGCTGAAAATATGCGTTGCTTTTTTTATCTCTCGACCGCATTAAAAGAAACGGGATTTGAAAATTTTTTCGTTTGATTTCATCATTTCTTGCACATGGAACCTTCTGTATATGATCACAATAATTATCACATATTCTGAAAGTGCTCTCTTTCTCGATTCCAGAAGCATAAACTTTCTATATGTTCTATGGAGGCATTGAAAAAATATCCTTCTTTGTTCCACTGGGTATGACATCTCCAGAATTATTTGAAAATAAGCTCACTTATGTCATTGGAATGATAACATTTCATTCACTCATTGATCATAATATTTTTTTATGTTCTGGTTCTCACGAAAAGGGATATCCTGTAATGTTCAGAGATCATCGTGAGAACCAAGTGGAAGAAGGTAGGAGTTTGTGTTCTCCTTAAATTTCTGGAGATCGTATGACCCGGGAAACTCTTCCCTAGGCAATGAGTTCCAAAGTCTCGATGTTCGTTGGATGAACGAGTCTTTGGAAAGGGACGTTCTGCAGGTCTCTAAAGTGACCACGAAGGGGTGTGAAGACTGAACTTGACTCGAAGAGACTGCTAATGAAGGAACGATTGTTGATATTTCAGAAGAGCATCGACCATGTAAATATCTATAAAATAGAGATAAATCGACAACTTTTCTACGGTGTTCCAGAGAAGTGAGCGAGTTTGTGAGCAAGGCATCACCGACAAGACGAATTGCCCTTTTTTGGACAGAATCCAATAGTTTCAGGATATGTTTAGGTGCCGCACTCTAAATATGGGAACAGTATTCCAGGACAGGTAGGATCTGTGCCTTATAGATAATAATCAGCAGACTGGGAATGAATAGATCTCGGCTCGAAACAGAAAACCAAGTTTTTGTGATGCACTTTTGGCAATGTACCT
Source organism: Chrysomela aeneicollis (assembly GCA_029955515.1). Taxonomy (NCBI): domain Eukaryota; kingdom Metazoa; phylum Arthropoda; class Insecta; order Coleoptera; family Chrysomelidae; genus Chrysomela; species Chrysomela aeneicollis. Next base: position 1,775,925 of record JARUHQ010000014.1, on the reverse strand, counting down.
CACGTGATTTTCCCAAGAAAGGTTATTGCTGATAGTAACGCCAAGCATCGAAATTGATGACTTCAATGATATGGTTACTCCTGACTGAATTATGTTGGGCACAGTGAGATCGGCTTTTCTAGAGAAAAGACATGCAAGTGTTTTGTTTGCATTGAATTCCACCATATATATATATATACAGGCTGTCCATATTTCGAGTGCCACTATGGGGATCTCGCTTATCTTAACAGATACGAATTTGGTTAAATTGGGGGCAAAGTTGCGCATTTCAGTGCTGAATAATTATCTGAAGAGAAATTTGAAATATCTGCTGGGACTCCATTTCTACCTACATAATTGTTTTTTTTAATGTGATGGTAAAAATGGATTTTTCAAGATTGAAAAAATTGCTCTCCCGGTTTTTCCCAAGTTTGTTTCTTGTCTTTGATTCTCAGTGCTCACTGAAACGAATCCAAAGCCATTGTTCGCGACAGAAGAATAGTTTGTTTTTTCCAAAGCACACTTCACAAAAAGTGAAAAATTTGATTTTTGGCAAAAATGTGATATTGGAACACCATGTGTGATACATCGCTATAAAGAGAAACAAAAAAGGAATTCAAAATTGTTAAAATCCAAAATGGCGTCCATAAGAAAAAATGAAGTTGACAGGTGTTTCTCCGCCATCTTGAAAATTATCAAGAATACGATGCCATATTCGAATTCTCCATGAAAAAGTGTCTGAACAATGTTTTAGTTAGAAATGTCTAGCATCATTGGTTTACTATCAAAAAATTAAAAATGAAAATCAGAAATTTTCGTTTTTTGGCGATATTTTCAAAACTATCATAGATATTTTAAATTTCTCTTCAGATAATTATTCAGCACTGAAATGCGCAACTTTGCCCCAATTTAACCAAATTCGTATCTGTTAAGATAAGCGAGATCCCCATAGTGGCACTCGAAATATGGACAGCCTGTATATACCAATAATACATGGTTCATATCCAATAGCGATCATCATTCAAACTTAATCCTGACAATATTTTCCCAATGCCTAGATAGAATATAATTATAGGAAGTATACATTTTTGAAATAAAGGGAAAGATAATACTTTCAAAATATGTGGTGATATATTATGAAAAAATCAAATTGAATGGAAAAATATCATCTCTGTAGAGAAAACAACATCTCATTCAAGTTAATTCTTCCAAATCTCGAATCTCGAAAGTCATGAAATCGATAGTCAATCACCCTGTACATACATATATCAGAATTAAATTATATGTTTACAGCAGCTATAAAGGGTGTTCTACAATTATGGGCGAAAGCAGCCTGGAAAATTTATGATAAAATTAATGAAACACCCTATATTTTTTTAAATTTCAGATTGGTTTATGCAAAACCCCCAATTTTCGCTAGGAACGTCGAACAAACGGTTTCAATAAATCACCCATTTTTGACCCACTTATTCGCCAAATGGCAACAATTTTTTTTCTTTCCTTCAGTCTGCCGCGGCTATGCCTCGTCGATGGTGCTTGTGAAAATTCAAATTTGAGGTTTTCCTATCAATTAAATCCAGAACCAATCGGGATCTCTCACGACACAAATTGGGAGGGACGTTTCATGTGTCACATTCATGGACAGTAATGGACGGAACCCCGAACTATTGGAAAATGTTTTATAGGTACTTGCCGAACAATTTTTTTCAATTCGAATTAACGGGAATGGGCGGCAACTTCCTGAGTTGATAGATTGACGGACTAAATAAACTGCCATGAAATTGGACGAAGTATCTCAATTGAAAGTATAGACAAATCTCACCTTGTCCAATAAAAAAACCAAACCCAGTTTGAAAGACAGGTAGACCACGAGCAGAAAACAACTACTTTTCTGGCCAATACCACCCAGAAAATTGAATTATATCCGCTCGTAGTCCATGCAACGATTCACACTATGAATGCAGAACGCAAATGTTTCTCTCTTCCTAAGACGTGACAAAGTTCATATCGAGTCAGGCACGCCTGACAACCTACAAACCAGTTTCGGGCTTATCGGCCCTCATCAGTGCAAGGTAGTCAACCAAGTAGAGATCCTGATATCTTTACTCGAAGCGGTGCCTGTCCCAATAAATTATACGCTCGCCTATTTCACAGCAGTGAGCCGCGTACAAATAGACACTTAAGGTTAGCGACACCTTGCGGCAGAAGAAAGAATCACAGTTGTCAAGCGTGCCCGTGTCGATGTGAATTTTTTCACGTGTTAGGAAGTAATAAACATTTATAATCTGTATTCACAGTGTGGATCGTTGCATGGACTACGAGCAGATATTATTTTTTCCTGCGTGGTATTTGCCATCAGAAAAGTAGTTGTTTTCTCGTATCATTGTCGATCTAAATGAACACCTCTAGTAGACGGTACAATATTGTCTGTTCACTGGAAAAAATGACGTCACTTTCTCCGTGAGGCAGAGACATCTTGTCATAATAACCGTGAACTATTTTGAATTTTCAGTGTCAAACTGGGCATAACCTAACGTTTTTGTTTACATTTTGAAATACGCGCTCCTTTTAGCACAGCGAATCTCCTGTTCCAAGAACAGAATTGTTTGTTATCATTGATTCATTGATGAGGGAATCAGGAAACAGAAAAAACATCGTGAGAAACTCAAATGCGAATGTACAAGTTAATATAATTTTAATCACTCACGTTGAGTTGTATATTTGCTCCACGCATATTTCATACCCACTGAAGAAAGCACACAAAAATTAATCCTTCTTTGAACTTAAACACCAAACACACTTACATTCACTTGCTTTCAACATATTTCAGCAGAATAAACTAGTATATTTGAAAAAATTCAAAAAAATTTACCAATCGAGAACCGAGCATGACGGGAGCTGAACTTTGTGACAGTGTCAAGTTGACAGATCAAAGTCTTATGTTTCTGAAGAACGGTCCATTTTTTGAAAAATATTGAATTCTTTCGCTGAAAAGTTGAAGATAAGTAAATGTGAGCGTGTGTCGTGTTTTAATTAAAAGAAGGACGAATTTTGTGTTTTTAGTACAAGAATTTTAAGATGTCAAATGGTGGGTGTATAATTACGAAACAAGTTCTGGGAGGCCAAAATACGTGAGTACGTTCAAAAATTTTCCTTGGAATATGCCTTATTATTGTTCCTAAAAACTGTTATTGGACCTTTTCGAGTAGAAATTTGTATAAAAGTAAAAATATGTCAGATTATGATAGTTACATACAATATGTGCTGAAGTCAAAAAAAAACAGAAGAACATAACTTCAACCTGAAATTGGGTCGCTAACAGAGAAAAAACTGAAACAAATGACCATCGAACGACTTCTATAAAGTAGCGACCTCAACTTGGCAGACGTTTGGGCCATGAGTGAACAGACAATGATAATTATAGTTCCAGCCTACTGGGTTTCCATCTAGAACGACAATGCTCATGATCTACCAGTCATTCAATTCGATTTTTAATTACACAAGTCAAGATATATGTCTTTCTTTCAATTTTGAAACCTAACGGATTTGAAGTTTTCTGTCTGTCCATTTCGATTGACCGTTTTGAATTTCCTCTGACCATGAAATAAACATAATCCGAAGGAAAACCCCACCCTGTATAAGTAAAAGATGAAAATACACCTCGATGAAACTATGCAGCTAGAAGATTGTTCAAAGTAACACAGCATCGAATCTATCCTTTCAAGGTCTGCTCCCGAATACGATATACCGGAATGCATCTGATGGGACTTTTTTCTCTGATGACAAATCGCAAAGCTTGTAATTACCTCAACGTAGGAAGTAATCTCGACGGCAAAGAACAGTAATCGAAGACTTTTTCTCAAAGTTCACTGGCTGTGATGATACTACAGCAATTGCCTTGTACAAAGAAATAGCTTCTTTTTGATGATATTTTTGTTTAGTAACTATTTTTGCACTGACATTTAGTTTTTCTACAACCGGTTAACAAAGTAGTCTTTGATACATTCGAGCGGTGTATGAATCATCAAATTTGGTGTCATTAATCATTCGTTAAGTATTGCATCCTGAAAACACCAGATTTGATATAAATTAACGAGTAAATTAATAAAAATATTGCATGTAAGCATGTCAATGGTGTGAAATTCATGCGCTCATATGTTCGATCTTAGAACCTTTGCCAAAAGATGGCACTGACGTCTTTCCTACTACACTACCTAGTGCCACTGATCAGGATTAATGAGCCGAAACAGTTCGTCATCAACTAAATTGTCCCTAGATTCTTCTGATTTTAATTTATCATAAGATAAATTATATTTCAATAGGTTATCCAACCTAGTGAAAACACCGGAGGTGGTGAAGAAGAGTATTCGCATGTACCTGCTCAGTGTTTAAACGCACCGAAGAGAATTTCACCAGCTCACACCAGCTAACACCGTCTGGTGTCCCCTGAGGTCCTGATTGTTTTAGTGTCAGTAAACAACGGCATATTATTCACCACTGTTTCTAATAATCAAACCCAATTGTCAGTAACACTAGTGTTAGTGCTGAATTTAACAGAATAAACACTTCGGTGGTGTTTTTTATTCATTTCCGAAAGTGCTATTTGACAACTTAATGGTGTGATGTACATTATGTGATTTTCTTGATGCTGAATCCTGCCTCCACGAAATTCTCTTCGGTGCGTTTAAACACTGAGCAGGTACATGCAAATACTTTTCTGGTGTGAAAAAGCACCATATCATGAGTGTGTTCATATGAATCAGTGCTTATCTCCACCACCTCCGGTGTTTTTTACTGATTGGATTGTTTATTGAAATATAATTCATGTGATGAAAAAATAGACTCGGAAGAATCTTAGGGACAATTCGGATGATGACGAATTGTTTCGGCTTATTTATCCAGATTAGTGGATAAATTTGAACCATTTGGTGTTTCTTAGGATTTTATGTTTTAGAATCCTTCTACTTCACCACATTCGTGTCATTTTTCACTACTAAGATCGGAATTAACACCACTCAACACTCAATTGTGAAATGTATGATATTCGTCGGAGTTTTGCTCTGAAATCCATTTGATTGAAATTACACCAAAGTTTTTTTACTATGTATATAATCACCATCTACATATCTCATCTGAATTTGTAATTGGTGGTAGAGGAAAACTTTATTGGTGTAAACAGAATCAACCCGATTTGAGCAAACCAAATAAGGGACGCATGTACCTGCTTCATTATACTTTATTGGTAGGAAGAATATCCCCAAACGAATCGGCTTTGGTTCTACTGTGAAATTGGAATGATTCAATCCAGCATGATGATGGTGAGCAGAGAAATACGAGCCTACTTTTTTTCCTGATTGCAGAATACCGAAATTGGTAAGGCAGCAGACTCATTATTTTTCCTAATTGAATGAATCCGTTCAGAGTTCTGAGGGAATCAAACTTGGCTACCACTTCAGGTAAATGAATGATAAATACTAGAAAATGGATATCTTGTCGATCGAAAGAATCGCCGTTTCCAACGGATACGAATGCAGATTTTTCATCCAACCCATTCATTGCAAGTAAAATTACTCATAATCTTCTCTTCTGAAGATGAAATCGACACTGCAAGTCTCATCTAAATTTCATTCCTGAGGCTTATAGTAGGGGAGCCCAAGCGGAGATTTCGGGATTTACTCGGGCGCGTCAGATTAAGGCAAGGTGAGTTAATTACATGCAGAAGAGTGTGCATTTCAAAAATCTGACGATTCACACAAGCCGAAATAGCTAAAATTGTGTCCCACTCTGCGCCTATCTTTTCTTATCACATTTTCTCTATTTCTCAGTCTTTCGCATTTTCCCCATACTTTCTGTTGCCATGATACATAATATAATCATGTGTACAACGCTTTGGTTTGTTTATTATGCTCTTAAAAATAATCAGTAATCAAAAATACCGAAATAATACAAATGGCGAGTGGTTCATCATCTTGTCAAACGAGTATAAAATATCCTATTTCCGCACTAGTTGCACAATATACTTTTCCGACGACCTACATGAAAAACATAGGTATGTCGATTTTCAATTTCGCATGACTGTATTACCTACTTACAAATCATTTTTACAGGAAACCAATGCAATTGCCTGAAGAAGCATAAAAGAAAGATGTATCACACAAAGAGAACAAAGGTCCAAAGGGGTAAAACTTACAGTCGAACTCCACCAAAAATGTTATTTAATAAAGTCAACAGACTATCATAAGGACATGTTTCGAGGGATTAATCCCTCATCATCATATGCTATGTAGTTTTCAATCAGACTTGTTCACTTTCTTGTCACCTGTTGAAGAGATAAGATGGTTCCTTGACACTTATTTAATTTTCCAATTTTTGCTATTTTGATGTGGAGGATGTTAACTAAATTAAAAATTCCCTAACATTAGAGGTTCGCACTTAGTGCACCCTATTTCCTGTTTAACATTGATTTCGATTTTTCACTAATGAATTTTTTTCACCAATGGTAAGTCTTGAGCATTCAATTTTTTACTATGTTAAGATGATAACTTTGTAATTCTTTCTCTAGATGTTCTCTTATATTATGTAAGCTGATGATGAAAGATTAATCCCTCGAAACATGTCCTTATGATAGTCTGTTGACTTTATTAAATAACATTTTTGGTGGAGTTCGACTGTAAGTTTTACCCCTTTGGACCTATAATATTCACCTCCACTGTAAGAAATGGATCACCTACGTTGGTTGAAGAGAACAAATTTTATTGAACATTTAACAAAAATATTTGGGTACATTTTGGTCTTAATTATGAAATATTGGAAAAATAATTAATGATGGTAATATTTGAACAATTGTTCAGTACTGACGGAATACTATTATTTTCTTTTATCAAACCTGAATTCCATACTTCTGGGGGAGTAGAATCTACCATTTCATCTTCGGATGACATTGTAGCAAATAAAACTGAACAAATTATACGATTCGGTACCTATCTACTTGGTATATTACATTGACAATGCTATAATGTTATGAATTCGTTTGTAGATATGTCATTGTCACAGCTACCTATGAGTAAAAATCATAGTATAGTTAACTATATTATTTTGTACCTACTAGTTTACAGTGCGTCAGTTTTTTGAATAGTAGCTTCTTTAGGGTTCACTCAACATCCCTTCTGAATACCTGACGCGCTCAAATAAATTCTTTTTTTTTTTCATTTTCAACCCCCTTTTAGTGCCACCCCCACTACGCAAACCGGCAGATTATCAAAAACACGGGGAGCGCATATAGTATCAATATCTGACGCGCTCGACTATTTCTTTGTGACGATGAGGAACTGTACACGCTCCCTCCACCAGTGAAAGGGCATACATCATATAACCTTTTTTCTTCTTAGCATCTAATCGAGTAAATCCCCATTCAGGCTCCCCTACTATAATATATAGGATAGTACCCTTCCTATAGTGCTGCTAGCACCATGAAGCTTGATCTTGTTGCTGCTTCATCAAAAAATTGTTCAGAAACTTTCAGAACCTCATCTACCCCTTTAGAGGCTATAAGAGTCAGCTTCTCGTGCTTGTTCAAGATAACATGGGCATTCGCCAGGCTCAATAGCTTCTTTGCCAGTGTTTTATTTGGACAAGCCTCCTGTGATTAATTTTCTCCTGAGAGAAGAAAGGATCGATAAGCTCTGACGAGCTTGGATATATGACTGTTGAGAACCAATTTGGCAACATACATATTTCCCAGGGGTGAAACTCCATTTGCGTATCTAGAATTTACATACATTATGTATTTCCGTGTATATGTTTGGGATAAGATAATAGCTCAAAGTCAAGAATTGAACCACGTCAAAGCAACGTGTAACGACTCCCTTGTTATTACTTGTTGGTAACAAATTATGTGAGTTGGCTTTCCTCCAAATTCTTGTGTAACTATCAGTCAAATCAAGGGGTGGTGTCACTGTAGTTTGTTTCCAAACAACTTGTTGGGCACTAAATGATGATCATTATTAAACCATAACCGAAAGCAACTATTTCAGAAAATGATTCAGAAACACTTTTAGTTAAAGTAGATAGCATTGTGATATATTATATGATCATCATTTCAGAAAGAACTGACCCATTTAGGAATAAACAACATCATATTCATTATGTTCAAGAAGACTGATATAATTACATTCCTACATATAATATTCAATTCATTTCTAATATTGATATTGAAGCTATACTTGAAAATTGAATGAACCTGATTTTCCTGACTTTTATAGACTTTTTCTAAGGCCACCTTTGAAGTAACTAGTATTTGAATCTGAAGTTTTGACTTTTCGCAAAATTCATCAACGGCCAAAACCTGACTATTCGTATTTTTATACCCTTTATAGTCATTTTTGGGTCTTTCTAATAATTTCAGAATATCAGCTGAATATTTTATGAAGCTATAAAAGTTTGGATATGAAATGATAAATGATGATACCCGTCAGCCATTTATGATCTCATTTCATCTCTTTATCCATTCGGGGTTTGAATGTTGAATACTAATTGTTACATTAATATTCAACAATGATGATTATTGTCTGCAGTTGTATTTCAGAAATGTAAAAAAGATACAGATAAAATAGTATTTCTAACAATATCAATATGTCCTTTCAAATAATAAAGTCATAAATGAATGAAATTCTGTTTTTTTAGGATATCTCCAAAGGTATCCGTAACATTCCAAATTGAAAGACATAATATTATACCGTATATACGAGATCCCAATGATGAGGTCTCGAATTTCAACCACCTGTACATTACTCTAACCAAATTATTTTTCTACGGATCTTGATTATGCCAATTCAATTCCTATATATTTTCAAACTCTAGATGCCATTTCACTCTTCATAGATAATGCTTTCTAGAAGGTAAATATTCGATTTCCTGAGTTCAAAATAGATGTGCGCTCCTGATATGAAATATTCATATCTCTCGAAAGCTGAAAGTTCAAACAAATTATAATATTTGATTCAGAAATACCCGCGAGTAATGCGCTTTGGTTTTCGAATGCTCATGAAAAAATCACTCGATTTGATAAGGTCCAGCTGTGAGATAGCAATATTATATCCACAACTGAACGTAAATTTTGTGTATACTTGTATTAATTTTTATTATAAATTTCTTTCTTTATAGGACTATATATTCCTATGAGGAGACAAAATAGGATTTATTAAATCTCGATATCAATAATTGAACATAAATACAACGTGATTCGGTTCTCTGAATTCATAAGTACTGTTGAGGAAATACATGTCATTTTTTAATCAATTCTATTTTATGCGGTAAGTTCTATTGACGCTTGTAATCTTATTGTAATCAATAATGAAGTAAGTACCATTGGTTCCATATCACAGATGGAATTTATGAGTTGTTGTAAAGTAAAAACAGCATGATTTCACTGTTCTCATGGGTCAATGTTAATGCAATGATTTGTCTCTCAAAATTCGTACTGAAATTGTTCAAATAATTCAATATAGCTTTTTGAAAAAACTGCCAACTAAGTATTTCATCTGAATACAAAACAAGATGAAACGGCGTAAATTTTCTCTTTCATGTGTAGCACGCTAGGCTGAGAATCTTCCAATAGAAAAACAAAAACATCATTTAGTTGAAGGCATCAGGTGCATCTAATATACACCAACACCGACTACGTACGTTCGATTTACAAAGTGTTTCTGCTTTCGCTCAAAAACACCTTTATTTTTCGAGATTTTCTACGAAGTAAAACATGTGATCACCGTGGCGAAAAGATTCAGTAGGATGATTCTGACGATGCAATAAATCAACAGAATTATTGGTCGAGATGGATCGGAAGAAAACAGCAAAATCATTCTCTGGCTATTCCTTTCAGCCCGAAATGTTGGTGAGAAATTGATATTGCGAGTGAACAATGGGATGGAAGAAATGCATTGAAAGTTTTGGCAGGAAATCAATTTAATGCCGTCCAAGTATTTCCTTCTCTTGGGATGGCCACTGCTGTGAAAACTGGATTTTCAGCAAGCAGCTAGTAGTATCCAGACTGTCCTGAATTGTGTTCAAAAATATTTCTCTAAATGGAAACCAAATTACTTTGGATGTTTAGTTGATTGGTTAAATTCTTGGTGTTTCAAAGGCCAGTCTATATTTGTTTTTTTTCAGTCATTTCGAATACGTAATTCAAATAGTTATTTCTGAAGCCAGTCTTCAAAGGCAATTTCCCACTATCTATATCTTGGATATTCTTGAATATTCCTTATTAATAATATGAATTCATATTATGAGATTCATAAGTATTTCCTCATGCAGTTGTACTTTGGGAAAAAAATCATCATGCCTATTTTTCAAAAAAAAAGTTGATTCTAATTTCAAAACAGTCTGGGACTCATTTTTTTGCCAGGTTTATTGAAACAAGCTGGGAGATCAAATAGAAATATTTAATGCGTCCGGTTATTGCCAGGTTATGTGTTGCTCAGTTTTTTCGAAGGCTCACCTAGGAAGACTTCCACAAGAACCCTCATTGGACCTCTTATTTATTTCGTTAATTGCTTCGAAAAATCAATATAGTGATATTCTTGGCTTCTGTTTTATGGAGTGTACTCGAAAGTTCAATAAACAAGACAATTCAAGTATCTCAACAACAAACACTTTAAAATAATTTTCAACCAGCTTCAATATATTATTGAGGACGATATAATTTTCAGCTTGTTGATTGAATGCCGCCATCAATAGCTATCGTGTTTGCCCAGAATATTGGAAACTTGATGAATTAAAATCGATGCCTCCAAATTAATGATAATAATTATTATCACGTGATCCACTTGATAATCGCCATTGAATATGCAGATTGGCAGAGCCACTGACATATTATTGCATGGCAATTTGCAAATAAGCACATTATGATATTATCCAGCGCCCAAGCTGATTAATTTGACTTACAGGGTGTGGGACAAGATTAAATTACTCGCAAGATCAAATGGTTTGTCTGGAAAGCTGAGAGTTTGGATCGTTCCTATTTTTTCGAATGATAGAAATTCACTCATGCCAAAATGGTCCATGATTTGCCTTCCTGAATGATAAATGTGGCTTTCTGAATATTGCAGAACCGATTCGAAAACGTATATCAAGGTCGTAGATAACCTGGAAAATATTTCAAACATCTAAGGTTGCTCAAAAATTCTCTTCATCATTCAAAGTGATGAATAAAGTGAGTCTGTAATCTGTGAAAAATGTCGATCCACAGTTTATCTCGGATCTTTTTTCGCAGTTCGCCTGTTCGGCATGTATGAAAAATTCCCACCGACAAAATTCCAAAGGAGAGAGACGCCATCTCAAGAAGGAAAATTTATTAGATCAAACGCGGTCAAGTACTTCTGATTACGAAGTGCCAAATGCCAAAACTCATGCTGGGGATGCGACAAGGGCTGAAAATCAATTTTAACTTCGCCGCCTCGGTGACAGTCCTCGAAGATATACAGGGTTGCTATAAAGTACTTTTCACAAGTTACACATTCGATAAAATCGTCTTGTCCAATTAAAAATCAAAGACAGTTTCTCTTGCCCAGTTGGACAAGACGAAATATGTCTCTCTTTCAATTTACATGTTGAAACCATTTGAATTTCTCATTAAAAAATAATGTTTCTTATTTCTGCAGTCGCAGTTCTCAAGTTATATCATCAATTTGGTCTTCTGTTATATTTGAAGGATTTGATCGGCTGTGTGCACATGTCAACTCATTCCAAAGAAATTCAGATTATTGAGTGCAAATGTTTTAATTCAAAAATTCATAGCAAAGCGCTTTCGACTTTTAATTCATCCTCAGTGCGTACCTACAAAAAAGTATCGAGTGATAGAAGAGTAATTTAGAAGAAGTAAGATTGATTAAGAGAAAAATATTCAATACATTTTTTTATATATGTGTATACCTACGAATTACTCACTAGTCAGGTTACAAATGACAGTGAAGCAGCAGAGAGCAATATTATTGATTGATATGAATAAGGCAGAAAGTGCAGCAGTACTTTCCAGTAATTCATAATTAAGACATTGAATTTTCATTGAGTTTCTGTTAGGGCTGAAATTATGATTATTGAAACGTAAATGATGGTAACGAAAGGCTGAATTTTTGTTTGGATTGAGATGCTCACTTATACAGACTCCCAAAGGTAGGACTTGTCTGATAGGGTATTTTTGTTGATGGTAATACCGAGTATGGATATTGATGATTTCATAGGCACACCCTGTATATTTTCAAGGTTCACGTTATGTGGGAAACCCTGTACATTTTTTATCAACTGAACACTTATTATAGTGAGTGTTGGTGAATCTCACGAAGATAAATCAGTTTTTATATAGAAGGACAAACAAAAAATGTGCTTCTGTTTTTTTCTGACGTCGACTTCGACGATGATAGATTGTGATGGAACTGCCATCGTGAATGTATCTGATGCTCGCTTCACTTATTCCTCCACCTCGAATGTGATGAAATATTACGATAACAACTTTGATGTGTGTAGAAACACGTTCCACCTGGTGACCCGATATTCATTTCCCTTTGAATACCTCACAAATATTATCACATGTCAGATGAAAGAAGTTCATTGGCATAAACTATTAGTACCTACACTCTTCTGATGCGCACACTACTATTATTATTTATTTCATTCATTAACTTCTGTGAATGCAATAATTCCACCTTCTATGAACTTGAATGAAGGATGAGAAAATCATGTACAGCTACTGAATGTTTCAGAATTTGGTTATTGTATATATGAATATACAACTGTATTTTTGATTTTTGTGACTGTAATTTTTCATAAATCCAAAGACTATCCAACTGATCTTTATTTGCCTTACCAATTGAGTACTGCTTGCTCAAGGTCAAATCGAAAAAATAAGCACTTCCCAACGAAAATATCCTCGCCTAGGTAATTGAAAATGAGAAACTCCAGACTATTTAGCACTGTAACTTTCCACATGCCGGATTGACACAGTTTTCCGTGTTTACAGGTGTGAAAACACAAAAATAGAATGGCGATCTGGTTGGAATCCTAAAATTAGAAAATTGTTACGGGGAATAATGGTGTGTGCAAAAATTTTTTCATGATCAGGTCCAGTTTCACAATTATTATTGAAAATATTTCCACTGTAAAATCCTGGACTCAAGGTGAGATACAAGGTGTTTCAGAACATTTTCCAGACAACATTTTCTACAAAATGAATTATCTCTTTTAAAATTGGAATTTCATCAGAAATAAAAGAATCGACATTCAAACCAGTTGCTGTCCATTTTCTAATTGTCTCTAAGTAATGGGATTTTGGAGAATCGATAAAAATTCAATTCATTGCTTGACTACTGACAATATAAAATGTTCCAGTTGAATGTTGTTGAAACAACAAAAAATGTTTAGTTTCCCGACAATTTCATCAATTTTTTTTTTGCAACGCAAATCAGGGTATTTGCAATAAAAAATAACACATAGCACTGTCTCATGGTAACAACTCGAATATCTCGAAGTGATATCTTTTTGTTTTGTTTTCGTATTTTTGATATTTGTGTCATTGTGACATTACTGACATTTGTGTCTTTGCCACCAAACAATAACTGAAACGAAAAAAACGATAAGATTTCACTTTTATTTCACTAGAACATCTCTCGAAAAACTGCTGGAAGTACACCTTCCACATCAGAAGCGAACATTATGGTTATGTTTGTCTGTGGGTTATCCTCCAGATAGTTCAGTGGTTATACCACTTCGAGTGGTTCACGAGTCACCACTAGGTAGCGTATCGCTTAGTACCTATCGCGAATTGATATTTTTTGCTATAGATTTCAACATAATCAGGGGGTTGTTACCTATATTTGACCCAAACTTTATGATCCATCACCACTATCAATACAATGGAATTAGAAAACTTTGTGAAGAACTACTTTGACTGTTCGAGAGCTACAATAGAAAAGTTTTAATGGCCACTCATATTTTTTGCTCTCTAACATGAATTGTCTACATCCCCCATTCAGAATTTCGAATTATATTTCATGTAATGAGAACGGTACTGCTTGTATATCATTTAATGAGCAGTTTTTGTTGATATAAACTACAGTTTGAAGATTTGTTCATCGATTTCATAAGGTATTCCATATTAACACCCAATTTTAGTTCTAGTTGAACCTCACGAAATCTGGACTTTGGAAGTAAGTAGAAGTTGTGTCCAATAAAGCTGTTCCATATTCGCTCTAACTCAAACTAACTCTCCTCATGCACCACCTCCAGACTTTCCCAAAAAAAATCATTCATAGGTTTCCCTTTCAAATACACGAATTCAGTCAGAGAAAATTTGTTCGACAAAAGCTCATGCTGATTCCATCTGATAATCATCACTCTGGTGGGTATCCTCCATTGTAAGAGCGGCTCTTCTCCAAATGAAATCCATCTGTATATTCAGTGAATTCAATAGCCTATCGACATAAGAAGACACTTCAAAGCACGCAAAGCCGGTGCAGAGATAATCTAACTACTGAAAGATAAATTGAACTTCTCTACTCCACAAAAACGTAAGTACGTTACATAGATGTTAATGCTTTCCGAACATTTCAGGACAATCTACCCGCTGGATCTGTTGTTATGGATGTAGCGTCATGAAATCCTATCGTGGGATCCTACACGATAGGATTTTCTCCAGCAGCATACATGACGAAAGAGATTTGCATTATGGGATAAGCATATTTAGGGAGTTTTCTGCTGAACAATGGCGCCCACGTTCTCTATCCTTTTTCCGCCACGCGTTTTGTTTCCATAAATGTTATCACTCGTATCGCGGAAATAGAATAAATCACAGATTTTTCTGCAGCCAAAAGGCTGAGCTAACACTCCAAATACAACCAGGCTGATCATAAATATTCAATTTTGGCGTCGCATAAATATTGTGATTTTATTAAATCGCATGGGTTTCATTCTGCTCTAGATTTTTTAATTTTGACTTCTCGACAGGAATACTTATACCGGGTGACTGGGAACCAATTTACCACCCTGATGCATCTTCCTTGTTATTTTATATGGATGTTTCATAATTAATGTACAATTTAGCAAATATCAAACCAAAAACTTTCGGTTTTACCAGAAATGACATCAACTATCGATTTTCAAATAGGACACCCTGTATACTATTACATAACCGCTTGGGAACTATCATTACGAATTCAGCAAATTCTGGGTTTGATATAGTTTTGTCAAATATATAGCCATTCATTTTTCTGATATGCTCCAATTTTCAGTAAACCAGCCTACGCCCATGTACTTTTTCCGAGAATTTTCCATTCTTATCGACTCTGCTCCGTTGAGATATTTATACACTCTGAAAACATTTCGAATTGTTCAAATTGGGTGTTCAAACAATCGGTCATTATCCGATTGATAATACTCAAGGCTACACTATAGAAATATCGCAAAATATTGATTGTTTTTGTTTCGTTTCCAATTTTTTTTTGTGTCATGAAATCGGGTGGAATTATTACGTTAATGAAAGCAAAAATGTGATAATTGAGTGAATATAAATGGTAGGAAATATTAGGTATAGATAGATTATTCTTTGTTGAAACCTGTAAAGCATAACTTCATATGAAATAAAACTACTATTTTTCACCAAAGAATTCATAGTTTAATTTTAGCATTCAGACAATATCATTCACGTTGTCATAAAGAAAATAGTATTATACTTCTAGAAATTCTTCAAATATCCAGAAAACAAATATTATTTGTTATTATATTATGTTTCCAGAAATAAATACAACTATTTCTGAGTCCCTAACTACTGTAATGAATTGAATGTAGATTAACACATATTCTGATTTCTGATAGCATTGTTATTTGAAATAAATTCAGAGAGCTAGTACAACATTATTTTAAAATGTTTATGAGGTGATTTTCATACCGAATGAAAATGAATTAGGTAAACATTTCGTGCCTGAAACCATAAATTCTGTTTATATTGGCCCAGGAATAGCTCAGAATAGTCATTAATAATTTCAATATTATTCTAATAATTAGCGACATCACTTAGATAAATGACCGATAACATATACGAAATGTAGAGTTTTTTTTATGTTCTGGTTCTCACGAAAAGGAATATCCTGTAATGTTCAGAGAACATCGTGAGAACCAAGGGAAAGAAGGTAGGAGTTGGTGTTCTTCTTAAATTTCTGGAGATCGTATGCCTCGGGGAACACCTTCCTAGGCCAATGAGTTCCAATGTCTCGATGTTCGTTGAATGAACGAGTCTTTGGAAATGGACGTCCTGCAGGTCTCCAAAGTGACCACGAAGGGGTGTGAAGACTGAACTTGACGGGTTAATCTCGAAGAGACTGCTAATGGAGGAACGATTGTTGATATTTGAGAAGAGCATCGCTCATGAAAATATCTATAAAATAGAGATAAATCGTCAACGTTTCTACGGTATTCCAGAGAAGTGAGCGAGCTTGTATAAGCGATCATAAGCAGCTGACTGGAAGTGAAATATCTCTTGGCTCGAAACAGAAATCCAAGTTTTTAAAACGCACTTCTGGCAATGGACCTCACGTGATTTTCTCAAGACTCCTGACTGAATTATGTTGGGCACAGTGAGATCGGCTTTTCTAGAGAAAAGACATGCTTGTGTTTTGTTTGCATGGAATCCTACCAGGTTATTAGATCCCCACTCGAGAATTGTTCCTAAATCAATATTTATTTTGTTAACATTTCTTACTCGTTCATTTCTGGTTTGACGGGTCGATAAAGGAGCCTTGGAAGAGAAAGCGGTATGGAGGGTACTATCATCCGCGAAGCTGTGTATAGGACATGAAGATGCTTCCAACAAATCGTTGATGTGAAGTATAGAAATAGTGTTGGTGTTTAAATTGATCCCTGCGGAACACCAGCATTTATGAGTAGAGTATCAGATGAAACTCCATCGACCACTACATGGAGAGACCTGTTTGAGAGAAAACTAGCAAGCAGAAAACAAAGCTGAGGGGGGCAAACCATAAGATGGAAGCTTGGCGAGGTGTCCCTGGTGCCAAACTCGATCAAATGCCTTGAAAATAACTAATTCCACGGCTAAAGTTTCTCCATATCTTTCAATAGATAGCTGCCATAAATGTGAGATGTAAGCGAGCAGGTCACCAGTTGATCTCTGATGACGAAAGCCATATTGCCTATCGTTGACATTTCCTGAGTGTTTCAGATATTTCATGAGCTCGATGTTGATGGCTTTTTCCATGACCTTTGAAATAATTGATAGCAGTAGTTGCTAGGAAAAGTATTTTTGCCTTTTTTGGGGACTGGTTGTACTTACTCTTGCAATTTTCCAGTTGGACGGAAATACCCCCAAATTGTAAGAGTGGTCGAGCAACTAGCAAAGAACATGTGTTAGTTCGGGGGCACATTTTTTGAGAACAATCGGTGGGATTCCGTCAGATCCACAGGCCATGTTGGTGTTGAGACCCAACAAAATATTTCTGATAGTACGTTGACGAAAGGTGATTGTCAATAGGTGTAATGTTCAGGGAATGTTTTCCCGATGAATTCAGAGTGGAATTCCCAGCAAATAGGTGCGCAAAGATATTGGCTTTTTCCTGGGCAGTCGTAGCTAGAGTTCCATCTTCCTTCCTTAGAGGAGGAAATGAGCTGGAAATGAAATTTCTTTCCACAGCTTTGGCGAGAGACCGAAATGAACGGGACCCGTTAGGACATTCAACAAGTTTTGATCTCATTTTGGCGTTGCTCTCATTTTTCAAAGTGAAAAAAAATGTTGGGGTCAAATTTCATCACAATGCACATTACTCTTGGTAGACTTTTCCACTTCTATATTCTTATAAGTACAGTGTGGCGAGATATGCGGATTGAGTTGGATAGGAAAGAAGACACATAAGGCGTTTGGAGAAGTTGATGAACCTTCTTTTAGCGATATTACTCTAAATGTATTTCAAAGTATGAAGTAATAAGATCTTGAACTTGCTTATTCCAAATAAAGCTTTCGCCTGTTTCATTTAGTTTATGCATAATTTTCCACACTGAAAGTTCAGCTTATTATGATAGTTTACCGATGTTAGGAATTGGGAGACTTAAGTGGAAATCATTATCACAATTAACGTTACTTTGAATCAAATCCATTAACCTAATGCCTGCCATTACAAGGACTATAAATACGTAACAATACATTCGTGTCTCGAGTATCGGCACCATTTCAGTAACTCAATTTGGAGGAATGTGACTACTCTATAAATTGAAACTCTGCCATTGTATTGAGTTACGACTGGAATGCGTTGCTTTACGCGATGAAACTCCAAATCAGTGACGGCCCTTGGGGTATACAAAGACCCAATTACCTTGTAGCATCGACGTTCCTGAATAATGAATACGTCGAAGCGATGCTATACAGTATACATTGTTGCATTATCGTTTCTAAATGGACATCCTAGTAGGCGGAGTAATATTGTCCGTTCACTCTTTTTCTGTAAGCTTGAACTAACCATGAAATATCCAGAGCTTCGAGTATCGTAATAGGACATGACCTAGCTTTTGTGTTTACATTTCGAATAATGAGCTTCTTTGAAAGTATTGGCATATCGAAAGAACGATGGTTGATACAATTGTATATTTACCCCACACTTTATTCTTATAACAATTTAAGGGCCGGATATCAATGCAGAATTAGCTTAATATAGCACGAGGTTAGCAGCTAACTCTGGGATAAACCGGGCCTAATTCATTACTTACATAAAAACCAAGGTTATTTTGAATTAGGAACGATATTTCAACTTATAACAGTTTTTTCTATTCTTCACCCCAAGTTCTGAATATCTCAATCGATGGGTACCTACAATTCCAAAAATCAGATCTTAAAAGAAAGAATACTAGATTATTGTTGATGGGAAATGAAGAAATATTTCTTAAAATTGTACCCATCGATGATATTGCTGAGCTGGGAAGAAGAACGAGTGAAATTGTGTCTAGAAGAGAATGGTGAAATATTCGAGCATCTCTTATAACTTTGTTATGTATTCAATGATTTTGTTTCGTTTTGCAGAGAAAAAACTTCTAGCTTTCTTGTCAAGTTCGTTCCTATAACTTTAAACCTTCGTTATTAAGAAGGTAAGCTTGTCAGAAATATGAACGTTCCCTATCCTCAATTGAAGTATCAAAATTTCGTTTTTGTTAACCAAAATTGCTTGCGTTATTTTCAAAGTACTCATATCGTGTGTCACTTCATTGTATTCGGAAGGTGACAAACTTTTCAAAAAATCAAAAATCCAATATGGCGCCCATAAGCAAAACCAAAGTCGATTGTTGTATCTCTGACATC
Source organism: Chrysomela aeneicollis (assembly GCA_029955515.1). NCBI lineage: Eukaryota > Metazoa > Arthropoda > Insecta > Coleoptera > Chrysomelidae > Chrysomela > Chrysomela aeneicollis. The sequence continues at coordinate 1,756,601 of JARUHQ010000014.1, read as the reverse complement.
AAGAACGCCTTGGAACATACGATGACAGATTTAGATTCCTTGTGAAAAGTGTCTTAAGAATGTCCTTGTTGGAAACGTCCAGTTCTTATGGTTTTCGCTTGAAAAAATAAAAACGAAAAATGATACATGAAATTTTCTTCAACATAATTGTTCAGCATGAAAAGGCTCAACTTTGCCCTAACTTAACCGACCTCGTACCTCTTATAATAACTGAGATCCCCATAGTTAAGCTCCAAAAGCGGGCACCCTGTATACAACAGAAACTTCACTGCCAGTTGTTGCATCAGTATAGTACCTCCCTAGGGAATTTCTATTTCACTCACTTCACCAGAGTCGGATAAAACAGAGAAGCTGACAACAACAGAATTGCAAAGTTTAGTCTCGCTGGAATAGTCTAAGTCAATCCGGACAAATAATTATTTCTTTTATCTTGAACGAAAGAATATCCTAAAATGTTCGTGGAGCAACATTCATACTCTTCATCTTCAAGCTGTTGGGCGTTATTATACATAACAACCTAACTTCTAGCTCATTTCTTCCCTCAATCAGAGACAGTGGCACATTGACTACATCATAAGGAGAATAAGTCAAAAAATTGCAAATTCCACTTCCAAAATTCACAAGGAAAAAATCCTCTTCCACCAATGCAATGCCTGATCAAAAGCATTGTGTAGGTCTCTTGTTGACCCTTTTATATAAACTTGTCGTGTCTCCCTCAACCTAGAGTTCCTCATCAGAGTTGAACAATTCTGAAGAAGGCAAAATGGCAAAAAGTCCATTGCTGGTAACTATCTGAGATCTTCTCTACAGTAATGGAGGGAGCAATAAATAGTGAGCTGATTTAATATCTGGATAAATGAATCATAAACCACCAACAATATTACTTCCGTCACCAGAGATCAACGCTTGTCTATCAACCACGCTGTTCTGTTTTTGCTCCAAGTTCAGAGCGGTGACTTCGTTAGACATCATTCGAAATATTTCTAGCGAAGTCTGAGACGAAACAATCGCTTATGAAGGTATGAAGCGCATTTTAATGAAGTTTTCATGCATGGAAAATAAGCTCGACTGAGCAGTTGAGTTTGTACCATCCGTTCCGCAACAGTTTAATTTGCTGGCATCATTACTCTTCCTTGTTCCGTGAAACATTGTTGATACAATTGAACAAGTATTCCAAACTTCAAACACAGCAATTCCATCTTGTTTCTAAGTGGAAGGCGGATACAAACGGGAATGTTAAGTAAATTATCCGGAGTTAATGGATTCCGGAACACAGAAGAAGCTATCGAGAAATCGGCGAATCGGGGCTTATTAGATTCATTGTTAATGAAGGATCACCAAATACTTGAATTTGGTTTGGATCCAGTTTCCTGAATAATTATACGCGATAGCTAACTCGAACTGATTATATTTTTGAAGAATAACATAATTAAATTGAAACTGGAATGGAATTATTAGATTTACACAAATGATGATTGAGAAAACAAACCAAGACCATATGAACATCAAACCCACTAGAACAAAGAACAAAGAACTTTAAAAGTCCGCGGAAATTTTTTGATTGCTATTACGCCTATTTTCACTATTTGGGCCAAATCATTTGGAATTTCGCTAGTTGAATTCGAAATCAGAAATCGATACAGCGATTTCATTCAATTTGAGTAAAAGCTTGGCTTGGATGGAAAAATAAACCGATGTGGATCTATTTATATTACAAGATTAATATGGAATGTTTTAGTAAACCATTGCAAGTCTAAAATTCAAGGAATCATTTTTGGAATTGATTCACAGACATCTGCTGCCATATATTGTGAAATATTCATTAAAAGGTACACCACTGCAATCAGAAAAGAAATCTCTATCAATGCTTGAGCTATAGTAACATCATTTTTATTTCTTAAACTATTTGACTACTTGAATGAAAACAAAATTGATGTTCGTGGAAAATCGTATGAGCCAGGGGAAAATCAATCTTCTTGAAAGTTTGGTGGTTATAAGCATCAGGTGAGGTGTTCGAAAACTTCATCAGATATTGCGAAATCTACCTACGTTGATCCAATAGTTTACAAAAGCAAGAAGCAGTGAGTGTTCAATAATAATCGAAAGTATTCTATATTTCCATCAATATCAAACCAAGAAACATTGCGCTTACCCAACTAAAAAAAAAGTTTCGTGGTCGTTTATTTGACGTATTCTGTAAATATTTTGATACAGAGCACATTATGGAATGAGCTATATCGATAAGAGTGTACGTACATAACAATTTTCCACATTTCTCAAGTACTAGTGATATCATAGTGTTTATATCATAAAAATACTTATTAGTCTCAGCTAGGTTAATAAATTACAGTCAAACTATGACGGAAAACACATAAAGCAGTCATCATGTTGTACCAATTATCGGATCATAAAAACTACAAGATAAACAGTCCTTGCTTGAATCTTCCTCACTTTTGCAATTGGAAAATGACAAATAATTCAATTGGATTGATCAACCAGTAGCTTTATGATGACACTATTTGGATTTTTTTTCTGAGTAACCTAAGACCCGAAGAGAATATTCCATTTGTGTTATTACTCGCAACAGCACAAAAAAAAAGTTTCTGTTAGTTATACTGTTTTCATCCTAGATCAAACGTGGTGGGCCATGAAACGTAATATTTCAATCTCCATGATAGTTAAAATTTCTTTGATATTCAAATTATTTCGAAGTTGGTATAATACGTCAAAGTTACTTTTACAAGTTAGTGAAAAATTGTGAAAAAAAGACATGCATGATATCTTCATCATATGTTATAGAAATGTTGAAAAGGCAGTTCGTGAATACTTTGAACAAGACCTATAAAATGAATTGGGTGATTTTTTCAATGATTATTAGAGCTGTTTTGGGTGATTATAACAATGTGTGATGAATGGATGTGACTTCATTTGAATGGTATAAAAAACAAAATCTTCTATTTCCAGTTTTTTTCGGAACATCTCTGAAACTACTATTTTTTTTTCTGTTTTCAAAACGGCATATTGAAACGGTTCACAAAACGCAACTTTTTTCCAATTCATCTATCTATCTCCTATTGTCTAGCTAGGAGATAGCAATACTATCCCTATGAAATTGTTGAAACAACCCTGTATTCTTTAAAATTTAGTTGTGTTCATTTAAGGTCAAGTCGGGGGAATAGTTCAGATTTTTCTGGTTAAATATCAAGACACAACGCATGAATGAAAAATACAATCAAAAGATATCAATATCATAATAATTATTGATCATATTCTCGTTCATATCGCTTGTGATTGATTGGCCTGAATGGTAATTGAAATTATTTTTAAAATATCGCTATAACTCGAGAAGGGCTAAGGTTGAATCTCTGTAGATTTTTTTTGACTGATTCAAATTAGTTAAGTATTCCTGACAGTTCAGAATTTTATGCAAACTTTTATGCAAATATTTCACCAAAATCGTGATATCTAATCGGAGAACTGTTCGAAATCAGTCTAGGAACTACACATTAGATAAAGAAAGTAGTAAAATATGTAGGGTTTTCACTCGATTTGAAATAATAAAAAAAACATTACTATATATGGATTGTTCATACTGATTTGTCCTTTGATAATTTTTTTATTCGAATAGGAACTTTTGAAGCGATAAATGGAAACGTGATAAACCCTGACTGTCATTGAACTCATCTGTGAAATGTACTCAAAACTCACCAAGAAAAATAATCTCCTCGTAGATGAAACACTGATGGGACCATTCAAAGTTCAACAAGAAAAAAATACTCGCAATCAGCTTCCTCATTGTCAACTCTTACGAACATTCCCATACGCCAATATCGAGAGAAGAAAACAAAAAAAAATCACATGGCAACTATAAACAATTTTGTCATAGCATCAATTCGCAGTGAGTCGCGTGAGATAACGAAACAAACGAACTTCCCAAGCGCCGCCTGCTCCGATTCGACGCTCTCACGGTTCGGCTGCCGACTGACGCGATCTGCGATGTCCCAGCATCCGATTTTCCGCAGCGTCGTTCGTCTCTTTTCTTCTAGTGTGCGATTTCCATAGATGATTTTCGACGCGTCGCCGCGACTCAAGGAAGAGATGAAGAAAGGGCTACAAAAGAAGCAGCTGAAGTAACAATAATTGTCACATATAGGATCGCCAAAGTAACCCTGTGAACACAATTATCCGATTCTAACACACCAACGTTTGGTTGCCTTGCATTTGAGGCTATGCAGCCTCACGAATATTTATCCAGAATCCATGTCCAAGCCGACAGATATCATGCTTATAGTTAGGTACGACTTCGAAATGCAGTTTGAAGTGGTTATAAACAACCACCAAATTTGCACAGAGAACGGACCTCAACTAGGAACTAGGAAGGGATGAATCAGTGTGATATGCTGATGGATGAAAGGGCTGGAGTGGGAGTTACAGGGCCAAATTTGAGGCTCTCAAAACCCATTGGTAACACCCCAACCATCTTTCAAGCTGAAGTGCATCCTATTGGTAGATATGTGTCCAGGAGTGCCTGGAAAGGTACAACCGAAGGGATGTGTTCCTGACGTGGAAGGGCTCTAAGAAGGCCCTTTCCAGAAACGTGTGCCTCTTGCAAAAGAGTGCTGGGCATTCGCAAAGCAAATGTTCTGCAGTATCAGCGAAGTTCTCGCAGTAGCAGCAACTATCACTCTCTGTTTTGCCCTCGGTTTTGCCCATCTTTTTAGGTGATAACTCAGAGAGCAGTGTCCAGTTAGGAGTCCCTTAACCAGTTTCAAGTATTTTTTGTCCAACTCGAGAAGCTGTTTAGTTTTCCTTGGCGAAAGGCTCACTCACTAGCCCTTTCGCTAGCACTTTATTCCAGTGAAATTTCATTTAATCTGTTTCCCAGCGTCGAAACTCTTCTTTCAAGTGGGCTTAGGTTAGTCTACAGAAGGGTTCTGGGCCAGGCAATTGTGTGTGTTCACCCTTTTTTTGTAAAGGCAGTCTGCTTCCTCGTTGCCTTGTTGACTTCCTTGTGACTTGGAACCCACATCAAGGTGACCTGTTTGTCTTAGTCTAAGTCTTGCAAGTTGTCTTAGGAAATGTTTGCAGTTTCAATTTAGCTTAGATTCACCAGGCTTCCAGTGCTGCTTGGCTATCTTATAGGATATAGGCTTCTGACTTCCAGGTGCCTTGGACTGATATCTCCATAGCATGTACCTCTGCTTCAAATATGGTTGGGGTGTTATCAAGGGTTCTTGAGAACCTGGAACCTTGGCCCTATTACACCTACCCTATCCTTTTCATCCATCTAAGTCAGTTTTCTATGCAAAGCCAAGAAAGTGATGGTGGATGTAGTACCTACTAATGTTGCTTTCGTCACCAGAGATCAACTGTAGATTCGTTTGCAATTGTTTGTCATTTACAGTCGAGCATTATATTGAATAGAAAGTGGCAACGATCTCTCAGTTTCCATCCCTCACATCATGATTCATTTCACCCCAACTATCAAATGAAAATACCCGGGATGCCAAAAATCGCTCTATCGATTATGCATTCAATTTGTTCATCTCAATAATTCTGAACTGGTTGAAACGCTACATGATACAATAACTGTAATTAAATTCATTGCCATATAATATATTATATCAACATAAACAGTTAACGTGGAAATAAATATCGAAATCAAAATTTATAGTATCGAAAGGTAGCAGGGTGGCTCATCATTATCGGGATCTCTTAAGGGTAAGAGATATATTATCGGTAGAATTATGGCGAACTTGCTACATTCAGTGCCTAACGAAATGTCTTGTAATTTGGAAAATTCTGAATACAAACCGAGATATCCTTTTTTTTTCTATTTTGGTTCTATAATGAAATCATTATGAAACGCAAATGCGTATTGAAATAGCCTCTGTTTCGATCGGAGGTTGGTAGGTACAGACGACCTGAGCGATTTTAGATTTGGTTATACTAGCGGTGAAAAACTAAAGGTTTTTATTGGTAAGTTTTATTTCAGAGTGTAATTTGATTCGAATTGACCAATTACATTGCATTTTTCACCGCTGGTATCGCAAAAATGTATATCGCTCAACAGTAAGCTGGGCTTTACGCTTGTGCGTCATATTTTAAATATTTGATCATTGTTACCAATCGAGGATGTTTCTGTTATTTATCGATATAAAATAATTTTTTTTATCAACGAATTCAAATTAATGCAAAATAGACACTTTGTCGCACTCACTTCGCTCACTTCGCTCGTCGTACTCCAAACAAATTAGCGTCTTGCAATACTTGTACCATAATATACGATTATTTATTTATATTTTTTCACTTCTACAGGTACCCTCAAAGCTACTATCCATCAGAATTTTCGATTTTTTGACATTTTTGAAGTGCAACTTCATTCAATAATCAACATTTTTTATGAGATTGAATGCCTGATAATTTTATACTGGAACTTAAAGTAAGATATCTTCTTCATCTTCAGCTTATATTCTGAAACAACTAATGAAGGCCCAAATGTTTAAAGAGTATTGAAATTTAAATGAGGTGATTTTGGACGATCGTTCTATATACTGTTTTAAATATCGTTCACATGAAATTTGCAAGTTTCCATCGTAACACAGTGATAAATTCAAAGCACATCACGTTTCTCTTAATTGGAAAACACCATTTTCGCTGTGTCAAACTATTTACAAAATTGAACTATAATATCTTGATGTGGAAGGATATTTCGGAATATCAAGGCCACCTTTTCCATTTTCCATTGCATGGAAATGAATATGATTTTTGTGAATACCTTTATTTATTCAGGGTTCACAAATTAATGCTCATTAATACATTGGTAATCAATTGAAGTTGACTTTTTGGAATATAACTAATTTGAAAACATAGTAAAGCTGCATTTTCTTTTTAGGCCTGCACACATAAAAACAAATTCTCAAATGAAAACGATATATTTGTTCAACGTCCAATTCTTGTTTTGAAAAAGCGCATTCTTCTTCTGGAATAATTTATTTGAAAAGAATTTATTGAATATGTCAATTGTAGAAAATTATTTCACTGGAATATTCATTTGGTATAACAAAATGTTCTCAATTCAAGAAATTCAAAGTATCCAGAAAAAATAATTAAGTTCTTGAAAAATATATCACGGAATGTCTTCTTTCAAAATAACATTCAACATTCAATCTCTGAATGAGTAAATCTCTGAGAAAGTTTCTTTGGATTGACCATAACATTTTCTTGAATATAATTGCGATCCCTTCGAGCCGAGAATGTTGCCAAACGGTGTGAGTGTGTTGTTTCGGTGCTCTTGTCGTCCATCCATCCATCATTGTTCAACCAGTTCAACCTATTTTATTGGCATAGAAATATTGGCTTACCATGAAAGAAAAACTAAGGTCTTAGGAGATATCTGAGGATATAATTACCACTTTTAGGGGTAAGTTACATGCCTATATCTTATCGACGTTCATTCTTGGGTAGGTATTATTGGGTATCCAATCAATTAACGTAGCTATATCATCTCGAAAACTGATAATTCGTGAAAAACCTGAATAACCAGAATCGGCTTAGTGAGTGAAAATTGGGGTTAGGTACCTATGTGCGGATGAACGTTTAAATTTGTCCAAACACTGATTGAACAGTGGAAAAGAGCTTCTTGAACTTGTAGACATCTTAGGTATTTTGATACTGCATATTATACCTAACATATTTTTACATTTTTTCACCTAATTTCGATCCAAGGAAAATGAATTCATTAGTAAGAATGTGAACCCAGATTTGAAGAAATATAATAACCATACATTGTGCTGAGTCAGATTATCTCTCACATTGTACCTACATGGAGTTGTGAATAATATATTTTATATTTTTCAGTAGTTTGAAACCAGAGGAATACAACTTTATTGCGAGGTAAACTGGTGGACAAGTTCAGAAATAATCTCTACGAATAGGGGAAAAGGTTGTCAAGAAGAAGGTCTGCAAGTGATGATATGATTGATGAGAGCCCCAATAAGAGAACGGAAGTTGAGGATGATTCTCATTTCAAGAAATCGATATAATTCCTCTAATTTGATAAAATTCTTAATACAAAACAATCTACAGCTAAAACTGAAAATCTGATTCTTTTTGTTCAAGAAAAATGCGAGTCATTGAGAGATTATGATTGTCTTGATTTGAATATATTGTGTTATCAATCTGAAATATTGTATTATTCTCACGAAGAACTGAATTGAGCAGACATTTATTCCAGTATATAAAAACAAGCCATACTCTTGAATCAAAGCATATCAAATCAAATCAAGTAATTCTTTTTATGTGTGTGTGTTATAATTCTCAAGGCACTGTCAAAAATTATTCGCTTTTCAATCATTCCCCCTGGAAAAAATGTCCGCCCGCGTATTTCTTCTGTTGGAGGACCAATAATAACCTGATTCACCATAATTAGTAATAACCATAAAGACAATTCCAATTACCATTTGATGGTTTCTGTTAATCCAAAACGTACACATAAACCTGAGAGGAACAATATGTCGGTCATCAAAAAGCGATAATTCATTTTATATCGCGGCAATACGATTCACGAAATACTATGAAAGCACTCTTCATCAATTGTTTATTACCGAATCGATGACACAGAGGCGGCTTTGAAATAGGGATAATGCACAGTGAAAAAATAATTACACCAGCTCACACCATCTGGTGTCCCCTGAGGTCCTGATTGTTTTAGTGTCAGTAAACACCGGCATATTATTCACCACTGTAGGTGTAATATGACCTTTCCCATAGGTGTTTTAATAATCAAACCCAGTTGTCAGTTACACTGGTGTTAGTGCTGAAATTAGCAGAATGAACACTTTGGTGGTGTTCATTATGAATTTTCGAAAGTGCGATTTGACACCGCAGTGGTGTGATGCATATTCTGTGATTTTCTTGATGCTGAATCCTACCTGCACGAAATTCTCTTCGGTGCGTTTAAACACTGAGCACTGAGCAGGTACATGCGAATACTTTCCTGGTGTGAAGAAACACCATATCATGAGTGTGTTCATGCGAATCAGTGCTTTTCTTCACCACCTTCAAACTAGATTCAGAAGAATCTAGGTACAATTCGGAAGATGACGAACTGTTTCGGCTCATTTATCCTGATCAGTGGCACTAGTGTAGGATATGCATCCACCCCGTATACGCTGACATATCACTTAGTGGCTCAATCGGGTGACTCAGTGATACGATGAATCAAGGGATGTTACGTGAAGAAGTTAGGCAGAGAGTCAGTTACCGTTTAGACATTGTATTAGAAGGATGAGAGAATGAAAGTGTGTGTGTATAATTATTGATTCGAAGTATGTATTTCTAACACTAGGGCCTAGGCCAATTGATACTGATCATCGAAATCATCTAATATATCATGCCCAATATTGAAATCACGTACGGTAGGAAGGACGTCAGGGCAAAAAGTTCTAAGGTTCTAAGATCGAACAGATGAGCGTATGAAATTCACACCATTCAGATGCCTACATACAATATTTTCATTAGTGTATATCAAATCAGGTGTTTTCAGGATGGTTCATACACCGCCTCGATTCCATCGTGATATGACACGGTGTAATTTGGTGTTAATTTTATATAATAGGTATGTGTTTTTTATGCGTTAAGGTCAATGATAGCACCATTGAGAATATCAAATTTCAACCATTTGGTGTTTCTTAGGATTTTATGTTTCAGAATCGTTCTACTTTTCACCACATTCGTGTAATTTCTCACTACTAAGATCGGAATCAACACCACCTAACACTCAATTGTGAAATGAATAATAAAAATGACACAACTTTGATATTCAAGTGTTGTATTCGTCGTCAGAGTTTGCTCTGAAATCCATTTGTTTGAAATTACACACAAGTTTTTTTTACTGTGTGGACTTTGGAAAGGGACTTCTACCGTTCAACCCATTCTCTCAGACATAAAGTGTTTTTCTCTTTGAGAGCGCACTAAAAAAACTATAATGGACTGGAATCGTTTCGAGTTACGACGTGATGAAATAATAGTTTCAGGTTGAAAATCTGAAGCGGAATTCGATCACTTGGAGATTGAATGAGGTTTTTTTGACTATATCGAGTAGTCGGCTGAACCACGTTTAACTGAATAGTGCTTTCATTTTCAAGGCAACATAAACTGAAATAGGATATTTGTCTTCTCTTACTAAAGGGTACAGAAAGAACATTTCGGTGAACTAGTACGCGATGTCGTTTGAATCTCTGAAACGATATTCATAGAATTTTAAGAATTTAAACGAAAGTATAAACCACAAAATTTTTCTGTTGTGATTTTCAGCATTTTGGATCAGCCATTTCGTTAATTTTTTTCTCTAACAAATTCCATAATGCATTGTCACCAGAATTGAAATTGAAGAATTTGACCTGAACCAACACACGAACATGAGTCGCAAGTAAAAAATCTAGTTATATTAATATATGATTGCATATAATGTAGAAAGCAGCCGAGATTTTCCTCGAACACTTGCCTTGACTCTCTCGCCAATTTTTTCACTTAGCATGTGACGTCAGCGGCCACCTTCGACGCCTATGATGCGTTAATCAGGGCCGTAATCCGTAGCTTCATATTGTTAGGACACTTGGTATATGTAGGTGGTTGATTCACCCTTCCATAGGATTAGAGTAGTTACGTTGTACGTATGATTTATATTGTGGAGACTCACACAACTGATAATGGCTCGACTCATCCCGAAAAAGAGGATGAGTTACAGTTGGTCTATTAAAGATATTGGAACTGTTCGGATGCCAATATTGTTAATATAGTCGCCCGTGTTATCATTGTCTCCGACGATATCACCATCCCTCTAACAATATTTTCAACTTTGAGATTACGAATACAACGTCTGGAGATTAGATTGTAGGAGGGGTATTTAAGGCTGTGCAGCCTCTCAAGCACCTCGACCTATCAGATATTTTGTGCTTTACCCTTAATCTATTCGATCCCGGGATTTCGACACTTCGCGCAAAGTTTATCAGTTTCCTGGGAGCAAGGTTCCTGTCATCGGAGGGCTCTAAGAAGGTGCCCTCCAGGAACTTGAGCCTCTTGCAGAAGAGTGCTGGGCATTCGCAAAGCAAATGTTCTGCAGTTTCAGCAAAGTTCTCGCAGTAGCGGCAGCTATCACTCTCTGTTTTACGCATCTTTTTGAGGTGATGTCTCAGAGGGCAGTATCCAGTGAGGAGTCCCGTTACCAGTTTCAAGTATTTATTGTCCAACTCAAGAAGCTGTTTAGCTTTCCTTGGCGAAAGGCTCACTAGCCTTTGCGCTTGTCTTCGTCCTGATGGCACTTTATTCCAGTGAGATTTCATTTCATCCGCTTCCCAACGTCGAACCACGTGGGTCTTGGAGAGTCCACAGAAGGGTTCTGGGCCGAGAAATTATGTATCTGCCTCTTCTTTGGCAATACACAGTCTGCTTCCTCGTCGCCTTCAACTCTTTTGTGACCTGACTGAACTCACATGAAAGATTGGTGCCAGGGATTGTTTACAGTTCCAAGTCAACTTAGACTCACAACTGTATGACCTCAGAGCTTTTAGCGCTGCTTGGCTATGTTAGAACATAGATTTTTGCCCTTCGAGTGTCCTTTTAGAGGCACTCCTGGGCACATATCTCTTCTGCTTGATACAACGTCCAAGAAACACATATTATAATGTGTGAGCCACCTCATTAGGTATCTCATTTCTACTTGTGGCGACTTCTTTTTTTTTTGTTCGTCTATTCGATATCTAGCGTTCCAACTTTCATAAAATATCTCACGAAAAACATATACCTACTGCACTACAAACGGGAACAACAAACAAATATTTCCGAGCAATTTCACGGTATATCGTTTCGCTCTTGGTTTTTCCTTCGAAGTCGATTCGCTCTCCTCTCAAACGTCTCTTTATATATATTGATTTTAGTTTTTCCAATATCTCGGATGTTTTCCCATTATTCTTCATCCTAGGAACTCGGTTTGAATTATTAATATTGGGTCGTGAGGTTGAAGCTTCATAACGATGCCAACCCAAACCCCAAGTCGACATTGCCTTTCAACATTATATTCTATGATAATTATTGTTGTTTACTGGCAGCACATATTGGGTAGACATTAAACTCACGTTGTATCAAGGTTTGTCGTGAATTTGGGAGGTTGGCAGCCCAATCAAACACTCATGCACCACTGCGTCGGTTTCGTTATTTAGTTAGTATACACTGGTCAGCATATCGAAAGTATAAAGTTCAATTTATAAACTCCACTGCCATAGCTACAGTTGACGCTTCAGTTACTGTGCGTAGATGGACTATGCTAAAAATAAACATCTGTTCATAAACCTCGTAGCTGACGCAGGTGACGTCGGATATCTTCTCTATACATTTTGAAACGGCAGCGTCAACTGTAGCTACGGCAGCGGAGTTTATAAATTGAGCTTAAATATTCCAAGTCTATCAAAAATGCATGAAATAATTCAACAATATCCCGAGGTCCGATTACTTTAGCAAGTTTTCTAGAGGAAATAACGAACACAATACATGTTCATTCACATTCAGAAGACAAATAGATATCCAGAATTTGAAATTACAGAAACGAGAATTCCCGAGGGAAACTAAAACTACTTCAAACTCGGAATTTCCGACTTTAATCTAGAAATGTTCAACTTCTAGGATCTAGGAATTTTGTTTTTTCAACTTTGAGCTCGGAAATTTCGACTTTAAACTCGTAAATTCCGACTTGGAATTATCGAATTCGATCCGGAAATTTTATTCATCCTTATTAAAACTCGGAATTTTATTTTTTAGGCTCCAAACTTGGAAATTTATGCTTTAAACTCGGAAATTCCGACTTAAAACTTGTAATTTTCGACTTCGATCTGGATATTCAAATCATCTTTCATAAAATTCGGAATTTTGTTTTCAGACTCCTACCTAGCGAATTCATTCTTTAAACTCGGGAATTCCTACTTTGAACTCGGAAATTCTGACTTTTAAATTAGTATTTCTGACTTTGAACTCGTAATAAAAGTATTTCGTCTTTGAAATCTGAGTTTTGTTTTTCTAACTCCAAACTCGAATATCCGACTTTAAACTCGAAAATTCTGACTTTAAACTCGGAAATTCCGACTTCATATTCGGAAATTCCGACTTCAAACTCAGAAATTCCGACTCCAAATTCGAGAATTCCGACTTCAAACTCAAAATTTTCTACCTTCAATTAGGAATTTTCGACTTGAATATAGGAATTTCCGATCTCGATCTTGGAATTTTGTCTTTCCGACTTCAAAATCGAAAATTTTATGAAGGGGAAAGAAAAAACTCTAAGTCTTCTCCACACAAAAAGGGAATGTATTTAATTCTTATGAGAAAATACCATACATGTTTCGATCACAGCTGTGATCATCTTCAGTGGTAGTAAAAAACCTGAAAATAAGGAAGGAACAATGCAGGTTTTTTACTACCACTGAAGATGATCACAGCTGTGATCGAAACATGTATGGTATTTTCTCATAAGAATTAAATACATTCCCTTTCTGTGTGGAGAAGACTTAGAGTTTTTTCTTTCCCCTTCAAATCTTCATACTCCACTTTGAGATATGGACTACATTCGTCGAAGGAAATTTTATTTTAACGATCTCAAAGTTTGAAGTCGTCAATATTAAATTCCGAGATTGTAGTCGAAAATTCAGAGTTTGAAGTCGGATATTCAGAATTTCAAGTCGGATATTCAGAGTTTCAAGTCGGATATTCGGAGTTTGAAAACGGAATTTCCGAGTATGAAGTTGAAATAAAACATCGGTGGCCCTTATACGCTTTCGTAGATTTCAGTACATGGGACAATATTTTCCTGAAAACGAAACACGTGTAGAAGTAACAGAAATAATGTTTCACTGTGTGGTAAAACTGTGGTTCCAGCATTCGTTAACCAAACTGTTTGTTGTTTATCAAACAATGCGGCAAATATGGGAATTAGGAACGAAAAAAAAATAACAGGACTTCAAAGCGATCCAGGAGAAAGAATCCTGGTGAGTGGCTGTTAGTATATATGCATAATAACACACCATTCATTATTTCTCATCTGCTCCATCACAATTTGAGTTTTTGCTAGGAATGCAGATGAACCGTTGATCGATGATTCGCACGTGTTTTTCTTTTCATACACTGAAAAAGGATAAAATAAAACGGGATACATCATAAAAAGTTGTTGGGATGACTTTTCTCAGGAAGAAGCACAAGACAAATATCGATGGGTCAAATGGCATGAACATTTTATTATGCGATGCATAAAATATTTGAGTTCACCTTTTTCATTCTCGGAAAACAATATAATATTTCTATATAAGGAATAAATACACTGAGAAATAATATTGCAACATTTCCATTCGTGAAATAAAACTACTACCCAATAATTCGTTTATTTTTAAAACTCTGTACCTACTTTTTGATGAGATGTATAAAATGACAACTGTGTAATAATTTCAAAAACATGTTTGGTATCTCGAATTGGTTCAGATATAACCATGTTACATTAACGGAACATTGACCCACCTTTGACCTAATGGACTACAACGGAACTCGAGAACAATAATTATTGATATGTGGATGAAAATGCCTGATGGAACTGAATTTGTACTCAAACGGGGGATGGCTTAGCTTTCCCATAGTTTGTTGTTATTGAAATAAAAAACCCCAAATATGAAATATAATCTGGTTATTGGCAGATTTCTTATTTGTGACATGAAAAATATGTCTAACTGACATCCATAAAACCGTATATGATCAAGTATAATAATTTGTTCACATTGTTCAAATCCCATTGAATAATTATCAAGAACTCATCATTACTCCAGAACTGAAAAAGCTAGGTCAGATTTTTTTCATCCATATAATTAACCTCTGAAATACGCTACTTTGCCCCCATTTAACCAACCCTTTATCTCTTACCGTTATCGAAATCCCCATGCATAGACTCGAATTTGAATAGCCCTGTATTATAGCCTATGAAAATGGAGGGATGATTAAACTTGCATTTTTCTGCTGATTCATTATTTGTGCACCTAAACATATTCTGAAACTATTGGATTCTGTCCAAAAAAGGGCAAATCGTCTTGTCGGTGATGCCTCGCTTACAAATACCGTAGAAAAGTTGTCGATTTATCTCTATTTCATAGATATTTTGATGAGCGATGCTCTTCTGAAATATCAACAATCGTTTCTCCATTAGCAGTCTCTTCGAGATTAACCCGTCAAGTTCAGTCTTCACACTCCTTCGTGGTCACTTTAGAGACGTGCAGAACGTCCCTTTCCAAAGGCTCGTTTATCCAACAAACATCGAGACTTTGGAACTCATTGCCTATTAGGGAGGTGTTCCCCGAGGCATACGATCTCCAGTTTAAAGAAGAACACCAACTCCTACCTTCTTTCCCTTGGTTCTCACGATGCTCTCTGAACATTACAGGATATACCTTTTCGTGAGAACCAGGATACATAAAAAAACAGTAAGGTCCCCACGACGCTCTTGTAAATCCCCATTCAGCCTTTCAGCCTCCCCTACTATTATAACACCTGTAAAGCAGCGAACTACACTCATCACTCATTGAAAGTGTGTTCGTTTTCAACCGCCAACTTAGTTGCAAAGCAACCCTCAAAGTCTCATTAAGACTTGTATGAATGAGTAAGGAAGACGGGAACCTTAGCTATTTAAGTGTCATCCGAAGCACTAGTCGGCTGGTTACCGTGGAGAGTCCCAAGGATTGAAATCTAGGTACCAAGAATGTTCGGTTGGTCACCTATCTCCTCCTGCTAAACGATGCTACATCTACAGATATAAATAAAATTTCTAGTAGCCCCACCGGGATTCGAACCTGGAACCTCTAGACTACAAGCTAGCGATACACGCACTCGACCACCACCTGCTATAACGATAGCGATTATTAATCAACTAACATATTATAGGAAGCTTGTGAACCGCTGATATATTGTAATAGTTGACAGTTGGGGGGTTTGATGGAAAGATATCTTCTTTTGGTCCATTTTCTCAAAACAGCAAACTTTCCTTCTGATGGATATTTAATCTATTTCGCCTTCGGAATCTGCATTTCCCAACACAAGTTCCATCAGAAATATTGTTAATATTCATCACATTATAATTCCTTTCAAACTCGAATACTTTGCCTAATGGCATTTCGATGTTGCCTGTCAAAAGATGAAAAAAGAACCCAGTTGGAAACCAAGCAGGCTTGTATACTTTATCGCCGAGAATCCCCCGGAGAAAAGAAATTCATTATCCGGTTTTTCACACCACTCATTTAATTTTTCACGTCTCTTTCGGTCCATCGAAGAATGAATCCGCGGTGATTTTCATTCCGGCCGCTCATCTTCTGTGACGAACCTGCATGGAAAAGCGAAATAGCTGCCGCTTTAATTAAAATTTTACGACTGGCCATTTGGAAAATGGAAGGGACAAAAAACGGATGAGCTTTCCATCACTGGAGAGACATCTGCCACCTTTTGTTTTAATGCCAGAGCAGTGTCCACCTTATTATGCCACACCAGTAGCACAACTCAACAAGTGCCAAATTTCCCTCACGGAAACATATTTTTTATGATACTTCTTTGAAATCACTTTATTTTCATCTATATTAGTAATATTGTAAGATGAGTTTTTTCGGGCTAGCGCACGGAAACAGCGCACGGAAAAACTTTGGGAATAACCATGGAAACAAATCATACATGCCAAACACTGTATTGTCAGCATTGTTTATTCTCTGTCAATCAAATTTATGCCAACAGAATGAACCCAGAAGAAAAACCCGAAATTCCCTATAATATCCTAGAGCAAGCGGCACAAGCGACCGCGAATTTATTACCAGTAAAATCCAGGTCGAGATATGAACACGAATATCAACTTTTTACAGAATAGCGAAATCTGAAAAAAATTAAAACTGTAAGTGACTAGTTATTTAGTAGAAAAAGATAAATCTATGAAATCTTCCACGTTATGGAGTCTATTCTCAATGCTAAAGAGTTGTTTGGCCATTAAAGATAATGACATCAACAAATATCCAAAAACTATTGCTTTTCTGTAGCGTCAAGCTGTAGGATATATTTCAAAAACGTCAAAGTTTTGACAGCGGAACAAGTAACAAAATTTTTGTGTGAAGCTCGAGATGAACAATACCACCATAAGCAATTTTAGTATAAGTAGTTGTTTTCTGCTCGTAGTCTACCAGACATTCATTTCAAACTATGTTTGATATTTTTTAATTGGATGGACTATTTTCTCTTTCAAAATTTTTGTCCAATTTATGGCTAATCCATTTTTTCATTTATTAGCTTAGTCGAGCTCTAAGCCACTTCCAAGTTCTGTAACTTGGGAGATTTGTTTCTGGAGTGTTTCTTTCTTCTGCCGCATGGTGTCGCCACTTCCAATTGTCTCTTGGGACGCGGCTCAGTGCGGTCAAATAGACGCGAAGAAAATGCATTGGGACAGGCAACGCTTGGAGTGGAGATCTCACGGTCTCTACTCGGATAACTACCCTGCACTGATGAGGGTCAATAAACCCGAAACCGGTCTGTAGGTTGTTAGGCGTGCCTGTCCCGATGTGAATTTTTCACGTTTTAAGGAGAAAGAAACATTGCGATCTGCATTCACAGTGTGAATCGTTGCATGGACTACGAACAGATATAATTCAATGTTCTGCGTGGTATTTACCAGGAAAGTAGTTATTTTCTGCTCGTAGTCTACCAGACATTCATTTCAAACTATGTTTGATATTTTTTAATTGGATGGACTATTTTCTCTTTCAAAATTTTTGTCCAATTTATGGCTAATCCATTTTTTCATTTATTAGCTTAGTCGAGCTCTAAGCCACTTCCAAGTTCTGTAACTTGGGAGATTTGTTTCTGGAGTGTTTCTTTCTTCTGCCGCATGGTGTCGCCACTTCCAATTGTCTCTTGGGACGCGGCTCAGTGCGGTCAAATAGACGCGAAGAAAATGCATTGGGACAGGCAACGCTTGGAGTGGAGATCTCACGGTCTCTACTCGGATAACTACCCTGCACTGATGAGGGTCAATAAACCCGAAACCGGTCTGTAGGTTGTTAGGCGTGCCTGTCCCGATGTGAATTTTTCACGTTTTAAGGAGAAAGAAACATTGCGATCTGCATTCACAGTGTGAATCGTTGCATGGACTACGAACAGATATAATTCAATGTTCTGCGTGGTATTTACCAGGAAAGTAGTTATTTTCTGCTCGTAGTCTACCAGACATTCATTTCAAACTATGTTTGATATTTTTTAATTGGATAGACTATTTTCTCTTTCAAAATTTTTTTCAGCAATTTTATATAGTGTTTGGGATCTTTGGTGCGTGTCGAAGAGATGATTCAATACTTTTAAATTTAGACAGTGTGGTAGAATGAGCGCTTTCTCATCGTGTTTTCACGAGATGGAAAAACTCATACATCAAAAAGTTTTACCATTACGAATGAAGGATGTACATTTGAGTCTTGCACAATTTATCGAAAATATGCAGCTCTACGACCTAAAAATAATATGAACAGCCAAAGATTATTTGTTGCATATCAGAATGGAAGGTGTTACAATTAGCACGTTGAATGCCATACCAACAGTGGTGTTCCGAAAATTGTTGCAGAATACCTAAAACTAGAAGATCCTAGAAAATATACCGGCATGGACTTATGCGTTGTTCGGCAACCATATTGGTGGAAAGCGGCGCTGAATTACTCACTCTGAAAAGACACGGAGGGTGGCGTTCTTTCAATATAGCAGAAGGATGTATAGAAGAGTCTATACATGTAAACTGTTTAACCCTTCTCACTCGCAAAATACAGCAACTGTATCATTCGTACGAGAAAATCAAGATATTTACGAGAAGTCTGCTTCAGTAACTGCAGTTTCACACATTGAAAATCCAAAAGGACTGAACCTGTGCAATAATATGAATTGTACCATAAACATAACCATCAATATTAATTCAAATTAAACACAGTATTTGTTAATGCTGCTTTGATAGTATAGTTATAGCTAGTTGATCTTCAATATTCTACTTCTAGTAGTTTCAAGTTTTTTCATTCCTACAACTGTGAAAATAAAAATGTTCCAAGTTTTTTTTTATCGTTTTATCGTTCATTACACGTCCAGAAATGATTTTTCCGTGCTTGCATGAATTCCCGAGAATTTGTCACACGCGCACGTAAAAATCCCTATTTCCAGATACGTAATAAAATATACTATTATTTTTGTCGGAAGTTGGGAAATGTTTCGTGTAACAAGTGAACACTCGCTTGGCTTCAACAAGAGAATTGTTAATGTTGTCCCATCCATCAAAGGAATGAAAACTCATTTTCAGAACTATTTTTCACAGTCGTTGAGCTAAAAAGAATATGAAATAGAATTTTTGGTATACTGCAGAAGAAAGGCAGTGGAGAGCATAAATAATACACTCTGCTTATATTATGTGCAAAATTTATTACCCTCCTAAAAACATAGCAGAGTGCTTTCGACTGTTAGGTCATCATCAGTGTGTACCTGAAAGTGAGTATGATCTTTTAGAATGAGATGAATTTATTCAAGAAGGTTATATACATATTAGTCAGAAAAAAATCTGAACATTTTTTGTGAAGAGAAACTTCAATCCAGAAATGGAGGCCCATTGTGTTTATCTGTACCTTTTTGTTTAACGTATTTTAAATACATTTTCCAATAGCTGAAATACGTATATCATTTCGCACTGTAAACTATAAATTCACAAAATAAGATATTTCGCATTAGTGCAAAATATTTCATTTCACACTATTGCGAAATAAAATATTCATCTCCACGCTCTGCGATTAGTACGATTACCTAATATAGTTAACTATACTGTAACAATGACATATCTGCGAACGAATTCATAAAATTATAGTGTCAAAGTGATTTACCAAGTAGAAAGGTACCGAATCGTGTAATTTGTTCAGTTTTCTTTGCTGCAATGTCATCCAACGATGAAATGGTAGATTCTACTCCCCCAGAAGTATGCAATTTAGGTTTAATAAAAGAAAATGATAGTACTCCGTTAGTACTGAACAATTGTTCGAATATTACCATCAATAATTATTTTTCCAATATTTCATAAATACAGACCAAAATGTACCCAAATATTTTTGTTAAATGTTGAATAAAATTTGTTCTCTTTGTGTGATACATCTTTCTTATATGCTTCTTCAGGCAATTGAATTGGTTTCCTGTATAAATGATTTGTATGTAGGTAATACAGTCATCCGAAATTAAAATCCGACATACCTATGTTTTTCATGTAGGTCGTCGGAAAAGTATAGTTGTACAACTCGTGCGGAAATTGGATATTTTCCACACTAGTTGCACAATATACTATTTCAAGTGAGTAGTGACATATTTCTCTCTAGATATTGTACTTCTATGAGAATACGTACTTTATACATTCGCAACTTACAGTGGCTGTAGCTCGAATGGGAAATATTTTAAGACACATGTTTATTTTCTTAATATATCTTTATATGAGGAATCTCTGCATACCTGCATTCTATTTTCACAAAGGAATTGTGACAATACTGACTACACGACTATTGATAATGAATCGTTTTCGTATGAAAAATATTGCAATTCTACATACCTTAGAAATATTTAAACAAAAAATTAGCGATACGCATTCTATTTCAGTGTCGGGAGAATAATTTTTAGTTCTCTTTCCTGAAGTTTCCATATTCAATTAATAATAATTATTATTATTATGAACATCATCTTATAATAAAATATCATAAGTTTTTATGATTTTCCATGCATATTTGTGATAATCATAATATAATGAAAAGAAATAAATATATCGGAGTAATTTTTTTGACATTTTTCACTAGGTACTTGTAAAGAGTCTACAAACAGTATCTAGAAAAAGGGTAGAACCTATGTGAGCTGAAACCCTGATATATTACTGTTTCAACTCGAGAAATACATGATAACTGAGCAAATTATTCCGAATTAGACTCTTCCAGGAGAAGAACTATCTAACTTGAAAACCATCATTTTTGCGGATATTATAACTCCCTCTGACAAATAATCAAGTATCAGTCATCGATTTGTAAGCAGGAGAAGTAGAGTTTCCATTATACTAGGAAACTACTCTAACGAGAGTGAAACAAATACCCAGCCAATTCCGAAGCATTCCGAATGTTCAATGGATTTTATTCGAAGCTAGGGAAAAATTATAAATTGTCGTAGAGCCTTCATATCTGATATGAACGGCCCTAATTGGTCTCTCGATGGTATGCAATCATGTCGATTTTGCTCAGATCGCAATAGGAAAGGAATTATGAATGTTTGCCTTTTCCATCTTTTGCAAGGAAGCCAGTGAAGCGGTATTACCATCGAATAAAAACTGATCAAACATAAGAATGGGGCACCTGGGACCAAATTTTCGAATTTGAATGCATTTCCTGCTCGTAGTGTACCTTTTCAAATATCTCTGATGTTTTTTGTTGAATTGTTTTTTACGTTTCTTATTGCAATACGGGGATTTCCTTTCAATTTTGTTGGATAATTTCTCGTGAATAAAATGTTTCTATTTTCGAAAGACATTCATTCTAACATGCTTCAAAGGAAATCCAGACGCGTCATGGCTACCAAGTATGGGTAACTTATATCTGCCAATTTCAAAGAGATTTCCAGCAAATATGTTCGCTATTGTGTGAGTCTTATTGTGAGAGAATCAATTTTCAGTGGCTGCTTCCGGCAAAAACTTTGTTATTCTGGAAAAGGCATTGCAAAGTTATTGCACATACCTACTGATGTATGTAAATTCTTTTCGAAGCTGCTTTGCTGGAACGGAATAAACGGGAACAGTAAAGTGCTCTTTTCTACACTAGTTGGGGTTTTTCTCTATGAAGCTGAACTGTTTGGCTAGTGCAGCTGAAAGCGAGATCAATTGAAATATTTTCTCAAATTCCTTCATAATATCTACATAAATGAATATATACAGGATGTCCCTCGAAGTTCTTTACAAAAACCTATAGATATTCTTATCACATACTTCTCAGGGTGGATTTAACATTTGATATTTATATCTTGAGGATTGAGACATGATAGTGGATTGTTATCAAACACTTGATATTCAACTGCAATGCACTGGAATAGTCTCGTTTGCTTATTTGTTTTTTCTAATAAGATTAAAATAAACTACAAAAGTCGAAATCATAATGAAACTATAGTTAGCATAAAGCACAAACGCACAAATATACCATGAATACGAATCAGCAGCAAAAAAAGTTTTCATCATTTGAATTTTTGAATAATTGTGGGAGACAAAGGTGTCTGATAGGCATATGCAATGTTTCACTATTTTTCTGAACTTTTGAGGAAATATTATTCAATATCATTTCTTGAATAAAACGAATTGTTTCAGCATTTATCATATTGGAATGGAGACTTCGTATTAAATAGCGTTTTATTTTGTTGAACTTGAATATATATTTGTATTGAGTGCTATGCCAATATTATGAATAACACTCGTCAACGCTGTAATAGGTAGTATATTTCATTACGAGTCTGGAAATAGGGATTTTTCCGAGCGCGTGTGACAAATTCTCGGGAATTTATGCAAGCACGGAAAAATCATTTCTGGGCGTGTAATGAACGATATTTTTTATTACACTTCGTTGAAAGGGAAAACATTAGACACAAAAAAAACTTGGAACATTTTTATTTTCACAGTTGTAGGAATGAAAAAACTTGGAACTACTAGAAGTAGAATATTGAAGATCAACTAGCTATAACTATACTATCAAAGCAGCATTAACAAATACTGTGTTTAATTTGAATTAATATTGATGGTTATGTTTATGGTACAATTCATATTATTGCACAGGTTCAGTCCTTTTGGATTTTCAATGTGTGAAACTGCAGTTACTGAAGCAGACTCCTCGCAAATATCTTGATTTTCTCGTACGAATGATACAGTTGCTGTATTTTGCGAGTGACAAGGGTTAAACATTTCACATGTATAGACTCTTCTATATATCCTTCTGCTATATTGAAAGAACGCCACCCTCCGTGTCTTTTCAGAGTGAGTAATTCAGCGCCGCTTTCCACCAATATGGTTGCCGAACAACGCATAAGTCCATGCCGGTATATTTTCTAGGATCTTCTAGTTTTAGGTATTCTGCAACAATTTTCGGAACACCACTGTTGGTATGGCATTCAACGTGCTAATTGTAACACCTCCCATTTTGATATGCAACAAATAATCTTTGGCTGTTTATATTATTTTTAGGTCGTAGAGCTGCATATTTTCGATAAATTGTGCATGGCTCAAATGTACATCCTCCATTCGTATTGGCGAAACTTTTTGATGAATGAACATGCATCTAAGATCCCAAACACTAAAGTTGCTTTTGGTAGTAGATATTTTTCATCTGATGGGGCTTCACATAAAAATATTATTACTTGTTCTGCTGGCAAAACTTTGGACTTTTTTGGAATATATCCAACAGCTTGACTCTTCAGGAAAGCAATAGTTTTTGGATATTTGTTGATGTCATTATCTTTGATGGCCAAACAACTCTTTAGCATTGAGAATCATCGACTCCATAACATGGAAGATTTCATAGATTTAGCTTTTTCGACAAAATAAACTAGAAAAATATCGTCACTTACAGTTTTGATTTTGTTCAGATTTCGCCATTCTGTAAAATGTTGATATTCGTGTTCATATCTCGACCCTGGTTTCACTGGTAATAAATTCGCAGTCGCTTGTGCCGCTTTTTCTAGGATATTATCGGGAATTTCGGGATTTCCTTCTGAGTTAATTTTTTTGGCATAAATTTAATTGACAGAGGATAAACAATGCTGAAAATACAGTGTTTGGCATGTATGATTTGATTTCATGGTTATTCTCAAAGTTTTTCCGTGCGCTAGCCCGAAAAAGCCCATCTTACAATATTACTAATATACAGTGTCCTTCATAAAGTCCGCATCATATGGGAAAAACTTTTATTAATGATTTATTTTGAAATTCGACTTGAGAGTTAAGTTGTGTTTTAAAAAATATGAAAAATGACCTACTCGGATGTGGTCACGTGACTTTCGCTACCTGTCAAAAGTAACATTTTTTCAAAGTAATCGCTGAAAATAGGCTTATTTATTGGAATTTCAAAAAATTTCAAGGGAAAAAGTTGTTTCTTTTTCGATTTTACACCTACATATCAAATTTGAACGTTGGTATCATTTTAATACTGAAAAAAACCACTTAAATGAATTCTTATCCTACATGCTTGAAGATACGTCAACTTTGCATCGAAAATAACAGAAATGTTAACCAAAAATTCTCATTTTCTTGAGAAAAACATATTTTTTTGGATGATTCGTGATTGAAAGTTAGTCGAATATTATAGAGCTACTGGTATAAAACAGTTTTGTCGAAGTTACGAATTTTTTAATGTTCCAGAAATTTTGTAATTATCAAAAAAATGGCAAAAAGTGAAAGTTGCAATAGAACGTTCAAATTTGAGATATAGGTTTAAAATCGAAAAAAAAACAAATTTTTTGAAATTTGAATAAATAAACCTATTTTCAGCGATTACTTAGAAAAAATATTACTTTTGACAGGTAGCGAAAGTCACGTGACCACATCCGAGTAGGTCATTTTTCATATTATTCAAAGCACAACTTAACGCCCAAGTCGAATTTCAAAATAAATCATTAATAAAAGTTTTTCCCTTATGATGCGGACTTTATGAAGGACACTGTAGATGAAACTGAAGTGATTTCAAAGAAGTATAATAAAAATATTATTTCCTAACGTGCTCGGAACTTGTTACTTCACATCTCGGCACTGTTTCCACCTCGGTTTCCACAGTGTTCAAATAGAAACTTTTCTTTGTGAATTTGTTTCGGAAAAACAACTGCGAAAAAAAACCTACCACTTATCTCATCATTCTGGAGGTGGTGGAATTTTACCAGTGATCTCGCCTATTCATCTTCTGTGATCTGTGACATCATTAGCATTACTGCATGAAGAGGCTGCGAGCGTATCGTGTGTACCAGCAGAACACAACCCATTAATACATCATATCAACCATATCACCGTGTCATCGTGGTGTGTTTATGTTCGGTGTGGGGATGTAATTTGTGCGGACATATTCTATCTATCCTCGGTTATTTATTCAAATGCCGTGGAAACGTGTTCATGGCTGTAAATAAATTAAACATTGGGTTTTCGCTTCGTTCGTAACAATCAAATGTAATAGTGTTGGCGCTGGAAGGTAGTTATAGAGAGGCATATACACTGAAAAGTCCCAGGAGAAAGATCTTTCATGAGCTTTTTTTCACCTGTCGTAGCCAAAAAAGTAACAAACCTAGTAATGTTGCTTCGCTCTTACAGAAAAAATCACTTTACTAAAAAACTGCTTTATTGAAACTGCGAAGAAACTGTCTATCTCAGAAAAAAAATTGGCTGTAGTAGTAGTAGCACGAAATATTCGTGTTCTTCTTCAATATAATACCTACTCAGTTCTTAGGTGTTTTGTTCACTGTTAACTCAAAAACTTCCAAGGTTTGAGTAAAAAAAACCCTTGATGTTATGCTGGAATAGTTTAAAATGAATTTATCAGCAAGTGAAAGTTAATTATCTTACAATAGCTGGAAATCTCTTCGAAAGTGAAACCATATAGTGCGTGCAACAATAAAACTAGAATAAACGAACTGTAATTGAATCTCTGAATTGTCAAAAAGTGCTGGCAATAATTTGAATATCGATTGATGAACATTGAGAGGTTTTGTTTAAACTTTGTTTATCCTAGTTTTGTTGAATGCCCTGAATGGGTACCACTTTCGAGGATATTTCCAGCAAATATCTCTGCTATTGTGAGATAATTAATTTCCACTGACTGAAAAAACACTTATACTGTTCTTGGCAAGGACTTTTCTCCTCTAGTAAAGACTCTTTCCTGTATCAGTAAGCAACCACCAACCTTTTCAACATAACTCAATATATTGCTGAAACCATTGATAGAAGATCGCAAACCGATATCATATATACAGATTTTTCGAAAGCCTTCGACAGACTTGATCATGGAGTCCTGCTGTCGAAATTGCACAGGTATTGTTTTTCTCAGACCCTCATTCACCTTTTTATGTCTTATTTTACTAATAGGCGGCAGTATGTCACTTTTAATGGCTTCAAATCTGAAGAATATGCAGCTACTTCAGGAGTCCCTCAAGGTAGCAATCTTGGCCCACTTCTCTTTAACACTTTCATCAACGACATAGTTGACGTGGTTGACGTCAATTGCTTAATATACGCAGACGACTTGAAACTATACTCTGACATTAATAGCATAGAAGACTGTATTCAACTCTCTCACAATCTGAAACGCATAGAGGATTGGTGTGTCCATAACAACCTTTCGTTAAATGCTAGTAAATGTAATGTTATGACATTCACACTGAAGAATCAACCAGTTTTATATCATTACACTATTGACGATACTCCACTTCAACGGCCAAATACATTCACAGATCTAGGTGTTACTTTTGACACAAAACTCTCCTTCGTGCCACACATTGAGTCTACTCTGTCTGCTGCAAATAGGATGTATGGATTCATAGCTCGAATCTCAAAAGACTTTTCCGACCCATCTACATCAAAAACATTATACTATGCATTCGTGAGATCAAAATTAGAATACGCTTCCATAATCTGGAATCCATCATATCAGCTATATATAGAGAAAGTTGAATCAGTACAACGGCGCTTCCTTAAACTTCTTTCTTATAGATCGGACAACATATACCCACCAATTGGTTTTCCCCAAGAAGCATTATTAGCTAGACATGCTATGAACAGCTTGAGTTCCCGACGCGACTGTCACTCCACAATCTTTCTATTTAAAGTAATCAACAATCTGATTCTTGACCCGCACATCTTGCAAAAACTTAATTTCAACGTACCTAGACAAACGTCGAGAGTAGTCAATCCGTTTTATCTGCCAACGCCACGAACAAATATCTTGAAATTCTCACCGTTGCATAACATGTGTGTCAAATACAATTCGGCGAGTTATCAGCTTGATATTTTTCATAGCTCTGTCATTGCAATAAAATCATTTTACTTCCGTTGAATTTCGTAATTTGAGTAAACATTGTTAAAAATAAGATTCAGCAAGTTGGTTGTTAGCAATCTCTCTTGTTTTCTTTTTTAAATATTTCTTATAGTTATATATGTATATCTGTGATAATTTCAAATCGGATGATTCTGTATGTAATGTATTATTTTCATTATTGTACTGTATTGTTGTCCCGTTATTAACTGAAATTGTATTTTATATTAATTGTACTTCTATCCCCTGTTCTGTAGTTGGGTTTAACCTGTAGAACAGTGTAAATAAATAAATAAATAAATAAATAAATTTATATTAACAACAACAAATATCTCTCTTGTATTAGTAATCTTTTCAACAACAACATAATAGAATGAAACCTCTTTTCTACCATAGCATAGTTACTTTTCCATAACAAGAGAGTATCTTCATTACGACAGCAGAGTCACTTTCTAAAGTAGCTGTGCTACCACAGGTAGACGTTAGCAGTTAAGTGTTCGTCTGCAGTAGTAAAGATATTTCCTGTCCCCTATGTAGCCAAAATTTTTGGCTAAGTACCTATAGTAGCGGAAAAATCTGCTGTGACGATGACAAAAATTTCTCAGTGTAGGTACAGAGTAGGCATGATGACAGTACCTAACCAACAATCACAAAAATCATGTATTCTTTTAATGAATGAGGACTAATGAGCGAAATTTATATTTCTCGATAAAATAAGGAGCGGCTGCATTAATAATTTAACACAAGATTAAATACTAACTTTGTTTATAACCATGGCAACGCATGTCTTATCTCGCGAATTAGCTTAGTTAATCCCACGATAAGTTAGCAGAAGGCTTCACGAAGTTTTATTCAATCGGCACTACGTGCATTCGCGTATGTCAAAATAAATATGATCCATTACTCGTGTTGTATACGAATTTTTCATTTCTTCATCGTAATTTTCGTTTTTCACTACTTATCATTACTCTCACCATTGAAAAAACTATGAATTATAACTGAAATAATGATTCCCGTAGCATTTACTATTTTGATAAGTGAAGTTGATAGATACTAATATTTGGTACGATCACTTCTTTCCAGCTACCGGTCTATGTTGCATATTGAAAACACGAAGTTCCTTAAAATAAATGTTATTGTTTCATTTGAACCGGTTTATATTTGTCACATTATCTATCTTCATTTCTGGAATTCCCGCATAGTAATATTTTCACTGCAAATATTTTTCCAGCCGATCCTTTTATGTTCGTGTTGGTTCAAAATCAATCCGAACGGATTTCCAGGTTCAATTGTCCAAATTTCGGAAAATACTGGAGTTAATATTTCTAGTAGATTCGTTCAAAAAAGGTCAATATGTTCCGAGGGAGGTGGTACTAGAGACACAGTTTATAAGGAAAATTCTTGGAAAAGCAGAAGATAATGGGAGCATAAAAGATTTATTGAAGCTCTTCGAAAGGTCATCTCGTCCTTGAACCCAATGATGTGGAAATATATGGGACATTGCATCAAAAATTCATACACTTTTGCCTTCTTCTTGCATGTTATCTAAAAAATTAGTTCCCATCATAAGCAGATAATCCTTCGCTGCATATATTTTTCATGAAAATAAATATTCATGCTTTCTCTTTATGTTTCACTACCAGTTTTTCATTATTTCCTTGTAAAAGCATATTTTCTTGTCGGCTGTTCAATTCCAAACGAGTTCACAATCCAATTTTCCACATAAAACTGGTTACAAAAAAATTAGTGCCATCATGCTCAGTAGTTTGTTCATGTGTAATGAAGTAAAGGTAACCTCAGTCTGTGAAGAATTTGGTTTCTAGTCGGTTTCATTCTGTGACAACAGATTAGCCCAAATTTCACATAGCTTCCCAAGATTTCCCATTAGGGTTAGCTATAAACGAAAAGTGAAAACAAATGAGCCTAAAGTAGATCTGTTCCATAATGTTTTTCTATTTTCGTTCTATAATGAAGTCATTAGGAATCGCAATGCGTATCAAAAAAGCCTCTCTTTCGATACGCATTTTTTATCATTCGGAGGTTGGTATAATCGAACTGTCAAATTAAAGTAGAAAAAGTAAAGCGGGATTCACAACCAAATTGTTTGCTTTTTACGATTTTCTGATTGGTGAAGCAAAATCTGGAATCATAATGATTCCAATTTTTGTTTCCTGACGTTCCATAGTTTTATGATTGATATCCATACAAATCAGAGATGACGAAAATTGCTCCAAATTAATGCAAAATAGAAAAAATTGTATATGACACTCGTTTTATAAGACACGTTGTCGCACTCCTCACTTCGCTCTTCGTACTCCAAACAACGCGTGCGACAAAATAGCGTCTTATAAAACATCTACGAAATCTATGGTTTTTCACAGCATTCTACCCTCGATTCTACCCCTCACCAGCAGATAAGAGTTTGTAAGTTCGAGAAGGCTATAAACGTGTAAAATGAGAACTTAATATTCATAATCTTACACCACAAAAATGCGCTCATTGGAAACTTCAACGATATTTCGTGGCCTCAGTTCATCTGAGACCTATTTACTGGAACATAACGGAGAGGGTGTGAAAATTATGAAATAAAACTTTGGTTGAACGTCAAAGTTCAGCCATAAATTCAGCAGCCCATAAGAGATATGACACGGTGAAACTATACAGTTCCCGCAATAAAAAATATAGTTGGGAGTTCAGGAAAATGGGTCGGACTGGGAACATGTGAAAGATATAAATTATACATTGTTTCCAGTAATGACTTGGTCATTTCGTATGTCGAGAAGAGAAAGGTTTCATGAACAGTAAAAACACAAGAGCTTTTTTCTACAGCTGGTTATGCAAATCAATGATGGAAATAAGACCTGGTGGCGCTACTCTTCAATTGTTTCAGCAGACAAATCCTTGATTTGCAACAATTGAATTTCAGCTCATTACGTGGGGTTCTCATGTACAACAATAGATGGCGATACTGTCGAAAGATTTTTGAAGGATTTTCTTTTAATCATGTTCGATACATATTCGCATCAATCTCATTGGAAAATGGCTCCAAGAAATTGTTAGAAACGATTAGAAGTCATTCAGAATCAAATATTCATACTTTCGTGTTGACACCTGCTGCAGTAACCTGTAAATTTGGTTGAAATCGCGGCTTCACTTAGCGAGATTCACCCACGCCATGTCACGTTATACACGTTTTATCGAAGTAGGCGAAATCAAGGGATTTGGGACAAGTCACAGGATAGGAAGTGAATTCACCAGTCTATCTATCCACCTCTTGCAAATCTGTTCTCTCTCAACTGTTTTGGCACTGTATGCCTTCCATTCCATATCCTTAACTTTATTGTGTTATTTTCATTCATTATCACGTTATCCATGATATGCAATGAAAACTGGTGACATCAGCTCTGTCAATTCAATTTCACCACGCTACGCCAGGAGCTTATAATTAAATTTCCAAGTTTCATACCAATCGATCGTTTTATTGAAGAATACACTTTTTTGCGACATCAACACTTTTCAGCTATAACATATTTAGTGAGTTGATATGGGACACTTTTTTAGTGTTAATTTCACGAAAAAAATTATGAACAACTTTTCACGTTAACAATTTTCCATATTGTGAAATATAAAGTTACTTTTCTCCTGAGTTATATTCATATTTTTTGACATACCTCTTATAATAATAGAATAGAATTTGATATCGGATGGTTGCATCTTGGGTTTAAGACCATGCAGAACTTTTTATTGTGAATAACTTTTTTGTGGTAAAATTAATAATACAAAATATTTCCATATGTAGCCAACTCAAGCAGACTCACTGTATGTGATCGACTCTCTAACTTATTCGTTTAATTTGAATGTTTTCTTTCAAGCCAGTTATTTAATCACACCTATGATGGTGTCGTCGCACGGTGCTTGCTTCAGAACTATATTTTTATTCATTGATCATGCAAAAATTACACCTGCAATGACACAAGTTTTATAAGACGCTATTTTGTCGCACGCGTTGTTTGGAGTACGACGAGCTAAGCGAGGAGTGCTCCAAGTGAACAAGTGCGACAACGTGTCTTATAAAACGTGTGTCATATGCAATTTTTTCTATTTTGAATTGATTTGAAGAAAAAATTGAAGAAAAAATGGATTTAATATCGATAAATAGCAGAAACATTTTCGATTGGTAACAATGATGACATTGAAATAATCTGACGCACAAGCGTAAAGCCCAGTTTACAGTTGAGCGATTTTGATTATTGCAATACCAGCGGTGAAAAATACAATGTTGTTATTGTTGTTATTGGTCAAATTTACCAATAAAAACATAGAGTTTTTCACTGCTAATATCACCAAATCCAAATCGCTCAGAAGTAAACTGGGCCTAACTCTTCTGACTGCTTTCATTTGACAGTTCGATTGTACCAATATCTGAATAATAAAAAATGCGCATCGAAATAGAGGCTATTTCGACACGCATTTGCGTTGCACAATGACTTCATTATACAACCAAAATAGAAAAAATAGATTCAACTTTTGATGGTGAATGTTTAGACTTTCATTATGGTTCATTTGATTCATGATGTAGATATTTCGATATTATTTTATTTAATCGTTTCCACACATCTTACAGAGGTTGCTGATGAAGAACATGAATAAATGAATAATATATCTTCATGAACTCTTGGACCGGATATTTTCTTCTTTGCAATAGATATTGATTTCTACAGATACCAATGTTTGGTCCACCCTACACAATTTGCGAGTTTTGATTGAATTTAAATTCACAAAGACGAAGAATATCATCAATTTCATCCTCATAGAGAATGCCAGTTTATTGCCATATTGCTGTCTATCCGCCCCAACTATTTGCATTCTGAAGTAAATCAGATTCAAATGAATTCGGATTTCTCTGGGTAACTTTATAACTTGATCATCTGCCTTCTGATTTCGTTTGTGAGAAGCCAGTTTCGGATCCGATTTATTTTCCTAGATTTCATGGAAATATCCACCTCAAAGGATTGTATTGAAATTGTGGAAACAGAATTGGAGGCGTCTGTCAGTTAGAGACTTGTCAAATCAGTATCCCAAACGCCAATATCGGAAAAGGATTGATCTTGACGTCAGAATAAATCTGAATGAAAAACATACCCTGCTAGAGAAACGCTTTGTTTTACCTGCATGTGATGGAATTGGATATACAAATTGGTATCCTTATTTGAATCCGACAGAGTGTTGGCCAGTATTGTTTCAAGGGATGAAGACGAAGGATCTAATCCTTTTGATCTCGAAATTAAACGTTGGGAACTTGTTCTCCTTCGAAATAAAAAAAAATCAATCACAAGGCTTATGAGATTTAATATCTCATTTTGTTTTTGCCTTACTTCCATTCTTGCCACGAATATCAATGTGGAAATTTCAGAAATCTCACCCTCCATTTCTGGAACGTTCGACCTCATTCAAATCCCCACTCGAGGGCATTATCGATCTTAGCCAACATATCAAGGACCGCAACAATTTCAATAACAGATTTATAGGAAATACGCCCCCAAGGCCATTCTATAGTGGAAACGGAAATCGAAAACAGGGGTGGTTTTAATTGCCTCGATGATTTCCTCTTGGGCTATTGGAAATAGATTATTTTCCACGTAGCATCCAGTAAAACAACGCCGATATCGATTCGAGTCTTTCCCCGGAGTGCCACAGTAATTGGATCAGAACCAGGTTGGAAATTATTCAATTCGTCATGAATAATTCAAGTAAGTATCCAACGCTCCCTGAGTTTTAATAGCCGTTTATCACCCGCTTATTTGTGGTCTGGACTCTCTGGAGTCTTCTTGGAAAACAGGGGATAGGTGTGTCCAAGAGCTGAATTGATTGGGAGAGATGGGAACAGGTTATCACTTGTCGACTGAGATTTGGATTTGCAATACTTACCAGACCTAGATGTGTTCACAGCAATAATAGATTCACTACACAGTAAAAAAACTTGGTGTAATTTCAATCACATGGATTTCAGAGCAAACTCCGACGAA
This sequence comes from Chrysomela aeneicollis, assembly GCA_029955515.1. Lineage (NCBI taxonomy): Eukaryota > Metazoa > Arthropoda > Insecta > Coleoptera > Chrysomelidae > Chrysomela > Chrysomela aeneicollis. The sequence continues at coordinate 1,723,435 of JARUHQ010000014.1, read as the reverse complement.
CACAACAACTGAATATTGAAGTTGTGTCCTTTTTATTATACATTTCACAATTAAGTGTTAAGTGGTGTTAATTTCGATCTTGGTAGTGAAAAATGACACGGATGTGATGAAGTAGAACGATTCTGGAACATAAAATCATGGAAACACCAAATGGTTGAAATTCAATATTCTCAATGGTGCTATCATTGATGTTAACGCATAAAAAACACCTATTATATCAAATTAACACCAAGTTACACTGTGTCATATCACCAGGGACGCGCCGTCCATATGGGCAAAGTCGTGCGGCGCACGACGGCGCCAAGACCAAAAAGGCGCCTACGGTCGTTTTGAATTTTCAACACAAATCAACATACAAAAATTATCAAACCGGTGGTGAAAATGTACTATCCACCAATACAGTTCGCCGATCGGCGACCGGTTGATTTTTCATTATTGTCGCCATAAGCGTCTAAGACGTATAGAGTGCCTTATTTGCTATTATGTATCTGAGGCAACTGTGAAAAATAATTACAAATAGGGTGAGTTAATGATTAAGTAAGTGAGATTTCAGTTGGGCGAAATTTACGATGCTCTTTATGAAATTTTTTCCGGAAATGATTTCGACAATGCTACAAAACATCTAGCTACTTCCTTAGGTAAAAAAATTCAAAACTATGAGTTTGAGTGTATGGTAGTCTTGTAGCACAAGATTCTAAATAAAGTGGATATTGTTACTAAGATTCTGCAATCAAAAACATTCAATATTTCCCAGGCTTGCGAAGGTTTGAATAACCTTAATGAATTTCTCAAACAATATCGATCTGACAAAGGCTTTATTGACTTATTAGTAATTAGTAGATGCCAAAAATAGCTTCTCGCTTAGAAGTTGATGCAAAGCAAAATTTATATCTACAGAAGTGTTAAGGCAACGAAAGGTTAAAAAACTTTTAAACTATTATCGTGTCATTCCGATGTTTTTATTTTTTTGTGGAATGTTGAGGATTTCGGCAAATATTCCGATCGAGATCAATTCGATTTTTGTAAGAAACTGGAGGAGACCTTAACCGACAAAGATCAAAACGAGAAAGATATAGATGGAATAGATATTTTACACGAATTACAATTTATGCAAAATGGCGACAAAAACGCGATGTCTGTAACAAATAACCTAACCCACTCATTTCCAAACATTACGATTGCATTGCGCATATTATTAACCATTCCAGTTTCTGTAGCTACAGCCGAGAAGTCATTCTCTAAATTGAAGTTGAAAAAAAATTATTCAAGATCTAGAATGTGCCAAGAACGGTTAAAAAATCTTGCAATTATTTCAATAGAGTCTGACTTTTTAAAGCAACTCGAAATGGAAAGTATTATTGATGAATTTGCAAAAAGTAAAGCTATATAAAAGTCCAATAACTGAAAAATCTCTCCATCATTATCTGTTCCAAAACAAAATTGCTATTCTATTTTTGTTTTGTTAAATACTGTTGTTTTATATTCTATTGATATTTCTCGTGTATTTTTTTGTCAAAAATAAATGTAGAGATTTGAATGAAAAGTATAGTTTTATTGAAAAAATTCAACGATCAACTAGGAGAGAGGGGTGGTAATTTTACCTCAATATTATGACGTTGGTTATTAGAGGCGCTTATCATTATTTCGCACGAAGGCGCCGAAAATATTTGGCGCGTCCCTGCATATCACGATGGAATCGAGGCGGTGTATGAATCATCTAATTTGGTGGCAATAATCATTCGTTAATTATTGCATCCTGAAAACACCACAGTTGATATATATAAATTAATAAAAATATTGTGTGTAGGCCTCTGAATGGTCTGAATTTCATGCGCTCATCTGTTCGATCTTAGAACCACTGACGTCCTTCCTACCGTATCTGATTTCAATATTGGGCATGATACACGGAGAAAAATGTATAGTAGATATAACTAGAAATATAATAATTACTACCATAATTTCTGGTACTATATGTGACAGGAATACATTTTAGTGAGCGTTAAAATAAAATTATTTAAAAGATATATTGCAGGAATAAATATAAATTATTTTAAAAGCCATGAATATACTTTTTATCATTTTACAGCATATGTTTTTGTTTGTACCTAACATATGTGGTAAGTAGTATGTACTAAATTATATTTGATAGTGAAATATTTTATGTACAAATCTGGAAAATATATTTATGTATATTTGGCATATACATAAATTATGTTTTGAACTTTGAACTAATATATTCATCAGCAGAGGCTGATGATGGTTACGATAAATATAACTTATTTCAAATGTTAAAAAGTTGTATGTTTATGAGTTACATACCTCTATTCCCAATATGGATATCAATGAAATGTTTGGTTAATTTTACTATCACTGTTTAGTTATCATTCATAAATTTTTTATGTATGATAATTAAAATATATATCGATTCAATATAAAGAAATATTTATTCACCATTGAATGAGAACTATGAAACCATTGGAATGACAGTACAAATTGAATACATATAATTTACTCAGATTCAACATAAACACACGTCATATGGTTTGTGAGCAATACCATAATATAGTAAATTTCATCCAGAATTACTGGCTTGACCATCAATAACGAATGTGAAGTCGGTTCAAGAGACGACTCTTTCAAACCATTATTCTCCAGTATAACGAAGGCTTCATTATCAATTCCGTTATCTGAAAGTAAACCCAACATGTATACATTCATATACCTAGGTATGTCATCTCAACATAAATGCCTGTTCAAAAGATTCGTGTATATAAATCTGAGATGAAACTATAGTTTGTGAGAAATCAACAACGTACAGCCATCTCAAAAATAATCTGGGAGTAGTACAATTGAAATGATGTTACGGAATGAAGATAATTTGAGAAAATCACTCACCTATTTGAAACACCTCTGAATATGTACAAAAGGATATAGAGCGCTCCTAGGCAGCTATATGATCTTAGTAAACTGATGCTTCAAAAAAAGTAACTTTAGTGTGTGACATTATTATATGGTCCACATATTTTTGAATTTGTCGAAAGTTTCATGATAGAATTGGAGGTTATATATCCACAGTTCATGTTCATCTCACGACTGCAAGCCGGTTTACTCCAGAATTACTCTTCAAATAATATCGATGAACTTTTGTATTGATTTAGTCGATTCCTAATAGTTTCCGAAATGCCCGGATACTTGAATGTTGCGTTGTAACAAGTTCGAGGAATTAGTTCCGGTAACCCTCAACTTCCCAAGGGAACTCCTCCATAGAAGTTTTCGCGACGTTATTGCTACTGTATCCGTCACTCAATAATTTCGATATTGAATAAGTTTCTTCAGGTTTTCTTTGCCTTTGAGAAGCTTGAAAGGAAAGGATAATTAAATGAATTGTGGGACAATTTCATTGAATCCCAAAATTTTCGACGTGCAGAAATCAGAACAAACAGAATAATTATGAGTGCAACTTAATGGAACAGTGTTGTGAAAGAAAAGTTAGAATGAAATTGCATCGAAGTTGAAGGTTTCTGCGACTTCATTTCCTAATTGATTCAGTAAGCTGATAAAATCAATCGAATAAATAAATATTTTTGTTTTAATCTATTTACCAAGAAATTTATTATTTGCGAAACCCTTCACTCTGTTTATTTACAATCTATTACTCAGTAGAGGTATATTTTGCAACCCAGGATTTCCCTACGAACAATGCCTTGATGGCTATCTGATATTATTTCCTATTGCATTGTTCACAATAAAAATTGTGACAAACAAATATTGATTCATGATAATCTCTGAGCACCTACTCATTTATATCCTACATCAAAGATATATGTCTATATAAATCAGTGGAAACTGAAAAGAATCCATAACAACTATCACATCCATCTTAGCTAGCAAGTGAAAAGAGCAATATGGTTTCCGGATCATCAACATTGTTTGTGTTATTGATTGGGTTTGCAGTGGTTTTAAAGGTAAACATTTTGGTCTCATTATCTATTAATTTCTGAATGTACCATTCCTACTGATACTGAATATGAATCATTCATTGTGATACATACTGTAAATAAATTTGATGTTACACTCGCAAATTTATTGAAACAATAGTCAATGTTGAAATATTTATGCAATATATCTCTGAGAAACAGACTTATTTGTACTAACTGAATATAATTTGCTGAATGCCAAGCTCTAATCCATGTAGGACTCATTTCCTTTCTGGATTATGAAAGCTGAGATTGCATTTTTGCATTTTGCCTGGGAGATAATCTCATCCCAACTGACGTTGGGTTTAATATTTGCACTTTTGCATAGACATGCTCTAATATTGTAGAGAAGAGGGGTCATAAAAAATGAAATATTCCTCAATCCCATAAAAATATCCTATATAATAGAAATCAGCATTTCCACAAAGCAGTTTGAAACTTTACATCCATTAGCATTCAATGGACTTGCCAGATGGGTAAATTCTGCACAAGGTTGAAATAAAAAAAATCGAAATCTTGATTTTCAGGTTTTTCTTGTATTTATTCTAGTAACCTAACCAAACCTAACCTAGCCTTACCTGATCCAACCGCAGCCGTAGAGGTAATGCTGAAGGAAAACAGAACTAAAAGCCCTGAAATCATACACTTGTGAGTCTAAGCTGACTTGGAACTGTAAACAATCCCTGAGACAACTGGCAGCGAACAACCAAGTCACTTTGATGTGGGTGCCAGGTCATAAGGGAGTTGAAGGCAACGAGGAAGCAGACTGTCTTGCCAAAGAAGGGGCAAATACACAATTTCTCAGCCCAGAACCCTTCTGTGGACTTTCCAAAGCCCACTTGAGAGAAGAGTTCCGACGCTGGGAAGCAGATGAAATTAAATCTCACTGGAATAAAGTGCCAGGACAAAGACAAGCGAAAAGGCCAGTGAGCCTTTCGCCAAGGAAAGCTAAACAGCTTCTCGAGTTGGACAAAAAATACTCGAAACTAGTATCGGGACTACTCACTGGACACTGCCCTCTGAGGTATCACCTCATAAAGATGGGAAAAACAGAGAGTGATAGTTTCCGCTACTGCGAGAACATCGCTGAAACTGCAGAACATTTGCTTTGCGAATACCCAGCACTCTCAACTTCCTGGAAGGAACCTTCTTAAAGCCCTGTGATGTTAGCATCTTAGCTCCCAGGAGACTGATAAACTTTGCAAGGAGTCTCAGAATCTGGGGCCTCCAATGGATGAAGAGTTATGAACAAAAAAACTGATGGGTCGAGGTGCCTGAGAGGCTGCACAGCCTTAACGACCCTCCTCCTACAATCCTCACAGTAAAAAAAACTCGGGTTTGATTTAAATCAAATGAATCTTAGAGCAAACACCAACGAAATCAACACATGATTAATATCAAAGTTGTGTCCTTTTCATCATACATTTTGGATTGCCTAGTAGGTTTCGAATGGTATTTTGAGCTGTGAAAGCTGAGTTGAAGCCTTGTGTTTTTAAAATACCAGTCAAATTGTTTGTGATGATCGGATGGTAAGGAATTTTCACAAATTTTCCTAAAGTGGTAGTTTCTCGAACATGTTTTCTATTCCTGATTCTCCTCAACATTCGATTTTCTACCTCTTTTTCATGACCATTATAAATCGCAACTTTTTTTATGTATTCCAAGAAAAAGGAATCTATTTATGTATTAGAAAATTGAGAGCGGAAATAGCGGAATGTTTATGATGAATACAACTGGGTTGGTGGCCGAGTGTGCAAAGGCGTTGGTCTATGGGCCTAAGGGTCCGCGGTTCAAATCCCGGCGACTATTGGAAATATTTATTTATTTCTATCGTATCGTTTAGCGGGAAAAGATAGGTGACCAACCGAACATTCTTGGTATCTAGATTTCAATCTTTCGGACTCTCCACGGTAACCAATCGAGTAGTGCTTCGGATGACACTTAAAAAGCTAAGGTCCCCGTCTTCCTTACTCATACAAGTCTCAATGAGACTTCGAGGGTTGTTTTGCAACTAAGTTTGCGGTTAAAAACACTTTTCAAACAATGTTGGGATTCATTTTCATCGTTCCTAATTACAAGGGTATCCAAGAAAGGTAATCCACCATTGTTTTCTTTTTCGATGGTGAATTAAATCGAATTGAATCGTGAATTCATCAGATGACCCATCATTTTACTGTGTATATTCTACCTAGGTGAACAGCCACGCCGAAGAAGCCAAATCCCTGGGCAACGACATCGACAAGCTGCTGCAGCGGCTGCGAGCAGCGGTGGACAAGGCGGTGGCGCAGGCGCAACACGCACTTGACGAGGCCACCGCCAAGGTCAACCAGACGGCCCAGAAGGTGGAAGACGCCGCCGTCCAGCAGATGAGGTCGAGCGAGCAAAAGCTCGAGGAGGAGCTGGACCAGCTGAAGCAGAAGGCCAAGGATGCGGGGGTCAACATTGACGAGTGTCTTGGTGCTGACGAGCAGAGGCTGGTCAGTCTGCCCAATGTGTACTCGGATGATTTGGTGCACTGCGTGGAGGATCAGATTCTCGATGCCATCAAGTACGCCCAAGATGGTCTCGATAAGGTAAGGTTCTTCTTTTATTTATATGTTTCTGGGTTTTCCTGTTCATAACTAACACAGATGTAACAGTTCACAGAGTGTTTTAAGACTTCGACACTTATTTAGTAGATTTACTAGTCGTACTGATCACTCTGTGAATTCTACTTCGGTGCTAAATGTCTGACCATTTCACAACTTTTTGTAGTTGTAGATAAAGTATAGTATTCTACTCGCGCATAATGGTTAACTCCCACTAGCCTTCGGCTCGTTCTGCGATTTTCATTTCAGTCGGTAATAGCCATCATTACGCGCTAATTAATTAATGTACTATTATAAATAAAGTAAATTTCTTGGGAGGTTACCAAAGCTCAAAATGAATATTTATAATGATCCAGGTATAGTTTTTCTAGAGTCAATTGAAAATACATGTAATCTAACAAGATTTATTGAAATGTATGTGGCAAAAAATATTGATAGTACCTATCAGTAAAAATTATTCAATTACATTTCATGCAGTTCATTGAAATCAATCGATTAAAGTTTCCATGTGATCATTATGCGCTTCTCTTAGGTATATATTACATTAATATAGAATACTGATAAAACATCCAATAGGTCACTAAGTAATAAAGAATACATCAATGAATGAGTCGAGATATCTTGGTTTTTCCTGTTGAAATAGTATATTACACAACAAGTATGGAAAGTGACATATTTCACACGAGTGGTCGTTTAGCGCGGCAAGTCTTGTCAAAAATGTAACTTGAGCGGTCTCTATAATTTCAGGTGGTTTCGATTGGATATCAAGTACCTACTGTTTATTTCCATATTCAAGAAGATATTTGAATACTTCTCCGACAATTCCTTATTATGTGAATTACTGATTGATTGAATTAGTTTTGTTCGGACAAAAATTTTTATTGATATTTGACACCATACGCATGCTAGCGCCAGTAATCACGCAACCAGGAATACAGAACCACAGAAGTACGTAGTGCGCAAGCGCGTCCGAGTTAGTGCGTCCTTGACTCCTTGTCAAATGTAAATAGTGCAAACATCTGTGACACTGTGATATGATGCAACATGCAACTGATGCAAGCCGTGCATAAAACTGTAGCCGTACTCTTTTGAATGATCTCACCCGCTGTCATCAACATATCATCAGACATGTATAGAAATAGTTCCAGTCACTTCAAAGGTTATGGATCATTGATATATTGAAATTAATAGATACCTAAAAAATTACCGGTATAATTCGAAACGAGACAGAAATTTCAATAAATAATATTAATTTGATTTGAGAACGTTTTTATATTGACAGTGAGTACCAACTGATATAACTAATCATTTCTATCAATTCAGGCGAGCGTATGATATTTTTCATTTCAACACGTGTGCTTTTTTCTTTCAAATAACAACACCATGGTGAAATGAGCTACTTTCCAAATAACAAAACAGTGTGATATAATATATGACGTTTTCATACGGGGTCGTAGGAAATAGATTTGTTCCAAATCTATCAATTTTGCTGATATTCATTCTTCCCAAAATGTATATGAAATCTTGAGCAAAGACCATATTATTTCCTATGTAGAGTTCAGAAATGCAATAAAACAGCAGGTTTTCCGTTAAAAGAATTAAAGGCATCTGATTGGTCGGGGAGGGAGGAGCAAAAGTGGAAGGAGTGGGGGGTCTCCATACTCCCGCTACTCCTACTAACCTCTGTATTGATGAATACCTGAATTTCAGCTTCGATAACTGACATGCATCATCCCTCTTGCAGATCAAAACCGCCGTAGACGATATCGAGAACATCAAGCAAGAGATCAAAGACTGCGGCCACGGCTGGAAGTCCGTCAAATGTCTGGCAAAGTTGGCCGTCAAGGTCGAAAAAGACATCACGACGCTTCCCGCCCAAATCGAGGCGGACGCTGTTGCCACAGCCGCCCTGATTGCTAATTTGGAGCGCAACGTTGAGAAATGCGCATCGGACAAAACGGACGCTTGCGAGAAAGAGGGCGAACAGATTTTAGAGAAGATTGGTTTGTGCGTAGCAACAAAAATCGTCACATTTTGAGGTTATGAAATTCACTAGTTTTTGTTTATAATCAACTGTACCTTTCAAGGAACATTTTAATCAGATTATTTTTGAATAGAATATATATATATATATATATGTTGACATTTAAATAAAAAAAAACATGATTTTTTATTATTCAATGTTGCATGTTCCAATTTTTTTCATACATATTTGCATACATATTTCGAACATTATAGTTGCATATCAACTGTTCTGTTAATGAGATAATTATTGTGTCAAATGTTATTTTCTGGTGAATTTCGTTCTTCTGTCTTTATTTTTTTTATTTCTGCACTCAAACAAAATTCGTTAGCGGCCTGCAATTTGAAGATCTACTTGTGGACAAAGATTTTTTTCTATCTTGGTTCAATAATGAAGTCATTATGAAACGCAGATGCGTATCGAAATAGCCTTTGTTTCGATACTCATTTTTTATTATTCGGAGGTTGGTATAATCGAACTGTCAAATGAAAGTCAGAAGAGTTTTAGGCCCAGCTTACTCCTGAGCGATTTTGGATTTGGAGATACTAGCAGTGAAAAACTCAATGCAATTATTGGTGAATTTCAATTCAGGGTGTGATTTGATTTGAATTGACCAATAAAAACAATGAAAACATTGAATTTTTCACCGCTGGGTATCGCAAAAATCAAAATCACTCAACAGTAAACTGAGCTTTACGCTTGTGCGTCAGATTTTAAATATTTCAATGTCACCATTGTTAACAATCGAAGATGTTTCTGTTATTTATCGATATTAAATCAGCTTTTTTCAATAAAATTGATGCAAAATATAAAAAAATTGTACATGACACATTTTTAATAAGACACGTACGTTATCGCACTTGTTACCTTCAAGCGTGCGACAAAATAGCGTCTTATAAAACTTGTATCATAATTGAGATGCTTACAATACATGGTGATATCACTGATGCTCTTTTGTTTTGTAAAAATATGGCGAACAAATAAGGTTTTAGTTCCAATCAACAAAAAGATATAGATGTCGCGGTGGTCTCGATCGGATGTAAACATTTCATAATTTCTTTACGCAAATCAAGGAATTTTTTGTGTTTATTGATGATTCCTTTGTGAAAATGTGTTGAAACTACGTTGAAAATGTGCTGATGAACAGAAGGAGGAATAACTGTGTTGAAAATTGTTCAATAAAGTGTGTAAAATTGTGCTGAAGAAAAGAAGGAGGAATGTTGTGCAAATTTGGCTGGAGAAGGCCCCTTTTTCTTGTCATTGGGACGCCGTATCTGCGAAACTAGTTGAAATCGCCTAATCACGTAAGTTCCGCAACAGAATTTCACTGTAAGGAGGAGCAGGATAACTTTATGTTCTTCCCTTATGAATTTACATGATTTTTTTGTTTTCTTCAAGTCTCATGAGTTTCATGGCTTCAGTGTTTAGTATAGTAGATCTTGTTGTTCCTGCTCCTACTCTGACTCATTCATAAATATATGGTACAAATTGAGTTATCAACATAATGAAAGTTGAGTTGGTGGCTTCCTGTAAAGTAAAATCACCAATCAATTTATCCTGAAAGTATCCTATCATGTGATAACTTATCTATTTGGTTGACCTGTTAATGGTCCACATTTCAACATTACCACATCATTCAAAATCTCTATCTTGATATACTATACCCAAAGATTGAATACCTCATTGCTTACCTATGGATAATGATTATTAACTGGTTTCAGAATCAAGAAGATTGTGAAAAATGGGAAGCAGCTACCAGGGAACCCATTGGCAGAAAAATGTGCTCACTTCCCAAGTCAATTATATCTACACATAGGATTGAAGAAATTGCACAAAACCGCTTCACAATCATGTCCAATTTTAATTGAATTATATATGTAAAATTTATCTTCATTACAAATATTTATCTTATTGATAATTTACATTACTGAAATTTCATCAATTTTCATTTTATCATCAAATCTGTTCATGATTAAAAGAAATTTGATAAATTGTAGTAGACCCTATTTTCTTTTACTGACTTGTCACAACTGTATTTTGATTTTGTTCCAAAACTGGAAAATATTTCACCAAATAATGAAATAAGTTCTGATAAAAAACACAATATATGCTTAGAAATAATACAAAATTTTGCTGAAAGACCTAGGGTAATGGCCTTTTGGAAGGAATTTCTAATTAACTATATACTATAATAATAGTAATTTTTCTTTATTTCAAATTATGTCATACACAAAATGAAATGACGTCAGGAAGAAAAAAACAAATGAACAGAAATACATAATATACATATTATGTACATTCATATACTACTATGTACTGTTATAATCACATGATTCTTTGATAATCATTCAATGGAAATGAAAAATGTTTTGATGGATTATGAGCTATATTTATCAAATCAACTGTTCACAAAATGAACCACTTCCATGATCAACTCATTAGCAAATTTGTATTATTTAGGTGTTGCTCAAGAATGAAATGAGAGAATAAGATTTTATTTTCTTTATTCCAACAATAAACTTCTTCCAATTATAAAATCCTCATGAACTGAAAACAGTACTGCTTCAATTCAAGAAATCCAAGTGGCTCCATATCTTCTGTACCATTAGTTCCAACTTCTGCAACAAAATCCACCACATTCCCATTTCCCACTTTTGATTGATGGGCCACAATATACCTGAAACCAATGATAATCCTGAATCAATTAGTATGTTCCCAATTGCCATCTTATCTATTTTCTTTTCAGCCACTGAATTATGTACTATCTGTGCTGTGCCACTGGGGATAATTTATGACATAAAAAAAATTCCACAGATGATAAGCTGTAATGATAATAATAACTTAGATTTTTGGGTATTCTAAAGAATTTTGTTGTAATCTTTTTTATTTTATAACTACTGTTGAAATAAACTTCCAGTTGAAAAATTATTTCAGTTTTGGAAGTGTTTATATTAAGCAGAACATTTAAAAATTAACAGTTTATTATTTACCTTTAGAACGCATGATCAATCATATCCATCGTGGAAAAATCCTGGATAGGACATAGGATTAAATATTCCCAGAGCTGAATAATACTTGTCATACCATAGACATAATGATATTTTTGTCAACTTTTGACTACCTATAGATTTTTTTTAGTTTGAAGATTGAATATTATGCATCAGGACAGATTCTATAAAGATATTTTTTATCTTTTTTAACATCATGATTCATATACTATCATTGACTATCATTTGAGCTATAATGTTTTCTTCAAAAACTAGGAGAAGTCTCATCTTCTACTTCCTACAAATCAATTGGTACTCTGCTACTCTTCAACATTAACATATGCCAATGGTAAGAGAAATTCACAATAAGCATTGTCAAGTATGTCTTCAAGCAAGTGATGTATTTTAAAAATGAATTTTGAGTGAATTGGGATTTTTTTATAGAATTGGTAATTTTGCTTCTTTAACCTGGCAATAAATATGTGTTTTCTCCTCATCAAATTATTCCTATTCCAAATATTCAACTGGTATTTTCAGTTCAATGCCATGCATGGTATTAGCATCAGCCACACAAGTATATAATTGCTTTATAATAAAATAGCAATAACTTTCATTATTCTCAAATTTTAATATTTTAATTAGGTAAATGAAAGCATTAATCATGGAAAAGTGTTTTCAGGATAATTGATAAATTAATTTTGACCAATTTTAACATTTTGAAGTTGATTTAATTCAATAGGGGTAACTTTTTCCAACCCTATACTCTATAACATATACCATTATGAAGATAACAATGTGGAAAAATCATGAAATTACCAGAATTATTATTATTTACCTTCAGTATTTGTCAGACATGCTTGCCAAGGGATGAAGTCTTGATTTTGTGATAGATACTACTCAGGGTTCTACTGCTGAATATTTGATCACATTCCTTCTTTCTTGTGATGTTGATCAAATTGTGGAATTCACTGATTGGAGGCCCTAGAAAAGTAAAAGTTAAAATATTTGTTGTGCCAATTTTCCTGATTTTTCAAATCACCTATTTTGAGAGAAGTATCAGGATGTAATAATCTTTATTATATTTGTGAAGTATTTATTTTTGAATTTATTACAAATAATGGAACATATTTAGTGATAGTGAGACATTGAAATGTCTGGATATTCAGCACAAGACAAATCATAGATACCTATCTGGAGCAATTAAGTCCTTTGATTTTGAACTTTATTGGTAGGTGTATTATAGATTATCTAATGCACAAGTGTGATTGATGTGAATTGAATTAAAGGATACTGAAATGAAACAAAATAGAAAAGTCCTACCTTTCAGAAATGAGGGGGCACAATGTTTATCATATATCTGTGAATATTGAGGTGAATATACATAATTAAATGGCAAATGAAGTGAAAATGTGAATTGTGCAGGGGAGATTCAAGCTTGTTTCTTGAAGAACTTGAGCAAATCAACAAAGTACTACTGCTGTACTTTTGTAACCACAGTGGTGATTCTATAGTTCTAATAAAAATAATGCTCACATGAAAAATCTTTAATGAACATATCTCAATTGAAGAAAAATTCTTGAGAAATTCGATGGAAAGAGGGTAGAGAATAACAAAGGATATACATTGTGGATAAATTCGCCACAACAACTACTGAATGAATTCACTTACCTACATACTCAAGTGTTTTCGCACGACGAATTTCCACAATACAACACATCATCTAACATGTTAAAATGTATATTGGATCTACACAAGTGAAATATAAACAATTCACATCAATCAAAAACGCATCCAAACAATACAATTATGAATAAACACTACGTATTTTTTCTTGCAACAAACATTCCGCCATTTGTACTTATGCGATACTGGCGCTCCCTTCTGGACGTTGGTGTACCTAAAACGCTATTTGTTCGCCATAATTTTACAAACGTAACCATGGCAACCAGCGTTGAGTTTGTTCACCATGTATTGTAAGCATCTCAATCATAATGTACTATTTCGTTGCAAGATGTCATTTCGAAATCTGAAATCGCCGGGATTCAAAATTCTCACTATAGATTGTAATCATCACTTGTAACTAACCATCATGTTATTAAATCTTGCTAGTTGAATGCGACCCATACACATCTAATCGTCAATGCGGTTACAATGCATTATAGAATTTTTTTAGAGAAAAAAAAAACAAAATGGCTGCTCCAATATGGCTGACGAGGTTTGTGATTATGGTCCGATTCGATTCAAAATCAGGTATCTATATATAGGAGTATTGGGGTTCGGAGATTATGATTTTCTCGTTGAAATTCATGAATTCAAGATGGCGGATAAGTTTTGTGATTTGGTCCGATCCTATTGATAATAAGTATGTTTTCGGGGTCACAGATTAAGAATTTTAAATCGAAATGATTTTTAAGTCATGATGCTTTCTAATTTGATGGTAATTACGTAATGAAGGAGAGTAGAGCTACTGAACGGTAAGTTTCTGGAATAACTATCTTCCCTTTCTTGGTAATCGATCGATATATCCATATTATCTTCTTTATTATTTTCTATTTATTTTAATTATTTTAACGTACATTGCAATGACTGATAGGTTAATTTATTCAGATATTTTCAAAATAACAATGCAAATAAATTGACTCATCAGCTTGTTTTTCAATTATTCAATATTATATGTTGAACCATGTTATTTTGTAACAAAGTGAATAATCTATTGTTATTACTTCTACTGCCTGGAGGAAATATGGTAAAGATTATATTGACAAAACAGTATATTACTAATTCAAGAAAAACCGATTTGTATTCCATGCAAATTATATTTCAAAATTCGTAGCAAAGTGTTTCGACTGTTAGGTCATCATCAGCGCATACTCGTCAGGTATTACAAGATTTCCATAAATTTAAAAAAACATACATCTGGTATACAAACTTTTCACATTAACAAAATATGTTTGGTTTTCTCAACATTGAGATTAACCCGTCAAAATTCAAAATTTGAAACTTATTGTCAACGAATTTGACCTGTTGATTGTTCAATCATCCATAGAGATAGTATATTACTAAGCCCAAAGATGTCCAGAATGACTTGCTCATTTTCACCAAATTGTGAGTTCAATGGTACCTTCTATACAGGGTCACTCACGGTCGATGGTACCTTAGACGTTTACGGAGAACGGGACGTAGGATTATTCTGATTATTTCATTCATGCTAAAATACACGTTTTTGATTGGTTGAAACGATTGTGTTGATAAGCAACAACACCATGTTTTCGATTTTGTATTTCGGCTCCTGATTGGCTATTGGATACCTACATGCTGTGTTTTCGTTTCTGTATTTCGCTTTCTGATTCGTAGGCAGTAGGGTAGTTTAATTAAACAACGACTTACCAGTTGCAATCTGTCATATTATTTTCCGATTCCCTGGTAAATGAATGAATGCCACTACACCAAATTTTCGTCTGAACCATGATAAACACACACTAATCACACTATCAATATGTATCCACTTCATTTTCAACAAATTATGGATAATTTCAGAAAGTCTAATGTAACCTAACTACACAAATTCTGACAGCAATCAAAATGAATTTAGCTCAGTAGTACCTAGTGCTTAGGCAATCTTGCCTACATCATACAATGGCATACATGTATTGTTGGTTGCATAACGGTGTGTCGAACTACAATGCATAATCAAAATAACTAATTCCATAAACTGTACGTTTAAAATAGAACAAAATGGCTTTGATTTTATTCATGAAATAATCTGAACAAATACAACTTGTGTTATTGATGATTATCGAAAATTCTTTCTCTTTTTCGAAACAAATCATGTTGCTTTGGGATACCACACTCGCGCTGTGCGCTCGTGTAGTTTCCAAGCAACACGATTTGTTTCTCAAAATCGAAGGAATTTGTGTTTCGATAATTATCAATACACTTGTTGTATTACATGCGAAAATTTGGTTTATTGGGTAATCAGTTTTGTTCTATCGATCTAAAATACTTTCAAAAAATGTATTCTACTCTTCTATCCAGTGAAAGCTAGGTATCTAATATTGCTAAAACTGCTGATGGACACAGTTTTCTCACTGTAAAAGTATAGCTTGAAAAGTAGTTTAGATAAGAATTTGCAAGTGTTCGTAATTCCAAAACCAATTACTTTCATGATTCGATGCCATTCATCATCATGATCGTTCATATTCAATGAAGAAACTAGAAATGGAATAATATACAGGGTGTCCTATAAAAAAACTAAATTACCGAGTTGCAGCGCTTTTTGAGAAACTCTGTATTGATGATAATTGAACCATCAATGTTTTGTACCTAACATTTTTGTTTTCTAAATGTTAAAAAAAGATGTTATAGGTGGTGAGGGGCTTCTGGTATTCAGTGTATAATTGGGTTGCAGGAAAAAGACTTTGTCAACAAGATCCTGATCTTGGGAAAATAATAGTATATTATGATACGAGTTTTATAAGACGCTATTTTATCGCACGCGTTGTTTGGAACGGAAAAAGTGGGACAACATGCATAAAACGTGTGTCATATAAATTTTGCATTGGATTGAAGTCTTCTATTGAAAAAATGAGATTTGATATCGATAAATAATTGAAACATCTTCGATTGGTAACAATGGTGACATTGAAATATTTGAAGTCTGACGCACAAGCGTAAAGCCCAGTTTACTGTTGAGCGATTTCATGCGATACCAACGATAGAAAATGCAATATTTTTATTGTTTTCATTGATGAATTCAAATCAAATCACACTCAGTATTCACCAATAAAAACCTTAATTTTTTCACTGCTAGTATTACCAAATCCAAAATCACTCAGAAGTAAGCAGGCCCTAACTCTTCTGACTTTCATTTGACAGTTCGATTGTATCAACATCCGAATAATAAAAAATACGTATCGAAACAGAGGCCATTTCGATACGTATTTGCGTTTCTTCATAATGACATAATTATACAACCAAAATAGAAGAAATATATTCAATTTGATATAATGAGAAAACACTGATAATTATTTTGCAACTTCTGATCAAACAAAATATTATAGTCGAATTTAGCTATCTTGATGTCATTATAAATACCCGTTGACGTTGATCCCCAATTAATTGCTCAGGCTTTCACCGGCGGAATTGAATTTTAAATTCTGCTTCGACAATTTCAGGATTCTTGACTGAAATATGATCGAGTCGAGTTCACTTATAACCCAATTAGATTATTTTAAAAAATGAGAAATCGATATTGGGGGGATCTCCACAAATTGTTAAAATCGTCGTAGTTGCTCAGTTAAGCATTTCGCGGGAAGATACGTCATTGTTATTTCCTGAAAAATATGTTTATCACTTGATAAGTTGCTGATAACATGATAAACAGCAAAATAATACATAAGAAAAATGCATAAATTATGAATATCTACGCATGGCGCGTGGCGTTATACAATCATGTTTTTGAAAATAACTTCAAATTCCAAATCTTCATCCAAAGGATCCAAACTCCTTGCGTTTTGTGATTCTTATTTTACACGTGTCAAAAAAAAACTCGTGTATACGACAGACCAAAAATCATCTATAATTTCATGGATTATTTAACAGAATAAATATTGCGAAGATTCATCTTTATTATACCTACTCCAATATATTCTGAAGATGTTATCTCATGGACCTAATCTTTGCATGAAACTTTGATTCACGCGAATGGATATTTGGATATTCCTATAATATACCTGTTTTATTTTATGTACAACTAACTAGGTATTCACCTTAGTTCACTTCGTTTAGCAAACGTGCAATCAACTGGAGAAGAGAGCTGTCACATATCAGAAATATCTAAATTTCTCCCATTTTTATTGCGTATTATTATAGGATCTATTGGGTTTCCTCTTCTCATGGTTATTTTTTATCCAATTAATATCAAAAGCGGCTCTCCCGTTTTTTTTAATAGACAGTAAACATAAACCCATCAGCCCCGGCTATAAAACACTAGCCGTGGCATTAAAGATTGTGCTTTTCTGTCTAGTAAAATAATTGACAAATTCAGTAAATTCGGAAAGTGGTACAGAGCTATCTGCCGTTAACGTAAGCTCAATAAGGGGTTTTGACTTATAGATCTTCTTATAAATTGTAAATAGGTTTTAACAAATATTACATCACATTTGAAGATACTTATACTCAGATGGAACTGCCGTTTCAAATACATTCAAATTCATATACATTCATTCTTGCAACTGAGTTTTGGAATGAGGATTTGATTATTTAAAGTAGAGTGCAATGCACCCAAACCATATACCTTCCTTTCGTTGTGATCAAAAGAAATTAATTCAGCCTCTGACTCGCTCATGTACAGTGTCCTTCATAAAGTCCGCATCATATGGAAAAAACTTTTATTAACGATTTATTTTGAAATTCGACTTGGGCGTTGAGTTGTGTTTTGAAAAATATGAAAAATGACCTACTCGGATGTGGTCACGTGACTTTCACTACCTGGCAAAAGTAATATTTTTTCAAATTTGAGATTTGTACCGTGAAAAGTCGTAAACTTTGGTTAGATAAAAGTAAAGAAGTTTTATGATGTTTTGAATTATGACGTTTAATACTGAAAAAAACCACTTAAATGAATTCTTATCCTACATGCTTGAAGATACGTCAACTTTGCATCGAAAATAACAGAAATGTTAACCAGTAATTCTCATTTTCTTGAGGAAAACATATGTTTTTGGATGATTCGTGATTGAAAGTTAGTCGCATATTAGAGCTACTGGTATAAAACAGTTTTGTCGAAGTTACGAATATTTTAATGTCCCAGAAATTTTGTAATTATCAAAAAAATGGCAAAAAGTGAAAGTTGCAATAGAATGTTCAAATTTGAGATTACTTTGAAAAAATATTACTTTTGACAGGTCGCGAAAGTCACGTGACCACATCCGAGTAGGTCATTTTTCATATTTTTTGAAACACAACTTAACGCCCAAGTCGAATTTCAAAATAAATCATTAATAAAAGTTTTTCTCATATGATGCGGACTTTATGAAGGACACTGTATATTCCAAACTCCGCACATATTTCATGTACAAATACAGACAACATCTATGGTGGCAGTAATCAGAAGTTCCATCACAGCTGATGAGGAGTGGGAATTTTCGATGTGTGTTTGTACAGAAAATAATTAGGCGACGTCACCCTGTTCCTGTATTCCATAAATTATAAGTCTACCCATTATTTGAACTCGCGTATCGAAATTTCGGTGAATGCTCGTGTTATATGCAAGAGCTCTTCTCTATGGAAGCTAGTACAGTGTTTCCTGCTGATATTATTGATTCAAACACGCGTTTCGATGCTGATAAATGTTTTGGTCGTTTTCATAGGTGCCAGTGGACCGTATATACAGGGCTATTCAAATTCGAGTCTATGCATGATGGGGATTTCGATAACGGTAAGAGATAGAGGGTTGGTTAAATGGGTGCAAACTAGCGTATTTCAGGGGTTAATTATATGGATGAAAAATATCTGACCTAGCTTCTTCAGTTCTGGAGTTATACAGGAAAAATCGAAAAGTTCGAAATTCTTCTTTTGCCTATATCTTTTTATTTTACGAAGATTTTTTTAAAATTTTGCCACTTTGCCATAGCAACTTTTTGTAGCCTTTCCAAATATCTGGATAAAAGTTACATACTGTGGGTATCGTATAAATTGGTCCACCCTCAACTTTTAATTTTCAAATACGGACCTGTATTTTTTATTGCATTTTTTTGAATCGCAAGAGTCATGTTTCATATCGACGTAGTATTTTCATCTGAATTACAGAGTGATTTGATCATGGGTTGCGTGAACTGAAATGTGGATGAATTCTTGAAGAAGACAATCTTCGTCGAATAATGTTGATTTTCTTCCAAATCCTATGCATTCTATACCTTATTATATGATATATTCTTTTCAATTACAGCTGGAATTAAAAAAAATTGAAATTTTACTGGTAATAGTTCAATATTTCCAAAACACTCTGTAATTCAGATTTAAATACTACGTCAATATGAAACATGACTCTTGACATTCAAAAAAATGCAATAAAAAATACAGGTCCGTATTTGAAAATTAAAAGTTATTTGAAAAGGCTACAAGAAGTTGCTGTGGCAAAGTAGCAAAATTTAAAAAAAATCTTCGTAAAATAAAAAGATATAGGCAAAAGAAGAATTTCGAAATTTTCGATTTTTCCTCCAGAACTGAAGAAGCTAGGTCAGATTTTTTTCATCCATATATAATTAACCCCTGAAATACGCTACTTTGCCCCCATTTAACCAACCCTCTATCTCTTACCGTTATCAAAATCCCCATGCATAGACTCGAATTTGAATAGCCCTGTATATTGCGCTGCACGATATCTGTCAACTAAATCCACCAATAAACCTATCCCAACACATTGTTCAATAGAATCGACCAGATTTTTTTTAGGATAACATTATTTGTCATTGAAAACAGTTTGCAGTTTTGTCATTCCTGAAGTCGGCGGTTTCAGCAAAGTTCTCGCAGTAGTGAGAGCAACTATCACTCAATGATTTGTTTATCTTTTTGATGTGATACCTACAAGAGAGTAGAACCCAGTGAGGAGTCTCGACCCTAGCACTTTATTCCAGTGGGATTTCAGTTATCGGTCAGCCAACGTCGAAACCCTTCTCTCAAGTGGACTTGGCAGAGTCTACAGAAGAGTTCTGTGCCGGAAAATAGTATATTTAGCCTTTCTTTGGCAAGGCAGTATGCTTCCTCGTTGTCAAAGGGCTGGAGTGGGAGTTACAGGGCCAAATTGGCTCTCAAAATCCCCTTGGTAACACCCCAACCATCTTTGAAGCAGAAGTACATGCTATAGAGATATGTGCCCATGAGTGCCTCGAAAGGGACACTTGAAGGGCAAAAATCTATGTTCTATCAGATAGTCAAGCAGTACTGAAAGCTCTGAAGTCATACACTTGTGAGTCTAAGTTGACTGTCATCAATTCCTGAGACAACTGGCAGCGAACAACCAGGTCACTTTGATGTGGGTGCCAGGTCATAAGGGAGTATAAGGCAACGAGGAAGCAGACTGTCTTGCCAAAGAAGATGCAAATACATAATTTCTTCAGAACTCTTCTGTGGACTTTCCAGAGCCCACTTGAGAGAAAAGTTCCGACGCTGGGAAGCAGATGAAATGAAATCTCACTGGAATAAAGTGCCAGGACAAAGACAAGCGAAAAGGCTAGTGAGCCTCTCGCTAAGGAAAGCTAAACAGCTTCTTGAGTTGGACAAAAAATACTTGAAACTGATAACGGGTCTCCTCACTGGACACAGCCGTCTGAGGTATCACCTCAAAAAGATGGGTAAAACAGAGAGTGATAGTTGCCGCTACTGCGAGAACTTCGCTGAAACAGCAGAACTTTTGCTTTGTTAATACCCAGCACTCTTCTGCAAGAGGCTCAAGTTCCTGGAAGGGGCCTTCTTAGAGCCCTCCGATGTCAGGAACCTAGCTCCCAGGAAACTGATAAAGTTCACAAGAAGCCTAGGAATCCCGGGGCTCGAATAGATTAAGGGTTATGCACAAAATATCTTGTAGGTCGAGGTGCTTGAGATGCTGCACGGCCTTAACGACCCCCACCTACAATCTACAATCTAATCTGATGATTGCAACCATCTCGTATAGAAGTTATTATGTTGTTGTTGTTGTAGTTGTTATGGATAGGAAAGATAGTTAGTACCTACCCAATTACGAACTCACTTTATTTTTTAACCAACCAATATGACTTCAAATTTCTGAAATTCAATACTCCTTAACAATATGGTTGAAAGCGTGCTTTTCCACAAACTCATAAAAATGCTGACCAAAAAAATCCGTCTTAGAGGAAATATGAAAGTTAGACATTTAGAATCATACAGTTGCTATTGACCTCTCTATACAATTGCGCAAAAAATTGGGCAATCTGTCGCTTATCTATAGATATTTTCTAGGTCGATGCTCATCGGATATCACGTTTTTAATTCTACCACGAGCCATTCATTGTCAGGCGCGACCCACCAAACTTCTTTTCTATTTATTGAAGGGCAAAGTTGTGGGACTCATTAACTAGTTTAACTTGCAAACTTCCACTGGCTTGAATCCGATGTTTTCCTTGACTGAAAATCTTATCATAAAATTGTCTCCCACTATGCCTCCATTAATGTCTTTGTTGGAAGTTGTGAGTGTAATATGTTTTTCATGTGAATAATTATTTACAAAGAATACTTTATCTACTAATAAAGTGTTAGATAAACATTTTTTTTCTAGATAATAACATATGAAAGGGTTTTATTTTTCAAATTATGATTAGTCTAATGTGAAAATGAAATAGTTAAAAACATTGTAACGACTTGGCGATAGTAGATAATGTAGTAGGTACTCGGTGAGGCACATGAAAATATATGAAGAGACATTTTGCACCTTCAACAACCAACAAAATCGGTGAAATCACTTAACAAGAAGAAAAACGTTGTTTTAGATTTCGATATTTGAAGAAATACCTAAAAGTACTATTTCATTGAGAGACAAAATAAGAAGACATTGCCAGATCAAGAAGACAGGCTATCGCATAACAATAGAATACGAATACTTTTAATAATGAGTCTAGGACCAGAATATGGTATTTCTTTTTATCTATAATAAGAAACTCTGTCCCTAATTTATTCCTACATATTGATTCTTCTTCATGAATATATCGAAGTAGGTACATCAAGCTCATCGTATGCTAAATCTTATAACGCTAGATCCAGCATCATGTAGTATTTGTTTGGTATCAGAGAGGTCTGCAAGAAAGTAGGTACTATGATCACGTGGTACAACACATATGTATGGAATAAATAGAGGAAAATAAATCAATATCATTCCCACGTTATTTAGAATAATCAATATTACAAGAGGTAGAATACGAGCATAAAACAACTACATTCCTGGCAAATACCACGCAGAATATTGAATTATATCACTCGTAGTCTATGCATCAATTCATATAAATGAATAAAAATGCAAATATTTCTCGTGTGGAGATCTCAGGATCTCCATTCGGTTGACTACCCTGTACTGATGAGGGCCAATAAGCCCTAAACCGGTCTACAGGTTGTCAGGCGTGTTTGTCTCGTTGGGAGCATAAACGCATGTTCGAAGAAAGAAATATTTGTATCTTTATTCATTTATATGAATTGATGCATAGACTACGAGTGGATATAATTCAATATTCTGCGTGGTATTTGTCAGGAATGTAGTTGTTTTCTGCTCGTATTCTACCTCTTGTAATTTAGATTATTCTAAATAACGTGGGAATGATATTGATTTATTTTCCTCTATTTAACACTACCACTTCACTTAGAAATTTTGGCTCTTTCCTTTCAAAACATATGTATGGTCATAAATTAAAACGAGGCTTAGTAGGTACTTTCAACCCCCCGAACCTACAAAACAAATAACCTGGATACCGCATCTAGCGTTATAAGATCTATGGCTAAATGGGTCGACAGAACGTTCATGATCGAACTGCAGAGTATACTATATAAAATGATGAATATATAATCTTTAAAGAATTCTTTTCGGCAAATTTGAAATCGAAAATGTATATTTTTTTTCTACCTGTTAAATACTCACGGACTCCACCTAAATTTTTACTGAAAGTAATTATCCTACCAGTATATAACAATTAGACGTTTTTTTTTACTTAATCATTAGATTACAATTTTAAAGACCTATATAAATATCCAGCCTGATATGGTTCAGGCAGATATAATTCAGCAGAATATCAAAATGGTTTCTTCGTTGATGACACATTCACTTCTCCAAGTAATTGCATTTCAAGTTACCTTCATGAATATTCAGAGTATATCTGTAAGTGATTTAGTTATAAAATACACCTTTATAAAATATATTCAATAAATTGAATTTCTTAAGTGTAGTCAAGTATTTCCTTGAAGGCTTGTATCATTCATGTAGATATACTAGAAACCTATTAAATTGAATTAAAATAAGATAAGTACCTAATGTTGCATGAATCTACCTTTTTATTTGTGTTCGAAAGAAAGTATCAATGATTCTTTGCTGCAATGTTTTCACATTTTCTGATAGATAAACACGACAATTTAGTGAAAATTTTAATCCTGAAGATGATACCCAAGTATGAAACATACAGAAACCAATAAATCTTGAATACCATGAGGAAATTTTGAGAAATATTAGTCAAAATGGAAATATTCAGTACTTACCTAATGACACATGTTCTTTATTTCATGATGAAAATAACAAATGTTTGTATTTCACAGACGTAGGATTGTAATTTTTGATCACTTCCCTAGATTGAAAACCCCGTCTTGACAATAGCAGATGGAATGATTCGAGGCAAAAGATGTTCAACTGTTGAGGAACACAAAACTTATTATTCTTTTCGAGGCATACCATTTGCCAAACCGCCTGTAGGACCTTTGAGATTCAAGGTAAGTTTTCATTAGATATTTAGCATTTTCAATTGTTTTCCTTGAAACCTATTTCTAATCTTCCGAAGAGAATATGGATACCTTATCATGAATCATCGAATAATTATGATTATTCAAAAAAAATTTTTACGATTATTCATAGAAAATAATAAAAATTTATTGATATTGGCAACATATTTTCAACATTTTTCGATTTTGTTTCAATTTAGCTCACTCCTTGTGGCAATTACAGTAAACAAGTTTTCCTCAACTTCTATTCAATAGTTTATTCAGAGACCTTATCTGATTCTCAAGATGATACAGTTAGCTCATAAATTAACGAATAGCGTTTGGAATCTGACAATCCTCAAGAAGAAATTGTTACAGTTTTTGAAGTTTCTGAGCACTGAACAATTCCCCTGAAAAACCTGTCACTATAGGGAACCAGTACGAAAGATTATTCCGAATTCATTATAGATGGACTTTCAACTTTGAAAAAAAAATTAGAGAAATGTTGAGGACATACTGGTTATGTTGATAGAGTTGTTAAAGTTGTCAAATTGAACAGTCA
The DNA here is from genome assembly GCA_029955515.1 of Chrysomela aeneicollis. Lineage (NCBI taxonomy): Eukaryota > Metazoa > Arthropoda > Insecta > Coleoptera > Chrysomelidae > Chrysomela > Chrysomela aeneicollis. The sequence goes on along the minus strand of JARUHQ010000014.1, from coordinate 1,698,830 downwards.
GTCGATAAAATACGTATATATTATGTTTATATATATTTTATATATTATATTATATTTATATTTATTTATTTATTTAACTACGTTACATAATATAATGTTTGTAGCAAGTCATGTTTGAATCACTTCTAAATGTAAAAGTAACGTAAATAGTGTACAATCTGTAAAAACAACAAAAAAAAACGACAAAACATCAATAAGAACATCAATCAATAAGATTGTAGTTTTTAAGTATGGTGTATATTTTCTTCCAGCCACCAATCAAGAATTCGAAATGGTTTGGGATCCTTGATGCTACAAAAGATAAGGATATGTGTGTCCAAGGCATCGATCCAGTTATTGGAATAGAAGATTGCTTGTACATAAATGTATATACACCTAGTGTGAGTATATAATTATTTATTTGGCTCATACTGTGAATTATGTATAATGTATTGACATTATCTTCATTAACTTCATGAAATTATCATTTACATTTCGTTAATAATAATTGTTGATAATAAAAACCATTAATTTTTGCAAATATGTGAATCATTTAATCGATAGTCGAATATTTCGTCAGAGCAAGATAATACAATAAGGTTTCTTCTTCCAACCACTTGAACAAAAACATTAATGATCTTAAAAAAAAATCTCAGAAAACAACAAAAAACAACTACTTTCCTGGCTAATGGAACACATAAAGTCGAATTATATTACAGGTATATCGCTACAGTTTCAACATAATATCATATTAACACTAAACTAAGCTTCTTCAGGTGGAGCAGTAAACTTACCACTTTGGCAAATCAAATATATATTCAAAGGTACCAGGTAAGAGAAGAGTAAAGACTAATCTAGGGACAAAAAGATTAGTTTCTATACCAAGTTTTCTTGAAAAGTTTAATAGGAAAGGAGTCATAAAATTATCAGTAGTAATACCATAAGTGCTACAAAATATTCGGGTTATACATCAATAACTGTTATTGGTTTTATATGCAATCGTGATATTATTTGATTTCAAGAAAAAATTCAATACATCACATTGTTCCAGTTAACCAAGAAGAGTCTACCCGTTGTTTTTTGGATCTATGGTGGAGCCTTCATCATCGGGGATTCAACATATGCAAACTACGGACCAGATACCTTCATGAACGAAGACGTTATCGTGGTGGATTTCAACTACAGAACAGGCGCATTCGGCTTCTTGAGCACGCAGGACTTGGTTTGTCCTGGCAACAACGGTAAGTGAAGGCACAGATCAGAAAACCTATACAGATGAGACACACCGCCCATTTTGTTTGATGTACCGAGACATCCGTTTTCACTGACCTAGGACCTTTGAATTTTGCGCATCGCAGTTGCCGGATAGTCGTTGTCACCGCTGAAACTACTGATGTGCAGTGTTGCCATTTCAGTAATGCATAATAAACACCAATATAAAATTTTAGAAAGAGAAATTAGTCTATCCAATTAGAATATCAAACATAGTTTGAAATGAATGTCTGGTAGACTACGAGCAGAAAACAACTACTTTCCTGGTAAATACCACGCAGAACATTGAATTATATCTGCTCGTAATCCATGCAACGATTCACACTGTGAATGCAGATCGCAAATGTTTCTTTCTTCCTAAGACGTGACAAATTCACATCGGGACAGGCACGCCTAACAACCTACAGACCGGTTTCGGGCTTATTGGCCCTCATCAGTGCAGGGTAGTTATCCGAGTAGAGACCGTAAGATCTCCACTCGAAGCGTTGCCTGTCCCAATGCACCTTCGTCGCGTTTATTTGACCGCACTGAGCCGCGTTCCAACAGACAATTGGAAGTGGCGACACCATGCGGCAGAAGAAAGAAACACTCCAGAACTAAATCTCCCAAATCACAGAACTTGGAAGTGGCTTATAGCTCGACTAAGCTAATAAATGAAAAATGGAAAAGCCATAAATTGGACAACAATTTTAGAAAGAGAAATTAGTCTATCCAATTAGAATATCAAACATAGTTTGAAATGAATGTCTGGTAGACTACGAGCAGAAAACAACTACTTTCCTGGTAAATACCACGCAGAACATTGAATTATATCTGCTCGTAATCCATGCAACGATTCACACTGTGAATGCAGATCGCAAATGTTTCTTTCTTCCTAAGACGTGACAAATTCACATCGGGACAGGCACGCCTAACAACCTACAGACCGGTTTCGGGCTTATTGGCCCTCATCAGTGCAGGGTAGTTATCCGAGTAGAGACCGTAAGATCTCCACTCGAAGCGTTGCCTGTCCCAATGCACCTTCGTCGCGTTTATTTGACCGCACTGAGCCGCGTTCCAACAGACAATTGGAAGTGGCGACACCATGCGGCAGAAGAAAGAAACACTCCAGAACTAAATCTCCCAAATCACAGAACTTGGACATTCATTTCAAACTATGTTTGATATTCTAATTGGATAGACTAATTTCTCTTTCTAAAATTGTTGTCCAATTTATGGCTTTTCCATTTTTCACCAATATAAAAGATATGTGATAGAAGGTAACCTACTTCTGAGTAATTTATTATGAACAAGCTGTTATCAGAAATTCGTGTCTTTTAGTAATAAGATGGATTCTGAATGAATTTTACGGTGAAATTGGAAAAATAATACACGATTCAATTATCTAATAAATAATCAGAATCTTCCTCAACTTGAAATGTGATATATAGCAGTATAGGTACCTATAGCAAAAATGGTGATATTCTCATCAAATGGAAAAGTTTGATTGAAGTCAATAATATCACTCAATGAAAGTACTTACAGTTTTTTGTCCTTTGGAAAACAATGTACTTTTTGATATTTCCTGATTCATTTGAAGATTATTTGCAATCTTTATATACACAGTAATGATATATTGCCAATAAAAATAAACATATTATTGTACCTGATTCACATTCTAGACAATGAAATATGTACCTATGATCACAGGTTTAATTTGTGCTGTGATAATCCTCAAAACCTTCATTACTTTTCCCTTTGAATCATATGGTTTATGGAAAATATGTTATACATTGTAAGAACATTAACCCATCCGAAATATTGGATTGTAAATCGTGTAAAACGAAGAAAACATTTTTAACATAACCAACAAATTGAAGACAACTATGTAAACAAAACTCGATCAATATTTCAGCGCCTGCGCATATCATTGACTGGACCTTTAAATTTTGCGCTTTCGACATGTCTCTCTAATTTTATTCGCTCTGTCTGACTGTCTCATCTATAAGGTTTTCTAATCTGTGGTGAAAGTCTTTTTCATTCAACGGTCCTCTTTCGCACACTCCTAACTTGCCTCTGTTGTGGTCGAGCAGGTCTCAGAGATCAGTTGCTGGCACTGCAATGGGTCCAGACGAACATCGAGGTATTTGGTGGGGACCCTACCAAGGTGACCATCTATGGACAGAGCGCTGGAGGGGCATCTGTGGCGTACCTCATTCAGAGTGAATTGGGAAAAGGTGAGTGAAGGAAGAGCACCAATGAGCAGGAGGACCACGGGGTTCGTGTTATTCGTCGATGAGGAGGTTGATAGATGAAGGTTCAGATTTTGGACACATCACATTCGTCATATTCAGGGTCACTCACGGTCGATGGTACCTTAGACGTTTACGGAGAACGGGACGTAGGATTATTCTGAAAATTTGGTTTATTGGGTAATCAGTTTTGTTCTATCGATCTGAAATACTTTCAGCGTTGCGGCGTTGCCGCTTCTATCAAACAGTAGCAACAACTTTGTTATTTCAAAAGGAACACCCTGTATTTTATTTCATTTTTAGATTCTTCCTGAAGAGCTGATTTCGTCGATCTATCATACTTGAGGTATAGCGAGAAAGATTACAGAGATACAGGGTGTGAAAAATCGAGATTTTTCAACTTTAGGAATTTTTTGTGTCGAAACTAATCATTTCTGCTCAAAACGGCTTGCATGTCCTTATCTTAACTTTTCATTTACTATCTACTGACATTTAATAGAAACAAATAGAGGGTGATGCAAAACTCAAAATTTTGAACCACCCGTATTTGTTTCAATTAAATATCAATCGATAGTAAATGGAAAGTTGAGATAGGGACATGTAAGCCGTTTTGAGCAAGAATGGATAGTTTCGGCACAAAAAATTCCTAAACTTGAAAAATCTCGATTTTTCACACCCTATATCTCTGTAATCTTTCTCGTTATACCCCAAGATCGACGAAATCAGCTCTTCAGGAAGAATCTATAAATGAAATAAAATACAGGGTGTTCCATTTGAAATAACAAAGTTGTTGCTACTTTTTGATAGAAGCGGCAACGCCGCAATGCTGAAAATATTTTAGATCGATAGAACAAAACTGATTACCCAATAAACCAAATTCTCAGAATAATCCTACGTCCCGTTCTCCGTAAACGTCTAAGGTACCATCGACCGTGAGTGACCCTGTATAACACGAATGTTTTCCAGAAAATATTCGTGTTCTCAAAAAAATTTACAGTAATAATTGAAGCTCTAGTGGTATTTTGAGTGGAAATAATTTCCAAAGACTACCTTCAAGACCCTCTGGAAAATAGACACTTCGAATATACCAATTGTTTGAATCTATGACTAACGAAAACAAAGTTCTAATATGTCAGCTGAACATTCTTGGTACCTAGATTTCAATCCTTCGGACTCTCAAGGATAACCAGCCGAGTAGTGCTTCGGATGACACTTAAAAAGCTAAAGTCTCCGTCTTCCCTACTCATACAAGTCCCAATGAGACTTCGAGGGTTGCTTTGCAACCATGTGGAAAATATAACATGAAATGAGGTCTGAACCTAAATTTTCCGCCACAGGAAAGCGGGCGGGGATATGACTAGGCTCTGATTGGTCGAACGAACAGAAGTGAAAGTGAAAGGAGTGGGGGTTAGCTAACCTCCGAGTACCCCTACTACTACTACTAAAAGTAAAAGTCAAAGTTTTGAGTTGAAAGTGTGGAAAGTTCAAGCTTCTGATCAAAATACTCACTCGGATTGAAAATGAAAGATTCATTATTGGAGGTGTTAATCAATGTCGTTTAGTTTGTAATTTCTGTTGCAGGGTTATTCTCAGGTGCCATTTTGAGCAGTGGAACATCTTTGTGCGGATGGGCTCTGAATAGGCACTCGAGAGAGATAGCATACGCCATAGGCAACACACTGAACGTCAACACCACAAACAGTGAGACTCTGCTAGATGGATTACGAAAGATAAATCACACCAAGCTGCAAGAGACCGATTTCACCATCTCGACAGAGGTAATTGCAATCGTACTACCGTATAGATCGAAGACCTGCCGAACTTCTTTCTATCAGACAAACTTTTCTTCAGATAATGATGCAAGACCCACTGATTGGGGTGCAGTTTGGTCCAGTAATCGAGCCCTGTCACAAAGACGCGGTGGTCACACAGAAAAGCTTCGATGTGATGTCTTTTGGAAGATTCAACCGGGTGCCCATCCTCATGGGGATCAACTCCAACGAGGCAGCTGCCCCTGGAAGGATACCAGGTGAGAGAAAGTTACCGATGTAAAAGAATCAATTTTTTACGTTAGATGAACCAGACATGAAGATTAGAATTAGAATTGACTCAAAAGAATATTAGAAGATCGAGGGATTCTGCAAATGTGACCCAAATCTAAATTCCCCTCGAAATCCCTATTGAAAAAAAAAATATCCAAAACGTTGTTTGATCGAAACGAAAATATCACCACCAAAAAGACTGTAAAAAAAGTTCTGAACCCCTCCCCCCAAAATTTTTTTCGGGGGAAACATTTTTGTTGTTCAAACGGTTAGATATATCGGTGAACATATTTCACCTGACCCCCACATCGGGATCGGAGATTTTAAAAAAATGTTACTTCCCCCCCCCTCCTTCCCCCATTGTGGTATTTCGGGTACGGATGAAGGGGATGGAGATTTTTGGGAATTTTTCACATATAATTTTCGTCAGTTTCGTACAAAACTACCAAGAATCGCTCAAAATACTACAAGTATCAAAGTTTGATGTACAGGGCGAAAATAAGTTCTTCAGAATCGAGACAAGCTGTATTCAGCGGATAAAGTTGATCAAAGAGGTAGGAAAAAAATTTTCATAGGCATTTTCATGCATTTTTTTTTGGAGGTCTAAAAAATTGAATTGTTAAAAAAAAATCCAAAACATGATGGAATACTTTTTATAGAGGGTGAGAAGGTTTCCCTGAAATTTTGTTGTATTCTGAAATTTTTTTTATACCTTCAGAAAAGAAAGACCTACGAATATTTTTTTCTGTCCCGATCTTTATTTTCACGAAAACTTAATTTCCAACCTGTCTTGTCAGTCACTCATTATGATTCTTGTTACGTTGGTTACGGGCCATGCATTTTTCTTGGGCTGATTTTTTTTCGAGAAGATGGCGTTTCACATTGGTTTTCTCACGCACAATTTTTGACTATTGAAGGAAATTAAGATCTGGACGTATCCAGACTAGCAGATTCTTCCGAAAATAAGTTGATTTTCATTTAATTCTGCTCCCAGCCAGGATTTACAGGGTGTTTCAGATTTGGGTCACCTTTGAGTGTTCCATCTCAAGTATTCATCTTGAGTTGATTCTGATCTTTATACCTTCTTATGTAAGGTTTCAGCTTCGAAATGAGCCTGATATTTTGAAAGTCGGTTGAAAAAGAAAAAAGTTATGGGTGCAAAAACAAAAAATAGATTTTTTGAGATCACTCTGTAAATTAAAGAGTTGAGAAGACAATTTTGGAAATGGTCAAAGGTTATGAGATGATATTCATGCCTCTGCTGTTAAAGTTGAAAAAAAACTGTTCTTCTTCATTTGGGATCCTTTTGAAAATTCTGAAATTTTGCGCAGTTTCAAAAAACATCCTGTAGCAAGAAAAACGAGATTATAGCGAACAGTGTGAACATAATTCAAATTGTTCAAAGCAGAAAAAAGTTATTCAAATTTCAGCAGGGGCAAAATTTCGGGGTGCGACGTAATTAGTGTTGCGTAGTTTAGTGTATGTGCTCCCCGTATTTTTTATAACGGAGGAATATTAATCTGACGGTTTGCGTGGTGGGGGTAGCCATACAAGGGGGTTGAAAATAAAAAAAAAATTTATTCGAGCGCGTCAGATATTCAGAAGGGATGTTGAGTGAATCAAAGAAGCTAGGTACTATTCAAAATACGGACGATTTGAACGCTAACGAAACTCATGGCTTATTTTTGAAAATGCAAAAACAAAATATATAGAGAACTGAGATTTGTTAAAGGTGCTAAACAGGTTGTAAGTCGCCCGAGTAAATTCCAAAATCCCTATACTTGGGCATGATGTTAATAATTATTAATAAACAATAAGAAAATGTAATCACGATTCATTTTCAGGATTGTTCGTTGAATTTGCAATGCGAGACAACGTCAGTGTTTTTGAGTATTCGCCGACAGGTCTATCCGATAATGAAACTGTAGAATACCAAGCTGGTAAGAAGGTGAAATTCCATTATTTCGGGGATGAACTACCAAGTAAACAACCAGGAAAATCAGTTGAGGTAAATAGACGAAGTTCATCATAATGGATAATCGTTTCGTTTTGTTCTAATAGCTTTGGACTTGCTCCTGAAATTTTTTGGCAGTCCTCTAAACTATTGATGTTTTCATAGTTTATCAGCGACAGTCAATGGAACTATCCAGTAAGGGCAGCAGTCATCCAACAATCTAAATTTGTACCTGTTTATTTTTATGGTTTCTGGTACGAAGGAGAACTTGGTGGAATCACGAAAAGAATATTTCCAGGTAAAGAGCACTTTTTTTCGAATTTAACGAACATTTTCATCCCTACTAAGATAAAAGGAAAACATTTTGTGGCGTGGTAAAAATTATCGCTACACAAAAAAAAATTGTTGCATCAACAAATCAAGTATGATTTGTTTTTTATTGGTTGAATAGACAAAATATTTGTTGAATTCACGCAGAACTGATTCAAACTCCCAATTTTTCAGGAGTTGGTCACAGTGAAGATTTGGGATACATTTTCAGAGCGAAGTTGAAATCGAATATAACACATGATTACGTAGTTTCGAACAGGATGATCAAATTGATGACTAACTTCGCTAAATACAGGTAAGGGTGGCACAAGATCTTCCGGATGAACCTCCTGGACAATAACATAATCCATATCCTTGCGAAAATAATGTTTTTCAAAAATTGCAGTTCTGATCTTATTTCTTTTAGGAATCCTACGCCAAAAAGAGAGAAACTGCTGCAAAACACAATTTGGCCAGTGAGTTCCGCTCTTCATGCTGGTAAAAACGTAGTTATGTTGAAGATCGGCTACAATTTGGAGGTTACTTTGAATCCCTTCTACGAAAATATGAAGTTTTATGATGAACTTTTCCAACAATATGGTACTCCTCCCTCTTCAAATTTCACATGTATATGATCTGTTCACTTTAGGTTCTTGCTATGTTATTCCACCAGTGTAGTTGATATATTTATTTCCTGTTGAATTTCAATAAAATTTTCTCTTTTTCCACTTTATCTTGTAGCCAGAACCTCTTATTCCACCTTTGAATTACCTTCGGAAGTGTAATATAACGTTTTCGTCTGAAAGTGAAATTACAAACAATATAAAAAACTTAATTATATCCACGTTTTCGGTGTTTTTCGAATTATTTCATAATCATTGAATACAAAGAAGAGCAATAATGGTGGTGTTCTCATAAGAATATAATTCTGGCTATATTGGAACAGCACAAGGATGCAGTGACGGACTGGCACATATTGTGGAATTATAGGTTTTTTCCGAATTCCAAAAAACGAAGTAAACATGATGTTGTTGAAGGAATGAAGTTTGTTATTAGTTACTATTATTGGCATTCATTCATATTTCAGATATCTATACTGACAAATAGGTGCTCGGCTATCGAAATAGAAATAATTATCGCGTGCGATAATAAGTATATTGGATTTGAATTTCGCAAAAATACCGGATGACTCATTATGAGGTGGGTAAATAAATGAATATGTATATATAGGGTAATTCGGTAACCATTGCAGATACAAAAAATAGAGGTCACAGCATCAATCTCATTTTTCGAGGCAAAGTCATTGGCGATAAGAAAAATCTGCTGTCATCATTTGTTTTCGAGTTATACATAAAATTTAGATTTTTCGTATTTTGCAAAAATGTGAATATCATGGCTATATTTGTAAAGTTACGAGGTTATAATTTTCATATTCTTGATGCACTTCTTTCAGCATAATCCAGTGGCAAATTTAACAATTTCGTGTCATGGTCTGAAGCTATATTTTTTTATGGAAATCATAAGTCAGCTATGGTTTGATTGGAACTGATTTTTAATCCCTTTCTAACCATGTATTATATCTCTTTTGCTTTTGATGTGCTAGTAAGTCTTTAATAGCGAAAATAATATTCCACTAGATTATATTTGCATTTTTTATATTCATTTCAAGTAGGCCGGTGTCATTTGAGACAGAAAAATTATTGTTTTTTTTGTCATAATATCAATTAAAGCTCAATTTATAAACTTTGCTGCCGTAGCTACAGTTGACGCTGCCGTGCCAAAATGTATTGAGGAGATATCCGATATTCCGTTTATGAACAGATGTTTATTTTTAGCACATTCCATCTACGAACAGTAACTGCAGCGTCAACTGTAGCTACGGCAGCGAAGTTTATAAATTGAGCCTAACTCATTGAGGATGTGATACGAAAATTACGAGAAAAAATATTTCAACTCTTATGAAATTCTTGCTCAAGGAGTCAAGGACTCCCAAAAAACCTGGAGACAACTAAATATCCATTGTTATAAACCAATTTTGTTGCATATAAATGCTGACACGAATATATCGTTATAACAAACAAATCAGAATCACCTGTGAAATTACGTTATACGTTTGTTATCATATAGGAGACAATAATTCTCTAATATGTGGCGATCTAATGCAATTAGATTTTTCACAAATAAAAATAACTAGTGTGTATATTATGCGACAATCAGATTTAATAAAGTACGTTCCGACTGGAAGTTTTTGTTTAAAATTCTTAGAATGCAATGTTTTTGACAGCACATATATTATTAGGTATTATTCAAATGAAATCGCTGACATTTTTGAAGTGGTTTTCGCTACTTATTCGAATTCTTGGTGATAAGGTCCCGATATAAACACCTTGGGGATCGACTCCAAATGGTATTTGAATAAAAATGAATTTTGAAGTGGTTATTTTAGTTTTGTCATTATGTGTTAGCAAAAGTATAGAGAGAATAAGTAGGATCCATTCCAGAGTGGAAGTAAGTATGCTACGAATTGAGCTGCAAATATATTTTGGAAATTCAAAAGTCAAGATTTCGTATAAACCTGGGTGAAACCAACCAATGGATTTGTATCAAATTTACCAGTCAGATATTTCAAACACACCAAACGTTAACACCAGTAAAAAGTGGAAGTTATATTTTTACTACATTCATGCACTTTGCTATAGGACAGTATTGTTACTTCAATGTGATGAGAAATATAATATACCTAATAAGGGTTTTATGCCACATGGATAATGCTTTTTATATTTTCCAAGAGTTTCGATTTGATGTTATTTTGTCTCAATGCCCTCAGATTGTAACGTTTAGAAAATATAAAGCAGCAGAAAGTTGACGTTTCTCACAAAAGCCTTTATTTTAATCGCAACTTTTGTAATCAAGCATCAGTACTCGTATAAGTGTATTTTGAATAATTGTCCAATGAAGCCTTTCTTCAAACATTGAATTTTTTCACAACAACTCACACAAAGCTCTTCCACACTCATAAAACACCTGGTTACTCAACAACAATAAATTCAAAGCCTCTAGGTAAAGCCCCAACAATTCTCCAAGCAGATCTTTAAAATCAATATCTGATATGAGCAGAGCACTGAAAGCTCTGGAGTCACACAATCGGCACTCTAGGGAAATCAGAAGCAAAAGGCCTTGCCGAAGAAGGGGCAAAAATACCCCAGAACCCTTCTGTTGTCTACTCAAGGCCCATATGCAGGAGGAATTTCGGTGCTGGGTGGCAAACCTAATGAAAACTCAAAGGAAAAAGACAAGCGGAAAGGCTTGTGAGCCTATATCACCTATAAAAATTGATAGATCAGATGTTGAACTATGACGTTACTGCAAAAACTGCGCTTGAATTGTAGAGCACCTGCTTTGGTACCTTCAATAAACACCATTTTGCAAAAGCCATAAGTTTCTTGAATGTTTTTTCTTATATTTTGACTGCACTAGAAGAAAACTGATAATGTCCGAACTTCGTACAATCCAATATAATAAAGACATTGGGAAAGAAAATAGGCATTGGGATTTTGAAAGTTTTGAGGTAATATGTGATGTTCTATAGAGGTCAGCTCTTCTCTGATGAATAGAATCCAAGATCTAAGTTATCAGGAGCCTAGCTCCTAGGAAACTGGTATGATTCTTGAGTTGTCTCAGAATCACAGGTCATGAACAGGAGAAGGTTGATGTACGAAAGATTTCATATGTCTTCGTACTGAGAGGCTAACAAGCCTGTTCGATATCCCCCTCAAATCCACAATCTACAATATCTACCCCAACTGAAAAGGTTTGATTTTATTTCTTCAAGAATGAAAGTGGTCCCATAGTGAAAATAGAAGATGGTGTTATCCTGGGAAGGGTAGATCGAACTATTGGTGAAAACAAAACATATTATGCCTTTCAAGGCATACCATACGCTAAACCACCGATTGGTGAGCTGAGATTTAGGGTGAGTTTTTTGACATGCTCATACATTTTATCATGATTATATAGAGTATTACTGATATATAATTACTTCCGGTTCTTGTCAAAAGACTTATGTGATTGCTACCATGTAAAAACTTTCTTCAATTCCTTATATTCGTATATTAATTGTCTTTTGTTGATATTTATTGTCAATACTGGTTGATATATTTCAATGATAATAGCTAGAGATCTCATCTATTTCAGCCACCAGTACCAAATGAAAAGTGGAATGGCACATTGAATGCTACATATGATAAGTCAGAATGCGTGCAAGGCATTGTACCTGTAACTGGTTCTGAGGACTGTCTTTTCATCAACGTTTATACTACCAATGTGAGTTGTTAAGTTTTTTATTTGTTTATGGATGCCTGTTTTTTGCTCGAGGAGTATTTATCCAACAGCTGTATTCTGAGAATATATCAAGTCAAACCAGGATTGCTTCTGAGAAAAATCATCTAATTGACTGAGCATAGTCTTAAAAATTCAATAACATTAAAAACCTATGACAGGCTTTTTGGCCTCCATCAGTGAGTAGATAACCACAGCATAACCACCAAATGCTAGGTTTTTTGACAATCTTAGGATAATCACTTTCAATTTCAGTTTATTTGTGCTAATGTTACTGGTGCATTTTTCAAGAAATATGTTGTCGATATCATACCTGAAATTGATAATACACGTATTTTGGTAATAATGAAGGATATTAAATCACCACCAAACCATCAGTTCCCAGCTATTCCTGTGTCCTCATTAATAGAACACATATCCAGTGAGGTTGGGCGGGAATTTTGAATTACGGATCCCACTTCTGAATTCCCCATACATTTCTTACGTGTCTTAAAACTACTCGTATCTCTCGCCAGATTTCAGATGCTTTGGCAAATTTCTTAAGATTACTTTTTTTTATCAAATAGATTTTATGTAACTTTCTCAATATGCAATATTGAAAACTTTGCCAAGTAGTTTTAAATTTTGGGAATAATCGATGAATATAAAATTTATGGACAATTCCGTTGGGAGTTTCTCTTAGCCTCATATATCTTGGTTATATGAACTTTATAGATCTGAACATACATGGAACACGATCAAACATTTCTTTCATTTTTTATGCAGGCCTTCACTTTTTTCTCAGTTTTGTATTATCCAGGATCGAAATAATTCATTTCCAAATGTCCATATATGGATGAATGTTTTTACCTTGTTGAATAAGTCGTCATATATGGGGGTAATTAATTTCAAACTAACAGCTAAATAACTCTCGAAACCGTTTTAACTAAACATAATATCACAATCATAAATAATATCAATTATGACATGTCATAACAATATCATAACCTCAATCGGATATTGCATTGCAGACATTTTCTACGACCTACTGATGAAATCTTTCGAACAACACTGGTTTCAGTTTCAATTCAAGGATGTTTAGAAGTAGATTTTGATGTGGAATAGACATCAAGGCACCAAATATTCAATGTGTAAATGCTAAAATTTACTTTAAGACAGCGTGAACATCCACAAGACTCTCATATGGATCTCCCGCCAAGAGAGTGATTCTATAACCTAACTAATATGTTCTTCATTTCGTGAACACTGTCACCTGTCATGCTGTCGGCAAAAACGGCGCCAAATTCAAATATCCTTCATGCGACATATCAAAATAAACTCGAAGATTGCTTCCCAACAGTTAACCGGCAACAGGACCGTCATGGCGTGGATACACGGGGGAGCCTTCCTCTTCGGCAACTCCTCCTACGGGAGATTCGGCCCGGACCACCTCCTCGACGAAGACGTCGTCCACGTGCAGTTCAACTACCGACTGGGCGTTTTCGGCTTTCTGAGCACCTCGGACGCCGCCTGTCCCGGCAACAATGGCCTTCGGGATCAGTGCCTGGCCTTGGGGTGGGTGCGGCGGAACATCCGCCATTTTGGTGGTGACCCCGACAAGGTCACCCTGTATGGGGAGAGCGCCGGCGCGGCGTCCGTGTCGTACCAGTTGCAGTCGACTTGTGCGAGAGGTGAGGGAACATTTTTGAAAAATCTATAGTGGTTTTCTGGTAATTTCAACTATACAATTTAAATCACTAGAATAATACCAGTTACAATAGGTCTGTTCGCTGTGTCTCCATTAACTACACAATTGTACAGAATAGTAGATTGTGTAACACTGATACCGTTCGGTGATTTCGCGTGTACACTTACACTATGTTCCTTGTTAAAATGTTGTAGCACGAAAAAACCAGTTGTTACAATCGATTTAGAGGAGGTGTGATAAGTGTAGTGCTAATGGATATTGTTAAATATGGGATTAGATGTATATAATGATATATTAAAAAAATTCTTCGACAAAGTACGTAATGGTTATATTTGTTACCCGGGAATCTGTTGTCCCCATTTACGAAAACATCAAAAGAATTGACATCATGACATCAATGCCATTGATTGATCCTCGTCAGATGAACTTGTCAACAATTCATCGTCCTAATTCGCAATGATGATTTCATCACAAAGTAATAGGTTATACTAACAACCTATACTCTATGATTTCATCATCACTGTGCATTTTTGATACATTCGAAAGAGATTCACAAGCCATAAATAAATACAAAATACCTTCCTTCCTTCCTTCTTTGTTATGGGCTCAACCTACTAGGTTATTTACCCAGGTACCTCGGGGATTCTTCTTTAATTTAGAGAGGAGATTGCACCTGGATGCGTCTGGTCGTGATACCATCACCTCCTCCCTGTTGTGTTTTTGGATCTATAATTTCATATTAATCGATTTAAGATATGAAGAAATGATTAGTGCTGTGTAGGCATTAGGATTTCTAAGCAGTTCGTCTAGAGATAACGCTGTTTGTGCATTTTTGATTTCTAAGAATTTCCTATACAGTATGTTGGAATTATTTCTGTATGCAGGACATTCAAGCAGGATGTGTAGTAAGTTACCATATGCGCCACAATGGCATAAGGGGGAGTCTTTAATTCCAAGCCTATGTAGGTGAGCTGGATTGAGGCAATGGCCAGATCTGAGCCTGCACATAGTTGAGGAGGAGTTTCTGTTGACTGTTTCACTGTAGAACCATGGTTTTTTGGGGAATTTTCTTAATAGATTATATAATTTTTTTCCTTTCATTACACATGTTTCGGTCCATTCTTCATCCCAATTGGCCATAATTTTTTTCCTGACTCTAGGTAAAATGTCTCTATAATCTAGTTTCTTGATATCCACTCTTATCTTGCTGGCCCCTTTCTTAGCCAGGAGATCTGCTCTATTATTTCCCGTAATATTTGTGTGGCTGGGGATCCAGCTGAATTTAGTTTGAAAGACTTGTTGAGCTCCTTCTTCTATTAATTTCCTTGTCATGAGGGTGTGATAATCTGCCAAGGAGTTTACTCCACCCCTTGCGAGTTTTTGTAGGGCACTCATTGAATCAGTTAAAATTAGCGAGTTAGCAATACGAAGGTCCTTTATTTTGGATGCTGATGACGCTACTCCTAACATTTCTGCTGTGCATATTGGGGTGTCATCCTCTATCCTTGCTGAGATGTCCTTTTTAAGAGATGGTATGTGAACTCCAAATCCCACTCTGGATTTGCCTGCTGATCCATCTGTGTAGATGAGAGTTTTGTCTGCCCATGATTCTCCAATTATTCTTCTAAAGTCAAAGCTATTGTCTTCATTTTCTTTTCTCACGCCCAGTTTGAACCACTTTATTTCCCTGATTTGGGTGCTGTAATCAAATGTAAAGCAGGGTAGATTATGTTGCTTATGGATCACCTCTATGTAAGGAAGAGTCCTGTCCAGACCTTCTATTATTGGTATATCTTCCAAGGAATCTTGTTTGTCACAGAGAACTGAGTATAGATTTATGAGCAGGGTCACTATGGGATTGTCATAAATAGCGAGGTTTTTGAGGATAAATTTGCAGGCCAACCAGGTACGTCGATGACGTAGTGGCTACTCCGCATTTTCAGCCAGTAATGAGGGAATTGGAGTGCTTTTCATTGCGCCTAGAATGAGCCTGAGGCCTTGATATTGAATTTTATCTAGTTTCTGAAGATTTTGTTTAGAACTATTGAATATTAGGTACCGAAATCAAGCTGGGACCTAACTAGACCTTTGTATATCATGCTGAGGATTTTGGGATCAGCTCCCCACCACACCCTGGTGAGAGTTTTCATGATATCAATTCCTTTTTGGGCTTTAGCGCATATGTTATTTATGTGTGAAGAGAGTTTCATATTGTGGTCAAAAGTTACCCCTAAGTATTTGTAGGAATTTTGTATCGGTATTATTTCGTTGTTATATTTAATAACCGGAGTGTTCTTGTAACCTTTTCTCTTCTGAAAAATAACCGTGGCCGATTTTTCCGATGAAATTGAGAGCCCATGAATTGTTGTCCATTCTGATAGGATTTCCAAGGAATAATTTATTTTTTTCTCCAATTCTGAAATGTCCCTTCCAAATACAAAATAATTATAAGCATAACCTCCAAATGACAATCCTAGGATTAGCAGAAAGCAGAATAAAAGCACCGAACAGATGTTGAACTAATTACACTCCACTTCACTACACTCATCTACATCGACCAGTGGGTGTAAGAAAATGTAGTGTACAATATAAATTTCATGCATAAACAGTGAACAGACCTAATGACAGACTAGGAAACTACAAATAGTTCTGTCACTAATGTCACTAACATCAAACCCACTAGAATAGTAATACCCCAAATTGCTTGAAGCCAACATGAAATTCATATTCATATGTTTTTCCCCCACAGAGGTTGCCACATCGTGACATTTGAAAGTGATAGTGACTACATTTTTTCAAGGTTCCCAAATATATATGTCCTTCAGTAGGTACTTAAATGAGTCATATGAGTGTATCAAAAGCTATGTATTCAATGTTACAGTGCCTCATTTATATATAAGTGGTTTATAGATAGCACGCGTTTCTCTGGAGATTGTAACATTTTTGGTGAATGCGCGAACGTTCAACCGATAATCTACCGAACGCTGACAGTGACAGCGCGAAACGTCTAGTTTTCAAATCAAATTTTGTTTGATGGTTCATTGAGCGGCATATTTCCAGTTTTGTGTGAACATTTGAATAGTCTGTTATATGATCGAAGATATCAGCATGATTTCGGATCTCCCCTTATGTTAGATCATGTTATGTGTCAACTGTCAAATGTCTAAAAGTAAATTTTTTATCGAAAATATCAGCAGATTTCCTCATAAAGTATTGAAAATTTACCAAAATACCCACCAGCCTCTAGATTCCATATTTTGTCGCAAAACGTAAACCCAAAACACCAGTTTTAGTGTAAAAGCCAGTGAGTTGGCAACGCTGCCAGAAACCCTGCGGGACGTATTTTCTCTACAAACGAATTAACAAAGTAGCCTATGACGCTGTCAAATCTCTACACGAAGTTGTTGATGTTTCGAGGAATGTCATCAAGTGACAGCATTGCTGCTCGTGCGCGGAAATAATATCATTAATTGATAACATATTTTGTTGAAAACGAGCTCATAATTTTCAAACATTGTGAATTCAAACCTCCTACCGAACAAATCGTTGAGAAGTTTATGAATTGTGATATGATAGATTCATAACATGGTGCCATATGGAATGCTTGAATGCTAAAGATGTAAGTATCCTAAATTTATCGTATTTCACAAAAAACAGCAGTCTGTTGAAAATAAAGCAAAAGTAAGTTTGACAAAATCTTTTTGGTTCATAACGTATTATAATTGTGGCATGTACATAAGTTTTCAAGTAGCCTCAATAGCCATCGGGTTCAAAGCAATTCTTTTTTAATTTATGTGTCCTTTCTGGTGAATGTATGTATTATCGGATTGAATTTCAATATAATATTGAATAACTGATCAAATTGATGATTTAGATAGTGAGTATTATGATTATGGGGTTAAAATTCACGACTTTAATTTGCACAGAATAAAATTTCAGCAAGGTTACTACCAAAGCCTCCCTGGGACCATTTTAACGGTACACCACTGCTATTGCCAGAATATAAATTTCTAAGGAATCTCATGAAACAAGTCCATTTTCAATCTCAATTTACCACATTAATAAGGGAAAATTTAATATACAGAGCGATCCACGTTCGAGTAATGACATTCGCGAGAATTTTTGGAAACTACGTGAGCTGAATTCGAAAATATATCGCACATAGGGTTCGTATACAGTGATTCTGTCAAATTCAGTGCCTTCATTTTTCCTACACGAGTAATTTTGTATATATATTCGATGTTTTCATCAACCATTTTGTATATATTATTCGATGTTTTCATCAAAAAATCACTCCATTTTTTTACGAATTTATCCAGTACTTTACGAGAGCACTGAATTTGACGAGCGCCCTGTATACAAACCCTATGTATGATATATATCTGAACACCATTTGCTACCAAAGAGTACCTACGGCTTGCATCACAGACGTTTGCACTTTACATTCGAAATGAAGTATTTCACTGATGTATTCCTGGTTGCGTGGTTACCTACTGTCGACAACGTATAATGGATGAAATTTCAAATAACCTTCATGTTTGGGTAGGCGTGTGGTGTCAAATATAGAAACATAATCTGATAGTGTAGAAAACCCGTTGGAAAGTGTATTTCCAGCACTTGTCAAGTTTACGAACTCTTCGCTATACGGCTTGTGCTAAACGACTACTCGTGCGAAAAATGTCACTTTCCACAATAGTTATGCAATGTACTATTGTTGTAGGTTTGTTTAGAGCGGCTATCATGGAGAGTGGCTCCTCCCTGTGTTTGTGGGCTCTCACTCGTGAGCCAAGAACAACGGCTTTCAGAATCGGCTCAGCATTAGGGTTACGAACGAAAAATTCTACTGAGTTGATAGAGGGTTTCAGAAATATCAGTGCTGACATCCTTCAGGAAGCTGCCCTCATTGTATCATCATCGGTCAGTATATTTCTATCTGTATTATTCTTTCATAAAAAATGTAACTTGTTATACAGAATATTATGTCTGTGGATATAATAAAGCTGCAGCTTGAAATATATTTTTGCAGCTTGGGGAATAAGAAGATTTACTTTCGAAATAGTATATTATATGATAGTTTTATAAGACGCTATTTTGTCGCACGCGTTGTTTGGAGTACGACGATCAAAGCGAGGAGTGCTCCAAGGGAACAAGTGTCTTATAAAACGTGTGTCATATACAAGTTTTTCTATTTCGCATTTATTTGAAGTCGTTCATTGATAAAAATGTATGATAAAAGAAACATATTCGATTGATTACGATGATGACATTGAAATAATCAAAATCTGACGCAATAGCTTGAAGCACAGTTTACTGTTGAGCGGTTTTGATTTTTGCGATATCAGCGGTGAAAAATCCAATGTTGTTACTGTTTTTATTGGTCAATTTGAATCAGATCACACTCTGAATTGAAATTCACCAATAAAAACATCGACTTTTCCGCTGCTAGTATCACCAAATCCAAAATCGCTCAGAAGTAATCTGATGATGGGCCTAACTCTTCTGACTTTAATTTGACAGTTCGATTGTACCAATCTCCGAATAATAAAAAATGCTTATCGAAACAGAGGCTATTTCGATACGCATTTGCGTTTCATAATGACTTCATTATAGAACCAAAATAGAAAGATAATATTTTTTTTGTACGTTAATTTCAAGGACTTGATACGAGATCCACTGGCTGGCTTGCAATTCAGTCCCGTCATCGAACCACATCTCGAAGGCGCATTTTTTGATAGTTACAGCGACCAACAGTTATCCAAAGGAAATTTCAATCGGGTACCCACCATAATAGGGATGAATTCAAATGAAGGGGCTGTAGCAGGTGATATCCCAGGTAAAATACCCATTTACCTCAGTAAATCGGTGAGACTGGACCAAGTATAGCACCTTGAGGCATACATGATTCAAGTTTATTCAATACGGTACTTTTCAGCATTGCTTCGCTTGTACCTGATCAACTTTGATGTGAATCCCGCTTTATTAGTACCAGCTGACTTGACCAATATTTCGGCTGTAAGAGACATTGCAGCGTTCCAAATCAAATTTCACTACTTTGGGGTACTCCCTTTGAGTGTTCAGACAGATTCTGTTATCAAGGTGAGATTGCTACCTAAATATCATAAAGAATATACCAACAGAGTTTTCCACAAGTAACGAATTAGGCCTGTAAAATGGCAAGGGTAAGTTAAGGTTAGATATGGGGCAAATATATTCACAACCACACTGAACATGCCCTTTCCCCCAAAGGAAAGCGGAAATGAAAAATGTTTACACGTTTGAATACACAATCGAAATATCTCTCGGAAGCTAGAACTACAAGTTTCAGTAAAAGCTTCTTCTTCAAATTGTAGAATACTTTTTCAACCGATCATTGAATTTACACTAAACCATAAACTGGCTGATTATTTTAGCTGCACCTATCTTGAAAGATTCTCGGACCACGCCCCTTTGACCACTTCCTTTCCAGGCCACGCCTATTGGAAGGTGGAAGAAGTGGGGGGTCGACAAGGAGCCGGAAATCCTACTCATATGCGTGCAGTTTCCAGATCAGCTTTCGATTTTTTCGATTTTTCAGCAGTCAATTTCTTTAGTGCCCCGTTCGTGAATTTGTACCTTGTCCTTGATTTTTAGGGTATTGGCACTTTTATTCGAATATATTTCGTAAATTTAGAGAGAGTTCATCAGTTACTTTTGGAAAGCTTTGTGTATGGAGATGAAAAATTAAATATTTTTTGTTCACTTGGTAGGAAATTTCCCTTATATGTCGACTTACACAAATGAAGACTTTTTCAGTTCATCAGCGATGATCAGTTTAACAGGCCAATAAGAAGAATGGTTATCGACATGAGCGCATACTCACCAGTATATTTTTACGTGTTTTCCTATGAAGGCCTTTTAGGAGGAGTTGAAGATGAACGAACTCTCAAAGGTACGTTTTCGAAATAAAAATGTTTCCAAATGTCACCCACCTTACCTCCAGAATAACTATCAACTCCAAACACCAATAAACACAGTTATCGAATAAATACTGCATGGAGTTCCTCAAGGATCAGTCTTAGAGCTCCTACTGTTCGTGATTGATGGAAATTACGATCAATGATCCTTGGTATTTTTCAGGAGTCGGCCATACTGAAGAACTCGGATACATTTTCAGAAGTTACGTGAATGGAACACCTTCTTCGGCAGATGTCACCATAAGAAAACGAATGATAAGAATGTGGACCAATTTTGCCAAATACGGGTATGAATAAAAGATAACCGACTATGATTCAAGCATATCACGTTACTTCCTTTTCCATCGTATTTTTTCAGGCACCCAACATTGAAGAACGATTCTCTCCTTCAAAATTTGGTTTGGCCCCAGGCTCATCCGAAGGACCTGGTTTATATGGACATCAACTACCAGATGAGCATCAGAAAAAATACTTTCAAAAGCGATATGGAATTCTACGATAAAATCTATCGAATATACGGTTTCCCCCCATACAATACATACTAAATGTCGGAATCAAATAAATATTTCGACAAACGATGTTTTATTTCACAACAATAAAATCTGATAATAGAGCAGGAAAACAGATTTGCATCCATATAGCTAATCATTATAATGACCTCAATAGGTATCAAAAGGAGGTCTTCCATATTTTGAGTACAACGAAGACCAGTAGCTGATGTTATCTTTGTTAGGACTGATGACGTTGGTCAACTCTGCGTCGATATCCAAGCACTCTAGATCATTTCCTTGTCGGTTTGGGCCGTTGGCTAACCAAGTTATGTTATCTAAAAGGACGTCTGGTTGTGGAGTGGGATTTCCGTATTTAGCAAAATTCGTCCACAACTTCACCATCTTTGTTCTGACTTTGCGGTCCTCTTCTGTGCCGTTGTGTCTCATATGGAAGATGTAGCCCAAATCTTCAGTGTGTCCCACACCTGAAAAGATGGAAAACAAATCAAACTTTGTCTAGTCGAAAGAAAGGATTACGTTGATCCTAGAACCGATCACTCGATATATTACTCACCATCAGCAGGTCTGTTTGTGATTCCATAAAGTGCCCCTTGGTATGAAAATCTGTAGAAGTATACTCCAGTTTTGGCTGAATATAGTCGGATGGCTTCTTGAATGGGTCTCTCAAATTGATCATCACTAACGAACTACGCATAAATAATATTGAACATCATCACAATATTATCAACTATGAAGCAAGTCACTTAGTCAAAACAAAGCTCTTGATCGGCCAAAGACAAATCACTCACCCTCATGATGTTCTTGTTGGATGCTAAAACGGGAATCAATCCGAAATATCGGCTTTTCACAGATGGTCCAAGAACAGTAGTTCTTATAGTGCTTCTAGCGTTCATATCTTGGGGAACCAGAAGGCTAGGATTGACATCATATCGGGTTAGCCATACCCTTATCAAAGCTGAAATTCAGCAAAAAAACAATGCGTAATGTACATTATTCCACCCATTGGGAAGCTGGATGTACTTAATCAGTGATTGGAACCATTATCGTACCAGAAGAAATAGTTATTTATGTATTAAGGGAATTATGAGGGCCTTA
Source organism: Chrysomela aeneicollis (assembly GCA_029955515.1). Taxonomy (NCBI): domain Eukaryota; kingdom Metazoa; phylum Arthropoda; class Insecta; order Coleoptera; family Chrysomelidae; genus Chrysomela; species Chrysomela aeneicollis. The sequence goes on along the minus strand of JARUHQ010000014.1, from coordinate 1,676,458 downwards.
ATTACCGATGGCAAAGTTGCCAGAGGTTAGTTAAGGCTCTATAATTCCCGTGGTACATAGATAATTTTATTTTTGACCGATTTTCATAACAATATGTCCATATTTAGAACGCAATAAATGTTTAAATTCATAACCTTTCTGGTATATTTGAATTAGGTAGCGTTGATTGTAGCATTGTTGGTTGTTGCTAGGTTGTCGCTATGTTACATGTTTATAAGCAAACTTTCTTTATCAATCAATGTTTTTCCGTTAAAAACGTGTTTATTTTTTACCACAAATCGACGATCTTTTTCTGATATAATGGAGGATATTATAAAAAAAGCGGAAAAAGCAAGACAATCATTACTTCCATCGAAAAGTGAAGCCCTATATCAAAAAGAATACAACTTATATCTGAAGTGGCTGATACAGAGAAATGTTATGTCAAAAGATGCCAACGAAACTGTCTTTCTGGCATATTTTCAAGAACTGGTAAAGTATTTTCAGTATTTTCTGGTAGATTTGGTAATAATTGTATTTATTCGTTGCAGTCAGAAACGTTTAGCCCAAATTCGTTATGGACTAAATGGTCAATGCTCAAATCGATGGTGACCATATATGAGAAAAGAGATATCAACAAGTTCAACGAACTAGAGGCTTTTTTGAAACGGAAAGTAAGGGGTATAAGCCGAAAAAGTCTGCTGTCTTATCTCCTAAAGATGTCATCAAATTTCTAAAGGACGTCCCTAATGAAATTCATTTCTTTTTCGTTTGTTTATTTCGTTTTATTTGTTATAGGTTGTTCTAATTATGGGTTATTTTGGAGGATGCAGAACTCAGGAACTCCTAAATATGAGTATAGCAGATATAGAGGACCGGGATACTGTTATGGTAGTGAACGTACCGGAAAGTAAAACTGGTGTATCGAAGAAATTTACAGTTGTGGATGAAAAAGAGTTCTCTGCTTTGCCTTTATTGAGACTTTATATGTCCTTGCGTCCTGAAGGTACAAAACGATTTTTTTTGAGCTTCCGACAAAATAAATGTACAACTCAGCCAATTGGAAAGAATATGTTTGGCAAAATTCCCAGCAAAATCGCAATGTAATTAGGATTGCCAAACCCACTAACCTATACGGGACATTGCCTTCGTCGCACTTCTGCTACTGCCCTAGCCAATGCAGGAGCAACTATGACAAACTAAAAAAGACACGGAGGTTGGAGAAGTTCCCCGGTGGCAGAGGGGTATCTGGAGGACAGTATTGAATTGAGAAATAAAACGGAAGAGGCAGGCACCTCGACTGTAGTGAACAGCAACAGCACCACCCATAAAAAAGAAGAAATTGTTTCCAGCGGCGGAAGTAATTTTCAGGGAACATTTGAAAATTGTTCATTTATTATTTGTAATGACGTGAATAAGAAAAATATGTCTTAGTTTTCATTACATATAAACGTTTATAAGCATTTCTTGTATCATTTTCACCTGTAAAAGGTAAGAGGGAGTTTTTGAACCTTAATATCCCAAGGGAGTTATGACCCTCATTATAGATATAGAAATAAAATATTTTTGGCTATTTCTACTTGAATTCTACTACTACTACTTCCCAAGCCTACCTGGTAATGCATCAAACATCCCCTCCAACGATGTATATCCAACCATGAGCGTTACATTGTGGAATTGACCATTGGACAACTTATCGTGAGATCTGCCAGTCACAACAGCATCAGGATGATCAGGTTCCACAACTGGACCATACACCAAACCTGTCAAAGGATTGCTCGTCATCAGTTGCTGAAAAGTAAACGATATCAGGAAACTATACTCTGTGGAATATGGGAGTGACATACCCTCGTCATTTGTGAGTTACTGGTCTCTTGCAGCAGCTCTGCATCGATGGACTTGAGACTCTGCACGATCTCTTCTGAAGATGAGGAGCTTATCTTTAAGGCCTTGGCAATGGACTTTACCACATCTGGCGTAGACCTCGACAAACCCCAAGGGCTCAGAGAAGAACCAGACTGTATGATGGCTCTCTGGAACAGGCCTGGGGAAAAATGGAGCTTGAGCAGTTGTTGGAATGGAAGATGGGAGCAGCGATATATCTAACAGTTTCAAAAGAACCACGAATACTGGCGAAATAACAGAAGAGGCTCAATTTTGGGTAAGTTATACTGGCATGCCTTTTGGCCACGAATAGAAGTCATTCTTCCTCCTACTCTATAGCATAGTTGCTGTCTTGGCAGCTCATCTGAAGGAAAGAAGCAAGTTGCATTTTGTACGTTAGCTAAGCGGCCACGTAAAGAAACCATTTTGCGACATTGAGAGTTCATACTTTAGAAGGTAGAAAACAATGAGGAAGCCAGGATCTGCAGATTTTGCAGGGTAAACAGAAACAGCTCTTCAAATTCTGGAAGAGGGCGATGCTGTGAAATGATGAAGCGACCCCACTTGATTGTACAACGAAGAAAGCGGGCACAACAGAATGAGGCACAAAGCAATAATAATCCCATCTATACTAACATCTGCAGATATTGCGAGGAATAAACCATACATTATGGTAGAGAGCAATAATGCTCTGTAAGAAGATGAACAATCTGGGATGGTAACTCTTGTCTGCAGAAGGAATGCCTCACATAGATTCCCTCAAAATCTCTCCTCGAAAGGCTGTCCCGAACAAGAAATCCATTGAGGAAGCTCAACAAGATGCTAGCTACCAAATACGAACGCACCTTTGGTCTGATCAGTCTGCAACAAGTAAGAAATGGCTGCTGCCCCAGCGCTCTGCCCAAAAACAGTTATCCTGTTCTGATCGCCTCCAAAGCTCCTGATGTTGTCCTTGATCCACCTCAGCGCGAGGATCTGATCCTTGAGACCGTTGTTGCCTGGAGCAACCATGTCGCCGGTGGACAGGAATCCCATGATGCCTATCCTGTAGTGGAAGGATACGACGATGACGTCTTCGTCGAGGAGGTAGTCCGGGAAGTGGTCGCTGAAGTCGGTGGAGCCCGAGGTGAAAGCACCGCCGTAGATCCAGACCATCACTGGCAGTCCTCTCGTTTTCCTCGGATCCTGGAAGATTGAAACTGTTTTGATCTTGTACCACTGAAGATGATAACATGGTTTTAGCGACACATTTGGGTGATCATGGTATGTTGAATGTTGTTTATACCAGTCAACACCAAATCTTTGACGTATTGAAACATATGAAGATGTATTTTCATGTACGTCTTTATTATGTTTTTCATTGTACGTCTTCAAGATATACATTTTATGCCTTATTTTCATTCTTATTTTAAATTTCCACGTATATCTGCAGATGTGGCTACGAGGAGCAGTTACTAGATTGAAGTCTGAAGCTAGTCACTATTCAAAATTGAGAGATTTTTTATATTTCTTATAAATGTATGATAATACAGTTTTAGGACTTATGGACATCGAAAGATGTGAGAGGTTGCAGTCAAAATTTATCAGTCGTCCCAATGTGTGGACTTTCAATAAGTCTATTTTAGGATTGGAACATCTTCCGTACGTGTCTTCCATGCGATATGCAAGACATAAGAGAGACCTGAAAAAGAGGTATTTGAGACCAAAAATGTACGCCTTGAAGACGTACCTATACTGGCGTACTAAATACGTCTCAAAGATGTAATGTGGCTGATGTTGGGGTCAGCTATAACTATAAGGAGGTTAGAAGTTATGGAATATATAACACTTGATATATTTGGAAGAATTAGTCTATAGCCTCGGAGGAGAACAAAACTTTGATATTCAGGTGTTGATGCAATCTGGCGCTCAATTCCATTTGATTGAACGTAGGTACGCCCAATCAGTTTTTTTTTTTACCATTGGCACTATGTGTTAGTAGCGTGGTGAAAGTCTTGTGGTTGAAGATACTTCTGTTGACATAATAGCGTTGGAGGAAAGCAACTGATGGTGATTCTGGATGTAGGTACCTACTCACCTTGGTGGTGTAAACTTTCAAATACAAGCAATCTTCGCTTCCACGAACAGGACCAGATCCCTGGATGCATACAGGCATCTGTTCACTGACATCGATAACACCTGTCCAGTTCTTCTTGGGTTGTGGAGGCTAAAAATGAATGATCAGTCATGGTTTGGGAGTGAAAAACTCGGAGACTATTTCGAATGCAGAAAAAATCAGAAATGAGAACTTTATTTTTGACAAAAAAATTGGAAAAACTCATTTCTGACGAAGAAACTCATTCGTTAGGCCGATAGTGATGTTTCAAATAATATTCTGTTCAAATTCGCAAAGCTTCTTTTATTTTGTCGGAGAACATTGAAATCTGAATTTGCGTACAGAATATTGTTATTTCAGTTTTTTTTTGTTTACTATAAGAATAATTTATCAGATAGAAAAACTCTTGTGTTTTTACTGTTGATGAATTAACACCTGCAAACAGTAACTTCAATCATTTTGACAGTGATATTGTTGTTTTGGACAGTTATGAATAAAGTTTTCAATTATAATATCGTGGTTCATTCTTATATTACGATTGATATATCTTGCCAAAAAATTTCTGTAAGTCAATTTTGTTGCGCTAGTTGTGCTACCTGTACTATTGATGATTCTGACTTATGATTCCGAATGTATCCGGCCGTTTTTTAGTCATAACAATAATGATCGATTCGTTTAGCATAAAAAATGACAAAAACTGACAGTCAGTGTTATGTGATATCAAAGTTGATATACAGAGGGATGATTTTCCTTATTTAGTGAGGTTACTGTTGAATATTGATGCCATGCAGGAGCATGGCCTAGGTCGCCATACTAGTAAGTCTCAATATATAACTATAACGGTGGATTTATGCAGAGGTTTTAAGTCGTAAGTGTTAAGTCTCAAGTTTTAAGTAATAAGTCATAAGAAGTTCATCCATTGGTTTTTAATGTAACCATTTATACAGCTGTCATAAGTTTTTAGTCCTAAGAAAAGTTGGCCAACATTTATATCTTACGACTAACGACTTAAAACTCGATCGATTTGCGCATGCGTCTGATTTTGCAAAAGGGTATCGTAACAAACAGCAGGAGTTGAATGCATGTAAAGCAAATAGACATAAATAAAAATAGCATTAAAGGCTGGAAATTTGGATTGAATAGAAGGAAATGAGAAAAATAAGCACACAAAATAACAGGATTGACACTATATTGACAGTCCTTAAAACTTCTTGCATAAATGGTCCATTTTTCCTTACGACTTAAAACTTACGACTTAAAACTTAAGACTTAAAACTAACGACTTAAAACCTCTGCATAAATCCACCGTAAGATGTGTTCTTCTCATTGGTATTGATGATGACTTTTATGGGCGAAATAAAAATATATCTAACAGTTTTCCATTTGATTCAAAAAAGTTCTTGAATGGGTTTTTACGGTTGAAAAAAAAAATAAAAGAAAATTGTACGGATGAATCCGAAAGATTCGAATGTCAGGAGAACAGCAACCTATATCATAAAACCGGACCCTTGAACGACCAGACTGTCTAAGATGAAAAAATGTGTTTAGCTGAATTTCCAGAAATGTCAAGCCCTTCTGATGGATACCAAGGGTGATTTAAATTTATTGCGTGCCGATGTTTATAGGACCATTATCGGTTCCTCATGGGCATTAATGGGTTTAGGGCAGGCCACACATCAGCAAACACTTTGGGGTTTTTCGAGTGAGAACTACATCAGTCGATGATGACAGTTATCATACCAAATTGGACGTGGTTCTTGAGAATGCAACGATGCAGCAGGCAATATGAAAAAAATAATTATTCGTCAAGGTGAATTCATGGAGAAAATATAGGAGAAGTTTATGTTGATGATAAGCACCTTAAAGATGATCAGAGATAGTATAGACATATAATATGATATCCAGTTACAAACACATCAGAATTACATATGTAATTCTGTGGTTCAGACGGGAAAGAGATTCACCGCATTCCTTATTTTTTTTTATTTCAGTCGTTCGCATTACATCGTCAAGTGCACTGGTGTCTTATCTAGTGCCTAAGAATTATATATCTTCAATTGTGTCTCAGCCTCTACTCTCTAGGCATAATGGGTGAATCTTTCCATCACATGATATGCTTAATATCCCGTTGTTTGTTATGTTCTTGAATGAAAAATGCAACAATTTATCACCATAACATATTCTTCATTCATAGTAAAGTAACAAAACAAAACCATCCTCTACTTTTGAATTGAAACATGAAAAAAAAACACGGGCCAAGATCATAGCATGGTTCGTCAGGCCACACTCTTCAAGCTCCAATTTGGGGGCATCTCTACGATACCACACCAGAAAATATAACTGTCCGCGGTGAGGCACAGTATTTATGCCACACTGCCCCAGGAACAAAACTATATGTGGCACCTGCACTCTGCACTATACCTCATGGCGCTCAACTGGTTAAAGAACGAGTGATAATCAATTTCTTATCGTTGATTGAGAAGTTTGGTCACTGTTCAGTACATATTACATTCCAGTCTCCAGTTATTTGCACTGAAAAATAGTTCAAAGAGACTTTATTTATTAAATATTAAATATATAAATCAATTTTGACTTTTGAACCAGATCATGAAAAAATTATATTGGTGGCCTTTCAACTTTGAGGCATTCTATCTATAATACTTTAGTGCAGATTGGAGAAGATGTAAGGTACCTATAGTACTTCACGAGTCACTGCCTAAACCACCCTAAACAGTGACAGAGGCACATAGTTTATTCGGTACCTACCTTCCAGAAGATCCAGAAGAAAAGTTTCAGCCCATTCCGAAATATGTAATAATTTTGAAAACTCCAAAGTTCAGACTCTTGTTTTTATAATACCAAATACGTTTTATTTATGTTTGATTTTTATCAGATAAACAAGCTTCCATCAATAAATCACTTTTTTCGATTGTTTTGTATGAAAAACAACGATCGACAAGCCAGTTGTGGTCTCTATAGCGTCGACAGAGCATACATTTCAAATTGGGTATCAGGATCGCAGAAATGTGAAAGGGTCAACTGATCAGACTGTGATGAAGTGTATGCAACAAACAATTCACAGATAGCTAGCGCCATCTATACAATCACGTCTGTACTATTGCATTGTTGGTTGTCTACTCCACAGTACATCGTGAAGAGTCGACCCTTTCGCATTTCTGCGATCCTGGTACTAGATCGAGGTTCATGAGAAATTATGAGAGTTCGAAGGAGCACGTCCTCGACTAATTAAAGCTATTCGAAAATTCGGAGTAACTATCACCAAAGTTTACAGAATCTAATCAGTAAACTTTTCTATCGTTTTCTTGAACCGGCATGTTCTTCTTATTCATTGACTTATTTAAAGAACGAGTGATAATCAATTTCTTATCGTTGATTGAAAAGTTTGGTCACTGTTCAGTACATATCACATTCCAGTCTCCAGTCATTTGCACTGAAAGATAGTTCAAAGAGCCTCTTTATTTATTAAATATTAAATATATAAATCAACTTTGACCTTGGAACCAGATCATGGAAAAATTATACTGGTGGCCTTTCAACTTTGAGGCATTCTATAATACTTTAGTGCAGATTGGAGAAGAGGTAAGGTACCTATAGTACTTCACGAGTCACTGCCTAAACCACCATAAACAGTGACAGAGGCACATAGTTAGGTTTATTCGGTACCTACCTTCCAGAAGATCCAGAAGAAAAGTTTCAGCCCATTCCGAAATATGTAATAATTTTGAAAACTGCAAAGTTCAGACTCTTTTTATTATATCAAATATGTTTTATTTATGTTTGACTTTTATCAGATGAACAAGCTTCCATCAAATCACATTTTTCGATTATTTTGTATGAAAAACAACGATCGACAAGCCAGTTGTGGTCTCTATAGCGTCGACAGAGCATACATTTCAAATTGGGTATCAGGATCGCAGAAATGTGAAAGGGTCAACTGATCAGACTGTGATGAAGTGTATGCAACAAACAATTCACAGATAGCTAGCGCCATCTATACAATCACGTCTGCACTATTGTATTGTTGGTTGTCTACTCCACAGTACATCGTGAAGAGTCGACCCTTTCGCATTTCTGCGATCCTGGTACTAGATCTAGGTTCATAAGAAATTATGAGAGTTCGAAGGAGCACGTCCTCGACTAATTAAAGCTATTCGAAAATTCGGAGTAACTATCACCAAAGTTTACAGAATTTAATCAGTAAACTTTTCTATCGTTTTCTTGAACCGGCATGCTCTTCTTATTCATTGACTTATTTAAAGAACGAGTGATAATCAATTTCTTATCGTTGATTGAAAAGTTTGGTCACTGTTCAGTACATATCACATTCCAGTCTCCAGTCATTTGCACTGAAAGATAGTTCAAAGAGACTCTTTATTTATTAAATATTAAATATATAAATCAACTTTGACCTTGGAACCAGATCATGGAAAAATTATACTGGTGGCCTTTCAACTTTGAGGCATTCTATAATACTTTAGTGCAGATTGGAGAAGAGGTAAGGTACCTATAGTACTTCACGAGTCACTGCCTAAACCACCCTAAACAGTGACAGAGGCACATAGTTTATTCGGTACCTACCTTCCAGAAGATCCAGAAGAAAAGTTTCAGCCCATTCCGAAATATGTAATAATTTTGAAAACTCAAAAGTTCAGACTCTTGTTTTTATAATACCAAATACGTTTTATTTATGTTTGATTTTTGTCAGATAAACAAGCTTCCATCAATAAATCACATTTTTCGATTGTTTTGTATGAAAAACAACGATCGACAAGCCAGTTGTGGTCTATGGCGTCGACAGAGCATACATTTCAAATTGGGTATCAGGATCGCAGAAATGTGAAAGGGTCAACTGATCAGACTGTGATGAAGTGTATGCAACAAACAATTCACAAATAGCTAGCGCCATCTATACAATCACGTCTGCACTATTGCATTGTTGGTTGTCTACTCCACAGTACATCGTGAGGAGTCGACCCTTTCGCATTTCTGCGATCCTGGTACTAGATGGAGATTCATAAGAAATTATGAGAGTTCGAAGAAGCACGTCCTCGACCAATGAAAGCTATTCGAAAATTCGGAGTACCTATCACCAAAGTTTACAGAATCTAATCTGTAAACTTTGCTATCGTTTTCTTGAACCGGCATGCTCTTCTTATTCATTAACTTATTTGAAGAACGAGTGATAATCAATTTCTTATCGTTGATTGAGAAGTTTGGTCACTGTTCAGTACATATTACATTCCAGTCTCCAGTTATTTGCACTGAAAAATAGTTCAAAGAGACTCTTTATTTATTAAATATTAAATATATAAATCAACTTTGACCTTGGAACCAGATCATGAAAAAATTATATTGGTGGCCTTTCAACTTTGAGGCATTCTATAATACTTTAGTGCAGATTGGAGAAGAGGTAAGGTACCTATAGTACTTCAGGAGTAAGTGCCTAAACCACCCAAACAGTGACAGAGGCTCATAGTTTATTCGGTACCTACCTTCCAGAAGATCCAGAAGAAAAGTTTCAGCCCATTCCGAAATATGTAATAATTTTGAAAACTCCAAAGTTCAGACTCTTGTTTTTATTATATCAAATATATGTTTGATTTATGTTTGATTTTTATCAGATAAACAAGCTAATCAATAAATCACATTTTTCGATTGTTTATGAAAAACAACGATCGACAAGCCAGTTGTGGTCTCTCGTCGACAGAGCATACATTTCAAATTGAGTATCAGGATCGCAGAAATGTGAAAGGGTCAACTGATCAGACTGTGATGAAGTGTATGCAACAAACAATTCACAGATAGCTAGCGCCATCTATACAATCACGTCTGCACTATTGCATTTTTGGTTGTCTACTCCACAGTACATAGGGAAGAGTCGACCCTTTCGCATTTCTGCGATCCTGGTACTAGATGGAGATTCATAAGAAATTATGAGAGTTCGAAGGAGCACGTCCTCGACCAATGAAAGCTATTCGAAAATTCGGAGTACCTATCACCAAAGTTTACAGAATCTAATCTGTAAACTTTGCTATCGTTTTCTTGAACCGGCATGCTCTTCTTATTCATTAACTTATTTGAAGAACGAGTGATAATCAATTTCTTATCGTTGATTGAGAAGTTTGGTCACTGTTCAGTACATATCACATTCCAGTCTCCAGTCATTTGCACTGAAAAATAGTTCAGAGACTCTTTATTTATTGAATATTAAATATATAAATCAACTTTGACCTTGGAACCAGATCATGGAAAAATTATACTGGTGGCCTTTCAACTTTGAGGCATTCTATCTATAATACTTTAGTGCAGATTGGAGAAGAAGTAAGGTCCTGTAGTACTTCAGGAGTCAGTGCCTAAACCACCCTAAACAGTGACAAAGCACATAGTTTATTCGGTACCTTCCAGAAGATCCAGAAGAAAAGTTTCAGCCCATTCCGAAATATGTAATAATTTTGAAAACTCCAAAGTTCAGACTCTTGTTTTTATTATATCAAATATATGTTTGATTTATGTTTGATTTTTATCAGATAAACAAGCTAATCAATAAATCACATTTTTCGATTGTTTATGAAAAACAACGATCGACAAGCCAGTTGTGGTCTCTCGTCGACAGAGCATACCTACATTTCAAATTGAGTATCAGGATCGCAGAAATGTGAAAGGGTCAACTGATCAGACTGTGATGAAGTGTATGCAACAAACAATTCACAGATAGCTAGCGCCATCTATACAATCACGTCTGCACTATTGCATTTTTGGTTGTCTACTCCACAGTACATCGGGAAGAGTCGACCCTTTCGCATTTCTGCGATCCTGGTACTAGATCGAGGTTCATGAGAAATTATGAGAGTTCGAAGGAGCACGTCCTCGATTAATGAAAGCTATTCGAAAATTCGGAGTACCTATCACGCATGCTCTTCTCATTCATTAACTTATTTAACCAGTTGAGCGCCGCCATACAAGGAAAAAATCGTTTTTGACATCATTGAGCATGTTATTATAGGTGTATCTTCGCGAATTTTTTCGATTAGCGATTTAGATTTTTTCTTTTATATGCCGATTTGTCTGAGGCATGCCTTGTGGCCTGTGATTATTATCATAGCATAGGGTTTAGGCAAAGAATAGAGGTTAACTTTGATGGTTTAGGGCCATGCGACATACATGTTGTGTCTCTTAAAATTTGCAGGCTCAGACACAGTTTTCAGACATGTTCATGTAATTCTGTGGTTACAAAACGGAAATAATAGTAGGGGAGCCCAAGCGGGCTCCTCCACCAAAACTCAGCCCTCTATATAAAGCCGCGCATGTAGGGCAGCCGATCAGAATAGTTACAATCCAAAAGGTCCCCACGACTTTCCAAAACAAAATATTTTTTTCAAATGTAGCATGTAATATTGTAGAACTGCAATTTCATTGTTATATATTGCTATACCGTTGTTGCATATCCTTTTTGGCCAGTTCAACTACTTCGATTTCACAAACGTCATTAGATTATTTCACATTTTATCCTCTAATTGTATCGAAATCGAAGAGAGCTTTTCAGTTCAAGACAAACATAGAGCTTTTGTGCCATTTTTCTATATAAAAACTCACCTCGAATCTCAAATTCCCCACAGGAGGCTCTGCAAATGGTATGCTGCGGAACCAATAGAGCGGCTTTTTCTTACCAATTGTTCTATCTGATGTGAAGCAACCCTGTACTTTCCCCCCTGTCGTGCTAACCACCACATCTTTCTCGCAGACCTTGGCACTCTCCACAAGGGTGATGCAAAACAACAACACCAAATTCCTACCTAACATGCTGAGACTGCTGAGGTGGAACTTAGGGATACTCCACAATCGTTCACTGTTTTTATAGATATTAATTTGTTTTAGATACTGGGTGGTCGAAAAAAGTTAATTTCTTTTTGCCACAAAATTTTAGCAAATGTCAAGTATTCGATTTTTATATTATAAAAAACTTTACATTATCATGTTCCGAAGGTCTTAAATTTTGAAATAGAAGGTGCTACCAGTTGTAAGAAGAAAAATTCTTTGATTTGCATCTTATCTCACTATATAGACCACTAACGAGAAAAATCTATTCAAGTAACATGTCAATGACAAGAAAACAACCACTTTTGTGGGTGATTCAACGCAGATCATTGAATAATATCCACTCACAGTATGCAAAAATTCATGCGATCATATATGACAACCTGCAGACCGGTATCGGGCTCATTGGCACTCATCTGAGTAAAGATCTTTTCAGATCTCCACCTAAAGCGGTGTCCAATGTCGTTGCCTACAAATATAAAAAATAACAACTACTTTCCTGACTAATGCCAAGCATATATAACATACTGATGAGATAAATGCTTTCAGTTCGAGTGTTCATTCGTTCGGAATATTGAAACATTATACCTATAATAATATGTCATGTGTGGTAATGTAAAAGTCCTTAATGAAGGTAAGGTGAAGCTTAATTTTTTTTCAGCCACACGTACCATGCATAGTGATCATAAATCATTTATCCTAATCGATCATGGGATCTTAAGATAAAAATTTATCCTAATTTGTCAATTACCATAAAGTGTCAACAATTTAAAAACACTTGGATTACCTACTCTAAAAGTATAATATTATTTTATCAAAAACAATGTGAAGTGGTTATTTTTATGACCATAAATTTGGCAGGAACACTCTAGTACAGTGACAGAATTTTTTCAATACATATATGTGTTGAATCTCTTGTAATAAATAAGAAAAAGTTGGCTTTGATATGCATCAACAACTGATTGAAAATATCATATAATTCAAAGTTTGTACCTCCCTATATATATTAGGTACCCAGCAAACGATTTCAGATGGCCCAGTGCTGGGCCAATACCTGCTTACCCAGAAAATGCCGCTACGGCAAAACAGTGGCAAATGAATTCGGGCCAACATCAATAGGAAACTCTGGCCGGACCAAATGTCTGTAGGCCATAATGAATACTTTATTGGCCCACTTCAGGCCCACTATGGAATTTGATGCTGTGATTTTTAGTGCATATCGTTACTTTGAATTTGATAACTTTTCATATGAGTGGGATTGAGAAAAACGAAAACAACATTCAATATTCAGGAACCAATATAAACACTTTCTAACATAGGTTATCCTGGTTATCATGAAACGGGCCATACCCGATTACAATGCCATAATATATTGGGCTGACATTTTGCCGATATAGCGTTGCCATTGGCAACATCATGTACCCGACCAATCATGCTTTGGGCCAGAGATTCATTGTTTGCTGGGTAGGTAACTGTATTGTAGTAGACAAGGTGGATATAGGATGGTGAAACAGCTTCCTAACAACAAGCACTAGAATAAACTGTAGACCTTTGCCTACTTGATTTCATACCGTAGTAATATTTCCTGAAGTTATCAGAGATGGCGACATACCTTGTGTCGGTAAAACAGAAACTGTGCATCTGTCATACTTTCATCAGTTTCATCTGTTCTAGATGAAAAATGATTAAGAAGAGTCAAAATATCAATATTCATTCAAGATTTATCGAAAATTTATTGTTTTAATGTCGTTTCAAGTCACGTCTGTCAGATGTGAACCACAGAAATACGTAAGCAACAGAAATCTTCTTCGATAATCGATCTCACCGCCATCTTCTTACAAGTCGTGGAAATATTAGTACCTTCTCAAACGGTCTACAAGTTTTTCGCAGAAACAATTTAAGAGCTGTTTCACCATCCTATATCCACCTTGGTAGTAGACATCTAATAATCAGATATCGATTATCATTGGATTCTGAACTCTGGTTACCAGATATTAGATCGATAAATTGATTATTGAAAATGTCGAATGATAACGCCGATGACAGTGTAAATTTATATCGTAGAATAAACTGCGAATTAATTCACCATATCACGTAACGAGTCCGCTTCCAACTTTTTATAGTGCTCTCTGGAAGTGAAATAAAGCAAAATATGCTCATATACAGGGTGATTCACGGTGGATGTATGAATTAGAAGTATCTGTAGAAGGAGACATGGGATTCTTATGGAAATAAGCTCTCAAACATTTTTAGTGAAGCGTTAATTTGTATAAAAAACATGCTGATTCGGGATATGCGCCCGGTTTTGTCACAGATTTCAAATCACCTCTCAGAAAAATCAATTGATGTCAGATCGGGTCATCTGGAAGATCACTTCTGCTTATCCAACACATCGTTCCTTTCTATAGTTGAAACGTTACTTGTCTTATTCTGGGAGTTTTTTTTTCAAGATTCTGGGTTCGATTTTCGAAAATCATCTAAATCAACTAAATGTTTAATCTTATCCATATCTAAACAGTCAAGCCACGATACAAAATCAACACATTATATATGTTTCATCCATAATAATAAACAAAACAATATTCATGACAAAAACAAAGCAAATTTAAAAAAATATGAACGTCCATATCATAAAAAATTTCTAACAAATAATATCGAATACAATATTGTAAAGATGGAGGCGAGATTTCATAAACAATAGATTGTTGAGATCCCATTGCAGGTCAGGCAAATAATCTTGCAATAAAATTTCGATTTTTTTTTTCTAAAGAGACAAGCGATGATAAACAAGAACAAAAAATGGTAGAAAACAGAGAAATATGAGAATTTCATCACGAAATATCACTCTTCCATTATTGTACTGCTGACTTCAAAAATACCCCTTTGTGTAATAATGCAGAGTAATCAACTCCGGAGTACAAGTTCACCCTGTATGCGCGAAGATTTTCGTAGGGCGTCTATTGGAAATTTGACAACTTGCACATGGGTTAGGAATTTGGAATTATTTCCAATACAATTTTTATTGCACATATCAATATCGACACTTTTTGTAATTTTTTTCCAAAGTTCGAGTAAAGGAATATTTTTTAAATGAATTGAAGTCGTTTTTTTCGAATGGTTGCGGGTTTTATTGACTTACAGGGTTAGGAAAAATTACCAGAACGGTCGAATATCTCCAATCTAGGAGTGTAATTTTGACTTGGGGATATTTCAATATGCCAGATTCAGAAATGATATCAGCAATGTTGCCAGATTTTGTAATTTCCAGTTACGTAGCATAACTTTGTTCTGTTGAATTGAACACCCTGTATTTTTATCAATCCTAGAGTTTGCATAAAATCCTTAGTATTTTAGATAATGATAATGGAGAAATCATCTTATCGCAATCGAAAGCATGGAAACTACTAGGTAAAAGATAAATAATGTATCATGAGAATAAGTCCCTATTTTTCAACAAAATGGTCTTAATAATTCACAGCAGAGAAAAAATTGTTTTGCATTTTTTCACCACATGGTAGATTCGCGAGAAAAAACCTAATAATTTTGGCATGATGTGAAAGGCTGACGAAAAATGCTTCAAATCAACTGGACATTCAAAATGAGCAGTAATACACAGGGTGTTTTTTTAAAGGAGCACGTATATAAAAATAATAAATAACGTTAAAAACACTCTGTAATTAATGATTCGGGCAAATTTACCCAACCCTGTATAACATGAATGGATTTCTTAGAAATGTTAGTTTTCGATACCCTGGCAAATTGAAAAATCCTCAGATGCATGAATACGTAAATCCGTATACAAGGTGTTGATAAGACAGTTGATAAGATGTTTCCAGTAAACTATTGAAATCTATCATTCAACTACCTTGTTATTTCAAATGGAACATTTTCTTTTTAAATCAATTTTTGGAACTCGGATCGATCCACCGGCATCAAAAAAATTATAAATGTTCTTGTTTTTCCAAACACGACTTCAAAATTTTGACTGTCGCTTCCGATTTGAGCACATTTTTCAAGAAAATCGCATTTGATGATGCTGAAGTAATTTTCAATGTATTGTAAACTAAAACCCAATCGAAGGTAAGAACGATATTTTCAACACATCGTACTGCAAATACATCAATTCTGATGATTCAAGCGGAAATTTACACAATTAAAACAATTACTCCAAACTTTCCACTGTAATACATCGAAATTCATCACAAGACAGGAACATTTAAAACATTTCTTATGCCCACTTTTCTCTAGCCAAAATTTTGGAGCGAATATTAAGCTAGAGTTTTATAAGTCAGTGAAGATACAGGGTACGCCAAACTCGATGGCCTATAAAGGGTATCTATAGATAAGGGAGACAAATATACAGGGTTATCCAAATTAAGTGCCCGTCATTGATAACTTCCATAATTTTGAAACTACGACACCGGTTGAATTGGCAAACTATTAGCATTTTTTGCGCTGATTACAATGGTGAAAACAGAAAAACAATTGATTATCACGTTGTTGGGTTACTGATTAAAACAATTCTTTGGAACAGCCTGTATATTCGTACATTTTTGAATTCTACTTGAAATTTCAAGTTTTTCAAATAACATACCCTAGGATGGCCTTAGTTGCCGATGCCAGAACGAAAAAAAATAACCTAGGCCGAAGTGCACCTATCTTCGAGATATTGACAGCTGAAAATTGATAAACTAAAACAAATGATTGAATTTGTCTACTTTATTTCATAAAACTATAAAAAAACAAGAAACAAATCTTATCTTGAAAGATGCTATAAATCCGAGCTGTTTGATTGTTATAATTCTTGAAATTAGTAAAATGGACCAATTCCAACTGTCAATATTTCCATTAAAAAAATATATTGTTTTGAACAATAACGCAAAAACGTGATTTTCAGTTATCTTTCCGTTTTCACCATTGTAATCAGCGGAAAAATGCTACTAGTTCTAAATTTGAATGACCCTGTATTGTGGAAATTCTGGGTACGCTCATGAGAAGCTGGAATCTAGCCTTCGAAAATATCTCATCTGTTGCATTGTTGCCAGATCTGGTGTTACTAATCCAATTTTTAAATGAAACACCTGAATTTTATTGGACATTCGTATCCTATAGAATGTTGGATGTATCATTCATAATTGGTTTTAGTAATACTAGATCTGGCATCAGTGTATAAGTGAATATATTTTCAAAGGCTAGATCCCAGCCATAGCCGTTCCAAAATTTCAGAAATATATTTATTTCCGTTCCATCGATTTGGCGTACCCTGTATACAAGAAGTCTTATCAGAGAAAACATTTCATTTTTTACCTACAAAACGGAACAAAATGTTTGCTTTCAAACTACAAAATCCGAACCAATTCCAGTATTTCAGATGGCAATTTCTTCAATGTTTGAGACGTTTGCGCATTATCAAAAAGAATTGTCAAAAAAGATGATGTGGCTATGGTAAGTAATTGGGGTCGTAGAAAAATCCGTTTTACAAGATCTAGTCACTACTATTTCTTAGCACCAGCAAAGTCGATTCATAAAAATAATTGTAATATCGCTAGAAACGTTAGCGACCAATACCGGTAATGAGGTAGTATATTTCATACAGTGGGGACCAAAAGTCTGTTACCCCCTATAACTTCTTCATCTCACAGATCAAAGATAATGTTGAGTACAAAAGTTGTCATTTGGTGTCATTGATGGTTCAAGTATTATCAATAAAAGAGCGAGAAACTCAGTTATTCAGTTTTTTGAATGGGACACCCTGTACAACATTGCATTTTTGGATTCTTCATTGAATATCAAACAATCATGATGAATGGTAATGCCTCACAAAAGTAAATAGTTCTGGAATTATGAACACTTGTAAATTCTCGTGGACTATTTTTTGAGCTACTTTTGCACCAGTTCGGTGGGAAAACTGTGGAAAAAGTATAGTCAAAATAGAAATTCACAAGTGTTTATGATTCCAAATCCATCAATTTTTGTAATGTCATAATTGCTCAATATCCAACGCAGAATCCTAAAAATGAATTGATATAAAGGGTGTCCCATTTAAAAAAAATGAATTACTGAGTCGCTCCCCTTTTTCGAGACACCCTGTTTGAATAACACTCACGCCATATTGATGGGATCGAATAAAACCCTAAAACTTTTGTACTCAACTTTCTTTTGTGAAATGTAAAATAAAGAAGTTACGGGGTGAGCGACTGACTCTTGGTGCTCACCGTATAGTCAGTAATTATTCTCAACAACAATCATTCCTATCATAATTTCCTAACCTAAGAGGTATCCTTCGAGTTCAGTTTACCGCTCAGTCGCCCTGAGAAACGCCCGACCAGCTCGGGCGGCGCGGATCATCTCAGTACTTCCCGCCCCTGCCCGGCCACCTAACCTAAAAAGTCCGCCCACTATTTACAACACCCGCCCTTTCCCTCACTGGGCCGCGTGATCGCGCGCGCTCATCCTCAGCCGCTCGTTGTACATCCCATAGAAGTCGCCGCCAGCCCTCACCCTAACGTTCGCCACCGACGTCCTGGCGACGTAGTTGTACTGGCCGGGCGGCGGCGCGAACGCCCCAAAGCCAGGGGGCGGCGGGCACACCGCTGTGGGCGGCCTCGGCGCTTGCGCGAAGCCGTACCGCGGCTGGTACATCGACTGCGGAGCGTAGCCGAAGTTGAGCCGGTAGTAGGGGTTGCCCAGGCCCGCCCAATCGGGGTACACGTACGGCACGGCGTAGGGGGAGCAGTAAGGGGTAGGGGGAGGCGGTGCCACTTGGGCCAGGTCCACTGTTCGGGGGGAGTCGGTCACTGAGAGGCTCGACACGCTCATCACCTCCGACACTTGGTCCTCGGTGGACCATTTGCGCTCTTCCGCGCAGTACACGGTTGAGCCGTTGCTGCTGCAGCTCTCGGAGGATTCTTCCTCTTCTGGCTTCGCCAGGTACGTCAGGAAGGGGTTG
Source organism: Chrysomela aeneicollis (assembly GCA_029955515.1). NCBI lineage: Eukaryota > Metazoa > Arthropoda > Insecta > Coleoptera > Chrysomelidae > Chrysomela > Chrysomela aeneicollis. The sequence continues at coordinate 1,657,715 of JARUHQ010000014.1, read as the reverse complement.
TTGCGGTTGAGGGTGGGCAGGCTCTCGCTGGCTGGTTCTGCAAGGCAGCCGATTAGCTCGCGGAGGAAGGGATTGGTGCTGCTGTACACAGGATGGGGGACGCATTCTACCACTTCTGTCTCGACTATGGGATTGGTGCTGCTATTCAAGGGATGGAGATTGGCCTCAATACTTTCAACAACCAGGGCGTCTGCCGTGACGTCACTAGAAACATCCGGAACCCTAAGCTCCGCCTTGCAAACCTCCAAATCTCGCACATCCAACGTCTCCGTCTCGCATACCTCCAAATCTCGCTCTTCCAACGTCTCCGCCTTGATCTGGCAGATGCTGAGGATCTCATTCATTATGTCCTCGGACAAAATACAGTCCTTCCTCAACTCGTCTACTGTCTTGCTCCGGAGCACCTCTATCCTCTCAGAGATCATCGCCAAGTTTTCGGAGCTGCACTCCGCCACGGCTTGCTGCTCATCTTTCACCCCGCCCTGGGTGGATTCGTGGAACTGTCGGATGACCTCTTCGAGGGGCCCGAAGTAGGCGAAGTCGAGCTGCTGCTCCTCCATCTTGGACCGGTCGATGCAGCGGCCCACGTGTGGCGAGAACTCTCTCACGCCCTTGAGGCAGTGATCTTCGTGGAAGGCTACCGCTCGATTGATGACGTCAGTCTCGCCGGTCGGATCGACGAAGAAGTACTGGGGGTAGCAGAAGTTGATCGGGATGTGGCAATCGAATAGGACTTCCATTTCGCTCGTGGAAGGCGCCAATCCGTGCTCGAGTTCCGCAAACGTCGGGAATAAGTGAATGAAATTGACTAGCGGCTTGCTGATCGAGTCCACGATCGAGTCCTGCTGAGCCTGGAAAAGCAAAACACGGGTTTCAGTTGTTCGTTGTTTTTTTTTTTTTTTTTTTTTTTTTTTTTTTTCGGCGGAGTCGAAGAGCACATGGATTAGTGCCTTACACGGGGCTATTGAAAGTACTACCAATTGTCACCCCATATCTGGTCTGCGACTTGTGTGTAGGTAATTGAGTGTTGTCTGAGATGAATGTAGATCAACTTTGCCTAGCTAGGTAAACAGGGGGTAGTGAATTTCAATGCCGTGTCAGACGAGAAAAACGAGAGACAGGGACAGTCTCTTGGATCTCATAGAAGGCAAATAACTTGACATTATAGAAATTTTAGTGCAGACCAAATTCGAAATTAAAAAAAAAAACAAAGATTCCAGGATACACCATGGATTCTGGAAATGTTTTCATTTCGATCATATACACATCACTGGGTTTTTCATAAATGAATGCTGATCCTAAAGAACTATAATCTTTGAATTAAGAAGAAAAATTCTTCATATCACGAACAAAGGTCCGCAACTGCTCATCGAATTTGGTCTACCCTGTACAATAAAAGAATAGGTAGATATAGACAGGGTACCACAAGGTAGTGTTTTTGGACCATAACTATTCATTTTATTTGTAAACCTTTACAGTTTTCAACAGTATATGTGGGCGGATCACTTTTTTACCAAGTTTTGGTTACAGCAGTATTGATACATGGGAAATATTGACCACAATTAGTTTTTCAATACGATGAGAAAGTGCTAAATGAAATTAACCATTGTCCTTGTTTTCTTATTCAAGTAAAGTATTTTTGTTGTTTCGGTGACCAATTATTCAATAAGTCACTAGATTAATTCCAATAAGTGCCACACTTGAAATCTTAGGAAGAAATTCTTAAAGACCTAAAAAACCATGGAACAATTTCAAATGTGTATAATAACGAACTCCAAGAGGATCAATACTTCTGGATTATCAGTATAAGAAATAAAATATCCACATAAATATAATTTTTTTAATACAAAAATCAAACAACTATCATTTCGAAAAAATATACAGCAATGCCAGGTCATTGAATCGTTCAATTAAAATCACAAGAAATTATCATCAGATTACCAGAAATCGCAACCTAGAGATCCTATAAAAAACATCTTTTCGGGTGAAACTAAAATATTCTCTTCGCCGTACTTACCAACAATACATGCCAACAAAAAAAAAAGGCAAAAATGTCTCTCTAATACATAACAAACATACGTGTACAAGGTGTCCCACTATTTCGGACAAATTGAGAACCGACTTCAATTATGGTGGCCAATTCATACCTGGTCTTATAGATGTCGCGAAAGAGATTTTGTTGCTTTGCTTCTATAAGCTGAACCATCATGTATATTTATTTGTGTTTCAAGTCAAAGTATAAAATCCTTTTATTAGGAAAACTAACATTTTGTAAACATGCATAGGGTGCGCAAAAATGTGGTTTGAACCAGTCGAAAAAATAAATTCGAAAATATGTTGGTGCGAAATATTCCACGATTCAGATTTCATTATGTCACTAATAGTAAAATCTACCATAAAGTTTATCGAGCATACGATCAGAATATGAGGAAAAAATAAATAAAATAACCTAAACCAACTTTTGCGCACTCGGTGACCGACGTTTTCTTCCTCAAAGATACACCCTGTAGAAAAAGGGATGCACTAACACGTAAATAAAAATTTGAACCGGCAAGGGTCCACAATATGATTTTCGGATCATTCAAGAAAGGATTTTGAAATAACAACAAACTTCGATTTTCAAATGAGACACTAGTTATTTTTTCATCATCGCTTCAACAATTTCAACAGATCAGGTCATAAGAACGAAGGTGTGCCATTTGAAAATCGGAGCTGTCTAAGTAATATTTCCAACGAAAAAGTTACAGTAGCTATCCCTATGAGCATTATCGTTTTGAATGAACACCTAGTATGTGAAACAATATTGTCTCTTCACTGAAAAAATTATGCCACTTTTTCTATAAGCAAGAGACATCTCTTGAACCAACCGTGAACTATTTTGTTGAGCTTGAAGTGTCATGATTGGCCATAACCTAGCTTTTTACATTCACATGTTGAAATATGCGCTCTTTTTATAGCAGTATGATTCAGGAAACAGAAAAAATACATCGTCAGTCAGTGACAATGATGTTGATGTGAAAAATGTGTAACGTGAGGAAGTAGAGAAAACGTGTTCGACTTCAATTATGGTGGCCAATTCATACCTGGTCTTATAGATGTCGCGAAAGAGATTTTGTTGCTTTGCTTCTATAAGCTGAACCATCATGTATATTTATTTGTGTTTCAAGTCAAAGTATAAAATCCTTTTATTAGGAAAACTAACATTTTGTAAACATGCATAGGGTGCGCAAAAATGTGGTTTGAACCAGTCGAAAAAATAAATTCGAAAATATGTTGGTGCGAAATATTCCACGATTCAGATTTCATTATGTCACTAATAGTAAAATCTACCATAAAGTTTATCGAGCATACGATCAGAATATGAGGAAAAAATAAATAAAATAACCTAAACCAACTTTTGCGCACTCGGTGACCGACGTTTTCTTCCTCAAAGATACACCCTGTAGAAAAAGGGATGCACTAACACGTAAATAAAAATTTGAACCGGCAAGGGTCCACAATATGATTTTCGGATCATTCAAGAAAGGATTTTGAAATAACAACAAACTTCGATTTTCAAATGAGACACTAGTTATTTTTTCATCATCGCTTCAACAATTTCAACAGATCAGGTCATAAGAACGAAGGTGTGCCATTTGAAAATCGGAGCTGTCTAAGTAATATTTCCAACGAAAAAGTTACAGTAGCTATCCCTATGAGCATTATCGTTTTGAATGAACACCTAGTATGTGAAACAATATTGTCTCTTCACTGAAAAAATTATGCCACTTTTTCTATAAGCAAGAGACATCTCTTGAACCAACCGTGAACTATTTTGTTGAGCTTGAAGTGTCATGATTGGCCATAACCTAGCTTTTTACATTCACATGTTGAAATATGCGCTCTTTTTATAGCAGTATGATTCAGGAAACAGAAAAAATACATCGTCAGTCAGTGACAATGATGTTGATGTGAAAAATGTGTAACGTGAGGAAGTAGAGAAAACGTGTTCAAAATTGAGAAACTGAAAGTATTGGCATTTTTTTCAATTGGAATGTTTGTTTGTACCTATATAATTTGACCTCGGAATCTAAATTTGATAATGAAATTGTGAAGAAACCACTACTTTTCCATATAATTCATGCCAAAGTTCGAAATGTCACCTTCTTTTACTATACTCGCGATAGGTGCTAAGCGATACGCTACCTAGCGGTGACTCGTGAAAACACACAAAGTAGGATAACCTATATTTCTGTAGGATAACAACTGAACTCTCTGAAAGGTTTACTTACAGCAGTTTTTCGAGTTCTTCTGGTGAAATCCATGTGAAATCTTATCGTCTCTCTCGTTTCAGTTATTGTTTGGTGGCAAAAAAAAATGTCAGAAATGTCACAATGAAACAAATGTCACAAATACGAAAACAAAACAAAGACAATACCATTCACAAGTTCGAGATAGCGCGAAATGTTGTTTTCTATCGCTAATTTGAAATTTAGATGAAAACAAGTAAATGTGAGCGTGTGTGGTGGTTTAGTTAAAAGAAGGGCGAATTTTGTATTCTTTAGAACATACCTTTGAGACATACAAACTAGTCCCATATCTCCGAAAATACTTCATGAGGTCAGTTTCCATAAAAATTAGTAGAATTAATCAGACTCGAAAAATACTTTATCCTCTTTTCCATCATCTGCACCAAATAAATAAGAACTTGACCCTAATCTAAAATTGGGCCGCTGACAGAGAAAAACAATCATAATCCCAGTCTACCAGGTGTCAATTCAAAAAGACAATGCTGCATAATATCACATTCATATACAACATTTAGCTAGAGCCGCCCTTAGCTGCCTTCCTCTCGGCTATAATTTTTTTCAATATTTCTTTCTTACTCAGAGTATTGGAGGGCGCCGTATCATCACAACTTACTTTGTCCGATGGCACTGCGTAGCCCAGTTCCACGAGACGGTCATTGATGTAAAACACATTGTTTTCATCCGTGGTATCAGCCAAGCAGATCTCCATGTACTTATCCTGGAAGAAAAGTCAAATCATGGAAGTGGCGCAGTCGGTAGGAAGCAAGATATTAGTAGCAATAGAACCTAACCTTACCTAACCAGTCTCAAATTATGAAAACAAGTCCATCATATCACTGATATTTCATAATAAAGTGAGAACTCAAAAATCTTCCTGGTTTTATTCTTGGTTGGCTTTATTGTGTATTAAATCGAGAATTGAAAGCTGATAACAATTCGTTTCCAGACATTTCAAGTCAATACTATAAAATTTTTCATTTGACTTATATATTGAAGAATATACAGTGTGTACCAGCCAAATGGAATAAATTCGTTAATAAATAAACGGTGGCGTTTTAGGAAAAACGCTCGGACAAGTCGATTTGTATCTTTAGTTGCGCTTTTTTTTTCAAAAAAAACTTTTTATACAGGGTGTGTCATGCCACAGTGGCCAATATCAACTTACTTATTTTAAATGCAACACCCTGTATTTCATTTCATTTTCAGATTCTTCCTGAAGAGCTGATTTCGTCGATCTATCATTCTTGGGGTATAGCGCGTAAGATTACAGAGATATAGGGTGTGAAAAATCGAGATTTTTCAAATTTAGTAATTTTTTGTGCCGAAACTATTCTTGCTCAAAACGGCTTACATGTCCCTATCCCAACTTTCCATTTACTATCGATTGATATTTAATTAAAACAAATACGGGTGGTTCAAAATTTTGAGATTTGCATCACCTTCTATTTGTTTCTATTAAATGTCAGTAGATAGTAAATGAAAAGTTAAGATAGGGACATGTAAGCCGTTTTGAGCAGAAATGATTAGTTTCGACACAAAAAATTCCTAAAGTTGAAAAATCTCGATTTTTCACACCCTATATCTCTGTAATATTTCGCGCTATACCCCAAGTATGATAGATCGACGAAATCAGCTCTTCATGAAGAATCTAAAAATGAAATAAAATACAGGGTGTTGCATTTAAAATAAGTAAGTTAATATTGGCCACTGTGGCATGACACACCCTGTATAAAAAGTTTTTTTTTTGGAAAAAAAGCTCAACTAAAGATACAAATCGACGTGTCCGAGCGTTTTTCCTAAAACGCCACCGTTTATTTATTAACGAATTTATTCCATTTGGCTGGTACACACTGTATAGAAATGGTGCAATAATCAGATATTGATTAGAACAGTATATGTGATAGACTTTCATCCAGGAAACAAATATCCTAGAACCAGGATCAGATAATAATAAACGATTTTTTTTTTCAAATAAATAATCAAATTCCTATAACATGAATAATTAAAATCACAGATTTCGACGTGATATTTCACAACACTGTGAATAATTGAAATCTTTATTGGTGGAATTTGAGGTTTATGCTCTTGTTGCTGATCATTTCCTTGATATATAAAATCAACCTTTGAAATCGAAAATTGTAGGGTAAAATACCATAAAAAAGATATTTATTAATTGGCGCAGTCGGTAAGATTTTGTAACAAATATCCACGAACCTTCCAGTTGATCCGGCTGATTTTAGCAGTGAGGTTCCTTTTCCGTATGAGCTTCCTGAACTCCTTGGAAGACTCCCTACTCCAGGGGGCCCCTTTTTCCGGTGGACAAATATTCGCGAGTCTGCACCGTATCGCTTGAGCAGGCAAATGCGAGAATTGCTCGTGCAGGAAGCACAAATCCTTTATGGGCACTTTGGCCATGGTGCCATAGTCGATGAAAATCACCTGAAAAAAAAATTTGTCACATGACAACAACACGGGTAGAAATCCAATGAAATGATTTAGAGTGATTGAATGTGAATAAAAAGCGATTCTAAGTGGGGAAAGTGGGTATTTTTGATGCATAAACGTACCCTGATCATGTCTTCTTTCAGCGGGGTCAGGTCAACAATTAGAGCCCGGTGGTATTCCCCAAAAATCACTTGAACGCAATACACCCCCTCGCGTATCAATTGTTTCGTCATAAAATACTGCAGATGGTGCTGATTATAAAATAACCTAAAAAAAAACAATGCATGAACACTCAGCCCGTACGAAGTATGACTGACAAAAATGTCTTACTGCATTTCATCCATGAGGTTATTAAGTTCATCTGGATTCTTATAAACCCAGAACTTGGAGAGATCATAAATCTCCCCAACAACAACATCCACACATTCGTTGTCCACCGTCGTGGGAGGTACAAACGCCCTGGGGATCTCTTTGCCTGGAGTGAAAGTTCCCGGAGGAAGAAAGCTCAGCATGTCGGTCCACTAGAAAAAAAAACACCATCATAGAATGCCGTCATTCTGAAACGTCCCCCAACTCACATCTATAACCGGCAGGGCACTGTTCATCCCCACTTCTGTCGATTTGTTTTCGCTATAGCTGGCCATCGTGAAGGTTTGCTCGGCACAGTTCGGTAGCGGTTTGCTCCTATCGTACAGCTTGAAATCATCAGAGGAGGGGCGGACGTAATGAAATATGGATTCCAATGCGACGCACAGGTCTATCAGATTATTGAAACCCAAATCTTGGTATTTCAAATCTGATCTGAACATTTGTCTGAAATTTGTTTCAACTGTTAACTGACCCCTCCCAAACTCTTAACATGTCATTTTTACGATTGATGTTCACCTGTCGTGTGTCAACTTCTAAACAACTATTAAATGATTGTCAACTGATAATTTTCAACTTTTATGCATTACTTCATCTAGAGCAAGGTGGATGTAGGATGGTGAAACAGCTTCCTATTAACAAGCACTAGAATAAACTATAGACCTTTGCCTACTTGATTTCATACCGTAGTAATATTTCCTGAAATTAACAGAGACGGCGACATACCTTGTGTCGGTAAAACAGAAACTGTGCTCCTGTCATCTTTTCATCAATTTCCTCTGAAAAATGACTGAGAAGAGTCCAAATATCAATATTCATTCCAGATTTATAGAAAATATATTGTTTATTGTCGTTTCAACTTACGTCTGTCAGATGCGAACCACAGAAATACGTAGGCAACAGAAATCTTCTTCGATAATCGATCTTACCGCCATCTTCATTCAAGTCGTGGAAATATTAGTACCTTCTCAAACGGTCTACAAGTTTTTCGCAGAAACAATTGAAGAGCTGTTTTACCATCCTATATCCACCTTGATTTAGAGTCTGTTCCAAATCATGAATTTATTTGAAAAATAAACAAATATCATCAGAACATTCAACTGTTGACTGTTTAATTTTTACCTAACCCTGATATTTCAATCTTTTAGTGAATGTCTCTCATAAAATTTAAAACTAATGTAAATATCATATTGAATGTGTTTGAATGTTAACATTCATTTTCAACTTCTACTGCTATTTACAGGACTATTTTGAATCAAGTATTTCATTTAAATGATTTATTTCATCTGAAACCTAACCCTGCTGCCCAAAATTTTTCTAAATGTAACTGAGAATTTAAAATCAATAGTCAACTTCATATTTTCAAGGGGTAGAGAAATGTTTGAATCACTATTTCAACTGTTAACTTTTGACTGTTAACGATAAACAGTTGATATTCAACTGTCAGAATGTTGCTGTTAACTTCCACCAGAATGTGACGTAACTAAAAATAACTGTTGACTAGAGGGACACTGACATTGACAAGTCAACAATTGGCCATAACAATAATTTTTAATTAGTTACCTTCAGCTCACAAATTTCAATTATTGCCCATCTACTATTCCAGGCGTGTTCTGTTAATGTTAATGTAATTTATTAAGTTATTAATCACTAACAATAGTAGGAAAAATGTTGATCATAACATCTGTTAACTCTCAACTGTACATTGTAAACTGAAGACTTTTAACAATGGATGTCAGATTTTAACCATTAACTAACTTTTGTACACATTCACCTGTTACATAATATCTTGACTTTTGACTGTTATTAACTTTATTATATTTCTATATAAACAAATAATAACTATTTATTGATATAATGTCGAGTATACTGTTAATATAATGACAGTTAAGTGAGTAACTGTTAACTTTTCACCATTGATAGTTGTTAATATAAACACTTGCTATTTAACTGTTGCCATTCAACTGTTTACTCTTAACTGTACATTGTAAACTGAAGAATTTTAACAACCGATGTCAGCTTTAAACCATTAACTATCGATGGTAAACATTCAACTGTTAACATAATATCTTGACTTTTGATTGTTATTAACTTTGTTATATTTCTATATTAACAAATAATAACTATTTATTGATATAATGCCGAATATACTGTTCACCTTACAACAGTTAACTGAGTATCTGTTAACTTTTTACCGTTAATAGTTGTTAATATAAATATTTGCTTTTCAACTGTAGTCATTCATCTGTTAACTATCAACTTTACATTGTGAACTGAAGACTATTAACAACTGATGTCAGCTTTAAACCATTAGCTACCGTTTGTAAACATTCAACTGTTAACATAATATCTTGACTTTTGACTGTTATTAACTTTATTATATTTCTATATTAACAAATAATAACTATTTATTGATATAATGCCGAATATACTGTTAACCTTACAACAGTTAACTGAGTAACTGTTAACTTTTTTATTCCTTTGTTGACTCTCAACTGTACATTGTCAACTGAGGACTTTTAACAACAGAGGTCAGTGTTTTGTACATCAAACCCGAATTTATCGAGAAATGGCAACTTTAAACCGTAAACCAACAATTGTTAAAATTCAACTGTTAACGTTAACTTCAAACTGTCACTAAATTTCTATATTATATCAACAGTTAGTGAAAAATCATTGAGAAAATGTTAGCATAGCAACAGTTAACTGAGTTAGTGTTAACTTTCAACTAACTGGTTACCCTTACCTATAAACCTCGGGTATTTTGGCACACCAAATACCTTCCGGATACATCCCGATCAACTTCCTCAGGTTGTTCTTGACGAAACCCGGCACCCTGTCCTCGGCACTCTCCACAGGCGGTGGTTCGACCCTCTCGAGTTGGTGCCCATTCCTCTTGTAACTCCTCCAAGACCTTCTCGCCTCCGCCTCCACCACGGGGGACCCCGTGGGGGAGGGCAGGAGGATGTTGTTGATCCTGCCCTTGGAGGAGGCGGAGGAGTAGTTGCCGTTCTCCTTGTTTAGGTGGTTGTGGAGTGAGGGGGAGGACTTGGGGGTGGTGTGGCTGGTTTTGTAGCTGACCGGCTCGGCGGTGATCGGGGAGGGTTGGGACGGAGGTGGGGTGGTGGTGGTTTGTTGGGGGGTGCGCGGCTTGGGGTAGAATATTTTCTGGGGCTTGTTGGTGGTAGAAGGTTGGACTGCGGTCTTATTGTTCACGGTGGGGGCGATTACTATGGTTCTGGAACTGAGAATTTTCAATGTGAAAGTCGAGGTACTGTCACTTTTTTTTTCATCTACAGATAGGTGTGCATTTTTTTCAGGTGAACTTGCCATTATTTGAATAAAAAACTCACTAACACAGAACAATTTTTTATCTTCTGTCTCAATTTTATAATTCTTCCAGGGTACATAAATAACATACAAACTTACACAAAATGAATAAATGTGTTGAATGAGGTATTGGAAAAGTTTCTAGCAGAAAATGGAACTAACAAATTTCATATGAATATAGAAAGAAATGAAAATTACAAATAAAAAACAATATATCATTGAATTTTCTATACCTCTTAACTTATGATAATGATACTTATGATAATGATTCATCTCAATTTGTACTCTATTTTTGGACATCTACCGGGTGTTTCACAGTGGATGGAACATTAGAAGTATCTGGAGAACAGAAAGACAGATCATTTCGGAAATTTGTGGGCGTCGATAATCAAACTTGCTCTATCCGTCTAAAATATTTTCATCAATACAGTGTTGCCGCTTGTATCAGAAAGTAGTAGCTACTTTGTTATTTCAAATGGAACACCCTGTATTTTATTTCATTTTTAGATTCTTCCTGAAGAGCTGATTTCGTCAAATCATACTTAGGGAATAACGAGAAAGATTACAGAGATATAGGGTGTGAAAAATCGAGATTTTTCAAGTTTAGGAATTTTTTGTGTCTGCTCAAAACGGCTTACATGTCCCTATCTTAACGTTCCATTTACTATCTACTGACATTTAATAGAAACAAATAGAGGGTGATGCAAAACTCAAAATTCTGAACCACCCGTATTCGTTTCAATTAAATATCAATCGATAGTAAATGGAAAGTTGAGATAGGGACATGTAAGCCGTGTTGAGCAAGAATGGATAGTTTCGGCACAAAAAAATCCTAAATTTGAAAAATCTCGATTTCCCACACCCTATATCTCTGTAATCTTTCGCGCTATACCCCAAGTATGATGTATCGACGGTATCAGCTCTTCAGGAAGAATCTGAAAATGAAATAAAATACAGAGTGTTCCATTTGAAATAACAAAGTTGTTGCTGCTTTTTGCTAGAAGCGGCAACGCCGCAACGCTGAAAGTATTTTAGATTGATAGAACAAAACTGATTACACAAGAAACCAAATTTTCATACTAATCCTAAGTCCTGTTCTCCAGAAACGTTTAACCTACCATCGACCGTGAGTCACCCTGTATACATTGATTATGTTTAATTTACATATGGTTGATGTTAGCCCAACAAAACAAGCACATTGTGCTTCCATGATTTCTTTGATTAGTAGGGTGAATAATATAAATGAAAACATTGTTAATTTATCATTAATGAATAAACTTGAAAGTTGATGATCAAGTATAAAATATCAAAACAAGCTCAGATAAATGGTAATTATGATGACAAATATTGTGGATTGATTGTGGCTGAGTAACTTCGCTAATGGTGTCTGGATTTCTGTACTTGGCTGATATATTTTTGATGGGGTAGCATATTTGTCTGATGTACAAAATAAAGGAATGTCAAGTGAACTTGACCTCCTACAGATACAGGGTGACCCAGGACCCTGATGAAAAAATAGTTTGCATAACATTTTAATAATATTACTTTTCATTTTCATTCCTGGATTTTTTTTTCATGATAATATGTAAATTCAAATTGTCAGATTTGATCCAAATTAAGTTAAAAACTTGAACTCAGAAACTGAATGTTGCTTTTTTTCATTGCCATTTGAGAAATAATGAAATGTAATTGAAAAAAGTAGAAAGAAAAATTGTTGGGTCTCACATGAAGTCTTGTTTTTCACAGTAATAAAAAAATTTATTCTCAAAATATGAGTGCAGCATTGATTTGGGACAAATTGTGAAATTGAGTTTATTTGTAACAAATAATCAAGGGATGCACCTACCCACAATAGCCGGTGCCTCTTCTGATGGGAGGTTTTTTCTGAGAGGATACCATTTCCATCACATGGTATGACTTTTCTGATAGAACAGGTAAGATTTCAGCCATGGCACCTGAACCTCGAACCTGAAGAAATTCAATTCATCAATGGATACAGAAATAGGTTGTTTTTTCCTAGGTGAGCATAAAATGTATCTATTTTTTTTTCACACAAAAACATTCAGAAATCAGATTGAGATCACAATGAATATGTTTTTATGTATACCTAGTGACATCTCCATTTCAAATCTTTGGCCAATTTTATTATCAATATTTCAATCAAAACCTCTACAGAGTAGACCCAATTTTATATTTTCTATAGGTTTTCTGGGACTGAGACAAAAAATATGTAATCAATATAATTAAATGTGTAAATATATGTGTGTGTTCCAATTCTGATCCTATGTATTTCTTCAGTGATTGACAGAAATGTATACTTAATAATGCATTTTCTAAAAACCACATATGAATATAAGAAATGGTTCCATAATTCAAGTGGTTGATTCACATGTTTGAAAAGTAATAACTATGATCCCATAGAACTGGGCAAATTTGATTGATAAATATTGATCCCATCAGAAGAAAATAAGGGTGAATGGATCAAGAATAACTATTGATGTGATTCATGGAAGCATATATGATTAGCAATAATGAATCAACTATTTATTGATAAGTTTCCAATGACAATAGCTGTGCATTGTTTTCTGAATCATTCATAAACAAATTCAATGTCCACAAGATTGGAGAGTATTTTAGCAATTCGAAAGATGTTTTGCTATGGAGAAATACACTCTCTCAAAGAACATATCTTTCTCAAGAAAAAACACACTATTGAATTCTACAATAGCAGATAATGGAAACTTATCTGAAACCATTTGGAAGTGAAGTAACATTTATATTCATCTCCATTCTGAATATGGATTTGTAAATCAAGAGTTTTACAAAGATGAACATTGTAATAATAATTATGCTTCTTCAAAAGATTCAAAATGTATTTCAGATATTTGTGTAATTCAGGAAAATTGATATTTTAAATAATTAGGTTCACTTGCAGGCTAAATTGAAACATAAAAACTGGAAATGCATATTCAAAAATAAATTTCATATTGAGTACCTATAAGTAGAATTTTGGTAGAAAATATAACCATCCAATAGAATTTTTTGAAAATGCTTGGAATCCCCTGAAGTTTCTTATAAATACAGGAAAAAATAATTGGAATTTCAGAGTTACTCCAGGAGTATTTCAATAAACTCAAGCATGATGTGAAATGCATTTCAGTGTATAATCTGGCCTGTTAAATTAAATACCTGAAATTATTAGCACATTATTAACAACTGGTTAGATTTCAATGCCAGGTACTGATATCAAACATAAAACAGTTTGTTCAGAGAGAAATATTTATCTCTGTTTCACAAATCAAATGAATATAGGTATCAGTCATTTTCAATTGCAGAAATAACATTTGATAATAATTGTATATTTATGGTATCATGACTTGACAAGAAATATCAAAAAACCCAGACAGTGTAATTGACCACATTGTGCTGAAATTTAGAAACCACTTACCCGAACTGTATTTGGTATTGATTTCAGAAAATGTTCCAAGGAGTTGTATCCCAATTTCTGATATGGTATAGGTTCCCCTATAGTGTTCCTATAATCCTTACTTAACTGAATCATTGTCATTGCCAATGGACTAGCAGTTAAGAGACTGGTGATGTATTTCTTCACATTTTCCTCTCGAATTTCCATTTTGGAGGAAATGCACAGGAACTTTCACAATCAAAGCAGATATTCAATACTCTTCAGACCAGGGTGGACAGGAAAATGTGTGTATTGTAATGTCCATACAATAAACTGCCATCAGACTAATGAACCTAATTTTCAGTTGATCAAATAGAAAATCAAACTATTATCAAACAGAAATGTAAACATGTATCAACAATTACAAAACAACCCACATATCTTTGAATGTTAATTTTATGAAAACGGTCACCGTGTCACTGATACATTTCTTTAATATGACATGAGGTGAGGTATTTGAAAATCAGGAGTATCAGGACAAAAAAGAAAAAACACCAAAAATGTACACTTCAGTTTGCTTCAGCTAAGGGCATGGGCGTATATGGGGATCAAGGTGGATGGGGAAGTAGGAAAGAAGGAGATGACAGAACAGCAGAATGTGTCAGTGGGCATAGGGCTTTGGGGACTGGGGAGACATTAACTACCATATGAGTGATATCTTTACACGCACATCGGCAACGCAGTGAAGAGTCACAGAATCACAGAAGAACTTCTTATTCTTTACTTTTTTGGCTCAATGCCACGTCAATGCACGCAGGAAGAAGAAGTGACTGACAACTGACATGATACGTCATACGTCCAACGTAAAAGTAAAAACACAGAGGTAAAAAAAACTTCCACTAACCTTGCCTGGGTACAGAGTCCGACCGAGTCGTTTGTGTGAATTTTTATCAAAAAATGATATCATAATTAATGTACGAACAATCATGGCTCATAACGATGGTGTTTCAAACTTTCAACGGAGTCAGTCAGCAGATTTGACTCAAGCCCAATCAAGAATGTCCCTGATTACAAATTCCAGTAATGCTCTACCTTCCATGTCAGCACCAACATCTTTTCAAAGACGAACCGTCGAAAGTGCCAGACATTTGAGAGACAGCTTAAACAATGTTATACGAGAAATTGAGCCACTGGTTGAAACAGCTAGAACAGTGAATGCTGGAGTTGCCAGCTTCCTAAGCAGACCACAGTCAGAACTCAATATTTCAAGAACACAAACTAATGAGGTAGCCAATGATAGTTATTACATTGACTTGGATGTTCCTGATAGTCCTAGAGAGCAGGGAGAAAACCCAGTGAGTTCAGAAAATAATGAGATTGATCCACATAGTACTGATAACAATAATGCAGATGATCCAGAGAGACTGCAAACTGTAATTGAAGCTCAACAATTCATAAGGGTCTTATTGAAATATGTACCATTCATTCTCATTTTGTTAGCAAAGTCTGTGTATGACTTCCATGAAGGAATTTTCATACTTATTGTCCTTTTTGTTACTTTTGCTCACACTAACTCAGCTGTGAAAAAAGAGGCAATTAAAAGGCAGAGAAGAAGCATAGCAACATTGTGCCTAGAATTTTTGTACATTGTGGTTTGCCTTTTGTTTATCCATTACATTTTTGCAGATGATCTGCACAATTTTAACATGGTGTTGAATTTAGTTTTAATTAGATCCTTTACTCATCCTCTCACTGTTTGGAATTTATTATGGGTTGTTACCATCACAGATTTCACTCTGAAGCTTGTTACAGTTTCTGTTAAGATTGTACTGACAATGTTACCTGGACAAGTGTTGGATTTCAAGAAAAGAGTATGTATAACTTTTCTAGTTCAGATTCAGTGTTCAAATAGAAAGATGAAGCACTACAGATTCTGTTTTCAGGGAAAAATCTACTTGTTCATTGAGGCTATTTCACAAATGTATAGAAGCATTGCTACCATACAACCTTGGCTTTATTACCTTCTGGAGTCCTATCAGGGACCTGAGAAGATTGTAGCAGTATTCTTGTCTGCCTTCTACATGATCTCCAAAGGATCTGATTTGATGTCAAGGGTGAAACTATTGAAAAATGCATTCCTTAAATTATTATATAATGTGGTGAGTTGTATTTCCATCATAATTTTATAAATATCCATCCTATACAGAGAGAAAGTACAAAATCAGTGATTACACATTTTTGTAGAGCATTGGATCATCTCCCAGTAAGGATCAAATTCAAACAGCTGGTGAAAGTTGTCCAATCTGCCATGATGAATATGACTCACCAGTGTTATTGCAATGTCATCACATTTTTTGTGAAAGTTGTGTCACTACATGGTTTGACAGGGAACAAACATGTCCCCTGTGCAGAGCCAAAATAGTTGATGACCCTTCATGGAGGGATGGCTCTACCTCTTATTTTATGCAATTATTTTGAGGGTGTAGGGATGCAAGAGCAGTGGCCTGTGATATTTTCTTTATTCAACAATGTTGAAGAAATCCATTGCACACCTGTGTTATGGACATGTAGCTGCCAAACTTGATTTGTTTTCTCTTGACTTATATTCCATAACACTAGGTACAATAGAAATTGTAATTATTATTCAAGTTGAATGTTTGTTGTAAAATTCAGAGAAATAAGATTTTTTGAAAAATCTTTTCAAGAATCAAATGAGCATCAGATTATGAATATGCTGAATTTTCAATAATTGGCAGAGTATTCAACTCACATGCAATTGAATTTGACATTTTATTCTAGAACAAAGTGCATCAATAAATTTTATATTCTTGTTTGTGTGAATCATCATAGCTATTACAAGGCAGATATTTCAACATGTGTGATATTTGCTCTAAAAGAGTTTGAATCCAAAAATTTGTCGAATTATTATAATTTGTTAAATTTATTAATTACTCAATAAAAATGTATCATAAGATGAGGATAATCTTCCTATATTCTTGCTCATAAAATAACCCACTTCAAAGTGGAATCTTAGCACTATTCATATTTTGATCATTGAAGGTTGTGGCATGTATTTGGAAGGCCACACAAATCATTTATAATCAAATATAAGTAAATCATTTTGGTATTTGTTTTTCCCTTTTATTAATTGCAATGAAAGCTCTTGCTATTTTTGCTTTCTACATTTCAGTCTATTGGTCTACATTTCAAAAATGATCAATATCAAATACATTGACATCAAATGGATTGGTATGTACTTTTCTACCAGTTCTCTACTTGTTGCCGAGTTTTATATAATTTTGGAATAATAAGTAAAATGCTTGTATTAGACTTAAAATTGTCACTATGAATTTAGGGTGGCTAATATGATTATTGAACAAAGTCAGTTCTGCTCATTAACATCAAAAAAAATTTCATGATTTTTTTGATAACCTGTTCTGAAAATAATCTCCATCTCCTTTTGTGGCTTGCTGGTTGATAGCTTTATGTTGCTCTCTACTTACAATCTCCTCTATTACTTCTCCATCACCTTTGATAAGCCTAGAATATTCAGTAGAAATTGAATGTTATATAATATGGTAAAAATATTTTGAACTTGGGGAAAATCACTGAAAAGTAACAAGGAATATTAACAACATATTTATACTTTGTTCCAATTTCAACTGATAAGATATACTTCCAATCAAGACTGAAATAGATATTTTAAGTTTTTCATTGTAATTATCCCCCAAATCATTGTGAATACTATGTTGAAATCCTCACCTATGACGACCAGTAGACTCATCATATACTCTTGTAACTACTGCTTGTTTTGCAATCCATTCTTCCTTAGTCATTGGGGCCATAAATCTACTTTTTTCCATTAGATCAATTGGAATATCTAGGGTTTCTTCTTTATTTTCTTCTTTCATCTTTTCTGAAGAAATCTTCTTTTTTTGATTCACTTTTGTACTACTAGATAATTTTCTTTTTTTCATGCTCTTTTTCTGTTCATGCTTTCTGTTTGATTGCTTTTTTTCTTCCTCTGATGAATCAGTACTTGATGAACTACTGGATGAGTCTCTTTTATATTTTTTCCTTGCTGTGATTTTCTTCTTTGAACGATTTTTTTGATATTTAGTATCAGTGCTGCTGCTGCTACTACTACTATCTGTACTGCTGCTACTGTTACTAGATGATGACGAAGATGAAGATCTAGATGGACTTGCATGCTGAGTGTATTTCTTTGTTACCTTTTTTCTTATAGCATTTTCATCGTCACGTTGAGATTTCTTCAAAGACACTGTTCTTTTCGTTGATTCGGTTTCATTTTTATTTTCCTTTTTACTTTTCATTTATGCCAGTGAAATTTGGACTGTTCCAATTATTTTCACCAAATATTGAGATATTCGCAAACTGAGAATAAAGTGCAAAACTCAGCTCTGGAATAATATTGATAGATTGTTAAAATTATAAAATCCCAAGAAACAATGATCCTAGGATTCCTAGGTTTAGGTTATGTTGTTGTTTTTTAGTGTTTGACAATTTTGACACTTTCTTTAGGATTTTGACATGTATAAAAATAAAGTTTGGCAACTCCGGATTATTTTTCCTTTTTCAAAATTAGTTTCTTTCAAAGTAGAAAATGTCAGAAGGAAATAGCTATCGTTTTAATAATGATAGACGATTCGAAAAACCCAAAACGTATTATATTACGTTTGTTTCCATACTTCTACTCACAATGTTCATAGCATTGGTTGTGTACCTAGTAATGTTTCAAACCAAAAATAAGAGAAGTGGAAAGCCAAAGGATCCGTCATCAACGTCATTTGAAATGCCTGCTGTTTTTTGAGGGTTATGTCAAAGATTGTTATGTTATTTGATCTGTAAAAATACATAAAATATAATTATTGTTTATAGAATGTTGATTCTGAGAGGTGTTCCTAGAACCAATCCGCTGAAAAATAAGTTATCAAATGAGTTATCATTATTATATTTCAGTACGCAAGTTGCAGTCAAAGAATCTATCGAAAATGAAAACCAGCTCAAGAATTTCGAAACACTATACAATATCACCAAGAAAGTTCGTACGAAGAAGCCACAAAAACCCCCTTTTGTTAAAAATCTGATGATAGGAAAATTTGATACAGATATTTTAACATACCCTGAACTGGAAAAAGAAGAAGTGAAAGATTTGGAAGAAAATGTATCATTAGTGAAAAAATTAATGCACCAAAATCACATGGTAGACTGCAGTTCACTAGAAAAAAAATTTAGACAAAATTTATCAGATCACAAGGCAATAGGACTTCAAGCTTCCCAGTTCATGGATGGTAGAGAGTGCAATGTAACAGAGAGTCTGGCTTTCCTAGAAGCTTTGTCTGAACATAAATTAAGATACAGTATTCTCAGTAATGAACAGCTGGGGGCTCAAAGTTTTGTGAAATTTGGTAGCAATCAATTGAAAACTAAATACCTATCTGAAATAATGAAGGGAAATTTGTTAACTGCTTTGTGTTTCACTGAATGTGGAGCTATAGACCTGAATCAGTTCAAAACAACTGCCAAGCTATCAAATGATGGCAAAAAATGGGTAAATCCATCAAATCAAATATGTTTAATGAGATTTTTGAATCCTTCAATGAGGAAAATCAAATTTTAACAATACAGATTGCACATGTTTCATCATTGAAAAGAGATTTGAATTACATCTATTCAACCAAAATTATCAGAATATTTGAAAATGTCCTGTTTTAGATTCTCAATGGCACAAAGACTTGGGTAGTTGATGGAACAACTGCAGATATATTCTTAGTATTAGCTATTACAAAAACTATCTCAAGAGATATTATAAAAGAACACAAATTCTCTGCATTTGTTATTGAGAGAAACTCTCCAGGCATATCTATTCATAAACATGATTCTACATCAGGCATTGACACAGCTGATATAACATTTTCTGATGTAGAAATTCCAGTAGGTAAGTAATTGGATCAGAATATATTGTTTATGAAATCTTGATAGGTATATATTTATATTCAAATAAAAATTCAATTTTTCATACAAGATTTTTACAACAAATCTGTTAACTATTAGGCATTGTCACGTTTTTTTTTCTCAGAAAATATTCTTGGAGACGTCCACAATGCCCAAGATATTTTGTCAAAATTGACCACTGAATTCAGAATCAGCTTGGGTTCATTAGGCATAAGCTTGATGAGGAATATTTTAAATAATTTGGCTAGAGATATTCTTGCTAAATCGGATGATACCTATAAGTTGTACAAAATGGATGCTGTTAGAGAAAGAATTGGAGAGGTAATTACATCATGATCTCAGTCAACATGAATCTTGCACTCAAAGCATGCATCATTGCAAGAACTTTTCATTACTCACTACATTAAGGTGGTTCAAATATATTCATTTTCAGATTGCCACCTCCCTTTATGCAATGGAGAGCATGACATATTTAACATCAGGCATTGTTGATAATTATGAAAATCAAGATGTTGATGTAGAAGGTGCAATTGTCAAGGTTCATAAATATTTATATCTATTGTGAAAAGGAATAATTAGAAACGAATATTTTCCAGATATTCTCCTCTGAAATAGTGTTGGATGCATCAATGAAAAGTTTAGATTTATTAGGCACCCCCTCTCTGTCAGACTCCCATTGGGCCAATTTGGCCCATAAGGAGGCTGTATGTCTATCAACTTCAAACGAATCCAATGACAGTTTGAAAATAATCCTTGCCCTTATGGGACTGCAACATGCTGGAGTGAGTTGGATAAAATATCCACCCTCTATTCTCTGATATTTCCATGAGTATCCCATTGCAGGTAGCGATAAATGATAGGATAGAAAAAATCCGCAACCCCTTGTTTCATGCAGGATTCGCCTTCAAAAGAATGTGGACCAACAGGAGGAATGATGCGGACGATCCCAAACTAGACTTGGAGTTGGGGGAATATTTACATCCTTCATCTTTCATCTCCTCAAAACACTTGGAGTGAGTGAACATTCCAAAAATTCTGAGCCTGCATCACATATCTTTGCACTATTTGAATGTTTTTGGTTAATGTTGATATCGTTTCACTGCTGTATTTTTGGTTGCTTGAATACTGGCGCGACTTCCCATTTTTCGAAGGCCATCTTGATATCATCCAGACAAACTTTGGTAAACCTGCAGCAAAGGGAACTCGCAATGATTTCGATGAAATTTTCACAGAAGCTTCCTAACATGAATATAAAACCATACAAATGAAAATTTTTCCGCGGAAACACTCCAAACTATTTCTTTTTTGGAAAAGTTTAGAAAATTTTATCACTTCAGTCCTATGAATGTGCTTGATTCATGTAGTTACATTGTCAGTGGGGGATATGTTAGTTATACCAAAACGTTAAAATCGAGTCTCAAAAAACAATTTCAATAAAAACATTACCAGTAAAAGCTTCAAAATTAATTATTTTCGAATTTTTATTCATTATATTCCATATTCAAGTATCAGGTGATGTGCAATGTCAAATGTCACGGTACTCACGTCATGACATATAGGGGACAACGCTGCCAAGTTTTGAAAATTTTTTTGATTGTTTTCCGATTTTTAAATGTTATGTTCCTTCTTTAAAAAAGCAACGGAAATAGTTATCTGCCATCAATTGATAGGTTAGTATGTTGAGGCCAGGTAATATAGCGTGATTGCGCCTTCGAATTTCCCCCTCAGCAGACATTTATTTTTTCTCAACAAATTTTCCTTCTTCAACAATTTACTGAAAATAGAGATCTAGGCCGTCACTGATAGGTTAGTACATTCAGGTTAGTAGTCTCATAAACACGAGTTGCACTCATCAGGAAATGAGCGCATAGGTTTTTTTTTAAACGTGGCAACGTTGCTTTCAACATTTGTGACTTGACAGTTGATATTGCGAATTGATATTTTGGCATATATATGCTTGAATAAAAATGCGAAAATAACAGTTTTTGAAGTTTTTCATCATGAAATTTTCTGTAAAATCCATTTTCGGGACTCAATATTAATGTTTTGGTATAACTTACATATTCCCCACTGACAATGTAACCGAAATTTCAAGCACATTCTTAGGACTGAAAAGTGATAAAATTTTCTAAACTTTTCCAAAAAAAAAAATAGTTTGAAGTGTTTCCGCAGAAAATTTTTCATTTGTATGGTTTTATATTCATGTTAGGAAGCTTCTGTGAAAATTTCATCGAAATCGGTGCGAGTTCCCTTTGCTGCAGGTTTTCCCAAACTTTTTGTCTTCATAAGGGGATCAATTTTTTTCAGGTATTGCGTTAAAAGACTGGAATTTGCTGCAGAAATCCTTCTTGCAAGGAATGGCCCAGACATCGTGAACCAACACATGGACCTGAGGAGGTTGGCAGCTGTCATGATAGACATTTATGCGATGACAGCTTGCCTCGGTTAGTATACAGGGTGGTGAAAAAACGCCAAATTCATAATTCAATTTGATCCTTCACGTTTAATGATTTTTCAGGCCGTGCTTCAAGATCGTACTGTATAGGGCTGCAGCATAGCGACTATGAAATGTTGATAGCGAACTCTTTCTGCAATTATGCCATGGAGAGGGTGAAACGCAACGTGTTGAGAATTTATTTGGGCGAATATAAATCGAATGATGTGAATTATAGAATGATCTCCAAGAGGCTCTTCAAATTCAAAGAGTATTTCCCTAAACATCCGCTTGCTAGAAATTTTTAATTGATACCTATATAGTGTTTTTTTGTTAATAAATCCTGTTATTAATAACAGTGATTTCATTTTCAACTTTGCCCACCTATATTTCGTGTGAATCAAGGTACATTGCTGCACATTAAAAAAAGTAATTGATTCGTCTAGCTCACGTACTTTTATGGCCTAATGTAGAATCTTGTTGGCCGTCATTACAGTTATCGTTTTATGATTTACTTTAATCCGTCAGCATTCTATTTTATGCCATAACTAGCGTGAATAATTAAATTTTATTGAGCAATCTTATTCAAACAGTTCCAACCTTTTAGTGTTTTAGCCGAATGAGCTAGAGAACTGAAAAATATAGTTAGAGAACTGCTGAATTAAAATTGAATTTACAGCAAATGAATAAATAACCCAGAAACCACAAAATATTTGAAAAAGTTCAATCGATGTTATCACTGGAGTTGGCAACTTATTAATTAGTTGCCGTATTTGGTTTGTCTCAAATATTTTGTGGTTTTTGGATTATATTTTCAGTCACAGTCTCCACCTTATTTTAAAATTTAATTATAGAAAATATATTGAATATATATCAGTGTTGATACATTTAATACAAGGTAGAATAAGGTACCTACCTACCCATACCCACTAAATACGAAAGAGTTCACAGATAAACATAAAACGGAAAAGAATAATTGAATTATGTCATATGCATATGGAAAATATACCAGATGTCCCATTTAAAAATCAAAACTTTGTCACTTCTGGTGAATTCGGCATTTGTATGAAGTAGAGTTACATGTCAAAACATGCAATTTTGATGTGTCGGTTATAATGCGTTAAAATTTGGACTGGTATCGAATAATAACAGAGAGTATGATCAGTTTTTCACGGACGAACATTATTTTGCACAGTGCCGTGCATTAATATTGGAATGAATAAAAGGAAACATTTTGCATAAAATCATATCAGGGGACAAAACACCACCGATACGGCTTTTTCCTGTAAAAATGTCGGTCCTGAAAAACTCGAATTCATCTAACTTTTTAATTGGGCACCCTTTTATCTTCCATAATTTTCGATGTAGAATCATTCTCTATCTCGAAATCATTAAATTTACATACGAGGATGCTTTCATAGAAATTGAGAAAAATTTGGATTTTTCAGGACAGAAATTTTTTCAGGAAGAAAAAGATTCGAGGCTGTTTTTACTTGAAGAAAAAGCAGTGGCGTATCATTTTTCTCTGCAAATAATACCGCAGGAATGCCATCATTGGCAAGTATGAAAAATCATGTGGCGATGTTGCACATCAGAAAATAATAATAATAATAATGTCGCACGTGTTGTTTGGAGTACGATGAGCGAAGCGATCGAGGAGTGCTCAAGAGGGAACAAGTTCGACAACGTGTCTTATAAAAAACTTGTTGCATTAATTTGAAGTCTTTTATTGACAAAAAATGATTTTATATATCGATAAATTACAGGTAATAATATGAAATATTTGAAATCTGACTCACAAGCTATAACCAGCGGTGAGAAATGCAATATTGTTTATTGTTTTCATCGGTCAATTCAAATCAAATCACACTTTGAATTAAAATTTACGAATAAAAACATTGAGCTTTTCACTGCTAGTGTCACCAAATTCAAAATCGCTCAGAAGTAAGCTCGGCCTAACTCTTCTGACTTTCATTTGACAGTTCGATTGTACCTACCAACCTCCGAATAATAAAAAATGAGAATATTTCGATACGCATTAGCGTATACCTGCAGCCAAAATTGTGAAAAAAATACATGTATTGATGCTAGTCATCATGAAAAAAGTACGTTTTTTCACAATACCTCAGCACCCTGCATTGTTCAAGAATTAAGACCTTCAGAATCTATGTTCATGCGAAGTTTTTCACTCAAAAAGTTCGAATATCGATATATGGGGCTGACACCAACCCCTTGTATTCACCCCCACACCCCCATGGGTACGCACCAGAGAGAATGCTTTTGCCATAAAAGCCGATGAAGTGGAGCGGATTGTGCGCTCAATTATCTCCCCCCAATTAGTTCCAGTCGGGGGGGTTTACACTAGATAGGAACCGATAAGCGAACAGGTAGAGGGTAGATACTATATATACATGTAGAGGAGTTTCTGATGTGGTATTCCGTACACCTAACAGGATCAGGACCACACTGATGACGTTCTGTTTATGCGGCGATGATCAAGTCTGAATCAGGACAGCGAGGTATTAAATCGATAGGATCAAGATCCGACGTTTTTCAACAGAAATTGCTAGAAATCGTATTATAATACACTGGAACCAAAAATAAACGTGCATATTTCATGCTGTTTTTAATTCATAAGATCTGAGCAGCACAATCAATCAACCCAAAATTCTGGGACAAACCCAGTCAGCACAAAATATTTTATGCATATCACACACAACGTTTACTACATATACCTTCATCAAACATTTTCTACATGATGTTCTCAGAACATAAAAGATGCTTCCTTGATGCCATGACGTCAAGATAAATAAAATGTTGAATAGAGAACTGTTTACATAATATACAAAACATATCACCCCTAATAAACATTTTCAATATAATCATAGAATGTTCTCCATCATCAGGAATATTCATAGAATACTTAACCTGATGGATATTCTGAGAACGTTCTGGAATATTTCTCAATATTTTATAAATCTTTTCCAGGGATATACATAGAATGTATAATTTGAATATTCTAGGAGCAGGTTTCATGAACTTTCTATCAATTTTCTCCAGAAATGTTCTTATAAATAATACCTTAAGCACTTGCATTTTTTACAATATTCCATCATGATCTACAGTGTTCGCCATAAAATGGGAAACAAATTTGTTATTGATATTTCTGAAAAACACGAATTGCGGTTAGTTTCTGAATGGCTGACAACTGAAAACTCCGTTACGACTTATATCACGTGACCTCATATTCGGCGGGAATTTGAAAAAAGTTGTCAGTGATGCAAAAAAATGGGTAAAATTGACAAGATCGAAAAAATGTGCTTGAAATCCAACGAAACCCCTTATATAAACATGAATCACATATAAGGTTGGATCAAAACTAATAAAATATTTGTGGAATAGACATTGTTACTTATGGAATATTCTTATCACTAGGTGTAGTCATACCCTGTATTTTGATGCACATGAGGTTATTGAATATTCTCAATCCATAAATTAATATGATTCAAAGTAACTAATATTCGTAATCACAACTTGATAATGCATTATTTATCAAGAGAATAGCAAATATAGGTCTTATCAGAAATCAGCCATATAAAATCCCGCAGTTACTTTTACATTCCTGATAAATATTCATAACATAATGGAATGAATGTTGTAAAACATTCCATGAACATATTTCTGGATAACATCAACAAAATATCATATAGGATATTCAAGTACATACACATGCAAGTTTCAGAGAATATTGCGAAAATTCTAGAAAGTTCTCACAGAATATTCTAGGAATCTAGACATCCCATGTACCCACTGAGAATATTCCTAGATATTTCCGTCGAGGACATTCTCAGAGTTTACTGATGATTATCGAGAATATCCTGAGGATTTTCTCATAATGTATTGGGAAGATTTTGATGAATATTATGGAGACATTTCCAGGATATTCTGAGGATGGTTCCTAAAATATTGTAAAAATGATCCTTGATATTGCCAGAATATTCCTATTCCTTTATGATAACCTTCTTGAACGTACGAGTTTTCGTCACATTTTCATGTTTTTTTGTAATTATAATTCATTTCTTGATGAATTTGATTCAAATCGGTCCCACAAATCATGAATTCATAAAATTCAATCCACCGGTCGAAAAACTGATAAAATGGATGAATAGTTGAATAGTGGTGAATTTTTTTTTCAAATTCCCGTGATAGATATAACGTGTCACCTTGTGGATTTGTGGATACACATACAAAATAATGATTTGCCCTAAACACTCATAATAACAATCAGTGAATGTTACTTTTTCGTGAGAAACAACGTGTGTTGTCAAGTGATCAGGATTTAATTATTAGTAGTTTGAAAACAAAACACTCCAGGAACTTTGTGATTGAAATTGACGAGTATATATAAGTAGACTGTACATGTAGAAAACCATCAGATCCAAAATCAGATCAGAGTTGCAAAAATCGGGCTTTGACAAATATCCGGTAGGGTGAAGCAGTTAGAATCGAAAACATGGCGGCATTTTTGAGAATTTTGATCACGTTTACAGTCATCTTCACCGTATCACGTTATGTGGAAGGAACAAGTGAGTATTATTTATATTATGACAGTTGTTAACTACACAGTGAGGTATTGAAATCATTATAATCGACGCAAGTGATGATTGCATAGTAATAAGATATAGGTACTCTTATTGTTCAAATATGAAAAATCTTGATGAAAAAGCTTGAACATTTTGAACGCGAATACTTAAAAAAAAGTTCTGAACAATTATACAGAAAAAAAAATACATAGGTAGATATTCATATCATGAAAAACCTATTACGTAAAATACGGTCTGACAATCAGTAGATTTTCTATAGTTTTTATCTGAAACAATCATGGTAAGAACATGCAAAGGAAACTAAATAGTTAATTGAATCACAGTGGCCATTGAAATTTCATTAAACTACACTGAGTGACTGACAGTTTTGTGTTGATAAAGTTTCCGCAAAATTATTTTTTTCCTTCGTGAGGTCACACAATATTTTGTCGACAATATCTCCGTCATTTATGTGATAGTAAAATCATTCAGAGAGGAAATAAAAATTGCATCAGAGCATAAAACTTTCTACATCAAAATTGCTGAAAACAATTAATAGTCAGTATCAAGGTGGATATAGGATGGTGAAACAGCTTCCTAACATGCACTAGAATAAACTGTAGTCCTTTGCCTACTTGATTTCATACCGTAGTAATATTTCCTGAAATTAACAGAGATGGCGACATACCTTGTGTCGGTAAAACAGAAACTGTGCATCTGTCATCTTTTTATCAGTTTCATCTGTTCTAGATGAAAAATGACTGAGAAGAGTCAAAATATCGATATTCATTCCAGATTTATAGAAAATATATTGTTTAATGCCGTTTCAAGTCACGTCTGTCAGATGCGAATTACAGAAATACGAAAGCAACAGAAATCTTCTTCGATAATCGATCTTACCGCCATCTTCATTCAAGTCGTGGAAATATTACTACCTTCTCAAACGGTCTACAAGTTTTTCGCAGAAACAATTGAAGAGCTGTTTCACCATCCTATATCCACCTTATTGGTCAGTATTGAAATCATCAGCCAGAAGAATATTCTCTAACAATCAATAAACAAATGAAGTAGCTAGGAGATTTATATATTATTGCTTTCTCCATGTCAAGGTGGATATAGGATGGTGAAACAGCTTCCTATTAACAAGCACTAGAATAAACTGTAGACCTTTGCCTACTTGATTTCATACCGTAGTAATATTTCCTGAAGTTATCAGAGATGGCGACATATCTTGTGTCGGTAAAACAGAAACTCTGCATCTGTAATCTTTTTATCAGTTTTATCTGTTCTAGATGAAAAATGATTGAGAAGAGTCAAAATATCAATATTCATTCCAAATTTATCGAAAATATATTGTTTTAATGTCGTTTCAAGTCACGTCTGTCAGATGCGAACCACAGAAATACGTAAACAACAGAAATCTTCTTCGGTAATCGATCTTACCGCCATCTTCATTCAAGTAGCTGAAATATTAGTACCTTCTCAAACGGTCTACAAGTTTTTCGCAGAAACAATTGAAGAGCTGTTTCACCATCCTATATCCACCTTGCTCCATGTATATTGGCCTGAAAAGGGCCTTCCTGATTTTTAGAGGCATATATTGCCTGAGAACGATTGAAGCAACATTGATGGAAGACAACCTCAATCATATGGCTATGGATGTTAGCTAATAGCACTGATTTGCGCTCGAGAGTGTAGAATATTCACCACCTAGCAAAGTGATAAAAAATGTAGAAGCTTCTGTGGAGACACTCCCAAGGCGGTATTCCTGATGACAGACTTCCACTGAAGTGCTGAATTCATCCAGAAGTCTTAGAACCGTCAAGTTTGCGAATTTCATTAGATATTATTATTGAAATCTCAGTATGAGTTAGCAACGCAAATTATTATTTCTTGATATCAGACCACCTGGAAACATTCGCCTCCAAACTTTTAATGATATTCCTATCGTTTCATCAAGCTGAAAGCATACATTATCTCACTAAGAAATGACTCAACTCTGAGTAAACAAATGTCTGGGACATGTTCACAAAGCAAACTGCACCAACAGTGACATTATCACCGTTTCCAGGAGAAATATAAAATCACATTACTCCCCAGCGCACTTTTAGCTGTACAGGAGTGCAAAATTTTTCTTCAGACCAATATAATAATAGCATTACTCCTTCAAGTTATCCTGATAAACTTCAAAGTGATAATCCCGCACATGTTTTCGCTAAAATAATTCGTTGAACGTAGAAGATGGGTTATCAATGGATATTTTTTATTGCAAGGGCGCAGTTCAAGGCATCTATGATCTTTTTCTTATGATTGGTAATTGAATAATTTCATCTGTTGAAAACTTTTTCGAATTGCTTTCAAATATCCCATTTTTTATTGGTAACTGTGGAAGAAAATTGTGAATATGACAATTGTTCATGAAATTTCAGTGGGTTGCGCAAAATTTGGCCATTCCTGCTTCGGTGGATACGGAAAGAGGGGAGATCCTGTACCGAATACGTATGAAGACGTCTTCCGAGAAGATGCTGGAGAAAATGTAGCAGTCGATCAATCAATAATGCGATTTTCCCAGCATCCAAGCAATTCATTTTTCAAATTGAACAAAAAACAGTGTAACAGTTTATCAAGGCTTTTGAAGAATTGGGTAAGTCTTCATTGATAGTCACGAATGTGTAAAGTCAGAACCAAATACAAATTCATTTTTCAAAAAGAATCAAATCGCATTTCATGAATTATGTTGAAATAAATATATTACAGGTACAAGAAGTCAAAGAAGCTCAGGAGAATGTAGTACCAATATACTATGCTGCCAAGGAGGATCGAGCATAAAATAGTAAATACGACTTATGTGCAAATTATTCACACAAAAAGATCGAAATAAAATTTGAAATCTGAATGCTTTTCATTCCAAAGAATATTTTTCGGCAACCGTCCGGAAAGTACGTACTTTCCAGACGATTTTTTTTTGAGAAAGTGGCATTTTTCCGGCCTAGTCCGGGAAGTACGTACTTCCCGGACTAGGCCGGGAAGAATCACATCGTTGTTGTCATTGTAAATATGAAAATCTTGGTAGTATGGTTTTGATTGAGATGCTTACAATACCTGGTGTAACTAGTCAATAGAAAAAGCTTCGTCAAAAGTTGTGGATGGATTTGGCTCAACGCCAACTTGATATCCGTCATTTTTAATTCGATGGCCATCCTTTTCAAAAGATCCGCCAGGTTGCGAAGTGTTGATAAAATGGCGTCTCGCGAGAAATTATTGTTTACAAATTCAAATAAATGTAAATTGTGAGCGAAGTTTTGAGGTGTTTGTTGCTCTGATGATATTCATAACAGTAATTTACCAGTTATACAATAGGTCAAATAACTATATCGAATAAATACGATGTATTAATTCCATACGGGGGCTGTATTCAGCCAAGACATCAGAAATAAATTAGAATCTATGATGATTGTGGTCCACAAACAAGTCATCATCCAGGTATATTTCAGTTCCCAATTGTATAAACGAATGGTGAGTACCTCAATTCATGAAATATATAATCTGGACATAAGAAACATGACTTTGTAGCCATATAACAGAAGTACATATCACTATTATCACTATTGAATGGAAGAGGCCTCTGTTTAACAGTCAATAATCGATTGAAGACACCCCGATATTTTGTTGAATTCATGACTACGTTCTGCTATGAGTACCCAAGCACAGCATTGCAGCAAGCTACACAATGGGATTGAAAACTTATTGGACAAGCATTGAGAACACTATCTATCTCATTATCATTCAATTCATCATGTGAGTATATTTACTATATTTTAAAAACATACAATAATAGGTACTTACCTAGATTCCTAGTCAAGTGCACATTTTTGTAACATATTTTGGATGAATGTGGCTATTATTATAAGTTATTTTGTAGGCAATTTGCTTTTTTGGCACCAAAAATTCACCTCAAAGTTTCAAATTCAATTCTGTGAATCCTAGATTAGTGATATAATGTCCTAGATACTATCATAAAATAAGTAATACTAAGATAACACTTTTTGCTTTTCAGGTTCCTGCATAGACATTTGATAATGTGAGGAAAGTCTGAGAACATTCTCAATTCACAACTTCAATCAACTGGATGCATATCACCATTCTTCCAACTCTACTACAAGATATCTCCACATTGGATTCCATATATTGCCCAATCACTAGTGAAAATATCAGTTTTTTAATTGAGAGTTTCAATTAATGCAATCCAGAATAATTTTGACCTTCTTTTTATTCATTTTTGTCAGTTATTTTGCATTCATTGGTAGATAACTATGTCTTTACCATTTTTATAAAATGTTTGTGTTCAAAAAGTTCCATTTATGCTTTTATGTACTTGAATGTATTTTCTTTTTTATTCACATACACATGATATTATTAGGGAACTAACTAGTTTTCTTGTGTAGTATATAATATTGTTCATCAAATGAGTTATTGATTATAATCTGTGCTGACATTTTGTAAATGTAGATGAAGAATCCATGAACAATGAGTAGATGGAGATTTGTTCAGTATTCCAATAGAATATATAATAAACAGAACTAGCAGAGTTAATCAATAAGAAGTATGCTGGAGGATATCAGTATCAACCTCAGAATGTATACAAATTGCAAAGTCAAGGTTTTCATAAATTTTAACAATTGATGATGAATCAATAAAAAGCCTTGGAAAGCTTTTAATCATTTCAGTTTATTCTTTATAAACATTATCAAATGAAATAATAGATTTATTTGCCATAAATTGAACATAAATGAATAATGTTTCATGAATAGCTTGCAATAAAGGTGAAACTTACCTTGTAGTGCATCAGATATGATGGGAGTGATAATATATTCTCTCATAAGTCAGAGGTTTTATTCAATTTGCGTTAGTCTACATTAATACTTTGAATAAGTGTGTCTGTAACAAGCTTTCTTTCTTATATTAGGCTCAATAGGCTTCCATGGAAGAATATCAAATCTTGTACATGGTTTGGTTTGAATTTTGATACTTGGTGTCAAATAATGGAAAGGGAAAAAGATTGTCAACATAACACACCAATTTATAGTTTTGAAAAATTTATTCACATGATGGAATTTCCATAGTATATGCGCTTTGATCCTCTGGACTAGAGGAAAATTTCTGCAACCTGTGTCCACTAAGGATCTCATCAGGATATAGTTTTTATTGAATATATAGTACATTGCCCTACACCAAAGAAATTCAAAAATGTCTTTGCCCTACACAAAGATCAATTGAATAATATAGTCGTAATCTATTTGATGAAATGCATGTGAATATATTATATTTTGACTAGATCTTGTATAAATAAACGAAAGAAGCATCAAATTGTCCACAAAATCACAATCTTCACTATTCAGAATAAACTGAAACAACTAGAAAACACAATCGTAAAATTTCAAAAACCAGAAACAACCAAAGTCAAATTGAATGAAATGATTGTGAATTAAACACTTATAACACTGCTGGTCCAACTAAAAATACTAACTTCGAATCGAAAAACGAATTTTCAAATAATTTAATCTCGACAAAACTGCACAAGCGAAAAATTTGTGACAGAACCGATTTGATCGCCATCTACATGTGAAATTTGGTAGTGTGGCCATCAAAAAACTCATCCAGTGATTTTGACGAAAAACAATTGAAGAATGCACACACCAGGTATTGTAAGCATCTCAGTTTTGATAAATGCAGTTGATCATTACCATAGCAGCAAAATAACGACTGACAGCTATCTGACATAAAATTAGCTAACATTTCAATTTTTGAAAGTTTGCATGTTTTTTGGTCGCAATTATCGCAATAAACAATACTATGGAAAACAGCAGCGATAGTGAGTTTGAAAATGTGCCTTACGAAATTTTCAATGCAGCAGCTGCTGCTACAGCTCAATTATTGCCTGAAAAATCAAAGTCCAGGTACGAAAACGTTTATGATTTGTTCACGAAATGGATGGATATGAAGAAATGAAGACTATTACAGAGGATGTAATTTTGGTTTATTTGGCGCAAAAATCTGAAACTGTCAAATCCTCTACCTTGTGGAGCATGTTCTCTATGTTAAAAAGTACCATTTTAGTGAAGAAAAATGTAGACATAGCCACTTTCCCAAAGGTTATCGCATTTCTTAAAAGGAATAATGTTGGTTATAAAGCGAAGAAATCAGAAGTATTCAGCAGCGAGCAGATCAACAAATTCATTAGGGAAGCAGATAATGATACATATCTAATGCTAAAGGTAATTTCAACAAAATATTACGATTGTAGGATATAAAAGTATCAACTTAATTTGCTTTATTTTCAGGTAGCAACAATTATTGGGATAGCTGGTGCGTGTAGACGGGAAGAACTAGCAAAAATGTCAATTGATCTAATAAACGACAAGGAAGACATGTTGCTTGTGAAAATACCAGATTCCAAAACACGTATTGAGAGAACTTTTGTTGTTATTGGGCAAGAAAAACCTGCTGTTGTATAGGCAATATTTATCTTTACGGCCATCCCATACTCCACATAACAGATTATTCGTGTATTACAAAAAAGGAAAATGTACGATTCAGCCTGTTGGTGTCCACAGTTTTGGAAATCTCGGATTAAAAATTGCAGAATTTTTAAATTTACCCAATCCTAAAAATTACACAGGCCATAGCATTCGTCGAACTTCAGCGACGTTATTTGCTGATAATGGTGGAAATATCACAAATTTGAAGAGACACGGTGGCTGGAAGTCTGCCAATGTCGCTGAAGGATATATAGACAATTCACTTACAAACAAAATTAAAATTGCCAAGACCATTCAAAAATTATCAGATGAAAACAATCAATGTAAAACGGAAACTTTACCTTCTTGTTCTGACTTCAACAAAAGGCACTTAAATATACCAAGCATTTCAAACAAATTGAATCCATTCAATATTAACTATTGTTCTAATTTTAATATAAATATTAATATAAATAAGAATTGAAATGTTCGAAATTTTGTTCTAATAAAGAAATGTGTTTCTTTGATTTGTTATTCTACACGGTTGCCGAAAAAATTGTGTACGCAACACGCCCGAAAACAGTTTTTTTGGACTCGCAGACTTCCAGGACTCGCTACGCTCGTCCTAGAATTTTGTCCACTCATCCAAAAAAACAGTATTTTCCGGACTTGTTACGTAAATTACTATTGTGCCTGTACCAATTTTACCATACACTACATCGTACAGGAATATCTAGACGATGGAATAATTTTTATTGTATTCAGATTCGCACAATGCCACAGTGACCGTTTTCCTCTTCATTCTTAACATCTCAACAAACTTTCCCAACTGAACACCATCACTGATGAACAAAATCTTCAATTGCTTCGGTATCGACGTCGCTCCAAGCTTCAGGTGGTTACAAAAAGCTAGGTTGAGGACCTCCAAGCACTGACACCTCTTGGCCACC
The DNA here is from genome assembly GCA_029955515.1 of Chrysomela aeneicollis. Classification (NCBI taxonomy): domain Eukaryota; kingdom Metazoa; phylum Arthropoda; class Insecta; order Coleoptera; family Chrysomelidae; genus Chrysomela; species Chrysomela aeneicollis. The sequence goes on along the minus strand of JARUHQ010000014.1, from coordinate 1,623,418 downwards.
GCTCCGATATCAGAGATATTCTTGCAACTGCGCAAAACGAGGCTCTTCAATTTAGAACAACACTGCGCGATGGCGATCAGCCCAGGGTCCTTCAGACCAGAACACCCTGTGAGATCCAGGACCTCCAGCTTCGACAACACCTTTTTTCCCTCGGTGAACAGGATCTGTATGCATCTGTCTGTCAGCTGGCGAGCGAATCTGATCTTCAGCGTGGTCAGATTCCTCAGACTCTTCCAGATGATTTGGAAGTCGCTGCTGTCGAAGTTGTGAGCGTAGTTGAGGCAGAGATACTCCAGGTGTTTGCTGCGCAGGATTGAAGGAAAGCTGTAGGTACTCAGAGTGGAGCAATCCAGAGTGAGGCTTGTCAGCTTCAGGGCAGTGTGGGAGAGCAAGAAGTAGCAGTCTGCATCGGTCAGATCGATTTTGTTGACTGGTTTGAAGCTGGATATGTGGAAGCCGGTCAAGCCCCTACAATTCAGTATGATAGTAGCGATATTCGAGGACAGCAAATAGGGGTTCTCACTGAAATTGATGTAGGACAAACGTTCAGTTGACACCAGCTCCTCGTACAGGATGAGAGCTCTGAACGGGGTGCCTTTCAGATCCAAGCTCTCCAGGTTCTTGCAGCACATCACCAGATGCCTCAGGGAATCCTCGGATATCTGAGGGCAGTGCCTCAGGGTCAGTTGCCTGAGGTTCTCAGTGCACCTGCAGATTTGCCTAAGGACACCAAGAGGCTCGCTTATTCTCCTCAGGTGGATAGTTTCGGCTTGACGGAATCTCCAGATCCTCTCGCATACTCTGGCGATATCCAACGCTGTGCCTGAAAATTCCAGGGTTTTCCAGAGACGCGGGTTCTCGGCCGCATCCCGCCATTGCTGGCAAACCGGCATGAGGTTCTTGACGAGCTCCTCTTGGTTGAAATGGGAGAATATCTCGAGCAGGACTCTCTCGGGTAGGTATCCGTATCCCTTGGGAGTTTGCAGAGACGATCTGCTGCCATTTCGCAGGCTCAGATTGTTCGTTGATTGTGTTATGTCGGATGCAAATGACATTTCGTGGAGAGATATGACAAGGCTTCGAAACCCTGACAGTTATTCGCGAAAATCACGAACCAACAGATGGCGCTCGAAAAATGTCAAAAATTTTAAATGAGGGTGATCAACAAAGATTTGGTATATGTTTTCAATGGTAATATGTCAATTTTCAATTCGAATTTTAGGAAAGAAATAAATAATCCTGAGTATCCAAAAGGGGCGCTATTGATAGATTATCGTTTATAGAATTCAAAACAGGTATTTTATGTGAGTTTCGTGGATTAATTATGTTTTTATAGGCTTTTCAAACCACCTCTGCAAAATCAATGAGGTCACTAAGGTATTTGTATTTCAATGATTTCTCTTTATTTCAAGAATGGCCAAGATTGAAATAAGTATCTAGAGTATATTGGAGATAAGAAGAAACCCTTAAAATAGTGAAAAGCATTATCCAAAGCTGGTTACATACTTTGTGGGATAGATGTCAAACACATACTCGAACACATATAAATAAACTCCTGTTCACAAACTTCAGCTCTAGGGTAGCTCTAATATGAAATTAAAATAGTACCATGGAAAAATTAGCAGTGGAAGTGTGAATTTATCTGTAAACCTGTAATAATTTTATCCTAACCCAAAAATAGATGATTAGCAAAATAAAAACAAAGAATTGTAGTCAATTAACTTTATTCTCTGAGAGAAGAAAGTATAGGGGTGCTTATATTGAGATACCCACCTATCTTAAATAGGCAACACAAGTTATTATTTTCATTCATATAATAAAAATAATTATATAATATAGATGAGTAGGTATGTTCCAAGAATAACTTAAAAAGTTTGAGACCTTGTGGTCTACCAGTCATTCAAATTCATTTATTTCAATTGATACTTCATTCAATTCACAGCTTATTCATTTTGAATAAAGATATGATTTCATTCAGCCCACATTGCCCTCACTCTTAAAGTTTGCATGTGATGACTTCCAGATGTTTATTGAAGGAATTGCATTCTTTTTGAGCCTATCTCTTGGTTTAATTCTCCTTGATGGTCCTAAAGTAAAATCAAGGTTTTCATTACAAACAACAAGAGACACAACTACAGTTAAACCAGATCTTCTTTGTTTGATTTAACCTGAAAGACATACCTTTGCATTCACTTGAAAAATCCAGTTCTATAGGAAGTGCTTACTACAAACGTAAATGTTTGTGGTGATAAGTTTTCCTATTTTCAACGTGATCATCCATTTTTCACACAATCCTGAAAGGAAATTCAGGATTTTGTGCCAAAGGAACGATGTCTGTACGGTAGGAGGAACGCTGAAATACTGAACAAATCTTTGTCGATTTCGTCTTTACGACCTTTTGAACTTGCTGCATTTTTCAATAATATTAGTAACTAGCTGATAAGCACGAAACAAGTCTGAAAACTATTCAAAACAATTCAATTTCATTAAAAATAATACGAAAGCCTATGCTATACAATGCTAAATTGCTTTGTTTATCGCCCTCGGGAGGCTTAGAAAATTTGACACCAGAGGCCGCCCACTCCGTGATTTTCGCGAATAGCGAGTTGAGTTATAGTATCTACAGGGTCTAAACCAGGTCCGGCAATTTCTCATCATGTTGTCGACATTCTCGAAATGAAAATAATCAACGCTATTTTGGTTAAATCAGGTGATCTAGACTAAATCCATTCAGCGGAGAATATTACATTCAGAGAGTGTAGACTGTAGTGATCGTTTTTTCTCAGCCCAATAGTGAGCAAGCAGTTAACAATAAATTTGGTAAACCTTTCAAAGTTTTGATGAATAATTGATAACTGATTAATCAATAAATACAGAATCTAGGAACACAAGGTAGTAGTAATAATTATGAAATGATATCACATCATCAACATTTCATTAGAATTATCAATCTATCTACAAGAAGGGGAAAATACTGAATAAACTTTTTATTTTCCACATTGTGGATAAAGTTATCCATTTTATCTTTTAACAATGGGTTGTTTTAGGTGTAATCACCCCGGAAAAGCAGCGTTATAGGATGGCTTGGCTAACGAATACTAACGAGATGAAATGATTTCCCTAATGATGGAAGCTTGCCTCTTTAATCCACCCAATTTTTTTTTATATTTCAGCTTCACCACGAGGCTCTTCGAAATTGTTAACGCATCATCGATCCAATCACAATCAGTCGAAAGAACGTTATCCATTATGTTCATCTGGATATTTGACAATTCCATCAGCGAACTTCGAGAAATGTAAAATGAACCGAGTTCGTTTACCAAAAAAATTACCTATGTGAATAGAAATAGTAATCAAGCTTGTGCGTGATAAAAATATGTGAAAATAGTGGAATGTAGTTGGCAAAACCATTGATTACTGTGAACAATTTGAGTTATTCAAGTCTAAATTTTGTTCAAGAACGTAAGATTTTTGTTGCAATGCACTTTTTTTTGGCAAAATAGGTACCTTCAATAACTGATTCCCATTCAAATGGCTTGTGAAAACTCCAATGCGTCTCTGCCATCCAAATGTTACTTATTTTTCGGATAATAATATAAGTATTTGCTCTGATTTTGCTTATTTTGAAAAATGCGTTTTTTGGAAAAACTGGAATCACTCTGGTAGGGATTAAGTATAGGTTTCAAGACGAGCCTATAATATCACCTTTATGATATTCTGATAAAAGTATCTGTACTTGATGAACATTGTCAGAATATTATATATGTCCATATAACATCGTCGCAGGGACATGCAATGTACCGATTAGGACGTACATAGTACGTTGTTATTAGGACTTTTCAAGATATTAACTATCCAAGATGTCCCATGGACATCGAGGCAGTGCTAATGTTCAATATGGACAGATTTGTACATTGATAGTATGTTATAATTATTATGATTTGTGAATGAATCTACTACCTCGGACATCCCATGGACGTCCACAGAGGGACATTATAATATGAAGATATGTGCTAATTGGGTCATCTAAACATTGAACTGAATACCGGTACAACAAAATGACTTTTACTGTTTGATGGTAATGTAATCTATCTTTCAATGTTTTGTAAATTCACGTTCACTTGTTCTACATCACTTCACGAGGGCGGCACTGGAGATAAACGAATTGAGGAACTTTGCCTGAGTCGAGCAACTGTGTCCCACATAATTCAGTCAGGATTAACCATACCATTGAAGTCATCCATTTCGATGCTTGGCGTTACTATCAGCAATAACCTTTCTTGGGAAATACACGTGAGGTCCATTGCCAAAAGTGCATCCCAAAAACTTGGTTTTCTGTTTCGAGCCAAGAGCTATTTCACTCCCAGTCAGCTGCTTATGATCTATAAGGCACAGATTCGACCTGCCCTGGAATACTGTTCCCATATTTGGAGTGCGGCACCTAAACATATCCTGAAACTATTGGATTATGTCCAAAAAAGGGCAATTCGTCTCGTCGGTGATGCCTCGCTTACAAACTCGCTCACTTCTCTGGAACACCGTAGATTTATTGTGGATTTATCTCTATTTTATAGATATTTTCATGGGCGATGCTCTTCTGAAATATCAGCAATCGTTCCTCCATGCAATAGCAGTCTCTTCGAGATTAACCCGCCAAGTTCAGTCTTCACACCCCTTCGTGGTCACTTTAGAGACCTAAAGAACGTCCCTTTCCAAAGACTCGTTCATCCAACGAACATCGAGACTTTGTAACTCATTGCTTAGGGAGGTGTTCCCCGAGGCATACGATCTCCAGAAATTTAAGAAGAACACCAACTCCTACCTTATTTCCCTTGGTTCTCACGATGTTCTCTGAACATTACAGGATATCCCTTTTCGTGAGAACCAGAACATTAAAAAAAAGCAACTTTGTTAACCAGTTTTAGAAAAGGAAAGATTATTATAATTTATCTTGTAGATCATTCAAAAGAAGGTACAATGTGAACATTTCGAGAATATCCACATGGAATATTCTGCGTCGTCTGGGTCGGCATAAATGTGAAAAAAAAACCCAACCACTGGTGGAAAACCTCGCACTTCGCCGACCCCACGGGTCCACCACGCAAGCCCCCCGCCCCATTGAAAAGCGGGCGCGCCAAAATCCCTCTTCCATTTCGAAACTCGCAGCCCTTCTGCGAACGTCGAACTCTCGAAGAATCGGCCGCTTCAGCTCAACAGGTGTGCGAGCGGTGACACTAGTGACGTCATCGGTGATTCCCGCGCTAGAAGTGCCCCCTTTCCGAGATGAGAGGCAGCTTCGCCGTTCCTTTGTTTTGCGCGGCCGCTTTGATGTTGATGCCCGGTCCTGGCGAGGTGGCTGCGAAACGTGAGTTTTAATCAGACCCTTTTCGTGGTTGAGCCCCATCATCCAGTGCGTGATTGTCTCATGCGGATGATCGTTGAATAGGCTCATAAACCTCTAAAGCTTCAAGGCATTTTTTTGCGAGAAACTGTTTTGAAACTATTTGAAACAGTTTTGAAACACTCCATTTTCTTGAACCATTTGTGACGTCACAATTGATTCTGGTTCAAAACGTTTTGAAAGCGTCTTTTGGACCGCTTCAATATGGCGAACTGTCATCTGAGGTTAAATAACTATGACACGTGACGTTTTGAAACGTTGCATTTTTTCGGCTTATAAAATGATGACGTAGACGTATAAACTGTTTCAAAACGGTCTTTGAAACTGTTTCGTCGCAAAAAATGCCTTTAGCAGAATTAATAATCGTTTTCCGATACCTTACTAAACTACTACCGACATGGCATCAAAATTAAATCGGAATATTCTTTTATGCTCGAGAAAATCGAAATCAAAAATAATTATTTGACAGCACCATATTTCTGCTGACGTCACCTGGTAGATCTGGATGGTATCGTGAAAATATCGAAAATAATAGGGAAGAAGAATTTTTTGACATAAGTGATGGCAGATAAGTCAGATGACAATATGTCAATTTCTAATTCAAATTTTTTTCGATAACGAAACTAATTCAAAATATTTAAAAGGGCGCATTAATTGATTGTTTATCATCTATATAACGCAAGTTAGGTATTTTATATGACTTAATATTTCTATAGGATTTTCAATACCATCTCATCGAAGTCAATAAGACGATTGAACTCAGACACTATAAAATAGAGAAATAAAAATGAAGAATTAATTCAATTAATAACTTCATTGTCTGGGAAAAGAAGGTAAGTGTAGTGGTGCATCTGATAATATTTTAAATAAACAACACAAGTTGATATTATAATTACATATTCACAATATAATGTAAAGAAGATATCTCATATAAACTCACATCATAGATAGAGTACGTACTACAATAACTGAGGATTTAGGAAAACATTTATTATTTACAAAAGTGCATGACAATAAGGATTTGGTTTATTAGCTTATACCTATTACTAAAATACTTTTACACACACTTCACAGGTTCTCATGATGTTCATGTACAAAGATTAAAAGAATAAGGATAAGAATTTTAACTTAGATCAAAATTATCTTCAAGCAATTACTTGCAGATGTAGCTATGTGTTGTCCTACTGCAAAACACAAAGTTTCTCTCATATTAACACTTGGAGTACAGATATGAATTTCGAGAATCCACATTATTGTTGCTACATGAAGCACAATAAGTCTTTGAATGCTTAAACTTTCTGAAAAAAGTGGTCGGTGAGGGGTATAATGAACGCTGACAATGAAATAAAACTCAATAGTAACTTACCTTTAATCATCCGAACATATTTTCGCAGGAAGAATTAAAATCGCCCAGTATTTTTTTACCGCCATCTGTCAAAGATGACAGAGATTGTCAATTCTTCTTCCACTTCGATGGAAGTGACGTCACATTATTAGAAAAGGATGTGACGTCACATTATTAGAAAAGGATGGAGAATTTTCGATTTTTGAATGCCGATTTTGGAAAAACCCTTGAAAATAAAAATTTCAAAAAAATATCGACGTATTCTCTGGGGACCCGCGTTTCACATATATAATTTTTGAAAAAAGGTGTACAACCCTATTATAGCCAGACGGCATGGAATATTATAAGCGTCTCGAAATGTTCACATCTCGCCTTTATTACAATATTCAGAGGTAATAGGCATAATAAGTGGTATGATTATTACCGATAATTTTTGGAATAAAAAGGAATTGCAATCCCAAAGCTGCAGCAAAGTATTTTCTTGCCTTGGGATTGCCAATGAATTGATATTCCAAAAAAATTATCGGTTATTAATCATACCACGAATTATTATATTTAGGACGACAATATATCGATTTGAAATGAAGAAAAATCGTGTCACCGTTTTAATTTCAAGTAATTTACAGGTATCAGAATCAACGTGAACACTAAAGAGAAAAATGAGGAATACTGTTCTTTTTCACTGAATGATACCATGCAATGGACATTTGTCCGCTACGATCGCTCATATTGGTAAATAAAGATAACTATAGTCAAAACACAGAAATTTGATGTTTATAATTTAAATCGACAGTTTTAGTAAAACGAAAACTAAGCAGATTTATCACTTATAATTACACGGGAGCTATTTTTTTGTCGAAGTAAACTTGACGGCTTTGTTTTGGTTTTCCTCAGAACCGTCCTAGAACGGTTCTACTACTTCTACTCATGCGCATTTTCTTCAAAGTAACAATTTGAAGACAATGCGCATGAGCAGAATAGTTCCAGAACGGTTCTGAAAAGAACCAAAACAAACCTGACATGTATCAATGAGAATTCTGTTGCCTGGCAATTTAAAGAAAAAAAATGCCTCTGAAAAAATTATGAGTCCGTAGTCCGTAGGAATCCGAATTATAAATGTCAAGTTTACTTCGATTCAAAAAAAAGCTAAAGTATAATTCGGACAATTTAATGTATATGTAAATCAATAATGGAGCAAAAAAAAACTTTTCACATGTGATATGGTTTCCCTGTTTTCCCATAATTTGTTTAAACAATCTTACTGGACATACACAATCTTCTTCTTCTGATTTCCCCTATGTGCTGTCTTCGAAAACACTGGGTTATATTCAACTCTTCCGGTCTCTCTTCCACTGTTTTCTGTCTCGATTTTAAAATAGAATACCTTACAATTTGCTGCTTCTCCACCTCTCCAAGCCAATTCATAGGCAGCAATGTGATAAAATTTTCTTTGGAGGCCTACAGTTTCTTTTTCACTCAGGACAGTGCCATTTCAAAATAGTCTTGTTTTTTGAGAGCATTAGAACTCACCTCCCTTTTTTCTGGGATTGGTTGTAAAATTTTGCGTATTGTGTCGCGTGCATTTCTCGCTTTCATAAACTGTATGTCCGTGAACGGATTGAAAATTCTTTTATAATCTTTAAAGTACTTATCTTGTAACATTTTGTGTGTGTCGCAGACATCCAGGACTCGCCTACGGTTCGTCCTAGAATTTTGTCTACTTATGTAAAAAACAGTATTAACCGGAATTGTAACGTAAATTATTATTTCCTCAAAAGAAATTTTTTTTAACTTTTTCGAATTTTTCAAATCGCTATAACTTCCAAAAGGAAGGACCGTCGATTTCCAACTTCGTTGGTATCATTTTGCTTATTTTTTCTCGGAGAATTCATTTCTCTAATGAAAAAAAAATCGAAATTATAAGTAAACATATTTCTTCATAGAGGAAAAATTGATCAGAAGGGGAAACAATAACAAATAAAAAACAATTTGCCTCTTTATGACACGTAACAATTTAAAGTGAAACCGTTATAATGTGATAATAATGTGGTAATCAATATCACGGTGAATGAAAATCATTTTCATATCAATTTCAAATACGTTTTATAAATTTATGAATACCCAAACCTGGTCACACCCACTATAACCTATACATTGCCAAATTTCCAACCCTAAAATCTGAAATAATGCATCTAGTCAGTGGAAATGCAAATAAAGTGCCACTTCAAATTCTAAAGCAATAATAAACTATTTTCAGACCTCGCATTCAGTCTCATTAACTTTGTTCGTCATCTGAGACATTCTAAATTGCTCTCGAACAACATCAGATGATGACAAAAGAATACTGGATTAGTAGACATAGAATATTTGCTGTTGAGATTATCCTCCAACATTTCGTCAAAGTGACTTTCCAGTTCCTGCAAAGAGACCATCTAATGAAATTATGAAGAACGGTACTTCTGTTTATTGTAGTAATCAGCGTTAATCAGCCTACGAGTTTTTCACAAACTGAGACATCAGGAGGTTTTTAGATCTCCACGAACAGTCGTTCCCGAACATGATGTGCATATCCAAAGAGATTGTGATTTTTTTTGTGGTTTCGCAAATATTTGTGGGTGCCGTTAAATACCCTGTGGACGAAGAATTCAAAACTCTTGTTAGGAAAAAACGGTTTTTGCTGTTTCCAGAGGAAACAGATGCGATACAGGCAAGTATTCAACATTTGTTACAGCGATTCTCCTCGAAATCATATACTTCATTGAGAGTGAGCGCGATTCATTTTTATTTTTGTAATACTGGGTTTATAAATTCAACTAAACTAAAAATTAAATTAACAACTAAGAATTGGGGATGTTGAACACAATTTTAGCACCAACACTATTTCTACTTCACATCAACGATTTGTTGGAAGCAACTTCATGTCCTATACACAGCTTCGCGGTTGATAGTACCCTCCATACCGCTTTCTCTTCCAGGGCTCCTATATCGGCCCGTCAAACCTGAAATGAACGAGGAAGAAATGTTAACAAAATAAATATGGACTTAGCAACAATTCTCGAGTGGGGATCTAATAACCTGGTAGAATTCAATGCAAACAAAACACAAGCATGTATTTTCTCTGGAAAAGCCGATCTCACTGTGCCCAACATAATTCAGTCAGGAGTAACCATACCATTGAAGTCATCTATTTCGATGCTTGGCGTTACTGTCAGCAATAAACTTTCTTGGGAAAATCACGTGGGGTCCATTGCCAAAAGTGCATCCCAAAAACTTGGATTTCTGTTTCGAGCCAAGAGCTATTTCACTCCAAGTCAGCTGCTTATGATCTATAAGGCACAGAACCGACCTGTCCTGGAATAATGTTCCCATATTTGGAGTGTGGCACCTAAACATATCCTGAAACTATTGGATTTTGTCCAAAAAAGAGCAAAAGGGCCTCGCTCACAAACTCGCTCACTTCTCTGGAACACCGTAGAAAAGTTGGCGATTTATCTCTATTTTAGACCCCTTCGTGGTCACTTTAGAGACCTGCAGAACGTCCCTTTCCAAAGACTCGTTCATCCAACGAACATCGAGACTTTGGAACTCATTGCCAAGAGAGGTGTTCCCCGAAGCATACCATCTCCAGAAATTTAAGAAGAACACCAACTCCTACCTTCTTTCCCTTGGTTCTCACGATGTTCTCTGAACATTACAGGATGTCCCTTTTCGTGAGAACCAGAACATAAAAAAAACACAAGAACGTCTATGAGGGTTTATACATTTACATCTATCACCTAAATCAATAATTACTAATTAGGAAGTTGGTTAACTTTCAACTAAAACTATCCAGAATTAAGAAATTTTGTGGACAGAACGGGCAAAACGATTAGAATGCCATAATTTGTCTTTTTTAAACTTTCAAATGAAATTGAGCTTTCAATCATGTAACATTCAACAGCTGATTCTCAATTATTAATTGTATTGTATGTAAACACCTTCCTTATTGTTAATTCCTAATTATTGATTGTTAATTCTTAGTTGTTAGTTTACTTGAATCTATAAACCCAGCATTATGTCAACTTTGAATGAAAGATTTGAATGATGTTAATTATTATGCATTGGTGTAATACTATGTTTTGGGTGGCATTAGCCAGGAAAGTGGTTGTTTTCTGCTAGTTGCATACCTTATTAAACATCCAAGATGTTTTATAAGTGAATTGATTAGGACGTTGATATTCCTTTCTGGTTTGGTTTATTCAACGAATTTCCATGGATTTTTCAGTTGATTATTGGTGTTGGTGTTCCTGTGGAGACGACTCCCGAGTCAATCATATTCGGATGGTCTTTTCGTGCTGTTTACGGCATTCCTTCCAACACCAGCCAGCTTATGCCCTCAGATTATGGAGCAACCAGACGAAGAAAAAGATACGTTTCCAGATGGGACGTTTATAAATTGTTTGAAAGAGAATCGGCAGCGTAAGTGCGTGGGGGTGGATATGCTGAGAAGGGATTAAACAACCTCCAAATTTCTTCTAAACATCGTTTTTTTTTTCTACGACCATGTACCGATCTATTGGAATCATCATAAAGCCAAATGTTTTGTTATTTGGAGAGTCATATCACCGTCGCATTGTTATTTCAGATTCCAGATGTGGCACAAGAATATACAGCAGTGTGTATAAAGTCTATGGTTATCCCAAATGTAAAAAGTGGAAACTTTTTTGCAGAAAAAAACTGTTATTTTTACATAAATTCACCTTTTTTTGAAACGCAAACGAAACATCTTCTTTCAATGATTTTCTGGTAATTTCTATTCAGGATGTTGGCATCGTCTTACCGTTGATTGATATTGTTACGAACCGCTGGCATTTCCGAGAAGGCCGGAAAGCATCCGCTCGACGCGTGACTCACAGTTCGCTATAATTAGCCGATGATTCATTGCCGTCGAATATGAAAAGTGCTTCCAGCTTGTTCCTGTTCTTTCTGGACAGTGATGTCTTTGCCTATATAAGGAGCCGCGGTTTCGCGGACAAGTTAGTTATAGTTGGAAAGAGTTCAGATTAGAAAGAAAGCTATAGTACAGTGAACATTGAGATTTGTAAAGCGAATATCATCGTGATTTAACTAAGTGTTTATTGAGTTGTATTTAGTGTGTTTAGTGAAATAAATTGTTCAGTTTTTTACTGAGTGTTTCAAATTCACGAACCCAAGTGGAAATAACGTAACAATATATTTACCATGAACCAAACAATCACGTTGCCAACATCATTAATACAAATTACCAGAAAATCAGTACAAAAATGTAGTTTTGTTTACGTTTTGAAGAAGGGTACATTTTTAGAAAAAGAATAGTTTGTCTGCTGAAAACTGTTGGAAACAAGTGAATATATGCGTGTCTAGTGTTTTGGTTCAAAGACGGGTGAATTTGTTTATAATAGCATAAATTTGACATATCAAATGGTGCATTTTTTAGACAAAATGGGGAAGTAAAAGAGACCGCCGCGTTTTGACTTCAGATTCGTGATCAGGGGGTTAAAATACGTGAGTTCCACCAAAAAATTTTTTTTATTTCATATATCCATATATGCGAGCGTGCGATTTTTTTACAATTTCAACACGCGTGCTTTTTTTTAAATAATAATGCTATGGTGATACGTACTTTCCAGAACAGTGTGCTTTATGATGTCTTCATACGTGGTTGTAGGAAAAATATTTTTCTTATAATAGTTGACCTTGATAAACTCCATTATCTGGTTGCATTCAATCGACCTTGTTTCTCTCACCGTTTCATATACCCATGGTGGGCATGATGAGTGGAACATCTTGTATAAATAGACAAGAATGTTCCAACAAGTCATATTTTTATTTACGAAAACAAATATTAACACTTTATAACCTCGCTAAAAAAGTCGAAAGCAACATGTTTTATGTTGTAGTTGTCGATGTGAGCTTACGCTCAGAGTCCCACAAGGAACAGCTCTGGGGCCATCACTGTTTTTCATCCACATAAATCAGCCCATGCTGTTGATTGGGACACGGAAGTCATGATTGTACGATATGCTGAATGGTTATTAAATTTTCAGGCGTGGTTACGGGGGAAGATCATGTATTCTGAGATCAATTTGTGAGGCTTCTGATGTACCGATGAATACATTCCATGGACTATTCGAGGAACTATTCCATTCTGTTTTCTCGTGAGTACTGATGAGGTTCAAAGGTTCCATTCAACTTTCGAAGAGTAACGCATAAACTTTATGAAATTGTTGAAAAACAACTCCAGAAAAAAAGGAGTTTTTTTTCATACCCAAATGACAGTTGGGAAAATAAAATTCTGGAAAATGTTATAAGGCTATTCCAAGAATATTGGAGACTAAATTCGTAATTCAAGCTTGAGCCTCATACTGTGCATTTCAAGTAAATTTCGTGAATAACTGAGCGGGGGTTCAGAATGGATCAAGATCTAATTAAAGTTTCAAAATACTTTGCAACATCTTATCGTATTAGCTATGCCTAGATTGAGTTGAGATAACATGTAGGTATAACTGGGCAAACTTAATTTTAGGCCCATAGTTCATAATGCAAATTGTCAATAATATTCTATAATATAAAAAAACTGTGAAGTAATAGTGACAATTTTTCAGGCCGACTAGTTCTAATGAAGAATTGGACCATCACACAGACAATGAATACTACGCAGCACAAAAACTAGGAAGATTGCATAGGGGAAAATGTAAACAGCTATTTCCAGAGTGCAAGTTCTCTTTGCTGGAGTCCTTTACACATTCTCCATTCGAAGATGATAGAGTTTTGAATATGTAAAGTAACGTTCTACATTTGAAAAACCCGGTTATTGAAATTCCTTGGCCCTCGAAGTTAATTTTCAGGACGATCTAATTGACTCGAGTTTCCTCAGTGTTTACTTTTCAGTTTGTTACGTTCCTCATGATTTTGTTCGTTCAGAATGTAGGGCACTCTTGGTCCCCAAATATTTTCCTTATAAAATTTCAATGGTGCAAGAAGTGCTCAATTAAAAACAGCTTTATTCACAGCCACAGTTGGTAATTGATGAAAAGCCTTTTATTATTGGATGTGTTAGAGACAGAGAAATACGATTATGTAATGTTTGAATTATGTGCCATCATTATTATTATTTTCCACGACCCGACACGTTGTTGACACAAAATAAATGTTTGAAGTTGTGGTGTTTTTAACATCTTCTAAATTTTTTCTTTCTTCCACCATTTTCGAGTTCCTCTGGGAAAAAAATGATTCAAATTAGCCAACTTGGTGGACATCAGAAATTTTTGCCTTCATTTTTTTCTATAATATCCCTGAAGTGTATCCTTTCCATCCCTCCAATACAATTTCTAATGGTAAACAATGATGTAGATATCATTAAATGCTCATTGCGTATTTCTTCTTCTTCACTTCAAGTTAAAAATACTTGGTGATTATTGTGATTTTAATATCACTATTACTATTAATGAGACCTCATCGGATCCATTTCAAATTTATGGACGTAGAAAATCATACTTAACTCACTTGTAGCGAAAATAACTATACAAGGTGCCCCAGGTTCAAATGGTCTTACTTTAAAAGATTATGTTTTTGAATACACGTTGAAGTCAGCATATATTTTTGTAGGATAAGGGGATTAACTTACAGTCAAACTCCACCAAATTGTTTAATATGTAGTCATAGACTTACATTAGGACATGTTTCGAATGATTAATCCTTCATCATCAGCAATAGTAATCGCTTGATTAATAATAATTCTGATAAAGATTCCATTAATTCTAATTCTGTTTTCTCCAATCACATTATTAATTATAAACATACTTTTGATCAAACTTCTGGTTTGAAATTTCTACATTTTTGCGATAAGGGTAAAAAACTCAATATTTTTGAAACTTATGAAATCAATAAATGCATTAAGGATTCTGAGACAGCTTGTCTCAATGAGCAGACTCAGTTTGACAGTTTGAGGTTGTTTAATTCCTTAATTTTCTAATTTCTCTATTTTTCTTTTCTGTTTACATTATCCATAGTTTCAATCAGTTGTCAATTCATAATTTGTCATATTTTCTGTGCTTGATATGATTTGTTTCACTTGTCATTTCACTTCACTTGTAATTCATTCTTTCGATTGATAAGACATGGTTCCCTAACATTCACCTATATAAAATTTTTTTATTGTTGGTTGATTATGAGATTTCTGAAGATCCCTTAACATTGGGAGTTCGCACTTAGTGCGACCCCCTTTGTTTCATTTTAAGTTTATTTTCATGTTTAAATTTTCACTGTCACCATGGGTAAGTTTTCAGGTACTTCTTTTTTGATGTGTCAAGATTTTTAACATGGTTTTTTCTCTTAATAGATGTACTTTTTACTATTGCTGATGATGAAGGATTAATCCTTCGAAACATGTCCTAATGTAAGTCTATGACTACATATTAAACAATTTGGTGGAGTTTGACTGTAAGTTAATCCCCTTATCCTATAACTTCTACCTCCACTGTAAGAAATGGATCACCTTCGTTGGATATATTTTTGTTTTCGAATTGTCATCAATGTTGAAACACATTCGCTATATTTCAGCTATATATAAAAAGTTCTGTAAAGTTCCATCAGATGGCTTGAAAAAAAAATAACACCCAATGCAGCTGGGTCACCTTTATCAATATGGAATATTCATACTGCCGATAATGACAAAACTGAAAAATTTGCACACGCTAGAAACTGGTCAAGACAAATTATATAGGTTATATATAGTAACAGTGAAAAATGAAAATCGACCTGATTTTCATTTTCTTCACTTAAAATATACCTCAAAATATTGCAGTCTGTTTCGTGGTAACGAAGTTTACTAACTTGTACTTGAGAAACATGGAGCCAAACAAAGAACTTTGTAGTGGTTCTGTTATTAATAATAGGTATACATAATGCAGCCGCAATGTAGTGAATACAACTTACCATTCATTCGCCCTTATTTATGGAAAATTAGAAAACTCAATCAACGTTGAACTTATTCTTCATTGCATACATAAATTTCATCCGCTGGAGAGGGAGAGGAAAATGAGATGGAATTGGCAATCAATTTATATGCATAGATAAATAATGTTCTGTAATAACCACTACTCGCATCACAAATATTTATCTATCAATTGAATCGAAGGTGTATACAAGTTGATTTATCATATAGTAATAATAATAATGATTTTATTGTCATTGAAAAATATAAAGAAATAATTTTCACAAAAATGTATAGTGGAAATGTTGACAAAAGGCAGAGTTGCAAACAGCAGAAAGTAATGAGTATTTCATTGAATATATATAATACAAAACGTATAGTATATCTCGAAATCACATAACAAGGTATGTGAGAATGCTTGCAAAACCGTGTAATTGCGAAAGCATCACATGAAAATATCAGTGAAGATACTGAAATAGTCATTTGACCTGGAATAATCATACAAATTACATGAAAAAAAATAGTGATCCAGAGTCACCCAGATGAAATCAAATGTAATCGGATGGAAAAAATTGTTACAGTAGCAGAAAACTCAATCTAATTTATCTCATCTGCAACTCGACACCTCATAAATTTCTTGAATAACCCGATGTAATCAAAGTGCAAATACATCCATGAAACCTTCATGCCTACTTGATTTTCCTAATGTACAGGAGGTCGATTCTCTAACCAAGCACCAATTTATGTTTCACCAAGTTATTACAGTCGTAGTGGATTCTCAAACAGCTTTATGATTAAACCCAGTGGGAAACCTAGCGAATAATTTTGTGCATCAGATATATATCTTGTCCTTGCGTTATCCACGCATTATTACATTCAACTGTTTTTGGGCAATGCCACCTACTCCAATCACGAATGGGACTACCAGGAACTATATACGTTTATTAATGTGAGAAGACGAAATATTGAGGGATACGTTAAGTTCTTCTTCTAGACAAGTTCCACGTTTCAAATTTTGTTTCTGGATAAAATGAAAGCCACTTTTCTGATACGGAGAGAGATGCACTTGTATGAGTTCAATTTCAAATATAACTCATTATTCTTCGTTATGATAGAACAGTTCTGAGAAAGGTGAATTAGAATAGCTATATATTGAATAAGGGGGACTTTTTTATTATCACATTCCTACAGAATTATTGATAGTTTCAGAGATATTACAAGGTGTATTTCAGAATTATAGATACTCATAATATCATTTGGAGTATTTATGTTATGCCAAACACTACTTATAGTACCTCCAATAACTGCAATATTAGAAAAAGAGAGGAAAGACTAACAAAAAAATCATTTTTATTTCAATTTTCAATCGATTTGAGATATCCTACCAGTTCCTAAGTTCCTCATGAGGTAACCTTAGAATCTATGGATCCCTCTTATAACAGCTAACACCATCTGGTGTCCCTTGAGGTTATGATTGTTTAAGTGTCAGTAAACATCGGCTTATTATGTAGGTGTTATGTGACCTTTCCCATAGGTTTTTTCAATAATGAAACCCATCAGTTTTGACAAACAGTGCTAAATTCAACAGAATGAACACTTTGGTGGTGTTGTTTAAGAAACTGCGATTTTACAACGCAGTGGTGTGGTGTAATGCACGTTCTGTGATTTTATTGATCTTCTTACCGCAACAAAATTTTCTTCTGTGCGTTCTGGTGTGAAGAAACACCATATCATGAGTGTGTTCAGGCGTTTTTCACTAGGTTGGATCTTTTAGAATATAATATATATGATTATAAACTAGACTCAGAAGAATCTTGAGGGACAATTGGACACCTTGATTACATGCAATATATTTTTATTGATTTATGTCAAATATGGTGTTTTCAGGATGCAATACTGAACGAATGATTATTGCCACCAAATTAGATGATTCATACACCGCCTCGATTCCATCGTGATATGACACGGTGTAACTTGGTGTTATTTTTATATCATAGGTGTTTTTATGCGTTAACGTAAATTATAGCACCATTGAGAATATTACATTTTAACCATTTGGTGTTTCTTAGGTTTTTATGTTTCAGAATCGTTCTACTTCACCCACATTCGTGTAATTTCTCACTACTAAGATCGGAATTAACACCACTTAAAACTTATTGATTGTGAAATGTATGATAAAATCCATTCGATTGAAATTACACCCAAGTTTTTTTTCACTGTGTACAGGTGGATGTCTCAATTTTGGCCACTCCTGCTTTGGTGGAATGGGCAAAAGGATCTCGGATCCTTTGGATAAACACTACGAGTTGATGAGAGAGGACTTTGGTTTTCCTGGTACTCAGAGGCTTCCTCATGAAGATCCCACTCAATTCCACCATCAACAGAACCAACGGCAATACATACCGAGGATCATCAAACAATGGGTAAGAAATGATTCCGCCTATTCGAGTGGGTACTTGAGTGGGTGGGGCGCCCCTTTTTGCTCCCCCTCCGGGCGCCTATGCGAACTCCTACTTTCTTTCCCTTGGTTCTCACGATGTTCTACGTCTGAACATTACAGGATATCCCTTTTCGTGAGAACCAGAACATAAAAAAATATTCAGTCATCATTTTGTTCTCTTATGTTTGAGACATCCTGTATAATTCAAAAATATTTTTTTCCAGCTTCTGAACTATAGGAGAATCCAAGGTGCACCGAAAGAATAATTCCGGAAAACTACAAAAATATCGATGAATGTTTTGAAGTTTCCTCTGTAATGAGTTTAAATATTTATTCTATATATCAAAAATCTATAGGAGAAATATTGTACAGCGAAATATACGTATTTGTAATGTTATTGAACAAAACAAAAGAAGATAACTTATGTTTACATAGGCTGTAGTAAATAAAAGAGAAATGAGAATTGATTAAGTATACCAGGTACCTATATCATCTATAAATAGCCTTCTACACCTAGACCCAGTATATTTAATAACGGCATGTGATAAGTTTCATACTACCTACAAAATATCTATACTTATCACGTATAGGTATCATTATCATGTACAGGGTGATTGTGAATTTAATGATGCTAGGTTCGACCAAGTTCGACGAATGTTTTCTGATACATTTTCTCAATTACTATGACGCAGACAGTGGGTTAGTCTGATTGAGTTGTAGCTGATTATTTTGATAAAATTCTCAGAACCAATGGAAATTCTGCAAATTTCAAGGTTCTACCTTGGAAATCATGAGTTAAAGAGGTGCATCCATGAAAAATGTATCGCTCTCTGATATCAGAAATAATCATGGAGGGTGTTTCAATAGAAAAAATCGACTACAATCTTGACCTAACCTAACTAACAGTTTTGGAATGAAATAGAGGGTGTTTATTCGGTCGTAAAACAACTACTATCCAATAAATCGTTAATTTCGGACACCCTGTATTTTTTTATGAAGTTTGTGAAATGTCGCTAAATTTCGAAACGGTTCAGAAATAACCAAAAGTTACCGGTGAAAACATTCGTGGTGATTCACCCTGTACCTAATTATTTCCACAGCGATTATCGAGACAATAGAAATGCAACAAATACCAACTCAACTAAGCCAGTCTTGGAAAACAAATCGACTACAATAAACATAATTGGCATTTGAGTTGATATTTTAACTGGTCGATAACATTATAGATAAGAAGATACTGACCATTGTATAGTTCTTTCTATTTTAGGAAATTTCAAATCAGTTCTTCGATTTCTTCATTTCGACGAAGTTTTAGAGATAATTTGAAACTACCCTATCCCTACCTTACATGTTTTGGTGGTGCCAAGCTTTTTCAGACTTTATGAAATTATTACGTGGTGTTTCAGTGAAACTTTGAGATACATAGCCGATGATTTTCACGTTCAAACTATTTTTCTTCGCGTGTATAAATCGTCTGAAACATAAACAACAAATAATAATAACCTTTGAGAGGTTTTCAAGACGCTATCAGTTGACCCGCTGAATCATATCTGTACCGTAGTTCAAAAAAATCCGACTGTGCGTCTCCGTCTACATGTACTTACCAATTTTGGTTTTATACACAAAGTTTTAGAATGAATACAGATAATGTTTACGATTGGCTTAAGATTATCATGGAGAACTGCTTGGAAACGTAGGTGTTGCTGCTAGCGAAGTTGTTCTATTCTCACTCGACATGTTTTTCAGCGATGATTGTGATGATATCGTTGAAGTGATAGACATAAGAAATCTCCGAAAACAATTCTACGTCGAAGATGAGATGAATATATTTGACATGGCGTCTCTAAGGACGTTGATGCTTTTAGGTAAGCGACAACTTGAATATTTTTGTATGTTTGTGTTCGCATAAAACGCGTCTTTTACCTGTCTTCGAGATTTTTTTGTCACTTCTTTACAGAAAAATCGACGAGAAAGGTTAGTGGTAACGAAAATGATGAAACTGACGAAGATTCCTGTGTTCAAAGATTATCGCTGGCATATGAGAGACTACATTCTATACCAAAAATAGTGATGGAAGAGATATCCGGACAAGTGAAAATTCTGGATATTAGTCATAATGAATTTGAGTAAGGCTACGACACTAATCTGATTTTTTTTTCCTAACTCTCCGTGAGATGCGGTCTGAATCAGGAAATACCTCGTAATTTTTTCTTGGAAGGAGTAACACTCCTCAATAAGTTTTTTTTCATTTGTTTTCAATAAGTTATTTAGAATACCTACCCTATTTTGTCGAGGCTTCGAAAATTATGAGGAAAAACACATGCTGGTAGATACGTCAGAGTTTTCTGTCACTTTTTGTCAGTATCAAATCTACCTAGATTAAAGTGAATGAAAAATTGAAGTGAATCGTGGAACACAAACATTTTCAATGTTCTTCCATAATTTGTTCAAAACAAGCGAACGTTTGAACTTCGAATAGCTATTTGTATTACGAGGGAGAAAATTGCCACTTTTCATCCCACAAGAAGGAAAGTACGACTTCTCCTCCGTAGGGAGGAAAGTGTGTACTTTACATAGAAGTAGGAGGCAATAATTATTTTTTTAGGAGTTTGGACTTTTTGAAACATTTTTACTATCTGACTTCACTTATTTGTGACCACAATAATATAACCTCCAACACCAACATCCCATTCTTGCCCAAATTAGAGTTATTATGGATGAATCATTGCAAGGTGAGTACTGACTTAATTATTCTTAAAAAAAATATCACAAAATGAAACAGAGTTGTTTAAATTAGACGAATTTGCTCATTTCAATAAACAATAAAACGATGTTTCCAAATTGCTTTCGGCTTTTCCTTTGTGATATTTCCGATTTGGGTCGAGTTAGACTGCGAGTCTCCTGTTACATCCTTTTTTATCATGATTATCATGATTTCAAGCTATATTTTTTCTAGATTAAAGAACTCCATCTGTGGGCCAGAAAGTTGAAATTTTCCTGCCCTAATTTGAAATACTTATCTCTCATGAAGAATCCACTAATTCTCTTCTACACCAACAATAAAAATAATCAGGAATACCTTGACTATAGGTGGGTGTACCTAAACAAATCGTAACTCGAAAGTTTTACCTGAGCATTTTGTTTCAGATTATATCTGATCTCTCTATTTCCTTCCCTGATCCACCTTGATGACAAAATTGTTACTCCAAACGAAAAGAGAGAAGCTGCCAGGATGTATAACAAACACATATTAGAACGAATTGTTTCGAAGACTCAAGGGAATCTACCAGATTACTTAAGGGTTGCCACTCAAAAAGTGTCTATGATGTTGTCACCTTCACCACACGTCCCAATGACTCGAAAGAAGAATGTTATTATTTAATGTTTTAGGTTGATTGTTTTTTGTAAGATCTCGTGAACCGATGAGATTCAATAAAATGTTTTTTATGTGCGTTTGTCCTTTTCATCATGAGGTTATGAGAGTTTTACGAAATGAAAAATGAATAGGAATTTAATATTCAGTAAAGAAACGCACAGTGTCCAATTCGAAATCAGTGGGACATTTGAGAATTGTATTTTGTAACTGAAGAAACAATATTGATTTCAAAGATTCAAAATTTCCAACGAAAGTTTCGACAAATTTTTCATAATATATACATCAACTGTTCATATCCTTCACTCGTCTGTTGCATTCCCATTTAGATAGTTATGTATTATTAGCATAGAGTTCCGCCCTAATAGCTTTGTCTAGACTCTCGCTAAACCTAATATAAACAGTGTGTCATCATCTATTTTCCAAAGTTCCTCAGATATCAAGTCACAAAGACAATGTTTTCAAAAAATGGGTTTTCTTTAATTTACTGAAAAAAATGGTGGCCCGAAAAAAACACCTGTATGTCAATGCAACGACGTACGACACTGATCATTTTCTCATATAAGAAACATAGTTGATGATGGTTTATTCGAAACGAAACGTTGTACGTAGATTAAATGAACGCCATTTTCTAGAACTGAAAAAGTGGCATGAGAAAGTGCTTTGGTTTCTTCGAAACTTTTCAAATAACTAGAACACTGATGGAATGATTAAATGAGTTCTAATCACATCAAAAGAAGTGTCTTTATTATTGTAGGTATACAAATTGCATTTTTTGTATTCTGACACGTTAAGAGAACTATATAAAAATGAAACTGTAGTCTAATCAGTCTCTGGTCATAGTTATTCAATTTTTTAAACCGCCTTACTTGTAGTTACAGCACTGTTTGAGTTCTACATCAGATTTAGGTTCATTGACAATCGAAACGTGTTTTTATACTCGTTGAATAATTCAACGAGACCGGAGATACATTTCAATTCTAAATTAATTTAATCGAAACATTCCGTATCAAACCGTGTCCCGAATACAATAGAATGAGCCTTCCGACTCTATACGAATTCTACACCGGTGGTGGGATCACGCAGGGGTTGTCTGTCGATCAACCCTTCTACACGCTGAACCACAGGAACTTCTCCCTTTATGGCGGGTCCATGCACTACTTTCGAGTGCCACCCCAATACTGGAGGCTGAGGATGAGGCAAATGAGGGCTGCAGGGTTGAACACCCTGGATACCTACGTCCCTTGGAACTTACACGAACCCCAACCAGGTAAGGCTTTCAATAATTGTGAAACAACGTTGAAATTCAGTTGGAAACAATAAGTCATTGAATATATCCAAGGTGGATATAGGATGGTGAAACAGCTTCCTATTAACAAGCACTAGAATAAACTGTAGACCTTTGCCTACTTGATTTCATACCGTAGTAATATTTCCTGAAGTTATCAGAGATGGCGACATACCTTGTGTCGGTAAAACAGAAACTGTGCTTCTGTCATCTTTTTATCAGTTTCATCTATTCTAGATGAAAAATGACTGAGAACAGTCAAAATATCGATAACTATTCCAGATTCACTGAAAATATTGTGTTTTGATGTCATTTCAACTCATGTCTGTCAGATGCAAACCACAGAAATACATGAGCAACAGAAATCTTCTTCGATAATCGATCTCACCGCCATCTTCATTCAAGTCGTGGACATATTAGTACCTTCTCAAACGGTCTACAAGTTTTTCGCAGAAACAATTGAAGAGCTGTTTCACCATCCTATATCCACCTTGAATATATCATTAAAACGTGTCATCTCCGTTCGTTTCATGACGTCTCTTGACGTTTCTTGACGTTTTTGAAATTTCTTGACGTTTCTTGACGTTTTTTCGACGTTTCTTGACGTTTCTTCTAAGTTTCTTGACGTCTCTTCTAAGTTTCTTGATGTCTCCTCTAAGTTTATTGACGTCTCTTGACGTTTATTGATGTTTCTTGACATTTTTTGACGTTTCTTGACGTTTTTCTTGATGTTTCTTGACGTTTATTGAATTTTTTTGACATTTTCTTTTGGCGTTTATTGATGTTTTTTGACGTTTTTTTTCGACATTTCTTGACGTTTTTTGACGTTTCTTGACGTTTCTTGACGTTTCTTGACGTCCCTTGACGTTTTTTCGACGTATTTTGATTTTTTTTTACATTTTTTGGCGTTTCTTGACGTTTTTTGACGTTTTATCGACATTTCTTGACGTTTCTTGACGTTTTTTGGACGTTTTTTTAATAATCTCGACGTTTTTTTGACGTTTCTTGACGTTTTTTTTACGTTTTTGACGTTTTTTGATGTTTCTTGACATTTTTTGACGTTTCTTGATGTTCATTGACGTTTCTTGACGTTTATTGACATTTCTTCTGAGTTTCGTGACGTTTTAACTTTTTTTACGTTTTATGACGTTTTTTGACGTTTCTCGACGTTTTCTTGAAGTTTCTTGTTGTTTTTTTGAAGTTTATTGACATTTTTGACGTTTCTTGACGTTTATTGAGTTTTCTTCTGATTTTTTTGACGTTTTTTGGACGTTTCTTGACATTTTTTTGAGGTTTTTTTCGACGTTTTTTGACGTTTTTTACGTTCTTTTTGATGTTTCTTGATGGTTTTTTGACGTTTCTTGACGTTTCCTCGACATTTCTTGACGTTTATTGACGTCTCTTGACGTTTTTTTACGTTTCTTGACGTTTCTTGACGTTTTTTTGACGTTTCTTGATGTTTCTTGACGTTTCTTGACGTTTTTTGACGTTTCTTGATGTTCCTTGACGTTTTTTTACGTTTTTTGACGTTTCTTGACGTTGCGATGAAATGTAACTAGTGAAAAACAACGGGTATATGGAAACATTTTTGTTGGTATTTGAAAACAACGTGAATGTCAGAGACATTTTTGCGTTTACTAGCCGTTGTTATTTATCAATTTGAAACGTCATTTCAACCAACCATTGTGGTAATTTTGCTATACATTTCGTGTGTTAACTGGAAACCTCATATAAATATTTCAACTCGCAGGTGTGTACGACTTTGGCCACGGTGATACAGACATGCGAGAATTCCTAGACGTCGAAAAGTTCCTGAAAACCGCCCAAGAAGAAGACCTGTTCGTGGTGCTTCGGCCAGGTCCTTACATCTGCGCCGAATTCGAGTTTGGTGGCTTGCCAAGCTGGTTGCTGCGCGAGCAAGGCCTCAAGGTCAGGACTTCCGACGAGAAATTCATGTCGCACGTTCGAAGATACTTCCACGTCCTGCTGACCCTGATAGCCGCCTTCCAGTTCGTCCGTGGGGGGCCAATAATAGCGGTCCAGGTAGAGAATGAGTACGGCAGCACGGAAAACCCAAAAGGTCAGCCGCCGTTCGCACCAGACAGGGGCTACTTGGAGGAGCTCAGCAGTATGATGTTGGATCATCGTATAGAAGAAATGCTTTTCACCTCGGACTCTGCTTTGGCTCATGGAAGCGTCGGTTCGTTGCCTACTCTATTCCAAACGACGAATCTGAACCAAAAAGTTGAAGAGCAATTGCGAGCTCTGAAGAGACTCCAGTCGAGTAAACCTCTCCAAGTGACTGAGTACTGGTCGGGTTGGTTCAGTCATTGGTCTGAGAAGCCGTACATTGGTAACGTTACTCACTTCGCAAATCTATACGAGGAGATCTTGAGATATCCAGCGTCTGTGAGCTTGTACATGTTTCATGGAGGCAGCAATTGGGGGTTTTTGAACGGAGCGAATGTGGCTTCGAATCCATCGGAGTCCCAAGCAACTTACCAACCAGACATCACCAGCTACGATTACGATGCACCTGTGATGGAATCCGGGGATTACAACCCAAAATTTTTTGTTGTGAAAGATCTTCTGGAGAGATATAACACTCTGAAGACCAAGCTGCCAAGGATTCCCGTATTGTCAGAGAGAAAAGCTTTCGCTTCTATCGCGATAAGCAAATATTTGTCCTACGAAGATCTTATATCGCAGGTGCCTCAGAGAGTGAAGAGTAGGAATCTGATTTCTATGGAAAACTTGCCCATCAATAACAACACAGGACAACAATTCGGATACGTTATCTATCGTAAAAGGCTAGCAAGGGTTGAGCAAGGATCAGTTCTCAAGATCAAAGGTTACGTAGCTGACACTGTGAATGTCTATCTGAACAGTAAGTTGATCACGAATAATATTGTGGACCTGAATAGCTTCGGTTACTGGAGGAAAAAGGATGGATTCCTGATACTGAATCCGGGAGGAACACTACAAAACGTCACCATGGACTTGGTGATATGTAATATGGGAAGGAACAACTTCGGTTTCTTGCACCAATTCCGACAATTCAAAGGACTGTGGCAAAGAGTGACTCTTAATGGTGAAGACATCGAGGACTGGGAAATCATGCCTATGGAATTCAAGAAATCCTGGACAAGTAGTTTGGATAGATGGCGAGACTATAATCCTTCGAAGAACACCACTGGTATAGGACTGTTCAAGGCAGAATTGGAAGTGGAGACTCTAAGTGATACATTCCTGGATATGAGTTTGTGGAATAAGGGCATTGTTATAGTGAATGGTTTCGTTTTGGGCAGATATTGGAAAGTTGGACCTCAGCTTAGTTTATATTTACCAGCTCCAATGTTGAAGATTGGTAAGAATGAATTTATGATATTCGAGGAATTTTCTCCAATGGCAGAAATAAAATTCACTAGTGATCCAGTATTCAGCAGAAGTAATCTTAGGTGAACTAATCTGTAATAATTATAGTATTTTCTTCAAGTGAATGTTGTTCCCATTTTATTTAACCTAGATCTTCCACATCTGTGAAAATTTCAGATTATTCCTATCCTATCTTTCAGCAAAATACATCATTTATGGTAAGAGTTTGGTTGGCATAAAAATGTTGATTCTGATCCAGAATCTCTTGTGATACCTGCGCTAAAGAACAATATTCTCAAAAGTACTTTTGAGAATGAGTTTCCTGAGGAAAAGTATGTTTTATGGATTTTTTATTGATTAGGTATATAGATAAATTCAGGTTACTAGACAGCTACAGGGATGAAGGGTGAATTTCAATAAGGTTGGTGATTCAATAACAGCATTTTATTCTGATGGTTGGTTGATATTTGGCTCACTTGAAGAGGAATTGTTTCGTTGCCGACGTTTCAAATTATAATTCCAACCAACCATCTGAATAACAGAAGTCGAAGAAATATGTTTGTTGGAATCCATGAAGAATATATTCAACTTTTATTCACAGGAAATATTATCGATTTGTACTTGTCATGTTGTTGAAGTAAATAGGATCTCTGGAGAAAGCCAATTCAGGGTATGGTGCGAACTCTTCAAATACAATAATTTCATTATTTCCCTCCTGTAGTAAAGGTGCTGGAAGATATAAGCTTTGCTGAGGACCAATTTTCCAATAACGCCCCAAGACGAAACCATTCACGATAACGATGCCTTTATTCCATCTACTCATATCGATAAAAGTATCGTGTTTATCCTCAATCATCAACTCGAACTTGTTCAAACTAGCTCCAACTGGAGGATTTTTCCTGGCATTTGAATCA
The DNA here is from genome assembly GCA_029955515.1 of Chrysomela aeneicollis. NCBI lineage: Eukaryota > Metazoa > Arthropoda > Insecta > Coleoptera > Chrysomelidae > Chrysomela > Chrysomela aeneicollis. The sequence continues at coordinate 1,596,329 of JARUHQ010000014.1, read as the reverse complement.
TTCCAACCTTCTAGATTTTTATTCCAAGCTTTGGTGAATTCCAGTGGTATAATTTGCCAATCAAGTATCTCATCGTCATCAAACATAACACCTTGCCATAGTCCTTTGAATTGCAAGAACTGCGTCAACAGTCCGAAGTTTTTCCTGCCCATATTGCAAACCACCAAATCTATAGTTGCATTTTCCAGTTTCTGGTTCAAACTTAGCGTGATGCTTCCATCTTTGAGCCTCCAGTAACCAAAGCCATCTAGATCCACGACGTTATTAGTGATAAGTTCGTTGTTGATGTATACATTCAAAGAGTCATAGATGTAGCCTTTGATTTTGAGTGTGGATCCTTCCTTGATAGTTATTGATTCTTTACGATAGACAACATAACCAAACTTTTGACCAGTGTTGTTATTTATTGGTAAATCCTCCATGGACAACAGATTGCGACTGCTAACAGTTTGTGGTGCCTGGACAATGATGTCTTCGTAAGTGAGGAATTGATGGGTCTTCAGCGTTGGATATGCTTTGGGTTCAGACAGGACTGGCATATCTGGTACTTTCGTCTTGATCGGGTTGTACTTTTCGAGAAGATCCTTCACTCCATAGTACTTCAGGGTATAATTCCCATTCTCCGTTAAAGGCGCGTCGTAGTCATAGCTGGTTATATCAGACTTATACGAAGATTGCTCCACGGTAGCCATGTTACCGCCATTCAAGAATCCCCAGGTGGTGCCTCCGTGAAACATGTACAAGTTTACTGAGGCAGGATATCTTAAGATAGCCTCATACATTTTGGTAAAGTCCGAAACATCTCCTACGTAACGTTCCTCAGACCAATGGTTGAACCAACCAGACCAGAACTCCGTAGCCATCGACGGTTTATTGGGTTGCAGCTCTTTCAGCTTATCGAAGTGTCCTTCGGGATCTAAGTTGAAGTTTGCTGTTTGGAATAGAGATGGGAGAGATCCCTTGCTCTCATGAGCCACAGGGTTATCCGAAGTGAACAGTAGCTCCTTTATGTTATTGTCCTCCATGAGCTGCATCAGTTCCTGCAGATACAAAGAGTCTGGCACCGAGGGTGGGGTCACATTTTGCTTGTCAGTGTTGCCATACTCGTTCTCCACTTGCACTGCGATTATGGGGCCCCCTTTGGTGAACTGGAAGGCAGCTATCAGGGTGAGAAGGATGTTGAAGTATCTTCGAACGTGCGTCATGAATTTTTCATCGGAGGTGCGCAGCTTGATGCCCTTTTCTCTCAGCAGCCAGCTTGGCAAGCCTCCGTATTCGAATTCTGAGCAGATGTAGGGGCCAGGCCGTAGGAGCACGAACAGGTCTTCTTCTTGGGCTATTCTGAGGAATCTTTCGATGTCCAGGAACTCCTGCATATCCGTCCCACCGTTTCCAAAGTCGTATTTCCCTTCAAATGAAAATATGGTTGGCGTACTCATAAAGATTCAAGGTGAATCCTTGGAGTATTTCAAAAGTCTTCCTTCATTTATTATAAAGGATATAAATCTTTACCTGGTTCTGGTTCATGAAGGTTCCATGGTACGTAAGTTTCGACAGTGTTCAGGCCTGCTGCTCTCATTTTCCTCAGCCTGTCTCTCCAATATTCACTTGGAACTCGAAAATAATGCGTGGATCCACCATACAGAGAAAAGTTTCTGTTATTCAACGTGAAATAGGGTTGATCCACAGACAGACCTTGGGTGATACCACCACCAGTATAGTATTCGTAAAGGGTTGGTAAAGTTGCCATGTTTTTGGAATTATTACAACGAGTTGTGAATCAAACTTTCATTCTCATTGTTTGGTTAGCAACAATATATGATTAATCTTTGAAGATAAAATTATATGTAAATGGAATGATAATAAATTTTCTCGAGTGTCAATCGCTAGCATGAATTATTTCTTTAGGTACCTACATTGAAATATATCCACAGGAGTTCGTAGTCGATGAGCATATTCTTTTTATATTGAAGAATACTTATAATGAAATATACAATATCACCAATAATCTTTCTCTTTTGATCGTTAAAATTGAAAAAAATATTTCGGAAACCAATGTTCAGTAGCTCTGTCCAAACAGTTGGTTGTGGTCATATCCGTAGAAGGTTGTTATTGGTAGGTTTTCTGAAAGTCCCTTCATTAGTTTTCCATTGGCCCCCCTACTATTCAATCTGTAAGATAATGATTAGTAGATGGTATTTGGTGATGATGATTCGAACGTAAACATAGATAAAGCTAGTGAAGTAAATACTTGAGTTGTTTTATCATTTGATATTATCGAAATCCAGATTTGAGAAAACAATTCTTGACATGAATAGCTGAACTTGTTAATACTCAATGCTTTATTTTCTTTGATCTCACGAAGAAACTTATTTAACCTTGAATTCTCCTTTGTGGTAGATTTTCGATTATAAATAGTATGTGTACTTCTATTTAGATAGTCGTCTAGAAATGAATTTTGCTATTTCCAGAAATTATTTTTATAATCAGAAAATACAGTGTCACTAGCTCAAATTTTCCTTATTTTCCTCATTATTCAATATTATATATAAAAAAGTCCTTTTATAATATTTGTTATTATATTTCGAGTAAGATGTATGGATTGCAAATTCTTTTAGCACCCATTGGCTGAAATACCTTCCACTCGAGAGTATTTAAATACACAGTGTGATTCTTCCTGAACTGTTTGTATGTATAGATAGTCCATTGACAAGATTGAATCGTCTTCAAAAAGTAGGACTCATTATAATTCTTGAAGATACTAAAATTATTCACAATAATTAAAAAACTCAGTTGAAGAATTGATTGCAATGAAATCTCGAACACAAATTCTTGAAATTATAATCATCTACATAGAAGCTACAAAAGTACATTTGTCATGTTGTTGAAAAATATAGGGGTTTCAGAAAAAGCTAATTCAGTATTTGCTGCAAATTCTTCGAATACAATGATTTCATTGTCTCCTTCCTGCAGTAAAGGTGCTGGAAGATATAAGCTTTGCTGAGGACCAATTTTCCAATAGCGCCCCAAGACGAAACCATTCACGATAACGATGCCTTTATTCCATTTGCTCATATCGATGAAGGTATCATGTTTCTCCTCAACCATCAATTCGAACTTGTTCAAACTGGCTCCGAGTGAAGAAATCTTCGAACTATCTGGATTGCTCCAGTCTAGATTTTTATTCCAAGCTTTCTTGAATTCGAGCGGTAGAATCTTCCAATCAAATAATTCTTCGCCATCCAACAAAACTCCTTCCCATAACCCTCTGAACTGTTGGAACTGTGACAACAGACCGAAATTGTTTCTGCCCATGTTGCAAACTACCAAATCGATGGTTGCGTTTTCAAGGTTTTGGTCCAAATTCAGCGTGATGCTTCCATCTTTGAGCCTCCAGTAACCGAATCCATCTAAATCCACGATGTTCTTAGTAACAAGTTTATTGTTAACGTAGACATTCAAAGAGTCATAGACGTAGCCTTTAATTTTTAGTGAAGATCCTTCGTTGATATCTACCGATTCCTTACGATAGATGATGTAACCAAACTGTTGACCAGTGTTGTTATTTATTGGTAAGTCCTCCATAGCCAACAGATTGCGACTGCTAACAGTTTGTGGTGCCTGGACTATGATGTCTTCATAATTGAGAGATTGTTTGGTCGTCAACGTAGGATATGTTTTCGGTTTAGACGAGATTGGCATATCTGGTACTTTGGTCTTGATCGGATTGTACTTTTCCAGAAGATCCTTTACCCTAGAGTACTTCAGGGTATAATCCCCATTCTCCGATAAAGGAGCGTCATAGTCATAGCTAGTGATATCTGGCATGTACGTAGATTGTTCTACAGAACCCATGTTGGCTCCATTCAAGAATCCCCAGGTGGTTCCTCCATGAAACATGTACAAGTTCACCGATGCAGGATATCTTAGGATAGTCTCGTACATATCAGCAAAGCCAGAAACATCTCCTACGTAATGTTCCTCGGACCAGTGGTTGAACCAACCAGACCAGTATTCCGTTGCCATCGATGGTTTATTGGGTTGCAGCTCTTTCAGCTTATCGAACTGGGCTGCTGGGTCTGTGTTGAAGTTTGCCGTTTGAAACAACGTCGGAAGGGACCCTGCACTGCCATGATTGGTAGGTGTATCCGAGGTGAAGAGAAGCTCTGTTATACCATTATCTCTGATGAGTTGCGTCAGTTGTTCGAGGTAAACGGTATCTGGTATCGATGATGGATTTCCATTTCTATCTTCAGTGTTGCCATACTCGTTCTCCACTTGCACTGCGATTATGGGGCCCCCTTTGGTGAACTGGAAGGCAGCTATCAGGGTGAGAAGGATGTTGAAGTATCTTCGAACGTGCGTCATGAATTTTTCGTCGGAGGTGCGAAGTTTGATGCCCTTTTCTCTCAGCAACCAGCTTGGCAAACCTCCGAATTCGTATTCAGAGCAGATGTAGGGTCCAGGACGTAGCATCACGAAGAGGTCTTCTTCTTGAGCTATTTTGAGGAATCTTTCGATATCAAGGAAGTCCTGCATATCTGTTCCTCCAGCTCCAAAGTCGAATTTTCCTAAAACAAAACTGGCATGAAATGGTTGACTACTCTAAAACACTACAGCTGCTTTATATATTGTATAAGGACTCAAGCAGTGCAGAAGCACTCAATAAAATAATAAGTATCTGCTTAGGCTATAGTGTTTTTACCTGGTTCTGGTTCATGAAGGTTCCATGGTACGTAAGTTTCAACAGTGTTCAGACCAGCTGCTCTCATTTTCCTCAGCCTGTCTCTCCAATATTCACTTGGAACACGGAAATAATGCGTGGATCCACCATACAGAGTGAAATTTCTGTTATTCAACATGAAATTGGGTTGATCCACAGAAAGACCTTGGTTAATGCCACCACCTGTATAGTATTCGTAGAGGGTTGGTAAAGTTGCCATGTTTGGAGAGTTATTGGTATAACAACCAATAATTATCCCAACACCTTTACAATTGATTTATTAACAATAAACTACATTCCTTTATATCAATCGTTCATGTAATTAGTCGATTTCATATCTCGATAAGTGTCCTCATTGATATGATTGTTTTCGAGAGACATACAAGTGACATTTCATAGTACAGGGGCATACCGGGTGTTTCACAGTGGATGGAACATTAGAAGTATCTGGAGAACAGAGAGACAGATCATTTCGAAAATTTGTGGACGTGGGTAATCAGACTTGCTCTATCCGTCTAAAATATTTTCATCAATACAGTGTTGCCGCTTGTATCAGAAAGTAGTAGCTACTTTGTTATTTCAACTAGAACACCCTGTATTTTGTTAGATTTTTGAATTCTCCCTGAAGAGCTGATTTCGTCAATGCCTCATACTTGTGGTCTAGGGTGAATGATAACAGAGATATAGGGTGTGAAAAATCGTGATTTTTCAACTTTAGGAATTTTTTGTGTCGAAACTATTCATTTCTGCTCAAAACGGCTCACATGTCCCTATCTCAACTCTTCATTTACTGTCGATTGATATTTAATTGAAACGAATACGGATGGTTCAGAATTTTGAGTTTTGCATCACCCTCTATTTGTTTCTATTGAATGTCAGTAGATAGTAAATGGAAAGATAAGATAGGGACATGTGAGCCGTTTTGAGCAGAAATGAATAGTTTCGACCCAAAAAATTCCTAAAGTTGAAAAATCTCGATTTTTCACACCCTATATCTCTGTAATCTTTTTCGCTATACCCCAAGTATAATAGGTCGACAAAATCATATTTTCAGGAAGAATTCAAAAATCTAACAAAATACAGGGTGTTCCATTTGAAATAACAAAGTAGCTACTACTTTCTGATACAAGCGGCAACACTGTATTGGTGAAAATATTTTAGACGGATAGAGAAAGTCTGATTATCCATGCCCACAAATTTTCGAAATGATCGGTTTTTCTGTTCTCCAGGTACTTCTAATGTTCCACCCACTATGAAACACCCTGTATGTGCATTTCTTTGTTCTAAAGGTTTTTATTGCTCAATCAAATGACAACCTCATATTTCTCTACCCTAAATACATAAAAATGAATTATCGATATTACATTTTTGATAAACCTGACGCGACATTTTTTTACGTTATAACAACTATTCAAATCAGCCATCTTCATCTTTCCCTCCTCACCATCTATGGTGGTGGCAATGGTGACACCCTTGCCAATAACTATTGTGTCCACAAGGTGGTCCAAAAGCTCCTGGGGGTGGTGGTCCAAAAGGTCCTGGAGGTGGTGGTGCAGAAGGTCCCGGTGGAGGCGGTGGTGGACCATAATGTTGTTGGGGAGGAGGTGGTCCAAACTGTGAGGGTGGTCCATGAGGGGGTGGAGGTGGATGGTGATGACGATTGGGGTGTAGAACTCCATCAATGATATCACCTATGATGCTGTGATGATGGTGGTTCGGTGGAGGTGGTAGTCCATGGTGATGATGGTGATCCCAGCCCATATTATTGTGTTCACTGGTTTGGAAACTAGTGGAAAAATAACTTTGTTTTCAATAGAGAAGGTATAGATCGAATGACACAAGGCAAATCGGTGTTATTCTGAACAGTTGGAGCGATAACGTATTATCTTATCTGCATATATTGGTGGATTATTCATCAACGAAAAACCCATATTAAAATTGAAATTGCTTTTATTGACTATTCCACTAAAAATAATCTAGATGATTCATATGCCTATTAACCAAGTAATGACGAAAAAGAATAAAATGATACCTAAGTTTAATTGTCGAAGTTTCAAAGATTATTTTCCATAAGTTGAATTACAAGTTCTGCGTATATAATCTCATAAGAGTGGATTTGTCATGTTGTTGAAATAAATTGGATCCTCAGAGAAAGTTAATTCAGCAGCATTTGATTCAAACTCTTCAAATACAATGATTTCATTTTTTCCCTCATTTTGTAAAGGTGCTGGAAGATATAAGGTTTGATGGGGACCAATTTTTCAATAGCGTCCCAAGACGAAACCATTCACGATAACAATGCCCTTAGCTCATATCGATGAAGGTATCATGTTTCTCCTCAACCATCAATTCAAGCTTGTTAAGACTAGCTCCAATTGAAGAACTCTTCTTTTTAAGTGTCATCCGAAGCAGTACTCGGTTGGTTATCGTTGAGAGTCCGAAGGATTGAAATCTAGGTACCAAGAATGTTCGGTTGGTCACCTATCTCCTCCTGCTAAACGATGCTACAGAAATAAATAAATATTTCCTATAGCCGCCGGTATTTGAACCGCGCTGACCTTCTGGCCCATAGATCAAATTTATGATTTACAAAACAAAATCAAAAGAGGCTATTTGGTTATAACAAAGACCAAGAATCAGATATCTACTGAATTTTCTCAACTCTCATTGAATAATAATTCATAGAAATACGAGTCTATCAAACTAATACTGTGATGATGAATACTAGACAACATAATAATCAACTCCGTATTTTGGAATTGATATTAGAACTTCTAAATAATGTTGGGACTCAAAATGACGAATTTATTCGATTCCGTTGCTTCGTGTATTTTTCATTTTCTCTTTGTCATTCATTTACCATTTCACAAATTCGAAGAATGCAAATTCAGTTGTAAAGTTGAATCAACTTGGGATCTGGTCAATAATTTTTCAAAAAAAAGGATATGGAAAGTTTGTGTATAAATAAGATGGATTCATTGATAGATAGTTTTCAAGAAATTCTAGATGAATATAAGTTTTCAAATGTTTCAATACGACTAGTCTGAATGACTATGCAGGAGAACATTTCAGCTATACGAAACTCTTGAAATGGCACGTTGACCAACAACTTTTTTCTTATCTTAGATAACAGAATATGTTTACCGATTCTCAATCTAATCCTAAGAAAATTGCAGTATAACAATGGGAAAAAAGGTGAAAATACTGCTTCTCACAAAGTAAATTGAAGAGGAATTGAAGTGTTAAAGATAATCCTCAATCAGTTGAATGACATTTTAATTACAGATAATTACAAAATAGGATTCGTCATGTTATTGAAGTAGATGGGATCCTTAGAGAACACTAGTTCAGCATTTGGAGCAAACTCCTCAAAAACAATAATCTCATTATTTCCTTCTTGGAGTAGCGGAGCAGGAAGGTACAAACTTTGCTGGGGCCCAATTTTCCAATAGCGCCCCAAGACGAAACCATTCACGATAACGATGCCTTTATTCCATTTGCTCATATCGATGAAGCTATCATATTTCTCCTCAACCATCAATTCAAACTTGTTAAGGCTAGCTCCAATTGAAGAACTCTTCTTTTTAAGTGTCATCCGAAGCCCTACTCCGTTGGTTATTGTTGAGAGTCCGAAGGATTGAAATCTAGGTACAAAGAATGTTCGGTTGGTCACCTATCTCCTCCCTAAACGATGCTACAGAAATAAATGAATATTTCCGATAGCCGCCGGGATTTGAACAGCGGACCTTCTGGCCCATAGACCAGCGCCTTTGCGCACTCGGCCACCAACCCAGTTAACAGATGAATTTATAATTTACAAAACAAAATCAAGAGGATATTTGGTTATAACAAAGATCAAGAATCAGATATCTACTGAATTTTCTCAACTCTCATTGAATAATAATTCATAGAAATACGAAAGTCTATCAAACTAATAACTGTGATGATGAATACTAGGCAATATAATCAACTCCGTATTTTGGAATTGATATTAGAACTTCTAAATAATGTTGGGACTCAAAATGACGAATTTATTCGATTCCGTTGCTTCGTGTATTTTTCATTTTCTCTTTGTCATTCATTTACCATTTCACAAATTCGAAGAATGCAAATTCAGTTGTAAAGTTGAATCAACTTGGGATCTGGTCAATAATTCTACAAAAAAAAGGATATGGAAAGTTTGTGTATAAGATGGATTCATTGATAGATAGTTTTCAAGAAATTCTAGATGAATTTAAATTTTCAAATGTTTCAATACGACTAGTCCGAATGACTATGCAGGAGAACATTTCAGCTATACGAAACTCTTGAAATGGCACGTTGACCAACAACTTTTTTCTTATCTTAGATAACAGAATATGTTTACCGATTCTCAATCTAATCCTAAGAAAATTGCAATATAACAATGGGAAAAAAGGTGAAAATACTGCTTCTCACAAAGTAAATTGAAGAGGAATTGAAGTGTTAAAGATAATCCTCAATCAGTTGAATGACATTTTAATTACAGATAATTACAAAATAGGATTCGTCATGTTATTGAAGTAGATGGGATCCTTAGAGAACACTAGTTCAGCATTTGGAGCAAACTCCTCGAAAACAATAATCTCATTATTTCCTTCTTGGAGTAGCGGAGCAGGAAGGTACAAACTTTGCTGGGGCCCAATTTTCCAATAGCGCCCCAAGACGAAACCATTCACGATAACGATGCCTTTATTCCATTTGCTCATATCGATGAAGCTATCATATTTCTCCTCAACCATCAACTCAAACTTGTACAACCCAGCTCCGATTGGTAGCTCCTCAGAATCGACCCATTCTTGCCAGGCATCCAGATTTGTACTCCAACCTTTTTTGAACTCGAGAGGCTTTATTTCCCAGTCGAATATCTCGCTGTCATCCAACAGGGCACTCTGCCATAGCCCCTTGAAATGCTGCTGACCATTATTATTCCTGCCCATATTGCAAACCACCAAGTCTATGGTTGCGTTCTCAAGTTTCTGGTCCAAACTCAGCGTGACGCTTCCATCTTCAAGCCTCCAGTAACCAAATCCATTCAAATCGACAACGTTCTTGGTGATGAGTTTGTTGTTGACGTACACATTCAAAGTGTCTGAAACGTAGTCTTTGATTGTGAGCTTTGAACCTGCGTTGATGGTAACTGATTCTTTGCGATAGATGATGTAACCAAACTGCTGACCACTGTTGTTATTTATTGGTAGCTCCTCCATAGCCAACAGGTTCTTACTGCTCACGGTGATTGGTGCTTGGGTAATGACAGCCTCGTAGGGAAGGAAACGTTGCAAGCCTAGCGTTGGATTAGCCTTTGGTTCAGTAAACACTGGCATATCTGGAACTCTGGTAGCAATGGGGTTATATTTAGCTAGAAGATCCCGCATCACATAGTACTTGGTAGTGTAATTTCCGCACTCAGACAAAGGAGCATCGTAGTCGTAGGTGGTGATGATGGACTGGAAAGAAGGTTGACCTTTAGAGCCCAAGGTGGCTCCGTTCAAGAAGCCCCAGTTGGTACCTCCGTGGAACATATACAGATTCGCCGAGGCGGGGTACTTCAGGATCCTCTCGTAAATGCTGCTGAATTTGGAAATGGCTTCGACGTAGTGCTCCTCAGACCAATAGTTGAACCAACCCGACCAGAACTCCGTGGCCATCGAAGGTTTGTTGGATTGCAGCTCCTTCAGCTTGTCAAACTTCAGTTCGGGCTGTGCATTTAAGTTGGCAGTCTGGAATAGAGTGGGAAGGGACCCAGCGCTGCCACGTTTGATGGGATTATCGGAAGTGAACAGTAGCTCCTTTATGTTATTGTCTTCCATGAGCCCCACAAGTTCCTCGAGATACTCTGGATCGTGGCGTCCTGTGTTGCCGTACTCGTTCTCTATCTGCACCGCGATTATAGGCCCTCCTTTAGTGAACTGGAAGGCGGCTAATAAGGTGAGGAGGACGTTGAAGTATCTTCGGACGTGCGTCATGAACTTTTCTTCATGCGTGCGTACTTGGATGCCCTTTTCTCTCAGCAGCCAGCTCGGCAGGCCGCCGAATTCGTACTCTGAGCAGATGTAGGGGCCAGGGCGTAGGATCACGAACAGGTCTTCTTCTTGGGCTATTCTGAGAAATCTTTCGATGTCCAGGAATTCCTGCATATCCGTCCCACCATTTCCAAAGTCGTATTTCCCTTGAAATGAAAATATGGTTGGCGTACTCCTAAAGATTCAAGATGAAGCCTTGGAGTACTTCAAAACTCTTCCTTCATTTATTATAGAGGATGTAAATCTTTACCTGGTTCTGGTTCATGGAGGTTCCATGGTACGTAGGTTTCGACAGTGTTAAGACCTCCTGCTCTCATTTTCCTCAGCCTGTCTCTCCAATATTCACTGGGAACACGAAAATAATGCGTAGATCCACCATACAGAGAGAAATTCTTGTTATTCAACGTGAAATAGGGTTGATCCACAGACAGACCCTGGGTGATGCCACCACCTGTATAGTACTCGTAGAGAGTTGGTAAAGTTGTCATATTTTTCAATTTGTCTCAAAGTTTGAAGACTTGCACTTGCATTCCCAATTATCACGATACAAATGGGTATTTACTGATATATTAACTTGGATGATTTAATCTCATTATTTGGAGTACCCATCGAATGATATGTTGTTTATGACCATTTTCAGGTGATAATCTATCATCAAATGATCATAGTGAGGGACTTTCGCATAAATTTTTGAACGTTGATTCCACATACAGTTCTCAATTTGTACTTGTAGTTGTATTTTACTTCATTGAAATTCAGGTAGTTACACAAAGCCCAAATTTCAAAGTTTTATTTTATTATGGACGGGCAGAAACACTGAAACTGAATGATATTTATTGAAGAGAGTATTTCAAAGTTCCAGATACTTTGGCCTTTCAATATTTCCGTTCGTAAAATAAGATGTGAACCGATCAGATTCAAAACGTGCGAAATTCACAAATAAAATCTATATCGAAAGTATAGAGACTTGAAGACTGTGGCTTGACAATATTATTGTAGTTTTTGTATTACATTTTTGTTGTAGAATTTAGGTATTTTTTCTAATGATTGTTGATACATTTTTGCTGTCAAATGATTCTTCTTTTTATTCGTTTTTGTTATTCGAAGTTTTTTGAGATATACCTATCTGCGGACATTTTGAAAATAAATGTCATCTTGTGGTGACCATTAGAAATCAAATTCCGTAGGTTGCATTGGAGATAACAATATTTTATCGACACAAAACATAAAAATTCTTCAATGAACGCATGTACTATATGATTCATAAGATAAGAGTTGATAAATTATAAGAGTGTTGATTAAACAAGAAGATTATAAATGAACTGCAAACATAGATAGAAGGGCTTATCACTAAAATGCTCGAGTTAATTGATAATCAGATGTTAAATTTTCGTTTTGTCACGTGTACATTGTAGAGGTATTATTTTTCTCATTTGATATCAAAAATGCAGAAAAAATTAGAACATATTACTCTTTTATTCCCCTCCTCTCGAAATGAGTATAATAATTGTTGTTATAGATTATAATAATTCAGAACTGCTATAACTAGTTCGAATTGAAAATTCACTTCAGTGTCCAACCAAAAATATATTCATTAATGCAGCTTATCCACCAACTCCAGAACCTTATTCCGAACTCGCGTTTTGTAAATAGGCTTTATAGAAAAAGCAATCTCTCCAGCCGGAAAAAAGTGCTCGAAGACAATAATCTCATTCCAGCCCATGCGCAGAAACGGCCCGGGCAAATAGAGACTCTGCTGCGGACCAATCCGGGAGTACCTCCCCAGCACGAAATCGTTCACAATCACCACCCCCTTGTACCAATCGCGCATGTCCAGGTACGTATCCGAGGTGTCGTTCACGAACAACCTAGCCTTGTACAGGGCCGGTCCAGCCATCGTGGAAACCACTGGGTCGCGCCATCCAGAGAGGCCCCTGGTCCAGGCCCTCTTGAACTCCAGCGGAAAAATCTCCCAGCCGAATAGCTCCACCCCGTTGAGGTACACCCCAGCTTGCCACAGCCCCTTGAACTGGTTGAACTGGTGGAGGTATCCGAAATTCACTCTGCCCCAGTTCTCCACCACCAAGTCCAGAGTGGCACCGACCAATGCGTGCGGTCCCAAGTGCATCATGGAGTTGTGTATCCGCCAAGTGCCGAACTTGTTTAGATCGTTGACGTAGCTGATGGGTTTGGTGATCCTCACGCCGTTGATGAGGACCACCAGGGTGTCGCAGATTCTCCCCCCGATGGTGAGGGTGGAGTTGGCGGGGATATCCAGCAGAAGTTTTCTGTAGACGATGTAGCCGTAACTCTGGCCCGACATGTTGTTGATGGGGAGATTCTCCATGGAGATGAGATGCTGGCTGGGAATTTTTGGCGAGCGCTCCAGTAGATCGTTCAAGTCCAGCTGGCCTTGGATTTTCTGGGGTTTGTGGGTGGTCTTGACTGTTTGGTGTGGGGTCTCGGGTATCCTGAAAAGCAGGAGTGATTCTTAGGGGTACAAGCCTTTTGGGGCCAGCGCTTACCGCGTCTTGACTGGGTTGTACTTTTCGAGGAGGTCCTTCACCATGGTGTACTTCACAGTGTAGTCCCCGCTCTCGGTCAAGGGGGAGTCGTAGTCGTAGCTGGTGGTGTCTGGCTGGTAGCCCGAGTTGTCACTCAGGTAGTTGGCCAGATTGGCGCCGTTCATGAAGCCGAAGCTGGTGCCTCCCTCGAACATGTACATGTTCACCGAGCCGGGGTACCGCAGGATCCTCTCGTAGGTGCGCTGGAAGTCGGCGTCACCACGCCAATGGTGCTGCTCCGACCAGTGATCGAACCATCCGACCCAGAACTCCATGGCCATGACGGGCCTGCCAGGCTGCAGTTCTCTCAGCTTGTCAAAGTCGGTCTCGGGGTTTCCCCCGAAGTTGGCCGTCTGCAGGAAGACGCCTGGCAGGGTTCCAGCGCTGCCGTGCAGGCTGGGGCTGTCGGAAGTCACCAAGAGCTCCACCAGGCCGTTGTCGGTCATTAGGCGGTGCAGCTGACGCAGGTAGGTGCGGTCTGGGGTGAACTTTCCGGGGTTGGAGGTGCTGCCGTACTCGTTCTCCACCTGGAAGGCTATGATGGGGCCCCCCCGGGTGAACTGAAGCATAGCCAGCAGCGGCAGGAGGACGTTGAAGTACCTAGGATTGGAGTCGGTGCGATATCAAAGTGAGTATAAATATGCCTTCCCGCGATAATCGAATATCCACCTTCTCACGTATTTCATGAAAATTTCGTCCGAGGTCCTCACTTTGATGTTTTTCTCTCTGAGCAGCCAGCTGGGCAGGCCTCCGAATTCCCACTCGCTGCAGATGAAGGGTCCGGGTCGCACTATCGCGAACAGGTCCTCCTCTTTGGCGATCCTCAGGAATTCCTCGACGGCCAGCAGATCCTCCATGTCTGAACCGCCTCGACCGAAGTCGAACCATTCCTTCTGGGGCTCGTGCAGGTTCCACGGCACGTAGGTTTCCACTGTGTTCAGGCCTGGTTCCAAGAAAATTAACAGAAATGATATTTTGAGAGAAATCATAGATTGATGAGAATCCAAATGGAAATATCATGAAAGAATAAATCATACGAATTGTGCAATATGAGTTTTTCTTGCGACCCAACCAAACTATATACGACAATAATTATTCGACAATAATAACTACGATGTGCCCAACATTTTTTTCAGACTCTGGATAGTGCTTGATAGATTTGAGTTATCGCAAGCTAATCAGAATTCCTTGGAATAAATTGAATTCGAGAGCAAAATTTTATTTCACAAGGGATGAATTCCAAGAAAGATCAAAACAAAACTAATAATTTTTTTTTGCGCTTAGAGTTATATATGAATTTAGAGGAAACAATTTCAAGGAATTCCATTCTCAAATTCCAAAGTTTTCCGAAGAACTCCAAAGATTATTAATGATTTTTAAAGATTTTCGAGAAACTCCTGGGTTTTTCAAGGAATTTAGAAGATTTTTGGGTGACTCCAATGTATTTTCGAAAAGTTCTGAGAAATTCATTTATGAAATTCAGAATTTATTCAATTAATCCGCATTGAATGTTTTCAAAAAATTTCAGAGATCAACAGATTTCAATAATTTCAAGGATTCACAAATATGAAATTCCAAAGGTTTTGGAAGAAATCTGAAGATTTTCGACGAACTTTCGATTTATTTCGCAGAATTTCAAAAAATTTGAAAAAATTCCAAAGTTCGAAAAATTCCAAATATTCACGAGAAGAAATTTCAAATATTTATGCAGGAAATGTCACATATTTTGATGAATTATAAAGGATTACAGAGAATTCCGTAAAATTTCCAAAAAAATCAAATAATTTCGATATATCCAAAAAATTTCGAAATATTCCAAACAATTCCCAACATTTTCAAATGATCTCAGTTTCAATGAATTTCGAAGAATTTTATATAATTTCAAATAATTTCAAATAATTCCTGAGAATTTCAAAAAATTTCAAAAAATATCAAAGAATTTCGAAGAATTTCAAATAATTTCAAAGAATTTTAAAAAATTTCAAGGTATTCAAAAGAATTCCAAAGAAATTCAAAGATTCAAGTAATTTCAGAGCATTGTATGATATTTCAGGTGATTTCAAAGAATTTCAAAAAATTTCAAATAATTTCAAATAATTTCAAAGAATTTCAAAGAATTTCAAAGAATTTCAAAGAATTTCAAAGAATTTCAAAGAATTTCAAAGAATTTCAAAGAATTTCAAAAAATTTCAAAGAATTTCAAAGAATTTCAAAGAATTTCAAAGAATTTCAAAGAATTTCAAAGAATTTCAAAGAATTTCAAAGAATTTCAAAGAATTTCAAAGAATTTCAGAGAATTTCAGAGAATTTCAGAGAATTTCAAAGAATTTCAAAGAATTTCAAAGAATTTCAAAGAATTTCAAAGAATTTCAAAGAATTTCAAAGAATTTCAAAGAATTTCAAAGAATTTCAAAGAATTTCAAAGAATTTCAAAGAATTTCAAAGAATTTCAAAGAATTTCAAAGAATTTCAAAGAATTTCAAAGAATTTCAAAGAATTTCAAAGGATTTCAAAGAATTTCAAAGAATTTCAAAGAATTTCAAAGAATTTCAAAGAATTTCAAAGAATTTCAAAGAATTTCAAAGAATTTCAAAGAATTTCAAAGAATTTCAAAGAATTTCAAAGAATTTCAAAGAATTTCAAAGAATTTTAAAGAATTTTAAAGGATTTTTAAGAATTTCAAAGAATTTCAAAGAATTTCAAAGAATTTCAAATAATTTCAAATAATTTCAAAGAATTACAAAGAATTTCAAAGAATTTCAAAGAATTTCAAAGAAGTTCAAAGAATTTCAAAGAATTTTGAAGGATTTTTAAATTTTTTTAAAGAAATTCAAAGACTTTCAAAGAATTTCAAAGAATTTCAAGGAATTTCAAAGTATTTCAAAGAATTTCAAAGAATTTCAAAGAATTTCAAAGAATTTCAGAGAATTTCAAAGAATTTCAAAGAATTTCAAAGAATTTCAAATAATTTTAAAGAATTTCAAAAAATTTCAAAGAATTTTAAAACATTCGAAAGAATTGCGAAGAATTTAAAATATTTTTAAAGAATTTCAAAAAATTCAAAGTTCAATGAATTTCAAAGAATTTCAGAGAATTTCGAAAAAATGTCAAAGAGTTCTGAAGAATATCTGAACATTTCAAAGACTTTTGAGAAATTTAACAGAATTAAACTAAATTCCTGATGCGGTTCTCCATTCGGCTGTATTTAACAATTCAGAAATAAGTCTCGCTATATCATTTGCTCTCGCATCCCAGCTCCATTGGCATAATTTTCTCCACACCAACACAGTCATAATAAAATCACATCGTGCCAGTCAACCGAGCAGTCAACAGTTTTTTTTTCCTTGGAACCAGACCTGAATCAAGACAGCAAGATCAGCAGCGAGATACTTTGGACCTCCTTACTCAACAAGTCTCAATAAGACTTCGAGGGTTGCTTTGCAACTAAGTTGGCGGTCAAAAACACTTTTCTTTCCATAAAATCACCGGTGGACTAACCTGCAGCCCGCACCTTGCGCAGCCTGTCCCTCCAGTAAGCCCTTGGCACCCGGAAGTAGTGCACCGCTCCGCTGTAGATGCTGATGTTCCTGTGGTTAAGGGTGAAATGGGGTTGGTCGGCGTTCAACCCCGCTGTTATGCCGCCCCCTGTATAGTAGTCGTACGACGTGGGCAGCATGACGTTTGCGGCAGCTGCCATTCTCAGCAGCAGGAAGGTCGCAGGTTGCAGGAAGCGCGGCGAATTTTATTGGTCCGCGAGCTTGGGAGATGAATGACTGGTTGATTTGATGCTCGTGCATCGTAATATCTTTGATGGCGTTGTTGATAACAGGTCGAGGGTCACTGTGTTATACACCGAGAAACGAATACAACGCTGGTTGATCGGTTTGTCATAGAAACTGTGGTGTAGTAGCTTTGATGTAAAGGAAAAGCCACTAATGGGGAAGTTTCCGAAATTCAGATTTTCATTCCAAGTTGAAGTTTATGAAAATTCATCGAGTACCTACGTATTTTTTATTTACCTCGTGCTATTAAATTTGACTTAGAAAAACATTTCCAAAATAGTATATTATGATACAAGTTTTATAAGACGCTATTTTGTCGCACGCGTTGTTTGGAGTACGACGAGCGAAGCGAGGAGTGCTCCAAGTGAACAAGTGCGACAATGTGTCTTATAAAACGTGTGTCATATGCATTTTTTTCTATTTTGAATTGATTCGAAGAAAAAATGGATTTAATATCGATAACATTCAAAGAATTAAAATCTGACGCACAAACGTAAAGCAAAAAGTTTACAGTTGAGCGATTTTGATTATTGCAATACCAGCGGTGAAAAATTCAATGTTATTAATGTTTTTATTTGTCAATTCGAATCAAATTACACTCTGAATTGAAATTTACCAATTAAAACATTGAGTTTTTCACTGCCAATATCAACAAATCCAAAATCGCTCAGTAGTAAGCTGGGCCTAACTCTTCTGACTTTCATTTGACAGTTCGATTGTACCAATCTCCAAATAATAAAAAATGCGTATCGTAATAGAGGCTATTTCGACACGCATTTGCGTTGCACAATGACATAATTATACAACCAAAATAGAAAATTGTATATTAAGTATGGAGAACGCGGTAAGGGTTTTATACCGATCGAAGACAATTGTTTGGAGGAGGAGCGGAGCGACGATTCCAATTGTTATTGTCTGAGATCGGTTACCCTTAACGTTCGACATGCTTATAACGTTTTTTGCACGATTGATACCATTATAAATTATAAAATAAATTAAAATTAAGAGATTCTTTAACTCGACGGTAAGTGAATTACTTACCGTCGAGTTGCTAGTAAATGTCACCTACTGACGTAAAATCTGTCACGGTAAACAGTCAAAAATGATCAATCGTGCAAAATAGTAATTTACGTAACAAGTCCGGAAAATACTGTTTTTTTGGATGAGTGGACAAAATTCTAGGACGAGCGTAGCGAGTCCTGGAAGTCTGCGAGTCCAAAAAAACTGTTTTCGGGCGTGTTGCGTACACAATTTTTTCGGCAACCGTGTAGAATAACAAATCAAAGAAACACATTTCTTTCAAAAATTGAAATGTTAGCTAATTTTATGTCAGATAGCTGTCAGTCGTTATTTTGCTGCTATGGTAATGATCAACTGCATTTATCAAAACCATACTACCAAGATTTTCATATTTACAATGACAACAACGATGTGATTCTTCCCGGCCTAGTCCGGGAAGTACGTACTTCCCGGACTAGGCCGGAAAAATGCCACTTTCTCAAAAAAAATCGTCTGGAAAGTACGTACTTTCCGGACGGTTGCCGAAAAATGTAGTTACGGCTCCTCCACCATTCTGATGACGTATATTATTAACATCTTGGTACTGCTATGATATCCAATGTATCATTTGTTCAATAATTCAAGTTTTATTTTTATTTTTATTGAGCATTCCCTATATATTACAGTTATTTAGTTTTTCCGATTTTAATGAATTATAAATAACATCATCTTTGGCAAATACTGTGAGTTTGTTAGATTTTATTGATCATATTTGTTTTGTATAATTTTACAGCTTCAGAATCTTCTCAGAGTTATTATTGACAGATATTGAATTACAATTTTCAAATGTTCCTGAAAAATTAGTACCAAGTTTGAAGTTCTGTGAGTTGACCGATGATATATATACTATGAGAAAAAATTTATGAAGTAAACAACGTCGTTTAAGATAATTTTTTCGTGAAAAATAAAATCTTGTATGCACCACGAGCGTTACTAGATCCTAACGCCCATCGGGCAACATTCATCCCTCGGGCCAAAGGCCCTCGGGTGAATGTTACCCTCCGGTTGTTAGGATCTATATAACGCACTTGGTACATAAATAGCTATAATAAATTCGATTTGGCAAAGTGCTATAGTACCTAATCTATTTTCATGCCATTCACCTAGTGATCACACTGTATACGGGTACGAACATAAGGTAAAAAAAATATCATTTTTGTTTTTCGAACGTTCGAGTGATCTCTGAAGAATTTTTGACAGCCAAAGAATCTCGAAATCTTGGGAGATTTTCTTATTTTTTTTCGAACATGGTTCCGACTTTATGATGAAACTTTAGATTTAGGTAACTCCTTTATTTATTCATATTTATCTCTTGACTGCACAAAAACCTATAACTAATTTTCGTAGAACGTCCAAGCTAGAGTAGAATTTTCTCGAAAGTTTGGAAGTTATAAGCACCAGGAAAACCTCACTTGGGAATGAGTCGTTCAACAAGAAGAATATTTCTGATGATAGACAAAATTCAAGCAAATAATTTTGAAAACAATAATTTCTGTATGGGTCAGCACAAAAGAGGAAGTTATGCAACTATTTATATAAACTAATCTAAATCCTGATTAAATGAATGGAAATGGAAATATGGCTATTCCACCGTAAATATTTACTCTCAATCGTGTTGAGGAAATGCCATTGCATTTGATAATCGCCCACAACAAACGATAAGAAATGATTTGTCAACTCGACTTCGTTTGCGACTCGATAACCAGAACATTCCACCATGGATGTCAAAATTTTCCTGGTCATCAGTGCGTATCTCTTGGGTGGAACTTTTTCTAGAAGAAATCGGCCCGAAGACAAAACAATATGTCCCAAAGTGAAAGCTATCAGAAACTTCGATTTACAACAGGTATGAAAAGTGCTTATAGGTACTGAATAAATGGGTCTGGAAACGGCTGAATATCTCGGAAAATAACTTTTATAAAACATGTTCGTTCTCAAAAAATATTTGCTATTTTCTCGCCATTTATCAGAGGTGAAAAAAATGTTCAGAGAAAACTTGCACATGCATTTTTCTGTTTTCTGATGCAAAGCATATTAATTTAAACCCTGAATTTGTTGTAATCATCAAGTAATTGTCAACAGATAAAGAATGAAAAGTGAGGACAGGAACATGTAAGCCATTTTGATCAATAGTGTATAGTTTCGATACAAAAATTCCTCTAAAGTTGGAATATCTCGATTTTTCACACCCAATATATTTGGAATCATTTCCGTTAGACCACAAGTATCATCGAAGAAATCAGCTCTTCAGGGTAAATTCAAGAATTTAATGGAATACAGGGTGTTGCATTTGAAATGAGTAAGTTGTTATTGACTATACTGTTACATAACACACCCTTCACTTTCTGTTTAGCATGCTGTTTATATTGTTTTCCTACGACCACGTATGGAAACGTCGTCAAAAAGCACATTGTTTTGTTATTCAGAAAGTAGCTCATATCAACAGATCATTGTTATTTTGAAAGAAAAAAGCACAAGTATTGAAATGAAAAAAAAAATCGATCGGTCGCATAAGTTGGTACTTCCTGTCAACATAAGCGCTTTTGTTACACTCTTGCTATATACTATCACAAAAGTTTGCACTTTTTACATTTGAGATAACGCACCGACTTATATTCCTTGGTTAATGTCAATACGCACTGTTGTATTACTGGTTGCTTTATTACCTACCTACTGCTAAAAACGGATAAAAGATGACATTTGAAATATTTCTCATATTCGTGTAGGCGAATCTACACCACCTGAATTATAGCTAGAGCTTAATAATTATGGTCGTAGAATTAGGAAAAATAGTGAACAAAACTCGTTGTGTATTTCCTGCACTCGCGTTATATTTCCACACTTGTTAGGTAATATACAAGCATAAGATAATCCTTGCAAAGTGGCTCAGTGGCCTATTCATAACAATTTTTTTTTTGCAGATGATGGGCAATTGGTACGTGATGGAATACTATGCCAGCTCAGAAGAGGCTCTATCCTACCGATGTATGAGGGCTGAATTCGCCACGGCCTCCCTTGATGACGTCAATATGAACTTCACCTACAGCTTCATCGATGATCCTATCAACGAGTTGCTCGTTGGAAATATTTCCTGGACGATTCCCAATGCTGCCGAACCTGCACAATGGATACATTCAGAAGATACTTGTGGGTAGATCAAACATATAGAGATTGAAAGTATCTGGGATGTTCAAATTTCAAATTACTTTTTGGTTATTCATTATGAATTTCGTCAAAATTGACTTTGGAAATATTTTTTTCTATTTTGGTTCTATAATGAAGTCATTATGAATCGCAAATACGTATCGAAATAACCTCTGTTTCGATACGCATTTTTTTATTATTCGGAGGTTGGTACAATCGAACTGTCAAATGAAAGTCAGAAGAGTTGGGCCCATTAACAACGATATCAAAATTGCATTTTTCATTGCTGGTATCGAAAAAATCAAAATCGCTAACAGCAAACTGGGCTTTACGCTTGTGCGTCAGATTTTAAATATTACTAATCGAAGATTTTTCTGTTATTCATCGATATTAAATCAATAGAAGAATTTTATAAGACACGTTGTCGCACTTGTTCCCTTTCATTATAAATTTTCTAATTTTCAGTTTTCTAATATTATTATTTTTATTGTTATGTAATTGTTTGTTGTATAGTTATTTCTATCAAGTTTAACTGAAATGTAGGTTCAATAAGTTATAATTTAATTATTTTCTTGTCATTTGATATGAAGCTCGTGGGAAAAATTTTGTTCCTGATACGTATGAGCAAAGTGCCTTTTCCGCACGCAAAAACTTTTTGCTAGCCAAAAAGTAATACGTTGCGCTCTTATTAGAAATATAACTATTTTGATAGTTTTGATGATGAAAATGTTTTCCATATGAACATTTTATAGCCTACATGTTTATGTTAGCTGTTATATGTAGCATGTAGCAATCATATTAATAATGATAGGAAGGAAAAAGTTGCGAGAACAGAACCGTCGATGAAAAATAAAAGCTATTGAATTCCATTTCAAACTTCTGGATGGCTTCATCAGGACGATAATCATTGGTGATCTTTCTAACATAATGAAATGAATTTGAAGTGTACCTATAACAAGGTAATATCTCGTTTCAACGAAAGCTTATCAGGAAATTTTCCCGTTTTTCAGATGGAATGCTAATCCCTTAGAATTAGGTAGTGGGGATGAAAATGGGTATTAGGTTCCTGTCGAAATGTGAACCTTCATATATATTCTAAAAGGTATTCAACTTCACAAGAAAATTGCCATATCCATACAGGGTTAGGTAATAACATGGAACTTTGCTCTCGCGTTTAAACATTATTGCGCTAATAAAATGCTATTTTAAACACTTATACAGTGTCTGCCATAAAGTGGGCTACATGTGGGAAAAAATTGTTATTGATATTTCTGAAAAACACTAATGGCGGTTCGTTCCTGCATGTCTGACAACTGAAAAACCCGTTGCGACTTATATCACGTGTCCTCAGATTCGGCCAGCATTTGAAAAAGTTGTCAGGGGTGTCAAAAAGTTAGTCGAATGGACGTATTTTGAATTGATTTGATGGAAAAATGGATTTAAAATCGATAAATAACAGAAACATCTTCGATTGGTAACAATGATGACATTGAAATAATTAAAATCTGACGCACAAGCGTACAGCCCAGTTTACAGTTGAGCGATTTTGATTATTACAATACCAGCGGTAAAAAATTCAATATTGTTATTGTGTTTATTTGTAAATTCAAATCAAATTATTGAGTTTTTCACTGCTAATATCACCAAATCCAAATCGATCAGAAGTAAACTGTGCCTTCTGACTTTCATTTGACAGCTCGATTGTACCAATCTCCGAATAATAAAAAATGCGTATCGAAATAGAGGCTATTTCGACACGCATTTGCGTTGCACAATATGACTTCATTATACAACCAAAATAGAAAAATACAATTTTAATTGCTCCACCTTTACCATCGTCCATAGATCCAAAGAAACATTATACATTTTTGTTCTATCTGAAAACAGTTTTTTTTCAACCTAAATCACATGAGGTTGACACTTTATATGAACAATGTATCTTTTTCTCTCCAGATGAAGGTGTCTACAACACCTACGTCCTGGACTCCGACTACACATCTTGGGCCCTCCTTCTGCACTGTGCCGAAAAAGAAAAAGTTCCCAGATACCTGTCGAGCTTCATAATGAGCAGGCAACCGCAGCTGGGGAAAAATGTGGTGTCCTATTTGAGAGACAAGCTTCCCAGATACGACATCGATCTTTCTTACATGTTCGATATGCAACAAAGCGATTGCAATGCCACTGTGGAGATGCCACCTTCGGTGTTGTTGAATAGACCTGTCGTTTCTGCTAGGAGACATCCTCTGAAGCATGTCCATTAGTAGGTGACGAAAATATGTTTGTATTGAGAATCAGTATTGTTTGCTTCTATTTTACTTAAATGATATTAATACGCGAATGATATTAATAAATGATGAAAGCAGTGATTCTATTCCAATATACCCTTCGTTTTCCATGATGGCGAATTTTTTTAAATTTCTGATGCGGATATACCATGATTATTCTACCCATCCAACAGATCTGATTTACTAAGTAGCAAGAATCCGTTAAAGAAATGATCATTATAACAGGAAAAGTTCGTGAAAGCTATAGATATCAATGAATGAAAGACAGCGATAAAAAATAAATTTTAATGCAATATCAAACGATTGTTCCTAATTATACAGTAGTCATCATTATAATTCAACATCTTTTTGTCTTACAATATTCTCATCAACCTAATTAGGTCATCATTTGGAAAACACATGAAAGAGTACAATATATCAACAACTTTCGTAATGTTAGCATGAGTAGTAACATCCACGTTCCATTTTTCACAAATTTTAAATTGTCAATATAAATGCTCTAATAATTGAAAATGATTCAAAACTTAAAAGCAAAATAGACATTTGCATGAACTTGAAGAATAGAAAATAATGAATGATTATTATCAGCTAAAGAAAGTAAGTGCGTTCACTGAATTCAAAGTCACATCTCAAAGATATTCAGATAATGTCAACCAGTCGATATTTACAGTGTCTTTCAGATTTGGGTCACCTTTGAGAAAACCCCTCGATTTTGAATGTTCATCTTGAGTTAATTCTGATCTTCAAATCTCCTCATATGAGGTTTCAGCTTCAAAATGAGCCTGAGATTTTGAAACTCGGTTGAAGAGGAAAAAGTTATGACTGCAAAACCAAAAAATTGATTTTTTGAGGCCACTCTGTAAATAAAAGAAATAATACAATCCTGGAGATGGCTCAAGTTAATGAGATCCCCTTTATGCCTCTGCTGTTAACGTTGAAAAAACTGTTTTTCTTCATTTGGCATCCTTATGAAAATTCCGAAATTTTGCACGGTTTCAAAAAACACCTTGTAGCAATTTTATGGATAAAACCTCATGGAACAAAAAAGAACGAGATTATAGCTGAAGGACTGAGCTAGCGAACAGCGCAAACAGAGTTCGAATTGTTCGAATCAGAAAAAAGTTATTCAAATTGTAACAGGGGTAAAATTTCGGGTTGCGACGTAATTAGTGTTGCGTAGTTTATTTCAGAAATGTTTCACATCACAGAAGACACTTCATGAATGTTTAAATCATGTTATAATCGAGATGTTTCGTATGATACCTATGAGATTATATTTACAATGTTCCTCTGACAAGAAATGTGTCACAATAATTACCTATAATATATAGTCTTTATGTTACCAAAAATTCGCGGGCTTATGATTTCCGTGTCAGAAGATCTCATTTTCGGCTTTGAATAACTTTTTTGAGACCAAACGGTAGCAAACAAACAAAATATGTGAAAAATTAGTTTCAACATGCCAATTATGAGGAAAAAAATATTTTATTTTCGTTATAATGGGATTAACAAATATGTTCTCATTCCCAGATTGATTTCAAAGTCAAGTAAGTATATTATTTCATACTATCATAATATATAATTATATTATGTTTACTGATGATTGTAGGATGAACAAAACAAAGTTATATTCTTGATAACAAATCATCAGTATGAAGTTCAGTGCAGAGTGGGCATGATGGAAATTATAATTTTATTACTACAAATAGTAATACTCGGAGGTAAAGTATAGTAAATTAGGATATATTCAAGGATCAAGATGTACAAAATAAGAATAGAATGAATACTATTTTGTTCGAAATTATTGAAGAGCAAATGCATGGAAGACAGATGGGGCTAAATATACATTTATTTCAAGAGGCTATATTCTTCTCTCATTCAATAATTTTTCCGATGGTTATTATATACTTGGAGAATCCAAAAGAAAGAGTCCATGGCCGTATTTGAAATAAAAATTTTATATATATAGTGGCAAGAAGACGAAACACTGGACATGTGACCGAGTGCAGGAAAAAAAGTGGCAGTGTAAAACTGACATATATTCTTCACGAAATATCTCTTCATATGAGGCCAGAGAAAATCAGAATATTTTCACAAAATTTCAGTTTTTTTTTAGGATTTCTTCGAAAGTATAGTCGGAATTACTCAGATTTTAAGACGGCATATCTTACGCCTCGAATTTGGTCCACCCTGTACATATCTCGATTTCTGAAATATCACTAGTGTAAGAGTTTTCAGGATGTTCTCAAGATATCATATTTTATCATCGAAATCAATAATTGTTCAGTCAAATTCAAATCATCCTATAGCTAACATTTCTGTTGAAATTGGCAGTTTCAGTGGAATGTACTCCGCTTCCAAGGGTCTCAACCCCCATGGGGATCATCGAGGGGTTAACTGGGGAATCCGTGAAGGGCAGAACGTACCATGCATTCGAAGGTATTCCTTACGCTCGACCTCCCGTAGGACAGTTCAGATTTGAGGTATGACTTCGTGTATATTCTAAGAAATAAGCTGTGGGGCTCGATGAAAAAATTCCCGTCAGTGGATCCAAACCTACCCAAGAAAGATTGTTTGTAGGACCCTTTTTACACCCAAAAAAGTGTCTGGTTAGTATATAGGCACAACCATATGATCTTGTTACCCTAACAAAGTAATATCGTTACAACAATCATATGCATTATTGTCATGTTAACAATATCATGGTTAGTATAGAAAGATGAAATTGTTATTAAAACAAAATCAAATGGTTGTGTCTATACTTTTGTTACGATTTCTATAATTTTTTCCGTGTATTGATGCTTTTTTGATCGAATTTTCATTATTCTTGTCACCTGAAGAACAATATGCTCATTAGAATATAACAATTACCAGTTGAAATATCGAGTGAAAGTGCTATTATTTATATAACTTTATTGTTAGGCAGTGAACAGAGGCCATTCTAGTATTATTTTTTGATTTTCATCTATTGGTTGATAAAATCCGGTATATCGAATATGGGGCCAAAAGAAACAGTTTCCATGTCCTCTCTTATTCCCAGCTTCTATTCACCTTTTTTCACGGGAGGTATAGGACTAAATTTTATTGAAATTAGATGTATTTCCTGAGATAATCGGCCGTTATTTCAATTATATTATATCACTTTCAGGAGGCTGTACCTCCGCAACGATGGACTGGAGTATTGCATGCGAAAACAATGTTCAAGTGCATGCAATACGATCATTTCACTCCGCCAGAACAAGATATGGTGACAGGTATACAATCCGAACTACGTTTTCTTCACGTTTTAATACATCAAGCACACAAAGACTTGACATATGAGTTCCCCAAAGCGCATTATTTGATTCGATATGTTTTCAATAGGAGACGAGGACTGCCTTTACGTGAACGTCTACACACCAGCTCTCAATCCATCAAAACTCCTGCCTGTTCTAGTTCACATTCACGGTGGTGCGTTCATGTTCAATTATGGCGGCTTGTATGGTCCTCAAATTCTCCTCGATAGAGATGTCGTTTACGTCAACTTCAATTACCGTTTGGGACCATTAGGTAAGAAAATCACTCGAGTATGCTCGAGTTATAGGTACATTTAAATAAATCCAATTGCAACTTCTATACACAAAATTGAATCGAAAGCTTTGAAACGCTGAAATGCTCAATAAATACCTAAAAACACAGCATAAAAGAAAACATCTAAGATCTCCCGATATTTTTTATATTTTTGATAGTTAATCAGTACCCACTCATTCAGACTAACTGAGGAATTCCTACGCAACTTGTAAGAGATAACGTGAGTAATCAATGATTCTTACATCCCGATATTTTTTATATTGATGATAACTTTGATAGTGAATCAACTCACTTAGACTTACTAAACAACTTGTAAGAGATTACGCAACAAAGCAATCATTCTAACATTCTGATATTTTTTAAATTCTTGATAGTTCTGAAAGTGAATCAGTTTCTACTCATTCAGACATACTAAGGAACTCCTAAGCAGCTTGTAAGAGATAACGTGAGTAATCAATGATTCTTACATCCCGATATATATTGATGATAACTTTATTGATAGTGAATCAACTCATTTAGACTTACTAAACAACTTGTAAGAGTTCAAGCAACTATATATATAAGCAATGATTCTAACATCCCGATATTTTTTCAATTCTTGATAAGTTTGAAAGTGAATCAATGCCTACTCATTCAGACTTACTAAGGAATTCCTAAGCAGCTTGTAAGAGATAACGTGAGTAATCAATGATTCTTACATCCCGATATTTTTTATATTGATGATAACTTTGATAGTGAATCAACTCATTTAGACTTACTAAACAACTTGTAAGAGATTACGTAACTAAGCAATCATTCTGACATTCCGATATTTTTTAAATTCTTGATAATTTTGAAAGTGAATCAGTTCCTACTCATTCAGACTTACTAAGGAATTCCTAAGCAACTTGTTAGATATAAAGTGAGTAATCAATGATTCTTGCATCCCGATATTTTATATATTGATGATAACTTTGATACTGAAAGCAATGATTCTAACATCCCGATATTTTGAGGTACTTACTACAGAGTTCCTGAGCAACTTGTAAGAGATAACTCTAATAATCAATGATT
The DNA here is from genome assembly GCA_029955515.1 of Chrysomela aeneicollis. Taxonomy (NCBI): domain Eukaryota; kingdom Metazoa; phylum Arthropoda; class Insecta; order Coleoptera; family Chrysomelidae; genus Chrysomela; species Chrysomela aeneicollis. The sequence continues at coordinate 1,568,105 of JARUHQ010000014.1, read as the reverse complement.
TGAGATCTGCATACAAACCATCAGAGACCTCAAAATAGATTTGCACGATTTTTTCAAATCATCTTAACAAGTGTGATAAAAATCATTCCTCCTATTACGCGATGATGCTCACAATATTTATTATTAGTAGTTTATTCTAAACAATATTTTCTGATGTATTTATTTTTGAGAAAACTTTTTGAGTAGTACCTAAATATAGTTCGCCATGATATTATCCAGGTTTTTTGAGTACCGAAGACGAAGTCGTACCAGGAAACAATGGCTTGAAGGACCAAATCTTAGCACTGAAATGGATCAAAGACAATATCAAATATTTTGGCGGCGACCCCGATTCCATAACGATTTCTGGAATGTCAGCTGGAGGCGCCAGTGTACAATTACATTATCTACTACCCCAATCGAAGGGTAAGTTGCCACATACCCTAATAGCACAAGATGTCCATTGGACATGTGTTTTGTGTCCAGTATATGTCCAAGGTGTCCATGGATATATTTTGGACATCCATAGGATATAAACATGAATATATCCATTGGACGTCCAGACAAGGTAGTCCATTTGGTGTCCATTTCCTCTTCTTCAAAATATCGATAGCCATTGTCTAATCGATGTCCACATGGAGATGTCCATTGAACATATATTTAAGGTAGTCCATATGGCTTACAATTATAGACTATATGTTGTCCATTTTAGGTCCACATTGAGACGTTCATTGGATATTCAGAACAATCAATGTCCCAACGTTCACATTTTGAATTTTTTCCTCACACATACATACATACCATTGCATTCATAAAAAGTATTCAAAATTGACACTGAAAGAAACCCTCATGTTCAAGTAATATAAAACCAATGTTTTTCTGTTAAATTACTTTACTCCTATTGAAGTGGTTCGGATTACAGTATCAGCTGTTGGTCTCGCTTCTCTCCACCATGCACGAATTTGGCTAATTGGGCTCTCACAACATAGAAGTAGAGATATCAAAATACCACACATTGTCTACTCCATCATCGTACAATACCTAAATTTTCTCTAAAATGAAAAATATATGTCATATTGACATCCAAGAATCAACACTAATGGAGTAATTTGAATAATTCTCATTATTGACCAAATTTCATGGATTTAATAATATAAATAAGAAGACAGCAGCAGCAGCAGCCACCATGCAAGGAAGGATGAATCACAGAGGTAAAGCAACGATAAGCGAAGTTAGAGTTTGGATGGGTGACCGCGCTTGAATGCTAGTAGCTTTTTTCATTTATTCGTCATAAAATGGACATCCTATGGATATTCCATGGATGTCCAAAGCGGTGGATGTTCAATGTCCATACCACATTGATGTCCATGATGGATACCGTATGGATAGTCAAAAAGTTGGAAATGCGACATCCTATGGATGTCCATACGGTGTACAAAAACTGGATGTCCAGTGGATGTCTGAGATGTCCTGAGGAGGACATCCATTGGATTGAGTTGTGCTATTAGGTTAATTAATTCGTATTTTTTGATCTAAGAGTATTTCTCGGTTGTCCACAGGTTTGTTCTCCAGAGGAATATCCCAAAGTGGCGCCGCTCTCAACCCGTGGGTCTTAGTTGAGAACCCCCTGGAAACGGCCAAGAGCTTATCAGCTTCATTGGGGTGCCCCACAGAAGACAACAAGTTGATGGTCAGCTGTTTGAAAAGTCGCCCTGGCAGGCAAATCGTCCATGGCGTGAAGCAATTTCAAGTGAGCTGAATTCTCTTGAAATATATCTCAAATTCTCGAGTTGATTTTTAGCCCTGGTTATACAATCCATTTTCACCATTCGGAGTGGTGGTGGATGAATGGGCCAGTGATCCCTCATTACCAGGGCACCCGTATGAGTTACTGAAAGATGGAAGGGTCCAGGACCTACCTTGGTTACTGTCTTATACATCTTCAGAGGGTCTTTATCCAGCATCTGGTAGGGGATTTACCCAGCTGATTTCCATTCGAAACAATGAAACTTTGGTTTCAAAGTTTCGAGTTTTGTATATCAAAATAAATATATTCGATCTTGTGACTATATGAAGTCGATTTGATTGGTATTATTTAAAAAATCAAATCTGTACCAATTCAAATATGTTCAATTCACAAAGTAGACAACAAGCAGAAAACAACTACTTTCCTGGCTAATATCATTGTTATGTGTGACATTAGCTAGGAAAGTAGTTGTTTTCAATGCTTCTAATATGTTATTTGAGCATCTTTGAATTGGAAAAAAACTGATTTTCTTTTCATCTTGCTATACTTCTTGAAATTTGTGGCTTTTCTTTTGCATCACACTTTATATAATTTGAATTTTTGAATTTTAGATTTTTATAATGACGAACTTCTTGGAGACCTAGAAACTAACTGGAATAAAATAATGCCATATATTTTGCATTATCGCAGTGTGATAGATGAGGATCAATTGAACAGTACCAGTGAAAAAATACGATTGGAATATTTAGGAACACGTCAACTCAAAAAGGATTCTTTTCGTGAATTCGTACAGGTTACTTCCTCCCTATTGATCTCTCAAAGAAATAATTGATAACTTAATTTTACAGATTACACCATAATATATAGAGGGTTGGCCTTGGATGAAACCAAATATACTTACTTCCTCATTTCTTTCAGATACTCAGTGATCGTCTATTCTTGAATGACTTGGAAAAATCTGGTCGATTACATGCATCCGCCGTAAACTCACCTGTATTTTGTTATCACTTTGATTATAGAGGAGCACATAGTAAATCAGAATTCAGAACAAACAGCACTGTCAACATTGGTGAGAAAATAAGATTCAGTTGGTTGAATATGTTGATGTTATATATATAGATCAACTTATCATCGCTTCAATGAATTCAAAATCAGAACACCAATAAAAAGTATTCAATCCCTACTCTAACATCTGATATTTCTTATGTTTGGTGGTGGATGACATACTATAGAGTTCCAAAACAACTTATCAGAGATAACGCAAATCAATATTTTGAAATCTCCATTAGTTTCAATGAACTGAAAATCAGAACACCAATAAAAAGTATTCAATCCCTACTCTAACATCTGATATTTCTCACGGTGGATTTATGCAGAGGTTTTAAGTCGTAAGTTTTAAGTCTCAAGTTTTAAGTAATAAGTCATAAGAAGTTCATCCATTGGTTTTCAATGTTACCATTTATACAGCTGTCATAAGTTTTAAGTCCTAAGAAAAATTGGCCAACATTTATCTCTTACGACTTAAAACTCGATCGATTTGCGCATGCGTCTGATTTTGCAAAAGGGTATTGTAACAAACAGCAGGAGTTGAATGCATGTAAAGCAAATAGACATAAATAAAAATAGCATTAAAGGCTGGAAATTTGGATTGAATAGAAGGAAATGAGAAAAATAAGCACACTATTGACAGTCCTTAAAACTTCTTGCATAAATGGTCGATTTTTCCTTACGACTTAAAACTTACGACTTAAAACTTATGTTTGATGATGGATGACATAATACAGAGTTCCAAAACAACTTATCAGAGATAACGCAAATCAATATTTTGAAATCACTGATTTTCAGTTATTATTCTTGTGAGTTCTATAGATATTTGAATATCTACCGAAATGGAGTCGCTAATGTACAGAAATCATCCGATGATCATTCGTTTCAGTTTATATTTCTTACTCCATATCTAGGTTTCCATTCAATTCGACAATGCCCAATCGTTTCGATAACAACTGTAAATTGATGATTTATTATTTCAGTATCATATTAACTTTTGGTTAAAATATTCGCTCTTGGTCAAAAATTAATTCACTATCTTTGTAGAGACCAGTGACGAGGTGCACTTTCAAAAATGATCTTTATTCCAAATTTTTCAGGGGTTTCGCATGGTGACGACACCAGCTATATCCTCAAAACCAAAATGAACACACTATCGACTGAAGCCGATCAGAAAATGAGCGATATATTTGTCGACATGTTCTTATCGTTTATGAATACCGGGTAAATAGCATGTTTCAATAGGAACCATTGAGATAATTCAACAAATTTTCAGGAAACCAGAAACATCCTCACATTGGAAACCTTTGCCCAAAAAAATGTACATGCCTTGGAACCAGCTGCACATATCAGGCCCCGACAAGATGTTTGCTGAAGAGAAGGACACTATTGTAGGCAAAAATATTTGGAATAATTTCAACTTCCGGGAGAATGAGAGATTGTTTGATGCAAAGGATGAACTGTGAATATAAGCAGCTCAATATCACTCGAGTGATCATCTCGACATATCGCAATGTATTGTTATTTCATCATTGATAGTGATTTTGAGGAAATCAAGAAAAATGTCTAGCAAAAAACTGTAAATTTTGTTAAGCGGACCCATTTCCTAAATAAAAATTTCATATCTCAGTGATTTAGTAGCGTATTAATCAATCCTCATGACTGCGCCAAGTCATCTGAAATAAAGCATTCAACTGCTCCAGGATAGAAAAATTATGAAAACATTGCCATCGAGCATGAAATAAAACATGATAATACAGAAATACATTATTCAGGTAGAAAAATGAAAGTAATATAAACTATATAAAGATAAATTAAATATTTGTACACATAAATTAAATAGAGATTCGATAAAGGTTCCGAAGAGTTCATATTACTTCCAAGGTGGTTTAGGAATCATCTTTTCCCTCCGATGACCCCTCATAGTGGCATCATCAGAATCCTGTAATGACGTCAGAGATAACCGGTGATCGATAAGAAGAACATAAAATCCACATACTCACATACGAAATTGCTCCTCTGTCATGCGGTTCTGATGCTTGTTCCGACTCTTTGGAAAGCTCCTGCTGAGTCGGATTGCCAACAGGTCTATTCAATAACTGAACAACAGAAAATAAGTGTCAGAGCCGTCAAAGAACTCGAAGAAACTGAATGTCGGAGTGAATTGACAAATGAATGTTGACAAAAAAATTATGCCATTGAAACTCTAGCTGTTACATGTTTAGATAAAAAAATCAAGAACAACTTTGATGAAGGTGATTTATTTTCTTTGAATTACATGATGCTGAATATACTATAATATCATCTTCTTCAGCAACAGAGGAACTTGATTTAAAATCATGAGAGCCATTTTGATGCCCTAAAGAAAAAATTAGATGTAAAATAAGTGAAGCCCTTTCTGTCCTGATGTTGTTGATTCACTATGCGATTTCAAATAAGGATCTATCCGTTACCTACGAGATATACAAGGCCTGAACGCTCTGCAGTGACGTCACGCAAGTGAGGCGGATAGCGACAATTTGAATAATGTACTTCTTTGCAAATCTATATCTTTGAACCACTTTTCGGGCAACTGAAAAGACTCAAGTAGAAATGCTTAAAAATCTGTATAGCAAAATGATTTTTCATCACGACTTTGACGTGATTTTACATCTTTCGATAAATAAGATGAACAGTTAGTGAATCAAGTAGGAATTACATCTTGTTTGAGCCTTGGAAAATATAATTCACTGACTCTACTGTACTTGGTTGGAGTGAAATTCTCGCGATGAATGGTCCCTATCCACTTTTTAGATAGGTCAGTATCCAAGGGGAAACTAAAAACATTAACTTCAGCCTCAGTTTGTCGCGTCACGGAGGTGGTGACGTCAGAGCGTGCAGGCCTTGTATCTCTCGTAGGTAACGCGATCTATCTGGGTAGTTATTTATTCAATAAGGTTTCAATATTGAGCAGGTTATTCCAAACACTTTTTGACATATTTGCGATGCCATCCAAACAAGAAAAACGCAATTTTTTCAACAAATACTCACCAAATTGATGTATTTCTGTATGTCATTCTCGCTGAATTTATTCCTGCTGGACACAGGAGTATCAACAGGCATATTTGAACCTTGTTGACCTGCCCCAAACTCGGCCATTTCACTGTGCTTTGGTCGCTTTGTGATGTTGTACTGCTCTTCTTGCTGCTGTGCCAACACTTCCTCGACATTATTGTAAGACCTAAATGATTTTCGTTACATTCCTGCAGCAATTTCCTGAAAATTCACTGACCTCGTTTTAAGCGAATTCAGTTGGTCGATGGTATTGAAAGTGGACTGGTCGTTCAAAGTGGGACTCTTCCCGCTGGAGATGATGCGCAGGGCCTCAGTCCACTGGGACTCCATGATTCTTTGCAGCTGTTTGGCTATCTGCACCCTCTTCTCTTGGATTTGGTCCAGCTTGCCCTGCATACTTTCCACCTGCTGCTTGTGCTGCATTATTTGGATGTTGTACAGTTTGATCTCTTCCTGGTGTTTCTTTTCCAGTAATTTTATCTCCAGGGAGTACCTGGAATGATTCGCTTGTTTCACAACAGAAAATAATTGAGGTATTGCTCATACTTTTCTGATATTTGTTGGATATGTGAAGCCGCAGTTTTTGCTATGGACATTTCTCTTTTCTTTATTTCATCCTTGAATCCAACCTCAGCCTGATCCAATTGGGACTGAAATTCTTTGAGTTTGTTCTGTACCAAAATTTCCACCTGACCTTGATAAAAATTCCGCAGTTCCAATTTATTACTTTCGATTTGTTTCCTTGCCTTGGACAACTCCTGATTCAGCTCATCCTAATCAAAAATCGCTATTCATGGAGATGTTTCCAGTATGGAAATTTTCTTACCTCGCGCTTTTTGTGAGACTCGACCTCAGCCAAAAGGTCCCTCTTTTTGTTATTTAAGGTATTAACTTCGCTTCTCAAGTCTTTCAAAGAGTGTTCTAATATCGAATATTCATTTTTCATTGTGGTGAATTCTGACTGACAAACCTCTACAGCTCTTCTACTCTGCGCTATTTCTGATTTTGCAGTGCTCAGAGTATTCTTGTTCTATAACGAAAGTCATGAACGTCCAGCAGGTGTTCAAACTCGGTGACAAATGCATTAGAGAAAAATGCAACATGGCGGCTCCAAGATGGAGGACGCATTTCATGATTATGACCCGATTCAATTCAGATTTTATTCATTCTACAGACTATTTATATTATAGATGATGGAGATATTTTTTCAAGTGAAGCATATTCAATTACCGAATAAATTCCATCATCCTATAAATAATGATATAAAAAAACTGGATGTTGACCTACCTCAGTGAGTTCAGCTTCTTTTTCATCCAGTATTTTGGATAGATGCTCATTTTTTTCAATTTGATTGTTGAGCTTTACCTGAAGATCTCTCAAAGTCCTTTCCATAGACAAGGCTTCATTTTGCAGTTGAGAATATTTGTTCTCTGTACCCTTATTTTTTTCCCTGTTCTCATGGGCCACAGCCAAAGCATGTGAAACTTCTTTCTCATAAGAAGCTAATTTCTGAAAAACTCAGGTTTTGTTGTTTTTTCAATGAAATATTATTTTATTTGATAGGTTTATTGTTCCAAAAAAAGAAATCTTTCAAATTCATATTCAACAGAGACAGTAGGATATCCGCCGTTTCCTGACTTTTTCTTTAGATCTTTTTTTAAGTTTGAATGCATTTCTTCAAATATAGCACTACTTTATGTATGTACATTAATTTATATTGATCCACATATATCCGAGCATACACCAGTGTAACCTATTTGAAACGGAAACACCATTATAAAACATGAATTGGAAGATTTGGATTACTTTTTCATGAATTAAATTATCATATTTAGGTAAATATTATTCCCAATCCAGTAGCGTAGTCAAGATTTTGCTAATTTTGTATTAAACCACATGTTTTTCGAATCCCATTCACTTGAAATTTTTAGTTAATGAGCAGAATTCGCAGAAATTCCGATCAGTATTAAACCAAGACTTCCTGAATCCAGTGAATTAGTCAGAAATTCGAGAAAAGGTCTAAAATTGAATTGACAGGTTGATGTTTTTCGAATTTAATTCCCTTATAACTCTTTTATTGATGCACACATTTCAATGTTATTTCGACATAAACCAATTCGCAACATCGTGACTCCAGTGGTGTAGTAACATTTTTATTGTGTATAAAAACCGTTGGATCTAAATAAATACTCATTCAGAAAATTTTATGGTCTGGTAGACTTTCCAGATGAAAAAAAATCAGTCAATCAGTTGAAAAACTTCAGTTAAAATAATATTCTTATTTCTAGGCAGTAATAGGTTATAGACAAAAAGTGGATTTTTGGAATCATCAAAATTAACAAAAAACATTTTTTGGTTTTCTTCATAACTTATATAAATAACCACAGTATTATTATACTTTCAAAAAATTCTTCAAGGGCCTACCCTGCAGATTTTTATGAGTATATTTATTTATCCACATGAGTCTTATATATTATTCTTATTTGGATGAATAACACTGATATATTTATCACCTGAGCAGCATCTTCCATTTCCTGAGAATGCTTTCTTTTCAGTTTAGATACCTCACTTTCATGTTCTCTTTTTTCCTTAGTTAACCTCTCAAGCCTTTCTATGATTTTTTCAAGAGCTTCCTGAAACTGCTGGATAGTATTATTTTTTGACTCATCCACTGTCACAGCCACTGTCAATCTCTGCTGCAGCTCTAAATTGCGATGCTGCAAATCTTGAATCAAGTTTTCACAATGCTAAAAAGAGCAGTGGATAAAAGCAAGAAAATAAATAGTGGTGGTATTACCTGCCGCCTCAATTTTTCTTCTTGTAACTTTTGTGAAAGCTGAGACTGACTCAAATGTACCTTGGAATTGGTACTCCATATATCTGCCAGCTTGAGCAACCCCAGATTTTGGTCCAACAAATAATCCCCTTTATCTACAATTGTATTGGCACTTCTCTGCTTATGTTCTTTGGTCCTATTTTTACCACCACCCTTCTTAGCAGAGTCTTCTAGTAACTGTTTATGCATATTCAGAATGCTCAAAGCATTTGAGTGTAGAGGACTACTGAGCAATTCATCCCTGCTATATTTTTTTCTGTATGCTGTTACTTGAGTAGAATCAGTGCTGCTATCAGAAAAGGGATATTTGTCAAAACTAACCATGGAATTATTAGCTGTTGAACTTTGTTGAACATTGGAGTCTTTTCCATGATCCTCTTTTTGGAAATGCTCACTGATTGAGTCTCCTTGGTAAATAGTCTTCCTCACACCAGTTTGGAGATCTGGTACACTTTCTTTCACATCTCCTGATTGCCAAGTATTCACTCTAGAAATCATATTCTCTTTTCTAGTCCTTGAAAAATCATTTTCCTTTAGTTCTTCAGATGTAAGATCTGCTGTTGCTTCCCCATGGTTTTCTTGGCAAGCACTTAGGTCAAATTCCAAGTTTCTCACAGCATTGAGACGTTGTATGGTTTTCACTTTTGATAAAAATGAATCTATTTCATTCAATATTGGACTATCTTCCTTATTGGATTGTTTTGTGAAATGATGCTCATCATTCTTCTGAGGGGAAGGAATTTTTAATGTCTTCAAATCAAATTTTTTTCTACCACCATTCTTATCTATGTTGGGGCTAGCTGGTAATGAATTCAGCCTCAGTTTTGTAACTGGTTTCTGAGGAGTACTCTGTGTACTGCTTGGAGTGTATAAGTCATCAATGCTGTTATATTTTCTTGTGCCTTTTATGGAATTCTGCATTTTACGAGGGGATTCCATGAAATCCAATGAAGTCAACAAACTATCACTGGACTCTATAGATGTGATGCGATTTTGTAAACTATTCACTCTACTGATGAGATTACCCACAATGTTATAATATGGTTCTACTATACTGGAATGGTCAGAATCTATCACAAAAAAATCAGGAGGAATTAGTAACAAGTCATCAGTATCATCAGTCTCAGACATGCCTATATTCCTGAGTACTCATGGAAATATTGATCCTCTCAGTCAAACTGAACTGGAGTATTACATTTCGTTTTCGTGTTGATGAAGTAGTTATGCTTTACCAGGAATGAATGATTTCAAATCGGCTAAAAATAAAAAATAATCAAAATATTACTACATTTGTGAAGAAGCAGAAATCTGAGATGTAAACAATAACAAATAAAGAAATGTCAAATTGGAAGTTGATAAACAACCACCACAGCTGTCAGGACACTGTCGCTTGTCAAATTGAAGTGTTTTGATTGGTTTACTAGAATTGTTAGAAATATATGGACCAATGAAAATGTTGGCTAAATGACATTTTCAAAATGATCACGTGACCATGAATACAAGGTGGCAAACTTGAAACCATTGAACAAACATTTAATTCATATTTAATTTTAGAATTACATGGTTATTATGAAGAATAAATACTCAGAAAGTGAGATTATTGAGATTGCTGCAGTAGATTTTCTGTCTCATATGGTTTGTAGTACAAGCAGCTGACTAGTTTTCATTTTGACAGCATTCTGAAACTGAAAACTAAAGTTGCTGAAAAAGTGAGGTTAAAGAGAACTTTTACAAACATTCTGGCATTTCTCTGGCCAGTTCTGGCAGTCGATTTTAGATTTGCAATCCACGAAGATCACAGAGATTCCTCACAAATATGACTGACCAGTGGAAACCCAACGAGGAATTTTTACATCATTTAATATCAATGGGGTTTGTTCATAGTGTAGCAATCCAAGTAGGTACACTCAACCTAGTGATAGAATAATTATTATAGTCAACAATACTTACATTGTAGGCACTCTTTTGTACTGATAATAGGTCTATTGATGAAGCTATCAATTACATATTTAGTCCAGAAGACTCACAGCTTGTACCTGATGTCAATGCCCCTGCCCAAAATATTGTTAATGCAGCATCAGATGATGAAAGTAGTGAAGGAGATAATGAGGATATACCCTATTATAAAATGACTTTTGTTGTGAATTCATCTCTGAAGATGGGCATTGGTAAAATTGCTGCACAAGTGGGTAAATGAATATATGTATTAGTTTATGTATAACCAAAATAATCCATGCAGGTTGGACATGCCTGTCTTGGACTCTACCGTGAAATGTTGAAAACAGATAAACAAGAAATCTTGGATCTCTGGGAAGAGATTGGGTAAGGTTATTCTACTTATTCATATACCATATATGTCTTTGCAGTAGCTGACTCTTTTCCAGGGAGAAGAAAATTGTGTTGAAAGGCAAAGATGAATCACATTTGGTGCAACTTTTTGAAAAAGCAAAGATGGAAAACATCCCTTGCTATCTGGTCAAGGATGCTGGGCATACCCAAATAGCACCAGGATCAGTAACTGTACTGAGTATATTTGGGTTGGAAGAAGATGTAAATAAAATAACTGGAAAATTAAGTCTATTGTGAATATTGTGATCTTGGTAATGACATTTTTGAATGATTAACCTGGTAAAAATTCATTAGCTTCAGGTTTTTCTTCAAGCTCCTTATCAGTTATTATTTGAAATTTGATCAAGATATAAACAGCAGCATGTTTATATTTATAGGGAGTTGGCCCCATCATCTAAAAAATATAATAAGTACTTATAGTTCTACTCCTGGAAAACATGTACTCAAAAGTTTTTTAGAGCAATGTTAGGTACTAATTTTATTAATATTGATGGGTATATATATTCAAGCAGGCTATGGAATATATAAGTGATTGAAAATTATTGTTCTCCATAAACTCACAATAATAATGACAGTGATGAAATATGAGTTTTTATTTATTACATCTAAACTACCCTATCAAAAATATCAAGTGTAAACTGAACCTCAAATTTATCTCAGGTGAGTGAATTATGTGTGAGTTTTAGATTCATTTTCGTTCTCTAAAAATCATACTGCTGAAATACAATTGAATAAAACGTGATCGCCTTTTGCTGTAATGTCGCTAAAAGCCCCCTTCAATATTTTTTATGCACGCCTCTGATCTTATCTCATTTTTATATTGCAATATTTTATAAAACAAACAAGCACCTCCACTCAACTCGAACCGAGCGAGGCGATCATAACAATTAGTTTTTCGTAACTGGCCGTTGTTTATATCGTACATTTCGGAAATTATGTTTCTAACGATTGAAAAAATGCGGCGCATGTGTGAAAAGCAAAGGCCTGGCGCGTTCCTGCCGCCCGCTGGCTGTCAGTCGCGGTGATTTTCGCTTTGATGTGAGGTCTTCAGGGTGTGTACAGCCGGTGAATTGAACCGTTTCGGCCTCACGTGCGACTGAGAAACGTTACCGCGATTCCCAACGCCCACACCTTCACCAGGAAGTTTTTGTGCGAAGAAACATAACTACGCTGAGACGGTGTCGCGGAAAGCAGCCATGTTCCACATTACCGGCGCCTGATTTCAGGCAACACCAAACGCGGTTGAGTGTGTTATTATTGCATAATTTGCGGGGCACGTAGCGGCCTCACCCACTAGGGGCACTCTCTGCTGATGAATAACAAGCAGGTCGGCCTGTTTCGAATGTCAACATCATAGTTCGGGTGGTTCGTTTGAAATTCTTGTTGATTTCGCACTTCATCCGGAGCTGCATGATTTTTGCATGTTCGAGTCCTCACGTTTCCAAAATGACCGAAGAAGAAGTCCTTTTCGATGATATTTATGATCTGTGCGAGGAAATTGGAAGGTTAGTGATTATAATATTATTATTAGGTATAACTTTCATTAATTCTAAGTTTATGCATTACTCATCTGGGTAATTCTTTCATTAGGTGGCGATCTCTTTTTTTTTTTAAATTTTTGGCTTAACTTACGTATTTTGGCCTTCTGATCAAGAATCTGAAAACCAAATTGTGCGGAAACCAATTCTTTTCTAGATATTTGCAAAATAAAGTCATTAATACCCTATTATTTAGCAACACTTATTCAGTGATTCAACCTTTATCATCCTTCTTTAATTGTTATTTGATGAACTATATACCTTCCATATTAACTATAAAGTAATATTTCATGAGAAACGGCATTCTATTTATTAATTCAACCATTTATTTAAAAATTATTATCGAAGCTCATATTAACATCTTCCATGACAAAATGTGACATTGGTGACAAACTTCAGAACAAATTTTCTCGTGGAGCATTCAGTATTTCTATCTATCTCTACTTCGTGTCGAAAAGAAGGACAGATATATATTGAATGAGAATTCCCTCGCGTGAACGAACGACGACTGGCAACATTGCCATAGTATTGTATGTTGCCTCTGTTGACAGCTATCATGGCCGTTATTTAAAAAAACTACATTAATATTCAACGTAATATCAAATTTTAGCGATTTCGTTTTGTTTTTCTGAAAACTGAATTATAATGAATATGGTATCTATTTTCCCCGAGCACTTACACCGAGTTTCCTGTACAACAGACTAGCCAGCGATGAGCAGTTGAACAATAACAAAAGAAGGATGATGAAGGTTTCATTCTGGAAATATCTCGAAAAGTATTGGTTTCCGCACAATTTAGTTTGCAGATTCGTAATCAGGAGGCCAAAATACGTAAGTTAAGCCAAAATTTTTGAAAAAATAAGACATCGCCACCTAACGGAAGAATCCTCATCTGCGCTTGAGATATTTACCCTACCTATCAATATAGAAATAAATCACATATGAATTGATGTTCGAGAATTACTTTCATTCCTGCTTATTTGAATAAGGATACAGGTTTCGCAGTATAGGCAAAGATTTAGGTACTTGATAGAGGAACATTATCTACAGGGTGTCCCGAAATAACATTAATATTTTCGAAATCCTTTTTGATGATGTAACCAAATTTTTGCCATATACCTACCTGACTTTTCATGCCCACTTCAAAAATTTGGAGAATAATTTTTTTTTCAGGGGCGTGGGAAACGGGCGGTCCTATGTGTACTTTTTTTCCAACTTTTTTGTTTATCCATTTTTCGGCAGTTTGATTAGAAAATCCGAACATTTTTTCATAAAAATAGTGCACTCTTGTTTGATTTCGATAGTATTTACCGAGGTATTTACCGTTTTCGAGATAAATCGACTTCAAAATTATTATGCCTATACCTCTATAACTCCTGCTAAATTGTTCATGAAACGTCCAATTTATATGTTTTTTTCATTGCAATGAAAATCACTTTTAAAATTTATGCTGGTATAGCTGTGGTGGCTATATAATGGCTGAAATTGTTTTATTTTGGTATATTTGTTATCAACTTTGTCAATAAAAAGTAAAACTTATTTTTCTGAGGTTTTTATTTTTTCTGAAAATCCGAATTTTCTGGATGCTTAATGAGTCAACATAAATATAGTTATTGGATCAATAATTCATCAGATTATAAGACAGTTTAACAGGTTCTTTGATCTGTGGTCTAACTATATATTAAGTAAGTATAAGTGGCCTTTATTTCGCTACCCCCCACTACTTCCACTTTTGATGACCAATCAGAAGCCGCCATGCGCGTCATAGCACGTGTGGCGGGAAATTCAAACAATCATTGTTTAGATGGCATGTGTCGCGTAAGTTAGTTTGAGAATAAATGTACACAACAGACAGAAAGACAGACAAGAACATTATTGGTCATATGTAATTAGTTAAAGTCGCGATATTAATTTTCCAAACAAGGCACTCCTTGAGTTGCCAGTGGTGTAGGACAACAAGAATACGTATAGGTACTGTTATAACCTAAATTGCTGTATTTTTTTTCAGGGGACCATTTAGCGTAGTCAAAAGATGTATCCACCGCCAGACTGGGCAACAGTTTGCCGCCAAAATAGTAGATGTTGCCAAGTTCACATCAAGCCCTGGTTTGAGTACAGAAGGTTAGTGACAGTCAAGGTCAAAACACTGGGAGCAAGGTGGATATAGGATGGTGAAACAGCTTCCTATTAACAAGCACTAGAATAAACTGTAGAACTTTGCCTACTTGATTTCATACCGTAGTAATATTTCCTGAAATTAACAGAGATGGCGACATACCTTGTGTCGGTAAAACAGAAACTCTGCATCTGTCATCTTTTCATCAGTTTCATCCTAAAATGATTGAGAATAGTCAAAATATCAATATTCATTCCAGATTTATCGAAAATATATTGTTTTAATGTCGTTTCAAGTCACGTCTGTCAGATGTGAACCACAGAAATACGTAAGCAACAGAAATCTTCTTCGATAATCGATCTTACCGCCATCTTCATTCAAGTCGTGGAAATATTACTACCTTCTCAAACGGTCTACAAGTTTTTCGCAGAAATAATTGAAGAGCTGTTTCACCATTCTATATCCACCTTGACTGGGAGGCAGCCCCGTTAGTTGCATTCATAAATATTCATCTCGTTTTTTTTCCCAGATTTGAAAAGAGAAGCAACAATATGCCATATGCTGAAGCATCCACACATCGTGGAGTTGTTAGAAACCTATTCCTCAGAAGGCATGTTGTACATGGTTTTCGAATTGTGAGTACCTTTGAAGTTACCCACTTCTTGATAACTTCTATAATTTTGAAAGTATGATATCTATTCGAGGATGGTTACATTGATATAATTTATTTCAGCATGGATGGTTCCGATCTTTGCTTCGAGATCACTCGTAGAGCTGCAGCAGGATTCGTTTACAGTGAAGCAGTTGCGAGGTAAGCAAAATCCACGAAAATATATACAGGGTGGTCAAATTTATAACTACAGGACTTACTGTCAGTGATCGACTTGCTAGTTAGTTCAGACAATTCAATCAGAAAGGTTTACTCTTAATATTGTTATCAGTTGTAGTTATTCGTTACACTGAAACTCATTAGATTAGAATGTTCTAATAATAGTATAATATAATAATCTTAGCGATACGCTACCTAGCGGTGACTCGTGAACCACTCGAAGTGGGATAACCACTGAACTTTCAACAAACCTAACCTCTGTTCTGTTCGCTTCTGATGTGAGAGGTGTACTTCCAGCAGTTTTTCAAGAGATGTTCTGGTGAAATACATGTGAAATCAATTCTTTTTTTCGTTTCAGTTATTGTTTGGTGGCAAAGACACGAATAATATATATAATATATAATATAATTTATTCACGGAAAATGATAAAATTATAAAAATTACAGACAGACAATGTGACAACATGATACGATCATATCAGAACTGAATGTCTTCATGTAACCATATAGGTATATATTTGTGAATAAATTCAAAGTCCTACAAAGTCAAAGACTGTCCGTAGGATAAGAATATTTACAATTAGTTCCCTATAGTTCTTTACAATTCGAATTACGATGAAGATATATTTGCTAATAAATTGAGAAAAAAAACATGTCATTAAACAAAGACAAGAAATTTATATAATTAAAAAATAAAATGAACCAGTAACAAACCGATACACATCTAATTTAAAGTTATGTTTAGAACTTGTGGAATTTGACGATAATAGTCAAATATCAAAAAGATACTACTAAAAAAAAAAATGAAATCGATTAAATTATGAATTACTCTACGACTTGTAGTGTTTAGAAAGAGTTTTGATAGTTTTTTAAAGGAATATATCGTTTTACACTCTCTCAAGTGTTCGGGAATGAAATTGTAAAAGCGAGGTGCAAGGTAGGTCAGACTTTTTTGTCCAATGGCTTTCGAGCAATATGGTGTTTTGTATTTATTTTCTCTATTCCTGGTATTGTATGAGTGGTCTAGGGGAGTTATTATTTTTTTATTTTTGAAGATATGTATGCAAATAGTTTTAAAATATAGAAGTCTGATGTCTAGGACTTTAGTCTCCTCATAGAGGAGGTCTGACGAGTAAGTTTTTTCCTTTCGGTATATCATCTTCAGAATCTGTTTTTGCAGTATTTCAAGTTTTTTTATGTGTGCTGAGGCTGCACTGCCCCATGTGATTATGCCATAGGATAGTCTAGATTCGATTAGTGAATGATAGAGGATATTGAGATGGTTATAATATCAAGAATATTTCGAAGGAATCTTAACCTGTAAGTAAGGGACCTAACTATTTGGGCGACATTGTTTATGTGGGTGTCCCACCTCAAATGGCTATCTAAGGTGACTCCAAGTTATTTGATGTATGTAACTTGTTCGATGTTCAACTCGTTGTTTCCTTGTTTTATTCTCAGATTCTTGAAGTCCGGTAAACCAGCTTTATTACACGAAAAGGGCACGTATTTTGTTTTATCTATATTTATAGTAATAAGAAGTTTATGGTCAAACCAATTTTTGATGTTGATTAGGTCTTATTCTGAGTTTTCTTTGATTTGTTGCCAACTGTCAACTGTATACAAAATGGCAGTGTCATCCGCGAAACTTATAATTTTTCCTGAGGTATATGTATTTTGAATAGATCATTTAAGTAAATGCTAAAAAGTAATGGGCCCAATACTGTTCCTTGTGGAATGCCACACTTAACTACACGTGCTTCACTGTATATTGAATTGATTTTACATTTTTGTATTCTATTAGTTAAATAATGTTTGAAAAGTTGAAGTGCAGTATCCCTGAAACCAATTTCCTCCAAAGATTCCAAAAGCTGGTCATGGCTTACGGTATCGGTAATGTCACAATGACACAAATATCAAAAATACGAAAACAAAACAAAAACGATACCACTTCGAGAAGTTCGAGTTGTTACCATGAGATAGTGCTACGTGTTATTTTCTATCGCGAATCTCGAAAACGGTGCACCGTTTGAAAAAAATTGGAGAATATATCGCTTTCATCGAAATAGCATGGGGCATTGAATAAAGTTGTTATATTTGCAATGAAGTCAGTGGCGTAGAAGTTTTTTAAAAAGGGGTGATTGCACACCTATGTATTTCTTCATCATACTGTGTGCAACATTTTTCTAATACAGTTATTTTTTTTCTCCCTATTTAAAGTGAGTCGAAAAAATGTTGCAGGAACTCTTGGCATATTTTTCACCCCCTTAATTTTGCGCACAAATCGTCAAAAAACAACTCTCCGCCTTCTTTTACCACGCAGAGTGGAGTAGGATCGCAACCAGTGACCACACCTCGGCATTCATGCATAATCGCCAATTGACAGTGCAAATGACGCATAAAAAATCCCCATTTACCTCTTCCAGCCATTACATGCGGCAGATTTTGGAAGCTCTGCGCTATTGCCACGAGAATGACATCGTCCACAGGGACATCAAGCCGGCGTGCATTCTGCTGGCCACCAAGGAGAATTCCGCCCCCCTCAAGCTGGGCGGCTTCGGGGTGGCTGTTCAGCTGCCCGACCACCACCCCATCAACATCGGAGGTGAGTGCGCTTTTTTTCTTGTCTCGTTGATGTGGGCGATTTTTTTTTTCTCTCTCTCTCTCTCTCTCTCCGTTGCCTGCCAGAATGGGCTCGCACGTCGGGAGGTTTCAGGGATTTCCTGAGCGTTTCCCACAGGGTGTTTCAGCTAGACTTGTCATCACCCCCTTATCTGGAATAAAATTATTATCGCAGGAATGTGTTATCAACCCTTCAACCTCCATAGCTAGTTCAGAATCTTCAATCGGAGTATCATTCAGTTCCTTAAAGGAGTTGAGAGATTGATGAAATGTATTCGCAGTGCAATCCATCTCAAGTGAAGAAGTTTTTAAAACGTTTAAAAAACGGTCGAACTTCACGTCATTAAAACGTTCTTCATCTTATTATAACTTTGTCGATTCACAACATCTTTTTAACGTTGGCAGGAAACGTTGCTGACTAGGATCAATAAAACGTTATTTTTCTTTATTAAAACTACATTTTAATATCTTACTCCTGAGTATTTACTGAGAAGAACGGGTGTTTTAAGTAACATAAGTAGTTCATTGCAGCGATAAACTATCATTTATCGAAACGTTAGAAATCAACGAAATATCATCATTCGGTGTAAATGAAACGTTTATTAACACACGTATATAACACGAATTTTGTGTAACAAACGTAGACAATGATTCATTTACTGACGTTTTTTATACCCCATATTATAACTCAATGTTGAACCACGACCGTTATCGAACGTTGCAATGAAACATTGATGAGTCTAAGGATTGGAACGTTATTAGAGAGTTGAAGTGATCACAGTACGTAAGCCTCTACGTATACGTTAACGTAAAAAATATAACGTTAACGTTGTGTTGTAAAATTGAGTTGAAGTCGTCCATCACGTAATAATCACGTATGTCAACCTTTACATGTCCACTCCAATTTGATAATTTCGATTATCCAATACTTTGACACAATATTCATGCTGTATTCGTCTCATTTGTGAATCATGATGAGATCATCCATCAAGATAGAGAAAATCCTAGACCTTTTGGCAGCCATTCGAGCCATTCGTGATTCATCGTCTTTCTCTCGGGATATTCCGGTTACGTACGTTGCTTTCTCACGTGCCCGTTAAACCGCGTAGGTTTCGACGTTAACGTTAATACTCGAGAAATGCGCATGCGTAGATGTCAATTCGTAGGTTAACGTTAACGTTGATGGTACCACTTCAACTCTCTATTTTCTCCCAATACCTAACTATCGAATATTTACGGGATAATTAAAAATATATCATTCGGCGAATATAATACGTCCTTTAAACGTGCACTGATTTCATTGAAAAAATAGACAGTTACTTTATATACCGCAAATCATAGCTTCATGTTAGTTAACTTTTTTTCAAACGTTCAAATGAAAGATGATCTATTCAAGGAATTAAACGTTATTCTTTCTCAATACAAAGACACCATAATAACCAACTACTGGATATTAACTGAAAAAAAAAGTATATCGCGATAGTGAAAGAATTGTTCATTTCAACATTCGGTGGATGTAGAATAAACGTAGATTCTGACTCATTCACAATCGTTTCATTTAACTCGTATCATAACTACATGTTAATTCAGGACGTCTATCAAACGTTGATGATTCTAGGTGATGCAACGTTATTTTCTCTTTCTGAAAAACTGAACTTTGATTAAAACAAATTATAGTTCATTTCACACTAGCTCTGATTGCATTACAAAGAAATTCCTTTCAAATTGATGTACCACAAGTTTTCTTTGTAGTCCTATTGAAGATTCTGAATGTGATGGGGTTGATAGCATAATGACATATGACATATTTGGAAATATTCTAAGTGAAAAGTAAAAATCACTGGGTCTGACAAGTTTCAGCTGGGATGGAGTGTATACAGAATTAACTCCAACTGGAACTGCATATTTCCTGCATTCCTGTAGCGAATTTGTTCCAGCTGTAGTCTCCACCCTGTATACTGGGTGCGGTACAGAAAAAAGAACAAATCCAGAGTCTAGGGATTTTTTTGTGGAATATAAGAGGAAATTCTTCAATGATATTGTTTTTTCATCAAACAAAAATATGCCCTTAACAATAGAACTGTTTTGTTTTCCGTGCCTCACCATGTATTCGCATAATATTCCTGATATACAGGGTGGTTTTCCAAGAGGCATAGTCAGACTTTCCCACGAATATGAATGACAATAACGTATGAGAAAAAACAAGAACAAAAAAATCAGGAGAGATCTTGAGATATTCAATAATGAACAATTTGGATTTCTATCAGAATGCCTCAGAATTACCCTGTATACTCAATTCTCATTTTCGAAAAAAACTAAAGTTGACTTGTTCGTTGGTCTAGTGGTAGTATACAACCCATAAAGAATGGATTTATGGTGGTTGATGTCGATGTGTAATTCAATTTTCGGTTTTTATTCGAGTTTGATGCTCGGTGAGACAAATCTTGGGGTTGCAACGGCGTCTGAGATGAGAATTATTGATGATATGAGGACCGTGAACGTTGCCAAGTAAGATTTGGTCTTGAAAAATGCAAAACCTAGAGCAGAAGCCCTTGATAAATCGGAATTCATCTGATTAATTGAGATTGTGGTTTTACGTGATGTAGGACAAACTTGGAGATTCATTGAAACTAGTTTCAAGGAACATATTGCACATCCTCAAAGCCTACTTGTTCTGGAAGAATAATTTTATCAGAGGAAAATTATGTTCAACCACAACCGCAATATCAAATTTAAATATCCATCGAATTGAAAACTCTTCTGCAGAAATGAAAACTCAATTGAAACTCCCTGCTTAAAGCTAGATTTGTGAGACCATTTTATTATGTAAAACATATTTTCTAGATTCTCACAGTGATTCCGTTCTGTTTGCATTTAAATTCTAATGAGAATGGAAATCTTTGAAGACTTTGATATTATTTTCGAGACTCGATTAATTTTCTATTCTCCCCTTAGCTTCACGGTACCGGCGCCCAATTTTGGAAATAATTACGTTGTTAAATGTTCAGTGGCATTAACAATTCCATTTAATCAAGTTTGCTTAACAACGTTTTGACCTCGGATTCTGTCACCACCAGAGTCTTGTCTCGCCGAGTCAATTCAGTTTCACAACATTAATTCCGAATTTAATACGAGAACCAGTGAATGATTTTCGACAGCAGAAACATTTCCTGATTATCTACAATGAAACTCAATTAGTAGGGGTTATTGAAATTGATCTAAGTCAGAAACTGGCATTTAACGAACTCAATTTGCAAACATTGCGGCGTTCTCATTTCTACCGGAAAGTATTGGATTCTTGGATTTCACCAATAGAAAACCCTGTATAAAATTTTTATAACCATCTCAACAACTTCGCCTATCTGAGACTTGAGAAAACGCTTTTGATTTTGATTAAATTCGATATAAAGGGTGATATTTTCATTTATTTTTGATGAAAAATCACATTGTGAGTAAAATAACACCTCATTTGTTATTCTTTGCCATGTAACGATCAACATTTTTTTAATTTTCAAAATCGTTGTATGGGGTGGTAAAAAATTATTTTTAACAAATGACCTTTTTAGAAAACGTAATGAGTCACCTTTGTTTCATTAGAAAAAGTTGAGTCATCATAATAACGATTTTGTAAACTTATATTGAATCTGCAAAACAAATGGGAAGGTAAACTATTTTTCCTTGGCAACTTGTAAGATAGAATAGAAATATTTATGTATCAATTCATTGACGTACCTACAGGGAATGAAACTCAGATTTCCAATCGAGAAATGTTCATTTAGCTGAAGCTGAGTACGTGATGAAACATAACTGCCATATCCACCGAATGATACAATCACTATAGTACTCATAGAATTCATTCATGTATATTGTTATATTTATTTATTACTCACTGTGATTCATACAGGATCCGATACTAAAGGTACTGTATATTAACCCTAATCCAACTGGGCACAACACCAAACTCTTCGCCAAACGCCGCTCTCAATTCCCTGAGAAGAATGATACTCTCTACTCTACATACAATACATGACTGACTGTTCGTCTGTAAACCACTTTTTCATTTGAAAAAAAACTTATCTTTTACCGCACCAAACGATAAGCTTTGTCACCAGTGGAATGAATGATTAATGGACTACACAGTGTGATTCTTACGAACATGACTCAAAATTGATCTTTGCAACTCATGGCACTCCATATTGAGAATTAGAATTCGATGATTCAATGACAAATGTGATTGAAAAAGAGAAATATATCGGGTGTCATTTAAAATAAGAAAGTAGCGACAAGATATATTGTTACGACATTTCTACAATGTATTCTACTATGTACTCGTAATACTTTCCGCGTCACTGAGGTCCTTTATACAGAGAAATGCATAAAAAACTGCCAGTGCTGTAACTTCTGAATCATTCGGGATCGGAATCTGAATTTTTCTGGGTAACAAGTATACTATATTGTTCATTTTCGGTCAAAAAAAAACTTGTTCGATCACTTCCGGTCTAAGCGGAAGTGACCTCAACTTTTGATTTTCAAATAGGACCCCCCTGTATATTTTTACATTTTTGGATGCAGGGTGTCATTTTAAAAACACCAGCAGTTTCTTCTCATCAGAATGTCAGAAATAACATTTTTTAATTCGTTTAACAGTGACGATAAATTGGTAATGAGGGTCAGGCACTGATGAAAAAAAAAAAACAATAAAATAAATTCCGCACGTCAATCTTTATTATTTTCAGTAGCATAGAAAAAGGATTACTATTACGTAACAATGTATGTTCCCTGTTGAAAGACGAA
This sequence comes from Chrysomela aeneicollis, assembly GCA_029955515.1. Lineage (NCBI taxonomy): Eukaryota > Metazoa > Arthropoda > Insecta > Coleoptera > Chrysomelidae > Chrysomela > Chrysomela aeneicollis. The sequence goes on along the minus strand of JARUHQ010000014.1, from coordinate 1,545,196 downwards.
TTGAAAAAAATTCCTACGACATTTTGATCAGGAAAAACTGCTGGTGTATGTAAAATGTTACCCTGAATCCAAAAACGGAAAAATATGCAGGGGGTCCTATTTGAAAACCAAAAGTTGGGGTCACTTCCGGTTTGACCGGAAGTGATGGAACGATTTTTTTGTATACTTGCTACCCAAAAAATTTCAGATGCCGATTCCGAAGGATTCAGAAGTTACAGAACTGGCCGTTTTTTGTGCACTTTCCTGTATGGGTACAAAACAATGTTTCCAGAAAAAACACTTTCCATCTCGAATACTCGCGAAATTCCTGTAAATATCGGGGTCATCCGCTAATTATGTCGGCGTCCGATGCAATCGCGAAGCTATAATTCAAACGGGGGGTCTTTTTCCTATCACAATAATGCGAAACACAATTCGTAACAACATCTAGAAAAGAGAAAACAGTGGTTGAACACGATGAATCCTAGATGGTGCAAATAAAAAAGGACATGAAAGAGATGAAGAATGTCATCGCTGGTTCTCGTTGGTGTGATTTTGCGCTGACGGTTGTTATTTTGATGGCCTGCAGAGAGTGTGGCGAACGAATACAGAAGCAACCTCAGTCCGTTGGGTCGGCTTTATCTAAAGACCGACGAGGCCGGTAAGCTAACACCAGGCTTGTTGCATATCAGCGCATACTAATGTCACTCGAGATCGGCTTCTTAGTCACCGAAGAAATGCCCCCCCTTGCCCAGAGAATCAAAGATTTATATCAAAACAAAGTTGCTTTATAATCAAAGGGAAAACGGATCTTATTGTCATTATTGAGAAAGCTTGGTCTCAATCAAGGTGGATATAGGATGGTGAAACAGCTCTTCAATTGTTTCTGCGAAAAACTTGTAGACCGTTTGAGAAGGTACTAATATTTCTACGACTTGAAAGAAGATGGCGGTAAGATCGAAGAAGATTTCTGTTGCTTACGTATTTCTGTGGTTTACATCTGACAGACGTGACTTGAAACGACATTAAAACAATATATTTTCGATAAATTTGGAATTAATATTGATATTTTGACTCTTCTCAAACATTTTTCATCTATAACAGATGAAACTGATAAAAGTATGACAGATGCACAGTTTCTGTTTTACCGACATCTCTGATAACTTCAGGAAATATTACTACGGTATGAAATCAAGTAGGCAAAGGTCTACAGTTTATTCTAGTGCTTGTTAATAGGAAGCTGTTTCACCATCCTATATCCACCTTGGTCTCAATAATAGAAATAAGCAAAAATTCACATACTCAGAATGTAGCTACCATATTTTTCTACTGATTAACCCAGAAAGTAGCCATCAATTGGCTTCAAAAGTTTCAAACTTGCTCAGCGCTATCGATAAAACTGTTGATAGATAAAGTAACTGAATGATTTATTAGCTTCAACATATCTCAAATAAGTCTTGAAATAGCTTCGAATAAGCCTCGAACTAGCCTTCAATCAATGTCGAATTAGCTTTGACGTAGCCTTAAATTGGCTCTAAATCATGACCGAAGATGATGTTAATGGTGTTAATGAAAACGTTGATGAACATGAACATTTTTGGGGGCTAAGGGGAATTTCTTCGGTTCCGTCACTTCAAGGTACTGTCAAACTCGTAAAGAATGAGTTTATTGGCAGTACCGTGCCATAGAAGCAGGGTTGCCACAAGCTTTTTTTATATCGGGGTAGACTAGCGTGGTAGATCGGGTCGAAGCGGGGTAGCTTTTGTCAAACTGTATTTTATTCATCAGTGTTTTGAATGAACTATTTTGGAAATATTACAGTAGTCTAATAAAATAGGAATTACTATTCGAGAACTTGAAACCACTGAACTCAAATAACAAACATAGAACCATAGAACAATAACACACAATAACAATTACCTTGAAATGATATTTGCATATTACCAACTTAAAATTCGAATTTAAAATACTATTTATATTTCGAAGGGCCAAATCGAAAATTATAAGAACAAAAGTTACATAATATATTTCAAAACAAGCAGCATTTCTCATAAAAATAAATATAAAAAAATAAACAAAACAGCCATTCTTAAAAAATCACAAATACAAAAAAATATACATATATAGGAACTGAATGAGAATTAAACTCCATATCAAAGTATATTCCATAATACCACAAATTTACTTACCTATCCATGTTTAAGTAGGTAGTTAATTGAAGAACCAAAAGAATAATATATTCGTTATTCGTATACTTATAAAAAATACACAACATTCAATACTACAAAATACTGACATTACTGTCATTACTGAGTGAGTGAGTGATGCCATGATACATAACAATCATGACATGAGTGAAAGGTGAAAGCATAACATGTCAATGTCAATGCAATTGCACTGCACTGCCAGGAAGTACTCGAGATCCAGAAAACTGCACTCGAATGTGAAACACCTGCCCGTTCCTCGAGGTAGATTTGATGTGAAATTTTTTCACTTTCATGATTTTTTTGAAGCGGGGTAGATTTGCTTGAGGGGAGCAAGCGGGGGAAATTATTCTGAAGAGGGGTAAAAATACCCCGTTCGGGGTAGCTGTGGCAACCCTGCATAGAAGCAAATCCATCAATTCACATTCATTTTCATGAAGCAAAAGTCACGTCTCTCTACAGAAGTTCATGTTGTGCATTTTCGCTGGTCCATATAACTCCACTTACTTTTAGTGCCTGTCGTTTCCATCATCAGGAACTTTATGTGTTTAGAATAATGATTACTTTTGCCTTTTGTTCGTCTTTCACGAGGCTGCCAATGTTTCGATATGCAATCCATCACGATTATAATATGCGCAATCGGAGCACACACTGTATGAAATAGCCATCGTAGTACGGGATGTAGCTTTGTCTTTTTCCGAGGAATTGTACGAGGTGTCTGTAAATGGTCTTGGCATAATCATAGTACGTGTTTCTCAGACAAAAAGAAAATAATCCCCAGCATAAAATTACATTTTTTGAATCGTTTCTCCACATCATAGATTCTAAACTGCGATTAACTGAACTGTGTTAATTGATTTACAATGAAATCACTATACACTGTGTCCAAGATAAGAATGAACAGCATGGGGATATCGGAAACGGTAAATGATACGGGGTCGATGTAATTAGAGAAAAGTAGCGTATTTATGTGCCTAATAATATGACATTTAGAAAGTTTTAATATTCCGAGTAGTTTCGGAGATATCCGAGAAAAATCGAAATTTGAAAATTTCGTTTTTATTTTCTCCTAGCTTTATTTTCAAAGGAGATGTAAGACAAATAGCACTTCGCCATGGCCACTTTTTAAGGACTACATGATGACATAAGCAGAATTTTTCTGCGACGTTTCGTCTTTTAGAAAACATCATCAACTTTGTATTTTTATATGGGTCGAAAATAAAGTATACCCTGTATACGACTCCATTTTTCGTTGTGAATACAGCAATGTATCACACAATATGATTTCGGAACCATTTCTCGCGCAAAATGTAATTTAGTGATTACTTATTCTGTTTTTCTTCAATTTTAGATAGAAGGCGCTGGAAAAAATGACCACATTAAATTCTGTTGTCATAATAATACTGTAGTTTGGTAGAATTTTTGACATATTACCGTTCCTACTCTTACATCTCGTTACCTACCTGATTTGTGTTAAAAATGGAAAACTGCAGCTTTTCGAATACTGAAAAATTTGATATGTTGTCATGTTACATTTTGCGCCAAAGAAATTGTGTTGATGCTGATCGTGCTTACTCTAATAAGTATGCAGAGAGGCGACAACCTAGTAAATCAATATTTAGACGCCTAATATCTAAAATTGAAGAAAAACAAATTAAGTAATCACTAAATTACATTTTGCACGAGAAATGGTTCCGAAATCATATTGTGTGATACATTGCTGTATTAACAATGAGAAATGGAGTCGTATACAGGGTATACTTTAGTTTCGGCCCATATAAAAATACAAAGTTGATGATGTTTTATAAAAGACGAAACGTCGCTGAAAAATTCTGCTTATGTTATCGTTTAGTCCTTAAAAAGTGGCCATGACGAAGTGCTATTTGTTTTACATTTCCTTTGAAAATAAAGCTAGTAGAAAATAAAAACGAAATTTTCAAATTTCGGTTTTTCTCGGATATCTCCGAAACTACTTGGAATATTGAAACTTTCTAAATGTCATATTATTAGGCACATAAATGCACTACTTTTCTCTAATTTAATCGACCCCGTATCAATTACCGTTTCCGATATCCCCATGCTGTTCATTCTAATCTTGGACACAGTGTATATTTCGTTCTTCAACAACGTTAATGCATGCGAGGTTTCGAAGTTTACTGACGTTTCTTAACGTTTAAAAAAAGTGAAACAAGCGTGACAAAACGTCACGCACGCGTCACGATTCTGTTTCTTCGACATTTTCCAACGTTTTTTGAATGAAATTTATCTTTCAAAGGCAACGTTACCTCCCCTACTATATTTAATAGTATGTTTGTGAGCTTTGAACAAAATGGTCTTTTCTGCACTATCGTGTTCTTTCATTCACAAACGCAGCATCCCATCCCATCGTCTGTACGAAGGTGTGTACAGGATGTATCTGAATGTCATGTCAGTTTTGAGGAGGGTGATTTCTCATGGTATCTGCATGAGACTTATAAATTGAGATAAGTTGAGAAATCACCACTGTTCAATATTGATATGTATAAGACCATGGTATGTTAGATATTTGTGTGATGTCCAATTTTCGATATTTTTGCGAGATATCTCAGTTATCATTGGAGATAGAGGAATGCGTTTTTCACATCACTCCGCTAGAGATCTTGAAAATCTTCAGAAACTTAGATTTTTTGATCATATACAAAAACCGATCATTATAAAATGTTATCTATAAATCTTGTGCATCCGCCAATAATTGAAAAAATAAGTAAAAATAAAGCAGTTTTGATACACAGGGTGTTAGTTAATATTTCTGAATCCGCATCCCAAATAGTTTGGATTCAGACATTCCAGAAGAATCAATATTTTCTCTTCTTGATGGCCTGAATAATAAATTGCATGAGGTATTGTATCGCATTGATGAATTCGGAATGACGAAGTTGTGGTCTATTTTCAGTTTTGGATAATTGAAAATATTTTAGCTGAAACGAGAGCTATTCTGTAATTTTTCAGAAATGTTTAGCTCAGCTAGTTGTGAAGGATCCTGACAACCATCAGAAATCACAAATCACATTGTGTTTGTGATGAGAGTAGACTATCCGAAGCCTATAAGATAAATAGTATATATACACTGTGTGTTTATCGTTATTCGCCCATGCCACATATTTAAAATATTCTATAGGAAATAATAAGAAACATAATTTACTGGTATGTATGGTATGTCAGTCATTTGAACTGACAGTTCTTATAAATAATTGATGTGTTTAGTGGACCTTCGTTCAATGCTTGTTATGTTTGAATTTTATTTCTGACATTTGATAATATATACATTCGACTTGTAGAAAATCCTTAATTCCTACAAACACTCAGATATTGACATTAGTTTACCTAACCGATATACAAAGAGCTGATTTCAGTGGAATATTTTTTTTTCATCTTCTGTCGTTGATGAAGTAACACTTTTCTGATCTATACCAGGTAGTACGTATTTATTCAAGTACGTATGTTATGATGATACTTTATAAACAAATGATACTTAGTCGATAATAACCATTGCCACGAAATACGAACTTGATATTAAATACATATTATATTATGTAGGCAACCCGATAGAAACGTATTCCTCTATCATGAATTATCTATGAAAATTACATTTCAATATAAAAAGGAAGTGGATATCTCGCAGTTGGTCAACTTAAAACTGAAGCAGATTCCATTGGCGTCGTATTCCTAGCGATCACCCAGTAGAGGAAATCATTGGCTGCACCATGTCCGTCGCGAATCTAGCAAAAAATTACCACACAGCACGTGCACATGAAAAAACACAATACGTTTCGCGTTTTTAGGCAGGGTTGGCTGCCCCCACTTTATGGCCCCCGAGGTGATCGAGAGGCGGCAATACGGCAAGCCGGTGGACATTTGGGCGGCGGGCATCCTTCTTCACGTCATCCTCTCGGGAACGCTACCCTTCCACGGCAGCGGGCGGCGTTTGAATGAGGCTGTTTGTAGAGGAAAATTACATGTGAGTCTAGCAGTTTCCAGGTTTCCCCCTCTTCCCCCTCTTTCCCCTCTTGTCCCTCTCGCTTCTATTGCCCCTCTTGCCCCTCTTTCCATCTTGCCCATCTTGCTCATCTTGCCCCTATTGTCCCTATTGCCCATTATTGCCCTCTTCCTCCTATTGCCCCTCTTCTTCATCTTCCCCATATTCCACATATTCCCCCTCTTTCCCCTCTTCCCATATTTCCCCTATTTCCCCTAGTTCCCATATTCCCCTATTTTCACCTATTTCCCATCTTCCCTTTATTTCCATATTTCTCCCTATTTCCCCTCTTCCCCATATTTCCCCTATTCTCCCTGTTTCCCCTATTTCTCCTATTTACCCTCTTTCCCCTATTCCCCATCTTCCCCTTATTCACCTATGTTTCTCCTCTTCCCCTTCTTCCCATATTTTCTTCTTCCCCTTATTCACCTATGTTTCTCCTCTTCCCCTTCTTCCCATATTTTCCTCTTCCCCTTCTTCCCATATTTTCCTCTTCCCCTCCTACATCTCTTCATATTCCCCTCTTCCCCTCTTCCCCTCTTCCCCTCTTCCCCTCTTCCCCTCTTCCCCTCTTCCCCTCTTCCCCTCTTCCCCTCTTCCCCTCTTCCCCTCTTCCCCTCTTCCCCTCTTCCCCTCTTCCCCTCTTCCCCTCTTCCCCTCTTCCCCTCTTCCCCTCTTCCCCTCTTCCCCTCTTCCCCTCTTCCCCTCTTCCCCTCTTCCCCTCTTCCCCTCTTCCCCTCTTCCCCTCTTCCCCTCTTCCCCTCTTCCCCTCTTCCCCTCTTCCCCTCTTCCCCTCTTCCCCTCTTCCCCTCTTCCCCTCTTCCCCTCTTCCCCTCTTCCCCTCTTCCCCTCTTCCCCTCTTCCCCTCTTCCCCTCTTCCCCTCTTCCCCTCTTCCCCTCTTCCCCTCTTCCCCTATTCCCCTCTTCCCCTCTTCCCCTCTTCCCCTATTCCCCTCTTCCCCTCTTCCCCTATTTTCTTCTTCCCCTTATTCCTCCTCTTCCCACTTTTCACCTGTTTCCCCTTATTTCCCCTATTCACCTATATTTCCCCTCTTTCCCCTCTTTCCCCTCTTTCCCCTCTTTCCCCTCTTTCCCCTCTTTCCCCTCTTTCCCCTCTTTCCCCTCTTTCCCCTCTTTCCCCTCTTTCCCCTCTTTCCCCTCTTTCCCCTCTTTCCCCTCTTTCCCCTCTTTCCCCTCTTTCCCCTCTTTCCCCTCTTTCCCCTCTTTCCCCTCTTTCCCCTCTTTCCCCTCTTTCCCCTCGTTCCCCTCTTTATCCTCTTCCCATATTTCCCCTGTTTCCCCTGTTTCCCCTGTTTCCCCTCTTGCCCCTCTTTTCCCTTTCCACTTTCCTATTCAATTCGAAATATTTTTTAAACATTGTACACTATAAAAAAACCTTCTCAGTTCGCCTTCTTTCTTGCCTTGTTCCGGGCTAAAGTATCAATTAGGTCGTATTTCTCCAAGTTTTATATGATGTATTTCAATATTCAGTATAGTTTTGTAAAATTCTGCAACGCTCGATTTATTGCACAAAAATGCGAAAATCTCCACCCAATACTTATTTCAACAAATGGAACATCAGTTATTTGAATCCGCAATTTGTTTTCGTTTTCAAAATCAAATATTTGTTGCACAATCATATAAAACCTACATCAAATCCTCGTTTTCAGACTCGTCATTCAAATAAAACTCGATAAGTAATTTAATATTTTTATGAACTGGCAAAAGTGGAATGTCTAAAATTAGATTTTATGATGGGTGGATTGTTCCCCACTGGAAATAATAGATGCGTGGGATTTATGATCGATTTAATTGGACGTTCATCTCACTTCCAGAGTCATTAGCTTTGGCTGGTATTTTCTCACATTCCTGGAAGTGCAAATTAAACTTAGTTACACTGAATTTTGTGATAAAAGTGACTATTACAAGTGCGATAATAATTTTAGGAGGTATTACTAAGCTAACGTTTTTGCATAAGTACAAGATGAAGTAAAATTAAAAAAAAATAGAAAAAACACGCGATAAATGCTCCACCATATTTGCATTTTTCTCATTATCTACCAGCGTACGCCTCTGAACTGGGAAACAGGCAAACACATTCATCGTCTTGTCCAAACAAAATTGTATTATATTTGCCCCAGAAGTGTTCATAGTTCCTAATGGCTGGCCTCTATCCTCATCTATTCTACTTCATCCCTGAAACTGCTCACGGAAAACGATATATTATTTAACACTTGGATGTTTAATGGCTTTCCAACATTTTCTGCGTCTGCGGCATTCTATCTCAATTATTCTTCGAACGGTTTATAGTGAAGTTCCTTTTCCTAAACACATTTCGGACTTCGATCTCAAATAAAAAAATATTGTAGCCCACGTAGTTTTGCTCGAGATGCAAAACACATCGGAATAAGTATCAAGATGTTTTTTTATCAATCTCTTGTCGTAATAATAATCAAGTGATTATCAAGATACATATTCTATTGATTATTAAGGACCTACGTTGGAAGCCGAAGCAAAACGTTTTACATCGCTTATAATTACATCATGTTTATGGAAGTTTTTTTTATTAATAGATATAAAGAAAATTTGACTTCGCAGTTAGTTTGTGCTTGAAAAATTAGTAAAATACAGCATCTTTGCTTTTTTCATGGGCTACTCTAAACCTGTCAAATTTGTTTTTTTCGAAAATACAAAAAAAAAAATTGTTTTTTTTTTAATTTCATCAGTACCTACTATTTTCATCCCGAGATGTTGCATTAGTCTTGTATTGTTTAAAACCACGAAATTTTATATCATGTCTAGTACAAATCGCTAGAACGAAAGTCTTTTGAATAGTTATGAAACTGTAGGTCATTGTTTAGTTTACAGAAAATTATGATATTTCGGGTTTGTTTGTAACTCAATTATTGGTCAGAAAATTAATCAAACTGGATAAAAATCTATTGAAAAAAGAAATACGAGTGTAATAAGAATGAAGAGAAATTCGTTTATTCGATTACTGACATATTAACGTCCATGCATTGAAAATCCACATCAGTTTAACAATGAAATGAAAAAACTAGATGAACTTTACAACAACAAAGACGAATTTCTAGAGATGATTTTTTTTTTATTTTCTGGTAACAGGCCAATGTGGGTATTTGGAAATGGAAAAAAGTCGAAGTGACAGTGGAGAGTCCAAATTTGGAACAAATGTATAAAATTGGAAACTGAGCAACTTTTTTCTCTGGCATTTTTAGAAATTTCCCAACTGATTTTTTGAGGATTTTCGAAAAAAAAATCAAATTTGACAGGTTCAGAGTAGCACATGAAAAAATGAAAGATGCTGTATTTTACTCATTTTTCAAGCAAAAACTAACTGCGAAGTCAAATTTTCTTTATATCTATTATTAAAAAAAACTTCCATATGTCGCGAACTTTATGTGTGACATGGAAATTTCGTCATGAATTTCGACTTCCCGAAATAAAAGTCAAAATTCCTAGATAATTACATGTTGATGACGTACTAATCCGAAAACAACAAGGAAAAATTGTTTGAAGTAGGGAACCTCATTGAATTCGTACTTTCGATGTATGGAATATTTTTTTGTTGTTGGATAAGTCCGTTGAGTATCCAGCCGAAAAACGAGATTATCTCTTATTGATCCCGCGTAAATACAAAAGAAATCGAGCAAAGCCGGATCCCATAAAACGATATAAAACTTTTAAAACAAGTTAATAGCGCTTCAGCTTGCGTTTTCCCCGAGAAGGGTAGCTTTCTCATTACTTTATAATTCGATTCCCATCGTCAGTGGGGGGGTAATACAAGAGCATACAGATTCATCCCTGTGAAGCCGCTCTGTTAGCAATTAAAATGTTGAATTCAACAACCCCTGCCTTGGGGAGTTCTGATAAACTTCGATTTAAAATTTGTTCCCGTGAGCCTTCGAAAATTACGTCAATGACAGTCGAATTAACACCTTAATGACTGCGGATTATCGTCCATCCATGGATTATTCTTCTCGTTGCAGTTGGATTCAGCGCCCCAATGGCAGTTCATCAGCGACAGCGCCAAAGATTTGGTGCAACAGATGCTGAGCGTGGACCCCAAACAGCGGATAACCATACAAGAAATTCTGAACCATCGTTGGCTGAGGGTTAGTATTAGCTCTGCAAGCACTTTTTTTTTATAATTGGTAACCCAGAGTTTAACGTATTTTAATTCCAACACAACACTTATTCCAGTTATATTTCAGAAAGCATCAATAAGTTAATTTCAGAAAGCGTTAATTGCATTTTAGATTATTCACTTGTATTTCAGAAAATATCAATCGTATTGAATTTTAGAAAGCGTCGAATATATTTAAAAATCAGTTATCTAATTTCAGAAATTGTCAATTGTAACGTTGCATTGAATATTATATTTTTTGATCGTAACAGATATGAAAAACTTTAAATTGGGGCAAAGTTGCAGAATTTTATCGTCATTATTATGTTGAAAAAAAAAATCTGCTACAGCTCTTTCAGTTTTCGAAATATTAGAAAAAAAAACAGAATTTTTGTATTATCTATTTTATTTTATTCTTGCTTAATTACTGGAGATACAACAAAACTGAAAGCACTTTTTTACTGCCAAATTTCGCGATCTTCAAAATAGAATTCTTAGATTTTAAGTTCGACGTTTCGTCTTCTCGAGGCCATCATCTTTTGCGATGAAAACTCGTCAATAACAAATGAATAAAGTAAAGAAAATCTTTAAGTGTCAATGTATTTAGGTGACAAATATGAAGAAAAATGCAAAAAAAGTTGATGTTGGCCTCGAGAAAACGAAACGTCGAACTGAAAATCTAAGCATGCTATTTTGGAGATCGCAAAATATGGCAATAAAAAAGTACTTTCAGTTTTGTTGTATCTCCAGTAATGAACCAAGAATAAAATGAAATAGTTTTTCAAAAAATTTAGTTTTTTTCGAATATCTCGAAAATTAGAAGAGCTATCGCGGATTTTTTCACACCATAATAATGACCATAAAATTCCACAACTTCGCCCTAATTTGAAGTTCTTCCGAGTTAAATATCGAAACATCGAATTCGTGAAGAAGGGCTAAACATTTGAGACAAAATCAAAATTTCCTGTCGTCATTTCGACATGAGAAATGTGGAAATATAGGACGAATAATTCACACAAAATTTTAATTTTTGATTTTGTTTGGCATTTCGAAAAAAGTCGATATTTCGAGAAGATTTTCGAAACTTCGATACAAAAATAGATTTTTCGAGATAAAGGTCGAAATTCCTGAATAAAAATTGAAATTTTGAGTCAAAGGAGATTTCGAGACCAAAATCATATAAATATTTAGATAAAGGTTGAAACTCAAGACCAAATCCGGAATCTCGAAATTAAAGTAAGAATTTCCAGATCAATGTCGAAATTTCGTCATGAATGTCGACTAGATAATTATTGAAACTTCAATATAAAAATCTAACGAAGAGCCAAAAAATAAAAATTTCGAGGTGAAAGTGGATTTTTGAAAATTGAAAAAAGTTTGATGATGGCTGCGAGAAGACGAAACGTCGAACACCCAATCCAAGAATGCTATTATGAAGATCGCAAAATGTTGCAACGAAGAAGTTTTTTCAGTTTTGCTGTATCTCCAATAATAAAACAAGGATAAAATGAAATAGATAATTCTAAAAATCAGTTTTTTCCGAATATCTCGAAAACTAAAAAAGCTATCGCGGATTTTTTCACACCATAATAATGACCATAAAATTTTGCAACTTTGCCCCAATTCAAAGTTCTTCGTATCCCTTACGGTTCTCGAGATCCCAATTATGAGCGCCGAATTTGAATAACCCTGTATATTATGGATAATTATACAGTGTGGAACAGCCAAATGGAATAAATAACGAATAAACACGTCGATTTGTATTTTTAGATGCGTATTAAAAAAAAAATATATATATAGGGTGTGTCATGTGACAGTGGCCGATACCAACTTTCTTATTTTAAATGCAACTCCCTGTATATTATTAGTTTTTTCGATTCTTCAGAAAATTCTAGACATAATTCATGTACAATGACCCATACCTATCTTCAACTGTTTCGGAAATATTAAGGTTTTCAGATGTATTACAAAAATTAACATTAAAAAAAGAAAATTATTTCATTTCACAAATTCGCTACATTACACTCAATACTTGTTTTCCATTTAGCTCTTAATATTGAGAAAATAAGCAAAAAACATTGATGCGTTCCTTTTTACTGATATGAAATAAAAAAAAATACTATGGGACATTGTACATGAATTATGTCTAGAATTTTCTGAAGAATCCAAAAAACTAATAATATACAGGGGGTTGTATTTAGAATAAGAAAGTTGGTATCGGCCACTGTCACATGACACACCCTATATAATTATTTTTTTTTTGAAAAAAATGCGCATCTGAAAATACAAATCGACGTGTCCAAGCGTTTTTCCCAACACGCTCTCATTTATTCGTTATCGAATTTATTCCATTTGGCTGTTCCACACTGTATAATTATAAACCTAGGGACTAGGGTGGCACTTTGAAAAAAAATCAAATTTTGTGTCTCTCAGGACCGCGACAAGGGTCTGCGCATCCACTTGACCGACACCATAGAGGAGATGAAGAAGTTCAACGCGCGAAGGAAATTGAAGAGCTACATCCTGGGCGCCGTCAACTCCTGCAGATGGTACCCCTACGACGATGCCGGCGTCGACACCTTTTCCGACTTCGGGGACGACGAGGTGTCTTCCTGTGGTAAGTCCATTTGCAGGAATTCCATGGAAGTCCATTCGTGTCCCAGATTTGCAGGAGTTCTCGGTTATTTTTTTTTTGTTTTTTTTTTGCAGCTGTATCGACCATTGTGGATTCCCTAGATGACATTTACTGTTTGCAAGATGATGGTCAACCACAGGAGAAAGCACATCTTCTGGCACTTCTGGAGGATACTCGCCTTCACGTGTTACTAGAGGTTAGAGAGAAGATTTTCAGGGGGCTAAAAAAAAAAAGATGTATTTCCATGGATATTTCGGAATCCTACTTGTATATTTTGGGATAAATATCGAAATTCTGAAATTAATGACAAATATTAAAGAGGAAAGTTCAAGAGTTCGTTCAAAATTTCGGAATAATGTCGAACATAAAGAAAAGATAAAAAATGAAAATTCAGAAAATTCAGAACACAAGTAGAAACTTATGGACAAAAATTGATATTTCGAGACAAATGGTAAAATTGTGAATTTGAAGTCGAAATTTCGAGATTTCTACATGAAAAATGTCAACCCTGAATTCTAAAATATTCATTCAGAACAATATTAGAAATTTCCATGTTTATTTTAGACATTTAAAAATGAACTAAATTGCGACAAAGAAGTCGAAATTTCTGGTTTATTATTAGAACTTTTGAAAAAAAAAATTAACAAGATAGAAACTAAAATTTCGAGATAAATGTCGAAACTTCGAGAAAATAAACTGATTTTTCGAGATGAAGATAGAAATTTCGAGCCAACAATGGGGATTTCAAAATACAAGTAAAAACTTTGAGACGAAAATCGAGATTTCAAGACAAAAAGTAAAATTGCGAGTTTGAAGTCGAAATTTCGACATTTCGACATGAAAAATGTCAACCCTGAATTCTGAAATATAGGACGAACCATTCAGAACAATATTAGAAATTTCCATATTTATTTTAGACATTTAAAAATGAACTAAATTGCGACAAAGAAGTCGAAATTTCTGGTTTATTATTAGAACTTAAAAAAATATATTTTTTAAGATAGAAGCTAAAATTCCGAGATAAATGTCGAAACTTCGAGAAAATAAAGTGATTTTTCGAGATGAAGATAGAAAGTTCGAGCCAACAATGGGGATTTCAAAATACAAGTAAAAACTTTGAGCCGAAAATCGAGATTTCAAGACAAAAAGTAAAATTGCGAGTTTGAAGTCGAAATTTCGACATTTCGAAATAAAAAATGTCAACCGTGAATTCTAAAATATAGGACATTCAGACAAAATTTAAAATTTCTCTATCAATGTTAACCATTTGAATATAAACTGAATTCCGACAAAAAAGTCGATATTTCGAGGTGATTATCAAAACTTGATTTTTCGAGATAAATGTCGAAACTTCAAGTCAATTCGAATCTTCGAAGGAAAAACTAAAATTTTGAAATTGATTTCGTGAAGATAAAAGAAATTTTCAAAGAAACTTCGAGACAAAATCGAAATTTCGAGACCTAAAGTCGTCATTTCGAAATGAGAAATATTGAGATATAGGACGACACAAACCTTTCTCGATATTTCGAGATTGTAATCGAAACTTGGAGAAAAAAATAAACTTTTCCAGATTAAGGTCGAAATTTTGAAATAAATGCCTGAATTTCGAAATAGACGTCGAAACTTTGACTTCTGGAAATAAAAGTCAACATTCCTAGATGAATATTGAAACTTCAAGATAAAGACCTAACGAAGAGCCAAAGAAAAAAGTTTCGAGGTGAAAGTGAATTTTTGAAATAATCGAGATTTCGTGAAAATCAAATAGGAAATTCGGGATAAAGGTCGAAATTATGAGATAAATTTCGAATTTTCGAGATGAACTTCGAAACTTCAACACGATTATTAAAATTTTGGAATAAAGCTCGATTTTCAAACAAAAAGAGTGGGAATCAAAAACCGAAAATAACAAATCCTTTTTTTTTCAGCTGTTCGACCGCATCTCGAGCCGCATGGCGGCGCCCGTTAGGGCGCCGATAATCGACGCCGTGCAGAGCGCCCGCGACGCCGCCGACGCCCTACGCGAACTCGAGCACCGTCGCGACGCCGATCACAGGGAGCTGCAGGAGCTCAGGGACCTGCTGTGCCGGCCGCACTTCAAGGTAGGTGGCGCTTTTTTTTCGTCCACGCAACGAAAATTCTGATCCTGAAAAAAAAATTCATTTTGGTCCGGTCCCGAACTTTTTTTTTCTTTTTATCGACAGATATTGCTACTCCTATCTCGAAATTCTTGGGATAAAGGCCTGAACTTCGAAATAAGAATGAGTAAATCGAGATAGAGCTCAAAATTTCAGATTGGAAAGTCGAGTTTTCAAAAATTATAGGTTAAAAAATTTTGGGGGAAAGTCGAACATTCTGGATTCGTCTCGAAATATCTACCAGACAAAATCATAAAATCCGATGTGAGATAGAAATTTTGAGATAAAAAAAAGTTCAGAATCCGTCTCGATATTTATATCAGATAAAATCAGAAATCCGAGATAAAAGTAGTAGAATTTCTGAGATTGAAGTCGAAAGAAATTTGAAGTTCAAAAATTAGGGTTGAAACTTTGTAATTTTGATGAAGATTTTGAAACTCAGTATAAATGACGAAATTTCGAAAAATAAATGGAAAGTTTTGAAACAGAAACTAAAAGTCCGAGATTGAGTTCGGAATTATAAGATAAATGTAGAATTTCCGAGATAAATCTAGAAACTTCGAGAGATAACGGCGAAATTTTATTATAAATGTGAAAATTTTGATTTGAATTCTTAAACTCAATTAGAAATGTCGGAATTTGGATTCAAAAATAAGAATTTTGTGATAGGTTAAAATTTCGAGACAGAAATAGAAATTTTGATACAACTTTCCGAGATGAAAGTAGAAATTTCGAGTTACTTAAATCGAAATCCAGAGATAAATGTCGAAACTTTGAGATCTAGGTGACAATTTCTTCGAGATAAAGTTCGAAATTCCGAGATAAAGAAAGAAGTTTGAAATTCAGATGTTAATCTAGAAACCTTCGGATATATATCGAAATTTGTAGATAAATATCGTGATTTCGAAACAAAAATGTGAACTTTGTGATAATATAGTTGATATTTCGAGATAGAAAAAAAAATTCATATGAATTTCGAAATTTTGAGATAAAAGTTGAATTTTCTAGGTAAGAGTCAAAATTCCGAGATAAATATAGAAACTTTGAGATAAAAATCAACTGAAATGGGAATTT
Source organism: Chrysomela aeneicollis (assembly GCA_029955515.1). Classification (NCBI taxonomy): domain Eukaryota; kingdom Metazoa; phylum Arthropoda; class Insecta; order Coleoptera; family Chrysomelidae; genus Chrysomela; species Chrysomela aeneicollis. Next base: position 1,529,007 of record JARUHQ010000014.1, on the reverse strand, counting down.
CGAGATACAGTTCGAAATTCTGAGATAAACAAAGAAGTTTCGAAATTCAGAGGTAAATCTAGAAACTTTCGGATATATATCGAAATTTTGTAGATAAAGATCGTGTCTTCGAAAGAAAAATGTGAATTTTGTGATAATATTGTTGATATTTCGAGATAGAAATAAAAATTCTTAGGAATTTTGAAATTTTGAGATGAAAGTTGAATTTTCTAGGTAAGAGTCAAAATTCCGAGATAAAGCTAGAAACTTTAATATAAAAATCAACTGAAATGGAAATTTCGAGATAAAAGTTCGAAATTACGAGATCAAAGTCTGAATTTGAAGTTGAAATCGCTCCTTCTAGTTCATTATAAGATGTACCTATAGATACGATATTATTACGTGAAAATGATACAAAATCAGTGTTTATCATACTTTTCAAGCTACGGTGAGTATAAATTCAAACTAGCATAACATTATTTCGAAGTTACATTATTGACATTTCGATATTTGAAAATGGTTCGAATATTCTTGTAAAATTCACGCCACCTTTCCACTGATGAAAAAAATACGGAATGCTTCCATCTCACAATCGATAGCTGCAATTTGTTAGATAATGATAAAAATATTTCATCCAGGCTGAATTCGAAGCATATGTTACAGATCTCTGTAAATGAAAATCGATTATGATGAACAGTCACTTGTTTTTCGACTGTAGCGACATCTAACGGGCCTCGGCAGAGTTTTTCCCACTTGTTGGATCTAATCAATATCAGAATAGAACTGATATCCTTTGAACATTGAATGATCTATAGTTGTATGATGCGAATGAGTGTTCCGAGGTATGACGTTAGAGGGCTTGGGAAATATAATTTGTAGAAACGGAATGTGGAGAAAAAAAATATGTAGTAGTGGATGTAAACAGGAAATCATTACGCCATCAACTTTTATTTCTTGGAGGCGGATTTTCACCAAACGGACAAAACCGCAACAAAACAGCAACTGTGTCGATTTCGACAAAACAAAAACTTTTTTAAACAGTAAACAGTTCGCTATGCTTGAAAAGGCTGGCGACAACAGTTCACTATTTTGTGACTTTGATGGCATGATGAAAACTGTTCGTGTAGTGGAAACGACAAAAAAATCTTTGAAACAAAACACGCGACAAACTAATTTTTTTGTTTGTTTGGTGGAATTATAGTTTAGAGTATTGTTTTCGAGACTACAATAAGTTTTCTGTTTCTGTTTATGAAACTGAAACTAGTGGCAAGCGAGTGTGTTTGGTGGAAATCCGCCTTAATACGGTGCTTGAATTATCTTACAATTTTTTATTCACCTGGCGAACACATAAAATATATTATCAATAAAGACAGCATAAACGAATTTTACTGGTAACTACGGGAATATGAATACTACAATTGAATAATAAACATGACGAAATGAACAAATTAAATACATAACTCATAAATGATTACTTGTTCTTGAAACAAATGTTCGAGAATATTACACACCCTTGTTTTATCTGGAAACAGCTTCAATGACCTCAATTATCTTCTTTTCTTTCATATCTATGGAAATGGAGCCAATAAAAAATAATAATAAAAGCTCAAAAATTTGTTTTTTTTTAAATATTTAAAACAAAAAACTTTTCAACTATTTATTCACGGCATACTATTGCGCATATAAATACACAACTTTTTTCTAATTTAAGCGACCCTGTATCTCTAACCGTTACCGAGTTCCCCATGTTGGCCCGCAAATTTGGGAGACCCTGTACATATACGACAATTTCCATTATTAATACATGTAATCGACCTTGTGATATCCTGTAAATGCCCCGTCGAATTCATATGAAACTTTCGAGACGGCACTTCTTCTTTTCGTCCGTCGTCCAATGAAATTCGCAGTGAATCAAAATCGATCGACATTCAATCGAAGAAGCGCCGCAGAGGCTCATCAGACCCACACACGATCCCCATTAATTTTGCGCCGCTCTCGAAGCGCTGTGCCATCTGCCCGGGGCCGTTTTGAATGTGCGATCTATGAAAATGTGTCGCATATGGCGTTCGGGATGGAAATCAATCGTCGCATTCTGATCGAACAGCCACTGCTCTGAATATCTGTGGGACTAATAGACATGTTTTGGTGACTTTCGTGCTGGACGACGCGTTAAGTATCACTTTATATTATGTATCCGCCGAAAACCGCTGAAAATCGCAAAAAAATGTTTGGAACCATTAAACCGCAAAATGTTTTTTACGATGTCATTCGCCCGCAGTAATGATAAATTCCTTGTCGAAATTGTTGAAACTACCAAACACCACGCCAAAAAGGCATGAAACCTCACCAAAACCGTCATTTATTGCCAAAACTTAGTTTCAAAAAAATATTGTCGAATCTCTTGCCAAATCCGTGAAACGTCCTGCCAAAACTGTTCCACGCCTACAAGTTCTCGCCAAATCCGTAAAACGTCCTTGCCAAAACTGATGCACAAACATTCTTCCTGCCATTGTTGTCAATCACCCCGCAAAAACCGACAAACACTTTATCAAAATCGAAATTGTTAAAACTACCAAACACCACGCCAAAAAGGCATGAAACCTCACTAAAACCGTCATTTATTGCCAAACGCCTTGCCAAAACTGCAAACAATCTGGTCAAATCTACCCGCCCAACAAGAACCACTCGCAATAGGAAGGGCGAATATCCCGTCGCAAAAACTGTCCTCCGCTTCTTAAATCGTCGCGACTATCAAAACCGCATATTGACTCGCCAAAACTGTCATAGACCTAGCAAATATTGTCGAATTCCTTGCCAAATCCGTAACGTTCTGCCAAAACTGTTCCACGCCTCCAAGTTCTTGTCAAATCCGTAAAACGTCCTTGCATAAACATTCTTCCTGCCATTGTTGTCAAACAATCCGCAAAAACCGACGAGCACTTTATCAAAACCTAACAAAGCCCAAAATCAAGAAACAAACCGCTAAATGCCTTGAAAAAACTGTGCCTCTGTCGAAACTGCAAACTCAAACAACATAACACTGTTATATGCCTCGCAAAAACGCCTAAAATCGATAAATAGACCGCCAAGTGCCTTGCCAAAACTGTCACACGCTTTGTCAAAACTGCATAATGCGAATCTACCAAACACCAGATCAAAACCACTCAACATATTCTCTATATAAGCCGAACATTCTACTCAAACCATATAACGTTATTTAAATTGTTAAACGCATCGCCAAAACTGTAATATATACCTCGTGAAATCCGTTAGATGCCTCGCAAAAACGCCTAAAATCTAAAGAAAGACCGACAAATTCCTTACAGAAACTGTCACACGCTTTGTCAAAACTGCAAAATGCAAATCTGCCAAACACATAAGATTGCTTTTACGTCCAACTCATGTTTTTAGTAGTGGGAAGGGTTGACATCCACAAAACCACAAAAAACCTCAACAAAATCGTTCGAACCACATATGCCAACACCGCCTGATACCCTGTCAAAACTGTCATAACAGCAACACATCCCGCCAAAAACCCATAAAACCTCACCAAAACCGCTAAAAACCTTGCCAAAACAGCACCCTGTTCGTACGGCACACCGCAATCAAATATTCCTGCCGGTTTCGCAAAACCCGCCCTTTGAACCCTTTTACGCTCAACTTAATGAGTATTTGGGCAATTAACTACCCCCTTTCGAACTCATTACATCATGTTCTCGAGAAACGATAAAGTTGTGCTGGTCCTCGCAAGTTTCCAAGTATGGTGTCGAGTTAAGGGATGATCGGAACATGAGGGTCGCGACCCTTCTGGAAGGTAAACGAAATTACACAAAGTTCGAGACGAATGGAGATTATTCTAAGTCGGTAATTATGTTTTTTTCCTATTTGCTGAATTGAACATAGGTTCTTGGCAGCCCCATTAGAGATTATAAGGAGTGAAGTGATAGAGAAGTAGAGTAGGGAAAATGTAACTAGAGGTAGTAGAGAGGGGATGAGAAAGAGAGAGTAAGAGAGAGTAGCGTGAATAGCGAGAGTAGCGAGAGTAGCGAGAGTAGCGAGAGTAGCGAGAGTAGCGAGAGTAGCGAGAATAGCGAGAATAGCGAGAGTAGCGATAGTAGCGAGAGTAGAGAGAGTAGCGAGAACAGTGAGAGTAGCGATAGTAGAGAGAGTAGCGAGAGTAGCGATATAATAGAGATAGTAGCGATAGTAGAGAGAGTAGCGAGAACAGTGAGAGTAGAGATAGTAGCGAGGGTAAAGAGAGTAGCGAGAATAGCGAGAGTAGCGAGAATAGCGAGAATAGCGAGAATAGCGAGAATAGCGAGAGTAGCGAGAGTAGCGAGAATAGCGAGAGTAGCGATAGTAGCGAGAGTAGAGAGAGTAGTAAAGTAAAGAAAGTATAAGGAAAGATGATATGAAGAATATGAAACAGGTAAAGAGTAAAGAAAGGAGAGTGGAGACTATAATAGGTAGAGGAGAAAGGATATAAGATGAGTGGTTTTTGGGAGAGTAAGAAGCAGGAGAGTGGGTATATACTCTATTTGTAGAGGAAAAATAGAGTAATGATATTGTTAATATGGTAGAGAATGAAGAAAGGATGAATGGATATAGGTATTTAAACTACGCAACACTAATTACGTCGCACCCCGAAATTTTGCCCCTGTTAAGATTTGAATAACTTTTTTCTTCTTCGAACAATTTGAATTCTGTTTGCACTGTTCGCTAGCTCAGTCCTTCTGCTATAATCTCGTCCTTCTTCGATACATAAGGTTATTTCAAAAAAATTGCTACAGGATGTTTTTTGGAACTGTGCAAAATTTCGAAATTTTCAAAAGGATCCCAAATGAAGAAAAACAGTTTTTTTTCAACTTTAACAGCAGAGGCATGAATATCATCTCATTACCTTTGGCCATTTCCAAAATTGTCTTCTTATCACTTTTCTTTACCGAGTGACCTCAAAAAATCATTTTTTTGGTTTTGCAGTCATAACTTTTTTCTTCTTTAACCGATTTTCAAAATCTCAGGATCATTTTGAAGCTGAAACCTCATATGAGAAGATTTGAAGATCAGGATTAACTCAAGATAAACATTCAGAATCGAAGGTTTCTTCAAAGGTGACCCAAATCTGAAACACTCTGTAAATCCCGACTGGGAGGAGAATCAAATGAAAATCAACTTGTTTTTGGAAGGATCTTCCATTCTGGACACATCCAGATCTTTTTTTCTTTCAGTTGGCAACATTTGTGCGTGAGAAAACCGAAATGAAACGCCATGTTCTAGAAAAAAAAACAGCCCAGGATATTTTTCTTTTTTAATCGGGATTTCGAGGGGGATTTAGATTTGGGTCACCTTTGCAGAAACTCTTGATCTTTAATATTTATTTTTAGTCAATTCTAATCTTCATGTCTGTTCATCTAACGTTTCAGCTTCAAAATGATCCTGAGATTTTGAAAATCGGTTGAAGAAGAAAAAAGTTATGACTGCAAAACCAAAAAAATGATTTTTTGAGATCACTCTGTAAAGAAAAGTGATAAGCAGACAATTTTGGAAATGGTCAAAGGTAATGAGATGATATTTTTGCCTCTGCTGTTAAAGTTGAAAAAAAACTGTTTTTCTTCATTTGGGATCCTTTTGAAAATTTCGAAATTTTGCACAGTTCCAAAAAACATCCTGTAGCAATTTTATGGAAATAACCTCATGTATCGAAGAAGTACGAGATTATAGCTGAAGGACTGAGCTAGCGAACAGTGCAAACAGAATTCAAATTGTTCAAAGAAGAAAAATGTTATTCAAATTTAAACAGGGGCAAAATTTCGGGGTGCGACGTAATTAGTGTTGCGTAGTTTAGATAGTAAAGGAAGTGGAGAAAAAGTAGAATTGTAAAGGGAACAAAGTAGGGATAATAGAGGAAAGTTCCGCAGGATAAACCATACCGTTGGTTAAACTGATAAATACGTACATTGCATTCAATCTCAAACCAGACCAGCTCCATCGTGCGCTCGTTCTCATCTCTTTCACCGTCAAGAACAAATCTAATTTCAACCCTGGCATATATTCCTCGATCATATGACCTCGAAACGAATGCTCGATATGATCGATGGCTTAGCGCCATCACCCAGAATTGTCATACCGCCCTTGGGGGTCGAGCTAGGAAAGCGGGCCGATTCGATTTGATGCCGCCGTGACGGGCGTCGAGACGCCCGATCGACCACCACCGGTGACATCTACGAGGCACATCCCGTATTGGAAAGTCGCCAGCAGCGAGTCATTGCGATTTGCTTGTCGATGTATACCGGGTGTAACAGGATCATGGTACACCCCCCGTATCTCCGTTAGTTTCAAAGGTGATTGATTGAAATTTGGGATATCCTATATAAATAATAAGCATCACTTTTTGACCCACGAATGATTTGTTTCCGGCGAAACCGGAAGTGATACCAACTTTCGATTTTTGAATGGAACACTCTGTATATTATTGCATTTCTGATATCTGCAAAATTTTCGGAACTCAATGGTGTCACATAAGTGACATTTTGAACGTGAAAATTTTTAATAATTTTATTTTCTTATTTTCTTTTAGCTGTAATTTCCATTGTATTTATCGCACATTTTATCACCAGCTATGAATAATAGTAATTTACGTAACAAGTCCGGAAAATACTGTTTTTTTTGGATGAGTGGACAAAATTCTAGGACGAGCGTAGCGAGTCCTGGAAGTCTACAAGTCCAAAAAAACTGTTTTCGGGCGTGTTGCGTACACAATTTTTTCGGCAACCGTGTAGAATAACAAATCAAAGAAACACATTTCTTTATTAGAACAAAATTTCGAACATTTCAATTCTTATTTATATTAATATTTATATTAAAATGAGAACAATTGTTAATATTGAATGGATTCAATTTGTTTGAAATGCTTGGTATATTTAAGTGCCTTTTGTTGAAGTCAGAACAAGAAGGTAAAGTTTCCGTTTCACATTGATTGTTTTCATCTGATAATTTTTGAATGTTAGCTAATTTTATGTCAGATAGCTGTCAGTCGTTATTTTGCTGCTATGGTAATGATCAACTGCATTTATCAAAACCATACTACCAAGATTTTTATATTTACAATGACAACAACGATGTGATTCTTCCCGGCCTAGTCCGGGAAGTACGTACTTCCCGGACTAGGCCGGAAAAATGCCACTTTCTCAAAAAAAAATCGTCTGGAAAGTACGTACTTTCCGGACGGTTGCCGAAAAATTCCTTATTGGTAGTACTAATAAGTGGTACCACGGTACCAATATGGTTCCATTTGAAAAAAATGAGTTTTACCGCAAAATCGACTACAATGAACTTTATTTGCTCATAAAAATCGCAATTTAGTATTTTTGACGGGATTCAGATTTTTCTAGCATTATAAGACGGATCAATTGAAATAAATCGGAACCATCATGGCACACCTAAATGGGAAACTGAAAATTGAATTTTTAAAAATTTTGACGTTTGAAATGTCACTTATGTGGTATCATTAGATCCAGAAAATTATACAGATTTCAAAAATGTTATAATATACAGGGTGTTCTATTTATAAATCGAAAGTTGGTATCACTTCCGGTGAAACCTAACCTAACCTAACCTAACCGCACAAAAGGAAACTTCTCTAGGAAGTGAATTCCACAATTTCGCCATTCGATGAAAAAAAGAGTGTATAGAGAAAAGTTCGGTATGTCTCCATTAGCTTAGCAATAAAAGGGTGGCTAGTATGTGTTCGTCTGGTCTGCCTGCTCGGATCGGAACTGCTCGTGGTGGTGATAATTGACACCATAACATCAAAAATAGAGTAGTGCAGGTGCATCATCCGCGTATAGATAAATTGGGCACTCCGTTATTATCTCTGGCATATCATTAATACATATTAGAAATTGCAATGGACACAGCTCACTCGACTGCATTTTAGATACCGAAATACAACTGGAATTTGGATTAAAAAATCCAACTATAATATTTGTTTTTCGGATTGAAACTTTTTTTTCCGATAACAAATTATCTCACTTGTGGTGATATCATTTGCCTGACATCCTCTTCGACATTTGTTAATTGTGTTAACACAGAGCAAACTAGAGTGATATCAAATCCAACTGTCGACATCCTTTGTTCAACATCATTTCTGTGATTAAAGCTAGAGTTGCAGGCATACACCGTTAGTCAATCCATTACAAGACCATTCTCGGATGCAGCTGTCCCCTTCTCTCTTTTTTGTCACCGGTCAACACTTTTATAACATTTTCATTTTTATGGTTTTTCATCTTGCATTTACGATTTCCTGTTGGATAAATCTTTGTTTATGCACTCTATATTTGTTCAAGTTTTTCTAAGCCTTGCTACCAATTCATTCTCCGATGTATTTTCATGTCGTTTTATCAAATCAGGTCAGTTCGCTATGCAAATTACTGCGCTTTTACCATTCATTCAAATTTCTGACTTAGATAACAAGGATTCAATAATATTTTCATTTCACCAATATGTTAGATATGTAATAACAATCCTTATCATTTCTATGATTATATGTAGGTATACCATGTTGGATTTTAGGCACTATTTCCTGAATCTTTGATTTCTAATCCAATGGATATTTTTCAAGCTGTAAAAAATAGTTTTTTTTATTTTGGTTCTATATTGAAGTCATTATGAAAAGCAAATGCGTCTGTTTCGATACGCAATTCTTATTATTCGGAGGTTGGTACAATCGAATTGTCAAAATCAAAATCGCTTAATAGTAAACTGCGCTTTACGCTTGTGCGTCAGCCTTGAACATTTCAATGTCATCATTGTTACCAATCAGAAATGTTTTTGTTATTTATCGATATTACATCAACACGTTGTCGCACACCTAGCGTCTTATAAAACGTGTGTCATAATATACCATTTCATAGAGAAAAACTGTAATCGAGGATATCATTTTTCTTGTTTTTCTCATAGAATCAATTTCTCTAATCGAAAAAATCGAAGTCGTGAAAAAATATTCACCTATCGCAAGTTCTTATCGAAAAAGTTATTGAAACGTTCCAAGAAGTTGTGGCGTAAGTTTTCCAGAAAACTCAGGATCCAACAGAACACGATGGTATTCATCAATTACAACAATGTGCTCCGGAATAATGGCCTTCCAATGTTTGCAAGTGTTACCAATCGAAGTTGGCAGAACTATTCGAGTTCATAATAGAATATATTATTGAAGTATATGGAGTTCAGGCAATAGCTATCAAGAATCCTATTACAACGGATTGCCTAATACACTATGCTAACGTCGAACCATTTGAGAAAATTGACCATTGCGACTACACTGCATTGAAACACCGGGATTCGATGATTAAAGGTTCTGTTATATTAGAGCATTTACAGTGATTAACAAAGGTACGAATAAATGCGATATTTCCGAAAAAAAACTCTAACCATTGGAGTTTTTGAATGGAACTCTGTATTTGTGTGAATCTTAGTAACTTAGGACGTGCATTCATGCATGCATTCTGCATTCATAGTGTGAATCGTTGCATGGACCACGAGCAGATATAATTCGATGTTCTGCGTGGTATTTGCCAGGAAAGTAGTTGTTTTTTGCTCGTAGTCTACCAGACATTCATTTCAAATGTTTCATATTTTTAATTGGATAGTCTATTTTCACTTTCTGTATTTTATTACGTATTGAATCTGGAAATGTCATTATAAATGATTTTGTGGCAATATTTGAGTCACCTTGGACAAATGAAATGTTATAGTATAGAAGAAAATGAAGTTTATTATAAAAAATTGCGAGTGCGCTTAAACATTTTCACCGGTTTATTAAATTGAAAGTTAAAAAAATGCTACCTATAATAAAACATGATAGAAAAAGTAACAGAATGATGGAGAATACCCCTTTCATTCCTAGGAAGTTGATGAATCACAAAATATATATATATATATATAGAAACTAGTAAACTAGTGGGGTGTGCAGCAATTGCAAGAAGAAAAACTCTTTAAAGTTGTCCAAGCTTTCGGAAACCTATATTTCCATCTTCAGGGAGAACTACAAGGTGAGTTTTACATTGATGTTAGTTTGAAATAATTGACATACCTTTGTGAGGATGTATGCATTGATGTTATTGTATGGTAAAAACGAAACATGAAGACTATGAGTAAAACAACATGAAGACTATGGGTAAAACAAACTTACAGGTAAGTGACATACATAAGACTTGTCTTGAAATTATTAAAATTATTTAGTCATAATTTAAAATGAGCATGATAACGCACGTGTGTGAACAATTTGAGGTTAAAACATTTATGATATTTCTTCTCATTATTCCTTTGTTCTTCAGTAACTGTCAGCTAATAATGGCTATGTTTCATAGGTGCCAGGTGACCGTGTCAAGATGGGACTTAGCCAGCATATTACTCAAAAGCCAAGGAATCAGATGAAAATATGTAAGGTTATAATATTATGTAAATTGAACAATGTATTTAATTGGACGAAAAGAGGTCTATTGGGAGAGTTCTTTGAGTTCAAGGGAAGCAGGATTCACATCAGGGTTATTTCCCTCGACCTGTCATCACTTGTATTATTGGAATCTATTGTTAATAGATATGAATAAATTTCACTCAAGTGTTTTATGTCTGTTTTCTTATTCATAGAGTTCATTTCCTCTGCGATGAAAGCCATTTCTAGAAACAGACGTTTAACTGTATTTTTTTCCACTGATAAAACTTTAACCAGATCAAAACTCATAGAATGGTCTTGTGTATTAACATGTTCAGCCAATGCACAACGCTCAGGGTGTAATCTGCAATCACTTTTATGCGATATTATCCTGTCTTTAATAGATCTTTTGGTTTGTCCTATACCTCACAAAGGTATGTCAATTATTTCAAACTAACATCAATGTAAAACTCACCTTGTAGTTCTCCCTGAAGATGGAAATATAGGTTTCCGAAAGCTTGGACAACTTTAAAGAGTTTTTCTTCTTGCAATTGCTGCACACCCCACTAGTTTACTAGTTTCTACTCTAACTGGTCAGCAACGACTTCCCTTCCTATATATTTATATATATATATATATATATATATATATATATATATATATATATATATATATATATATATGAACACTTTCACATGTTTATTGAAATTGAAAATTTAAAAAATGTTGCCTATAATAAATCATGATAAAAAAGTATCGAATGATGGAGAATATCATTCTCATTCCTAAAGTTGATAAATTACAAATTAACGAATTTCCGTTTAATAATGCTTACAATTTCAATAAATGGTGGGAGCGCGTATATCCGAAATATGAAAAAATAGTTATCAACTTATGTTTATTATAATAAATGGCGGATGTGCTTAAATATTTTCACCGGTTTATTGAAAATTAAAAATGATGCCTATATCATGATGGAGAAAGTTTCAAATTATGGAGAATACCATTTTCATTCCTAGGAAGTTAAGATAATTTAAAGAAATTCATTATTTTGGTAATTTTTCTGTTTCCTGACTCTCAGATCTCAATGAATCAATCATATCGAGCAATTCTGTACTTGAAACAGGAGCTTCGCTGTGCTAAAAGGAGCGCGTAATTCAAAATGTGAATAAAAACGTTGGGTTGTGTATTCGATCTCAAAAAAGTTCACGATTATCTTCAGAAGATGTCTTTGCCTTACAGAAATAGTTACGTTATTGTTTACAGTGAAAAGACCATCTACTAGGTGTTCATTTAGATCGACAATAGTCCAATGAATGTGAATGGAAGTAATGAAAAATCGTTCGCTTTCAGATGTCAATTTTCAGCGGGTTGATATAATTTGTTATTGCGACCAAAGAATTTGTGTACTTCGAAAATGGTAAATTTAGCTCGAAGGGGGTGCATTTTATAGGATTCAAAAAAAGTCTCCGTCAAAATATCCACATCGAATTTCGAATAAGCCTGAATCGATCACGGAATAAAACAATCGCAGTCACCATCGAACGACAAAATCCCCGCGAACCCTCGTGCGATAACCGCCATTTTCCGCGCCGCCTCGCATCATCGGCGTCTCGAGAGCAGGACGCTCTGCCGACGCTCTGCAGAGGTGGCGTCGCTATGCGTCGACCCGGATTCCGCCGGCGTCGCGCCTGTCAGTCCGGCATGGGCACGAGCCCGGAATTCGCGGCACCGGGTGACTGCGATTTGGCGCGCTTTCGGCGAGCGTCCCGACGGCACGTGCGCGTCGCTCACTGAACGTTCCGGGCGTCGGCGTCGGTTGAGTCCCGGACCGGATCGCAAGCGGTGGAAAAAAAGTGTTTGAAGTATTGTCTCTTTTTTTTTAATTTTTTCGATGGAAATTGGATTTATGAGGAACGACGATATCTGCAATAATCGTATCGCGTGAATGCAATATTTCAATTTGGAAAAGCATGCTCTATTCACACTCTGATTTATTTTCAAAATAATAATAATAATTTGTCTTTATTTATATTGTCAATAATTATCAAGCAATAGTTCACATCGGATCAGAATGAATTGAATCAACAATATGAAAGGGCGGAATTCAGTCGCACCTATCTGCAAATAGTGGTAACTGCTCCTCCATCCAACCAATAACATCATCATAACGTATGTTATAGTAATTTGCAAACAGAATTAAATGAAAATATGACCTTAATTCTAGATATTCCTAATCTAACATTTCATTCTGCAAATATTTGTTCCATACATAATATAATAATTTGTAATAGCTAAGGCTAATGACCTCAGATGTCGATGCCCACAAAAAAAATATATTCAAGTTCAAATAATATATATTTTTCATTTATTTTTTATTATTGGAGGCAAAAGAGTTTTGATGGAGGCAGCTATGGGGAAGTAATATGACGTTTCAATTCCAATAAACTATAAAATCATTATTTTTCTATTTTGGTTCTTTAATGTAGTCATTATGAAAAGCAAATGCATATCAAAATAGCTTCTGTTTCGATACGTATTTTTTATTATTCGGAGGTTGGTACAATCGAACTGTCAAGTGAAAGTCAGAAGAGCTAGGCCCAGCTAACTTCTGAGTGATTTTGGATTTGGTGATACTAACAGTGAAAATTTTAAGAGTGTAATTTGATTTAAATTGACCAATAAAAACACTAACAACATTGAATTTTTCATCGCTGGTATCGCAAAAATCAAAATCGCTCAACTGTAAACTGGGCTTTACGCTTGTGCGTCAGATTTTAATTATTTCAATGTCATCATTGTTAACAATCGAAGATGTTTCTGTTATTCATCCATTTTTTTCAATAAAAGACTTCAAATGAATGCAAAATATAAATAATTTTATAAGACACGTTGTCGCACTTGTTCACTTGGAGGATTCCTCCCTTCGCTCGTCGTACTCCAAACAACGCGTGAGATAAAATAGCGTCTTATAAAACTTGTATCATAATATGCTATTTCAATTTATTCGATGTGAATTCATTTATAGAAATTTTGAAATTTGGAAGCGTGAATTGAATGATTTATGAATTATCAACTTAAAAAAGCATGCTCCATCATCTTTCTGATTCCATTTATATGACGCTTGATTATGGACATTATTTATTTGGCTCTTCAGTTTCAATAAACTGAAATAATTTATTTTTAATTCGTTCAGTACTGATTCATCAATAGAAATTTTAGAATGAGGAAGTTTCCGTTGAATATATTGTCATATAATTAGTATTACGGCAGATAACCACTGAACTCAAACAAGAAATGGAACGACAATATAGCAGGATGCGCGAGGATTATTTACGGCCAACAGGCGAATCATAAACCTTGAATCGAGCACATGCGCAATATATGCCAAGGTTAGCTGGGCACGTCTGAGATTACGTTTTTGATGTGTTATGTGAACGTATGTCTGAAATTACATATTTCAGCCACAGAACCAAGAGTTGGCGTCAGCCCACTCGTCAGCCTATAAGGTTTGGTTACATTGTATTTGATTGCTCTTTGTTCTCGAATCTTGTCCATTTCGATTTACAGCAAGCTGTGTTATTGAGTTTGTCATCTTTGGTAGTGCCGGTCCTGTGCAAAAGGTTTCTGCGCATGTTCCACATTCAATTTTGCTATATGATCACGTGGTATGCGCGAATTCAATTTAGCGTAAAACTGCTGAATTGTATTATCGTTCCATTTCTTGTTTGAGTTCAGTGCAGATAACTATATGACGCACTACTTAGATTTGGTCACATTTGGGGATATTTGTTGGTTGTAAGTTACTGGACTCAATTCAGTTGAGCCTATGGACCGAAAAAAGAAGAGGAAGAAAGCTGTTGTCAGATTGAAGTCACTTATTTCTTGGATGATTTCAAATTTATCAAAACATGGAATATTTTAGTAGCAATAAATGTTTGTCAAGTCAAATTTGATTGCACTAAAACAAAAATATATACCTATTCGATGAAATTCAATGAACTATAACGTGGAATTTAAATCTGAATTTCGGAACCTTACCATTCGATTGCGTGCATTGAAAAATTCTTGCAATTCTTTTACTATGTAGATCCGAAATAGCATGCTCCATCATCTCTTTGATTCCATTTATGTAATTCTAGATTTCAACGAATCAACGAATGAACTGGCTATTCATTATCCGATTTTGAAAAATAAAAAAGCAATAAGCAAGTACTACCTTATTTCAGTTGGCACTAACATTGTATCAAATAACAATTTCCATCGTATCTTGGATTCAATTCATATCACGCCAACTAATAAATATTATTTCCTGAACATACCGGAACAATAACAGATGAAGGTATTTTCTGTGCGTCCGCCATTTCTTGAAATTTCCATAGTAAACTAATAGTTTCGAATCCCGTTTGTTTTGATAACTTCGCAGTTGAACGTCGTAGTTTAACGTTGTTTTCGTCGTAGCATCAAGCATAATTATCTTTGCGAACTAGATAAATTTCATTGCTTTCACTAAAGGTGGATTAATGCAACATCACTCAAATTGATTTCATTGAATTTAATGGGTTTGCATAAATGATAGAGTGTTCAAGCAATTGCTCAACTTAGTTCTATAATTTTATCTCCATCATGATTGGTCATAATTCCTCGATTTATTCCATAATATGTCTAGATCTTCAACTCCCTTATGACCTGGCACCCACATCAAAGTGACCTGGTTATTCGCTGCCAGTTGTCTCAGGAATTGTTTACAGTCAACTTAGACTCACAAGTGTATGACTTCAGAGCTTTCAGTACTGCTTGACTATCTGATAGAACATAGATTTTTGCCCTTCGAGTGTCCCTTTCGAGGCACTCTGAGCACATAACATGTACTTCTGCTTGAAATATGGTTGGGGTGTTACCAAAGGATTTTGAGAGCCTGTAACCCCCACTTCAGCCCTTTCATCCATCTTGGATCCATCAGTATACCACACTAATGCATCACTTTCTAGTTGAGGTTCGTTCGCTGTGCAAATTTGGTGGTTGATCCTGATTTGAGATTTATTGTCTCACTTAGTCTGAAGGTACTGATTGCTGCTTCTAGGTTCGCATACATCTATGTGATTTAAAACTATGTTCTCGGAAATTCTTCATGAGTTGTGGAGCTGAAAACTCTCGAATCAATAAAATTGTTGCATGTAAACGGTGTGTTCAGCATTTCCTCAATCCCTCGTTCTTCATCCAATTTGATAGGAAAGAATTGTCAAAGCAGCACATTCCTCTAATACACTCTAGAACCTCTCACAACATTCACGACAATAGGAGGTTTAATATTTTATAGACATTTTTTGGCAACTCTATTCATGGCATTATTATACATGATGTTTCTCAGAAAATATCTTTCATGAAAAAAGTATTACTTATGTTCGCGCTCTACAAGATTATTCATTCATTTATTATCTTCATGCACTTATTTCGTTCTGCATTGAATTACAATAATATGATTTCGCATTTTTCGAAAAATATCCCCGTAAATATTTTTTTCGGCAACCGTCCGGAAAGTACGTACTTTCCAGACGATTTTTTTTTTGAGAAAGTGGCATTTTTCAAGAATCAAGAATCACATCGTTGTTGTCATTGTAAATATGAAAATCTTGGTAGAATGGTTTTGATAAATGCAGTTGATCATTACCATAGCAGAAAAATAACGACTGACAGCTATCTGACATAAAATTAGCTAACATTCAAAAATTATCAGATGAAAACAATCAATGTGAAACGGAAACTTTACCTTCTTGTTCTGACTTCAACAAAAGGCACTTAAATATACCAAGCATTTCAAACAAATTGAATCCATTCAATATTTACAATTGTTCTAATTTTAATATAAATATTAATATAAAGAAGAATTGAAATGTTCGAAATTTTGTTCTAATAAAGAAATGTGTTTCTTTGATTTGTTATTCTACACGGTTGCCGAAAAAATTGTGTACGCAACACGCCCGAAAACAGTTTTTTTGGACTCGCAGACTTCCAGGACTCGCTACGCTCGTCTTAGAATTTTGTCCACTCATCCAAGAAAACAGTATTTTCCGGACTTGTTACGTAAATTACTATTCTTCAGTGTCACAGTGTCTTATGAAACCTAACAAACCATGAGCAAAAATACACATTTTCAATCTATATCTAATACGGTAAAGAAGGGTGCAATGAAGTTGATCAAGAAAAATAGTTTGGACTACCTCATTATTTTGCGTAACTGAAGTCGATATTTTCTAAAACTGCCAGGTGTTGATGAGAATCAAATTCATGTTCTGCGAATATTGAAATTATACTCCTTGATTAAAAAAATGCATGGTAAATATAATAGAAATAAGACTTTAACATTCAATCTCGTCAACTTCGGATTTTATTTCACTGTTTATACACAGCCGTCCAGTCAACTAACCACTTCCGTTGATGCGATATCGCAATATTCACATTGTGTAAACTTGCGTGGCTTCTAGACCAATCGGAAGCTAGGAAATACCTTCCCTATCCCTCCAACGCTGTATTCTCAACTGAAAAAGACTAAAGTTTACTGCCACCTGTTACCTCATCGAGCCACATTGACGCCTAGTTCTCGAATCCTCGGACATAAATTTCTGGAAGACTTCCATTATTCACCGTTCATCTGAAGAATGACCCCCACATGGCAGCCCCCCCCCCCTCCCATAATACTATCTCGCGTGAATGGGGGGAAAACACGATGGCATTGTGTTGGAAAGGCGGCCGTGCTTTCAAAACGGATGGTAACGCGTGAAAGGGGATCTTGAGAGGGCACGTGCTCTGATGATGGGGTGGGGGTGGAGGTGGGAAATTATTCATGGGGTGGTGGCGAAGCCTTTGGAATTTGTGAGAAGATTTGCTTCGTGTCGTATCGTAACATTTTCGATGTTTTGTGCTAGTGAAAAGTAGCTCTTACATGTCACTATGGTATTGTTATTCATAAAGAAATAACAGGTGTTGAAATTGAAAAATATCGCACGGTCGCATCTATGGATGTAGATAGTAGTACTCACTGTCACCATAAGCGATGTTGTTACACCACAGTCATATTTATTGGATTTTCTGCCTCTTTTTGGATTGTAAGAAGAATTTCACACCTTCACACATTTTCGACCAATCAAATATATTTTGTATCGTTACCATAGCAACTAACAAATTTCCGGAATTTGTTTTCACCTCCTTGGAGGAAGGAGCATTAAATTACACTGTGAATTTTGCGACCTTTATAGGTTGAATAATATTCACATTCAACTTCAGATACTTAGTGTGAAATTTTCTCACCAAATACACACACTGAAGAAGCTAGGTCAGATTTTTTTCATCCATATAATAATTAACTTCTGAAATACGCTACTTTGCCCCCATTTAACCAACCGTATATCTCTTACCGTTATCGAAATCCCCATGCATAGACTCGAATTTGAATAGCCCTGTATATAGATAACATTAACTGGTCGAACACCTTGTATATGCCCCATTAATGTAGTGAATTTGAATGATTTTCATGCAATTCAAGTTTAACTAGTTAAGTCCGTTATTATTTCAAAACTTCTTCGAAGTGTTCCCCTTCTCATAAAACTAATTTGAAACTTATTTCAGTTGTAAACAACTTTAATATACATTTTTTGCGTGTCTCCAGTAAACTTTGCGTCACGAGAATTCATTTTTTAATCAGTTTATTCAAAGTTCTTCAGAATTTCACTCCAAAATATTTTGGTAAATGAAGGAACACCCTGCTCCTTCGACTCCGGATATTTTCCTTCTGCTTTTCGAAAGAAAAACCCCCACGTTATTTTTCAATGCAAATCCTAATGCCTGTAGCGTTTCAGCTAGATGGATTTTTCGCACGTGCAACTCACCGTCCTTCCGGCCCAGATGTATCAAATGATATGATTCCGGCATACCTCTACGCGACATCTGATGAGGAATTTTTCTATGTTTATGG
The DNA here is from genome assembly GCA_029955515.1 of Chrysomela aeneicollis. Lineage (NCBI taxonomy): Eukaryota > Metazoa > Arthropoda > Insecta > Coleoptera > Chrysomelidae > Chrysomela > Chrysomela aeneicollis. The sequence continues at coordinate 1,510,624 of JARUHQ010000014.1, read as the reverse complement.
ATGACTGATATTGCACATAACTCGGCGACCCCACGTGAAACTTTCAGTTGAATTTGCATTTTCATGGTGCATTATTCTTATCGTTAGTATTTGATGTGTTCATAATTGAATCGATTCTTCCTACGACCACGTATTGAAATGTCAAAAAAATACTGTTTTGTTATCTGGAAAGTAGCCCATATCAGAATGGCTTTGTTATTTATAAAAATGCACACGTGTTGAATTGAAAAAAAATCGTACGCTCTCATGTGTATGGATAGAAACAATTGGGTATATTATCTACAACTTATTGCTACTGAAGAGTTTTCACTTTTTACATTTGAGATAACGCACCAACAACAGAAAAATGCTTTATGGAAACATTGCGAAATCCCCTTCAGTGAATTATTCTCCAGAAGTTATCGCATCGCAATGATCTTTTTCTATTTTGGTTCTATAATGAAATCATTATGAAACGCAAATGCGTATCGAGATAGCCTCTGATTCGGCACATATTTTTTATTATTCAGAGGTTGGTGCAATCGAACTGTCAAATGAAAGTCAGAAGAGTTAGGCCGAGCTTACTTCAGAGCCATTGTGAATTTGGTGACACTATAGCAGTGGAAAACTCAATGTTTTCAATGGTGAATTCTAATACAGAGTGTGATTCGATTCAAATTGGCCAATAAAAACAATAACAACAATGCATTTTTCACCGCTGCATCGCAAAAATCAAAATCGCTCAACTGCAAACTGGGCTTTACGCTTTTGTGCGTCAGATTTTAAATATACCAATGTCATGCATTGTTCCCAATCGAAGATGTTTCTGTTATTTATCGATATTGGGTTAATCGATTTTTTTCAAAAAAAGACTTCAAATTAATGCGAAATTGAAAAAAAAATCGCTCTCCGTACTACAAACTATGTGTGCGACAGAATACCGTCTTATAAAACTTGTATCATAATATACTATTTTGAGAGCGGCAATACAGATTACACACAAGTTTTTTTCTACAACCGCAGTTTCTAGATACTTTACTACTACTACTACCGGTAGTACTGGTGCTATTCAAACATTGAGTATATGAAGTATAATAATTATTGAAACTTGCCATATTCAGTAAATATTATTTTTGCTTTATATTCAACGGACTAATGTTTTTTTGAGAAATGCAACAAGTTAGGATACTTACTTTAATATCTCTTTATTTAGAGAAATAATATAACAATTTATAGTGAAACAATGACAATTTTTTTTGAAAATTCCGACGCCCAATATACGATCTTAGAGTCATTAAAAACGTACCATATCCGTAGGAATCACATAAATTGTAATACCTACTTGCTTTTCTGTATCTGATCTGTTAAATCGAATATTGCGCTACTCCTTTCCACTTCTCCGAGAAATTGCTCTTAGAATATACCGTCGAGAGTTTTCTCTTTTACAGTTTCTGCCTCTGGAACTGACAACAGAAAATATTGTTTGTGTGTCTGATGCGGTGACTTTGATCGTTATGAAAGGAAAAAGGAAGTCGGCGATATGCACAAACATGTTTTGTCATTGGGTATTGTTTCAAGAGCCAAATGACGTTATTAATATAATCGTCTTGTTATTCTCATTGGATGTTATCTTGGTTGGAATACACCGAATATGTCATTGATTTTGTAGATTCTATAAATAATATACCTGAGATACAAAATTTTTTTTCTACAACCGGTAACGAAAGCGTCAAAGTAGCTTTTGAAATGTGATATATAGCAGTATAGGCATAGCAAAAATGGTGATATTCTCAATCAAATGGAAAAGATTGATTATTCACAGTTTTTCGTCCTTTGGAAAACGATGTGAGTTGATATTATCCGATTCATTTGAAGATCATTTGCAATCTTTATATTCACAGTAATGATTGCCAATAAACATATTATTGTACCTGATTCACATTCCAGACAATGATTGTATATACCTATGATCACAGGTTGTTTAATCTGTGCTGTGATAATCCTCGAAACCTTCATTACTTTCTCTTTTGAATTATAGTTTATGGAAAATATGTTATACATTGTAAGAACATAAACCCATCCAAAATACTGGATCGTGAATCGTGTAAAACGAAAACATTTGTAACATAACCAACAAAATGTAGAATACTATGTGAACAATATCAATATGTTAGCGCCTACGCATATCTATGATTGGACCTTTGAATTTTGCGCTTTTGACATCTCTCTCCAATTTTTTTCGCTCTCTCTGTAAGGTTTTTTAATCTGTGCCGGTACCATAGGTATATTGCTGAAAACGAATTCATATTATCTTGCTTGATAGAGTTGAAAAATCAGTAGAAAAAAGAAAATATCAACGTACTTTTATTTGACAATAGTGACAGTTATAAAATGTTACAATCAATAATAAACACTCAAATATTTATACAAAAGAACATCAGTCATGTAAATGGATTACTTAATGAATAGGTATACCTATATCAACAGATAGTGACTGTCAATTATGCGAGGCACCATGCAAAACAAAAATAAGTTTCAGTATATTTTTCTGGTTCATAACGAATCATAACTATGGGATAGATATAAGTTTTCAAGTAGCCTCAATAGCCAACTTTTTCAAAGCGCGACTTCTCAAGCCTCTAGCCCGGGTACGATCTAACCCTTAATCTATTCGAGGCCCGGGATTCCGAGGCTTCTTGCGAAGTTTATTGGTTTCCTGGTAGCTAGGTCCCGGACATCGGATGGCTCTAAGAAGGCCCCTTCCAGGAACTTGGGCCTCTTGCAGAAGAGTGCTAGGCATTCGCGAAGCAAATGTTCTGCAGTTTCAATGAAGTTCTCGCAGTAGCGGCAACTTTCACTCTTTGTTTTACCCATCTTTTTGAGGTGATACCTCAGAGGGCAGTGTCCAGTGAGGAGTCCCGTTACCAGTTTCAAGTATTTTTTGTCCAACTCGAGAAGCTGTTTAGCTTTCCTTAGCGAAAGGCTCACTAGCCTTTTCGCTTGTCTTTGTCCTGGCACTTTATTCCAATGAGATTTCATTTCATCTGCTTCCCAGCGTCAGAACTTTTCTCTAAAGTGGGTTCTGGAAAGTCCACAGAAGGGTTCTGGGCCGAGAAATTGTGTATTTGCCCCTTCTTTGGCAAGACAGTCTGCTTCCTCGTTGCTTTCAACTCCCTTATGACCTGGGACCCACATCAAAGTGATCTGGTTGTTCGCTGCCAGTTGTCTTAGGTATTGTTTACAGTCCCACTTCAGCTTAGACTCACAAGTGTATGACTTCAGAGCTTTTAGTGCTGCTTGGCTATCTGATAGAATATAGATTTTTGCCCTTCGAGTGTCCCTTTCGAGGCACTTCTGGGCACATATCTCTATAGCATGTACTTCTGCTTGAAAGATGGTTGGGGTGTTACCAAGGGGTTTTGAGAGCCTGAAATTTGGCCCTGTAACTCCCACTCCAGCCCTTTCATCCATCTTGGATCCATCAGTGTACACACTAATGCATCTCTTCCCAGTTGATGTCCGTTCTCTGTGCAAATTTGGTGGTTGTTTATGACCACTTCGAACTGCATTTCGAAGTCGTACCTAACTGGCATGATATCTGTCGGTTTAGACATGGATTCTAGGGAAATATTTTCCAATATCTTCAAGTGTCCAATCCGATTTTCTGATTTGAGATTTATTGTCTGGCTCAGTCTGAAGACACTGATTGCTGCTGCTTTCATTAAACAAACGTGCAATGGTGGAAAGTTCAGCATTACCTTTTGTTATAATTATGTATGAGTTATTGGATTGAATTTCAATATAATAGTGAATAATTCATTGAATTAATGATTTAGATGAATAATATTATGGAATTGAGTTGATTGAATGAAGTTTCGAGTTTACTTGTCTAGGAACTATGTTTGCAGAAAAAATCTTGTGTGTATTTCGAACGCAAAATGTCTTGCCGCTGTCAGATAACTGTCTTTTTCGAGTATAACAATATATCACTTTGCGTTCTAAATACACAAATAGTTATTCTTCCGCCATAATAAAACAGTCCAACATCACCGAACTCGTTCGTAACCTGATTTCGTATATGTAAAAGGCAAACAAAAACCGAACGATTAACATCTGAACACATCTCAGTGCGAGCTTCCCCCCATTAGACTCGGCCATAAAGCCGAAATCGCGCCACCCTTTCTGGTGCTAAAAGAAAAAATATGGCGCAAATGAGCGCACCCACACACGTTCATAGCCCAAAGCGCGAGGGCGGAAATTTCTTAAATAAATTAGACGGCGCGACAGGGGATGCTAGGGGGATGCTGGGGGGATGGGAAGACGGACGGTTGTGGTTCTACCGCCCCACGTGTGTTTATTCCGCATGGGTACGAATGATGTGACGGGCATTTCTGATGTTTTTTTTTCCTACGGGGAGAGCGACTGATTTGAAAAGGCCGTTTTTTCCCTCGGGGTTGCATATGTCATAGGGGTCGGTCGGAAAACATGGAAAAAATGCTGGTTTCTTTGTTGTTTGCTCTCGATTTCGTGCTGTTTCTATGTAAAAGGTGTCGCGAAAAAAGAGGGTGAAATTTCAACGGTGGCTTTATATACCTACCAAAAATATGAATTCATCGAAATATCGAATGCTGAATATAAAGAAGGAATGATTTCTAAATTTCATTCAGGGGCATATCAAATAGGGTTCTATTGTAATAACTTCGTTGAAAATATTGAAATTCGAAGTTACATGTCGAAATTTTATTGAATTTGATGTTTAAAAGTCGAAATTTTATGCAAATTCCGAGTTTAAAGTTGGAATTTTTCCTGAATTCCGGGTAAATTGTTGGAATTTCACATAAATTCCGAGTTGAAAGTCGAAATTTTACAGGTTTTAGCTACATAAGTAAATGAATCAGATGTATCATCAATAGTACAGGTAGCACAACTTACGCACAAAAATCGTCTTACACCATATCGTCAATCCTTAGTTTTTGTTAAAGTTATAGTGTTTTTGTTTGTAATCATATTTGATATGGGGTTCCATAAAATAAAAGGCACTTGATGATTATACTTTTGGGTTTTCTCAAAAGTTGAGAACCCCTGGTTTATAGGAATATGGGCCACGATGGCTAGCGGGATCCCTCCCAAATGGTCGAATTGTCAAAGGGCCGATCAGATTTGGAAAATATCGATATAATGTTAAAATACTTTATGATTCATTGAGAATGGGCAATCCCTGAACCACAGATAGTAAACACCAAAATATTAAGACGAAGTTTTAGCCCAACATGCCTATAAGAAAACTTTTGCTGGTTTACGAGAAACAAGGTATTTTAATGTTCTTGATAACTTCTAACAGTATGAACATACATTCTTTTTCAAGGCAACTTTACATATTTTATCAATTATAAATTCAATGAATAAGACACAGATCACTTTAAAAGAAAATAAGTCAGAACCCAATAGAGTTAGACATAATCATAACTGCAGTATATACATTAATTTGAACCATTATTCAATGAACAAATGATAACTGACGTAACAGTGCCACTAAGAGCGCCATCTATATGAGCAGTCACAAAACAACTTACAAATCAGAAAAATTTAAATCAATGTATTTAGCAAACAAAATTTTTATGAGGATTATTGGGCTCAATCTTTATATTTTGGTGTTCACTAGCTGTAATTCAGAGATTACCCATTCTAAATGATTCACCCTTTATATTCAACCTATTATGACTTTACCCAAAACGAATGGATATGAATAAATGTCATCCTGCATTATTTCATAATTCTTGGGAATGTCCATCAAAAAAACAAATTCAAATGATTCGAACGTACCAGATGATTTGTTTATAAACTGGAATCTCGAAAAATACGCATCGTGAAGAATGAATACTCAAATATCATCTAGTAGAGCATCAGTTGGTACTAAGTAGAGGCATTTTTCGGTGCAATTTCAACTTTGACAGCTGTCAATGAAATCATGGCCACCTTGACTCTCTCTGGAATGTATCCAATGTTTTTTTTTGAAGTTGATGTTTCTGATGGACATGTTTTTTGGGAATTTTTTTCTCGAATATGATGCGTCTAAGGAAAAAGCTTTATACCACTATGAGTTTATAGATTTTTATTTTTTTATCTCCATAAATATAGAAGATATGAATGTGACCTTGTTTTTCATGACATTCATGTATTTAGGAATTTTTTTGTCGAAAACTATAAGTCTAATAGAAAATTATCAGGAGTATTTTTTTTAGGACGCATCACGTTCTATACGATTTTGATGTTTTGATTTCCTTACTATGAGAAATGTCAGAGAAGCACGTACATTTCTTTGATTGTATATAGAAAAATCACTATATTCTACGCAAAAAAATTTGACAGCTGTCAATGAAATCATGGCAACCTTGAGTCTGGAACACAGCGACTGAAAATCAATTGTTGTCGCGTGTCGCAAGCTTGGCCATCTACATAACAACCAATGCAGTGTGACCTGGTAGCAGCGTTTTTGTCGCGCAAGCATTGCCCTGGTCTTTAAGCATGAGTTTTTGCTCGAGAATCGTTTCGTTTTCAATTCTCGTGGTAGTCTTGTGAAAGTAAGCTGCTTTCGAAATTAATAGATTTTCTATTCGAGATACGTTATTCAGCGATAATCAACTCATACGTCTTAAATCAACTACGAAAACAGAAATGATCAGCGCGGAGAAAATGGGATTAGTTCCAGAATGATCCCGACGGCTGGAGAGAAAGCCTTTGAAATTTGTAATTTCCTCTAGCGATGAGATTTGCTGGAATATTTCATCGAAATGGACTGAAATTCGCGCTCGTAAGCAGCCTACTCGAACGCGAGTCGCATTTTTCGAAAGGTTCGCCTGATTTATGAGACATAATCAGGTTGGCGAATGAGGAGTTGTGATAATAAATAGCCGCCGCCCTTGATGCCCTCTTCAGTTTGGATTCGAATTCGAAAATATGCGGGATTATTCAAATCTGGGGCTCTCAATTGAAATCTCGTGGAAGGAAGTTGAATTTGGGCAATGGAGGAGTTTTTCAACACGTACAAAATTCACCTCTGAATTCTAAATTCTATGTTTACTTCATTAAAATTTCGAATTTCGACACCACTGGAAATTTTTTGAGTTGATATGTTCTTTAAATGTTTTGTTCAGGATTTCACCGAAAAATAACCAGACATGCATTGTTTTATTAAGTAGAAATCCAATGAAATCAGTTAATTTGTGGTCATCTGATGAACACAATCAATGAATCTAACATTAAACTGAAAACAGATCCGATGGGCTGAAATTATAGAATCAAATATTCCAAAGAATACCGATTACAGTAACAAAATTTTATGGAAAGCGTTTATAGACTTTTGCAATGTTTGATTGAGCAAAAAATTTTCTATCCGGACAACCCTTGAACATTGATAAATGCTCAAAAATTAAGCAGCAATCTTTCAAAATCTGTTTTTCTGAACAATTATCAATGTTCTTGGGTTATTACTACTGAGAACATTTTGATAACAAATTCTTATTCAAAAAACATACCTTTACAAAGTTAATTAATTAATATATTCGTTTTCTAATTGCATATCAAAATATTTTTTATTCGAAAATTGAAAAGGCATTGCAATTATGTAGCGTCATGTTATATGTCAAAACCAAGCCCATAGCCTACTTTGTGAAACGGTTATTTTCATCATAGGTGGGAAGCTATTTTATTAGTATTCTAAACTTTCAACTACAATCATCACGTAAACAAAGCATCAAATCAAAATTTGACTAAAGTAACTTTCTTCTATTAAACAGGATATTCGAGAAAAATATATATATTCATAAAAATATTCAGTGCGAGAAAACAACCCCCCTGTATTTACGCCACTGAACAATTTCGAGAGAAGTTACACTCGTCAAGTAATAAGTACTTGAATAAAAAAGAGTCTTGTGCAATCAGAAATATCAAACACAGTCTGAATCTGAATGCCATGAGCAGAAAACAACTTCTTTCCTAACAAATACTACGCAGAACAACTTCCCCTTTAAATTCTGATACCTCGTCCAATTCATTACTTTCCATTTTGCATAATGAGTACTTGTATCAAATTTATTTAAAAATGTTTTGATTTATACTGGAAGTTATGAAGAACTTTGAATGGCAGTATCCCCTCGAGAAAGCGTTTTGAAAATAAAGTTAAGGACCATCGAATGGTGAATCATTGCTACTATAAAATGAAGCACTCTGTATATGTTGCCTCTGATTCGCATCCTGAATTCTGTGATCGATTTCATTAAACTTGTTGTTGGATTGAAATCCTGCCTGCTGCTTTCGTTGATCTAAATCCGGGACTTAGGTAAAGATCTAATCACTTATTCCGATTGAAAGTTGCATATTCCTTCAAGAAAGTCCAGTTCTTAAGACTTCCACAACGGATTCAACCTCAGATGAATAATGAACGATTCTTGATTTCTCTGAAAGGTCGCATAAACACGGAGGGGGTAAAGAAACCAGGGATTTGCATGCAAAAAGAAAATCCTCCCCGACGAAACTTTTCAATTACTCGGATCTCCCTTTTCAGCATCAGTGGAAGAGGAGTCTGTGACATTCACTAGATAGCAAAAGTCATAAATCATTCCGGATAGTTTGATATCTTACCGCGCTCTGAGAGGTTATTGTTTCTGTGGAACAATTCCTCACGCAGCTTTCATGAATTTGACAAGTCCAGATCTTTGAAGAACCGAGCTTTATGCCGCGATGCGAGAAATTTAATAGTTCTCGTCAGAGTTGGGAGATGAAAAACACGTATTCATCAGCTGTTTTGTATGGCTGAGACCCCGTCTGATACCTACCATCGGAAATAACGTTAATTAGTTGGCCGCGAACAATCAATTTTGGGTATCTGGTGGGTTGAGCACAAAAAAATTCAAGTAATTAACCGTACAACATATTTCATCCATAGTAGGACTCATTAATAATGAACCAATACTATTGAATATATTCGTATTTAGTTGTTGATGGGTATAGACAATTATTCCACCCTAATAAAGGATAACTCGTACGTCTGTCTGTGTCTATATATGTGAGTGTGTCGCTGTCTGTGTCAATATCTATGTATGTTTCAATGTTTATGTATGTGTCTCTGTTTGTGTCTCTGTCTGTATCTATGTCTGTGTCTCTGTCTCTGTTTGTGTTTCTGTCTGTGTATCTGTGTATATGCCTAACGCTCACTATGTGTCTGTATATCTGTCTACGTCTGTTTCTATTTATGTGTATCTGATGTGCCTTTGTCAATGTATGTGTCGCTGTCTGTGTCTGTATCTGAGTCTCTGTCTACATCTCCTAACTCATTATAATAACAATCAGTCATATGTTTGAATCGAAGAAAATCAATTTTTTTGGAGTGAATGATAATCGTTTGAGAATAATCGAGACGTATAATCAAGAAATGTATACGATGATAAATGGGATTCTCTCCATAATCTTTTTCAATCTGATCTGAAAAAAATCTGATTGTCTATTCATCTCGTGGGAAGGAAAAGCACAAATTGAATTTGTGACCAGTTGTACAATATCTCTGACGCCTATTGCGCCGATATTCCATAATCTATAAGACCATATTTTTTTTTCGAATGAATGGAGGAATTTCCTCTATGATTAATTATCGTCCTTTATGTCCTGTGATACGACTGCTAAAGAAATTTATATTTTATTTCCCGGGCGTTTCCAATAAAAGACGTGCGGTAAAGCAATATTTCAGGAAACTTTGCTCGGCGAGGCACAAAGGCAGCTCTTTATGTGAAAATCGCAGTGGGCTATTCAGTATACAGGGTGAAAAACAACATAGAATATAGACAGTGATGGACCAGACGCTGAAGCATTTCTCTGTCTGTCTTTGATTGCCTGTGTTTGTCTTTGTCTTTGTTGGTGTGACTCCGTCTGTTTCTGTCTGTTTGCTCCAATTCCATTGGCCCCTGCTTGCCTCTGCTTGCCTCTGCTTGCTTCTGCTTGCTTCTGCTCGCTTCTGCTCGCTTCTGCTTGCCTCTGCTTGCCTCTGCTTGCCTCTGCTTGCCTCTGCTTGCTCCTGCTTGCCTCTGCTCGCTTCTGCTTGCCTCTGCTTGCCTCTGCTTGCCTTTGTTTGCCTTTGTTTGCCTCTGTTTGCCTCTCCTTGCCTCTGTTTGTCTCATTTCTGCCTTTGTCCACCTTTCCCTGTCTGCCTTTGTCTGTATGTTTGCTTCTGCATTTCTGTTTGCCTCTGTCTGCTTCTGTTTGCCTCTATCTGGTCTGACTTCAAAGTGCTTTCACGATATTCATCACATGTTTCAATTGAAAATTGTCCACGATGATGAATGTGTGATCTTCGAGTCCCCCTTCTCCCATTCATTATTCCAAACAACAAACTACAGCCGTAGTACATCTAGTTCAAAGAAGAGAGGTCCATATCGAAACTCCCTAAACAACTGTCTTGCTGACGCCGAACTTTCATAAACCACCCATGTTTTCGCCCGATAATTCGTCTGATATCGTCTGCCGGGCCTCGGGGGAAAATCCCTAATTTATTGTGCGCCATTATAAGGGGGCCTCTAAAGTTTCGGATAACTTGGTCAAAAGAGCGAAATCAGACAGAACGGATTTCCATTGTATAGGTGTCTATGCGCGAAAGTTTCCACACATTGTTTGGAACTCTTCTAATTGTTGGCGAGCTATTCCATGGACGAGCATAAAAGGGTGATTCTCAATTGGGGGGTTGAAATGAGATATTTATTTCATGCACAGGGCTCCGTGAATTATTTTTTCTGAAACCAATTCCAAAGTCGTTGTTTTCAGTACTGAAATTAGCTCTTAAAGTTGACGTTTCTTTTACTGACACTTTGAAATGATTAGGAGCTGAAGTTGAAGTTTAACTCCTAGGAACTAAAATTATGAATGAGACATTTATATACCTACTTGAATACAGGGTGGGTCGATGTTTGTATAGGGTAACTGGGTGACTAGAAGATACAAAAAATGAAGGTAGCTTTCTCGATCTCCCATTTTGGAAATCATCTTTGATAAACTATTTTCTATATAATCCAGAGCTTTTTTAAAATGTTCTCTACACCACTTCATTATACAGAAAAAAAGTGCACAAAAATTTAAAATTTACTTCACAAACAACCGTAATGTTCACATATTTAGAAGTCGAAAAATCGAACTTTTGTTTATAACTCGAAAACAAAAGACGATAGTAAATTCTTATTTTCACCATTGACTTTGTACTGAAAAAAGAAATAGAGAATGTATCATCCATTTTTTTGTATCTCTCATAGTTACCGATTTATCTTACACAAACATCAGAATTTGCCCACCTTGTACATTGTGTCGAATTTTTGATATTTTTGCACGATATCTCAGTTGGCTTTGAAGATAAAGAGTTGCGGTTTTCACATTACTGCCCTACTTTTTTGTGAAACTAATATTGTCATCAACAGGATTCTAATATCCCTCCCTGTTTTTGAGATACAAGTTGAAAAAAAATTTTCCACTTTTTTGAAAATCTTGGTTACTTTTTAACCTATCGGAATTAAAAACGAGAATAAATATCGACTATTATATATGTTTGATTAGCTTGAAGAAGAAATCTTTATAGAGCTATAGAGAAATATACAGAGTGTCCCATTTGACAAATCTTATTTTTGCCTTATTTTATGAACTTGAACATTCATGGAAATGAAATATTTACGCCAGTGTCTTTTACGTGAATAGTTATGAGGTACATTTTTTTTAATGACGATAGCTTTTTAAATAACCAAGATACGGGAGTTTTTCGAAAAGTGGGGATTTTCAATTTCGTCCTGATGTATCTCAAAAAAAAGGGCTATAAAAGTTTTGTTTTCGACAATGTTCGTTTCACAAAAGAGTAGGACAATAATGTGAAAACAGAAGCTCTCTATCTCCAAACAAAGACAGCTGAGATACCGTGCAAAATTATCGAAAATTAGACACACTGTACAATAATTCAATGTTCCAATATTTCGAATTTTCTTCATCACCGCACTCGCACTAGACATTTGGATTATTCCGAGTATCAAAGAGAAAACAAAATAGAGTTCAGTTCGCTCCTCGTGAGACAATCACGTGACTACCGCCGATGAGTGCGCCGAATCGCGATCTGGCATGAGCAGCCGCTGGCCCCCCATCAAGGACTGCCTTCCCCCCAGGTCCCCCTTCCGCACCGCATCCCCAGCCGCAGGCCGCCACCAAGACCTTTGGATAGGGGAAGAGACCAAACGGTCGATGCCGCCCCACGTTTACAAGTACTACTTGCAGAGGACCCGGTACTGCAGGAGGGCCAGTTTGAAGGTGAGATTTGGGGGTGGGATGAAGCACCCAGGGTGACCAAACGTCAAAAGTCAAAAACCGCGTCCAAAGCACCTGCGAAAGGGTTGAGACGTCCGTGGAGTAACGGAGTGTTTGTTCCGTAAAATGTCTCAGAAAACTGTGCAAGGCAAAATCTTGTACGAGGCAACTGCGTTGCGCTAAAATGCTTGATGTAACAGTGCAAGGTAGAATAATGTCTTCGATATCAGCTTTGCGACAAAAAGTGCTTGATGTAACCAAGTGTTTGAGACATATTCGAAATGGGAAATAGTTATTTATGTATTAAGGGAATTATGAGGGCCTTAATTACCGATGGCAAAATTTGCGTCCCGAGGGCCTCTGGCCCGAGGGACAGCAATTGCCAGAGGTTATTAAGGCTCTATAATTCCCGTGGTACATAGATAATTTTATTTTTGACCGATTTTCATAACAATATGTCCATATTTAGAACGCAATAAATGTTTAAATTCATAACCTTTCTGGTATATTTGAATTAGGTAGCGTTGATTGTAGCATTGTTGGTTGTTGCTAGGTTGTCGCTATGTTACATGTTTATAAGCAAACTTTCTTCATCAATCAATGTTTTTCCGTTAAAAACGTGTTTATTTTTTACCACAAATCGACGCTTTTTCTGATATAATGGAGGATATTATAAAAAAAGCGGAAAAAGCAAGACAATCATTACTTCCATCGAAAAGTGAAGCCCTATATCAAAAAGAATACAACTTATATCTGAAGTGGCTGACACAGAGAAATGTTATGTCAAAAGATGCCAACGAAACTGTCTTTCTGGCATATTTTCAAGAACTGGTAAAGTATTTTCAGTATTTTCTGGTAGATTTGGTAATAATTGTATTTATTCGTTGCAGTCAGAAACGTTTAGCCCAAATTCGTTATGGACTAAATGGTCAATGCTCAAATCGATGGTGACCATATATGAGAAAAGAGATATCACCAAGTTCAACGAACTAGAGGCTTTTTTGAAACGGAAAAGTAAGGGGTATAAGCCGAAAAAGTCTGCTGTCTTATCTCTCCTTATCTCAAATTTCTAAAGGACGCCCCTAATGAAATTCATTTATTGCATAAGGTAATTTTTTTCTCATAATTTTCTTTCTCGTTTGTTTATTTCGTTTTATTTGTTATAGGTTGTTCTAATTATGGGTTATTTTGGAGGATGCAGAACTCAGGAACTTCTAAATATGAGTATAGCAGATATAGAGGACCGGGATACTGTTATGGTAGTGAACGTACCGGAAAGTAAAACTGGTGTATCGAAGAAATTTACAGTTGTGGATGAAAAAGAGTTCTCTGCTTTGCCTTTATTGAGACTTTATATGTCCTTGCGTCCTGAAGGTACAAAACGATTTTTTTTGAGCTTCCGACAAAATAAATGTACAACTCAGCCAATTGGAAAGAATATGTTTGGCAAAATTCCCAGCAAAATCGAAATGTATTTAGGATTGCCAAACCCACTAACCTATACCTTGCCTTCGTCGCACTTCTACTACTGCCCTAGCCAATGCAGGAGCAACTATGACAAACTTAAAAAGACACGGAGGTTGGAGAAGTTCCACGGTGGCAGAGGGGTATCTGGAGGACAGTATTGAATTGAGAAATAAAACGGCGCGTATGCTGTATGTCTACTTTGCCATCAGAAGAGGCAGGCACCTCGACTGTAGTGAACAGCAACAGCACCACCCATAAAAAAGAAGAAATTGTTTCCAGCGGCGGAAGTAATTTTCAGGGAACATTTGAAAATTGTACATTTATTATTTGTAATGACGTGAATAAGGAAAATATGTCTTAGTTTTCATTACATATAAACGTTTATAAGCATTTCTTGTATCATTTTCACCTGTAAAAGGTAAGAGGGAGTTTTTGAACCTTAATATCCCAAGGGAGTTATGACCCTCATTATAGATATCGTAACTATGACGATATAAGCTTATAATGTCACTGTCAGAAATAAAATGCTTAATGTAACGAAGTATTTGAGACAGACTCCTGAAGGAAACAATGCAAGGTAAAATGGTAATTCAGATAACAGCGTTGAAAAAAAAAACTAGAAACCGTCCAAGGCAAAATAATCTAGAAACAGTCCAAGGCGAAATGGTGTCGGAGATAATAGCATTGGCGACAAAAAATGCTTGATATAACGAAATGTTTGAGACAGAATCAAAATGAGCAAGCGCTTTTACATCCTCGAATTTGACTAGTGAAATATTGCGTCAAGTTGAAACAAAAACATCTCGAGAAACAGTGCAAGGCAAAAAAGTGATTGAGACAACAGCGTTGCGACAAAAAATGCTTGATGTAACGTGATGTTTGGGACAGATTAAAAATTAGCAAGCGCGTTTACATCCTCGAATTTGACTCGTGAAATATTGCGTCAAGTTTAAACAGAACATCTCGAGAAACAGTGCAAGGCAAAAAAGTGTTTGAGACAACAGCGTTGCGACAAAAAATGCTTGAAGTAACGAAGTGTTTGAGACAGCTTCAAAATTGGTAGTCGATTTCATATCCTCAAATTTGACTCATGAAAGAAACAGTTAAGGTAGAATGGTTGTCTTAGATAACAGCATTACGACCAAAATGCTTGTTTTAACGAAGTGTTTGAGATTGTGATTCAATACGGGTAATCGCTTTCAAATCCTTGAATTCTCTTTGATGAAACTGTGCAAGGTATAATAGTGTCTTAGATGATAAAGTTGCGACAAAAAGTGCTTGATGTAACCAAGTGTTTGAGACAGATTCGAAATGGGAGAGCGCTTTTATATCCTGGAAATATTGCGTCAAGTTATTGAAACGAAACATCTGGAGAAACAGTGCAAGGCAAAAACAGTGTCTGAGATATAAGCATTGGGACAAAAAATGCTTGATGTGAGGAAGTTTTAGAGACCGTTTCAAAATGGGAAAGCTTTTTTATATCCTCAAATTCGTCTCGTCGTTTGGATAGAAATGCCTGTGGTAACGAAGCGTTTGAAGCAGTAGGGGCAAACTGTATTCAAATAAAATAGTTTGAATACATATAATAGTTGTTTCGAAAAGAGGGAATGAAAAGGGAAGGTTAGTACTAAACAGCATTGTATAGAAACAGTGCTGGAGGATGAAGCGTATGAATAATTCAAAGCAATAGGATTTTTTTTCAGATGTTCCGTCTCGTTTACATAATTATTCCTCCATGTTATATAATATGTATCAAGCTATCTAGCAAACGAATGCCCGCATCAATGACTATTGATTCCATAATTCTTTTCATCAAAGGGCATTGTTTTGGCATTCCAACCATCTGCCCCTGACAGAGACATAATCATCTTTCTCATCGATATAATTTTCTGCTAAAATTAGCTGATTGCTCTTTCAACTCCTGTACAGATTATCATTCATTTTATGGCCTGATAATTATGCATTCAACTTGTTCCGGGCGGAAAAATGTGGTGTTTAATCTGGAAAAAATCGTTCGAATGCGTGCGATAAATAGGTAACTAGGTAGTTAGAATTTAAAAAAAATTCCTAAATTATCGGATGTCATGATGATTATGTCACCTCCTATATAAAGGGTGTTCGAATTCCACGATGTCCGCTCGAAGTTTTTTTATTTATCTTTTAATATACATGCTATCCATTTTTTGAGTACCACTATTGGGATGTCGCTTCTCTAAAGATATACGAAGTAGGTTGAATTTGGGCAAAGTTGCGCAATTAACTGCTGAAAAATTAAAAGAAAAGAAAGTTGGAATATCTTCAATGGTTTTATAAATATCACAAAAAATTATTTCCCTTGAAAATGTTTTCTTCCATCTTAACGAGAAGCAGAAGAATCGATGAAATAATAGAATCTAACAAACTTTAATGTCGTTTTTTTAGGGATAAATACATTTGCAATAAAAGAATGAATCTTATGCAAGAGCTTCCAAAGTGTGTTTCGAAACAGTTACGAATGATCAATATGATCATAAAGTAAAATATTGCATTTATTATAACAACCAACTTCACTTTATAGCATAGAATATATATAAATTTAATTGTATTTTTTTGTTACAGGTAAGCACGAACGAAGACATATTTTCTGTGGTGAGTGAAAAAAATATTGCCCATTATCAGGGTGATCCATATTTCTGTGAAAAAATTTAAACAGGACGTTATATTGAAATAAATATGTTTTTGTTTCACAGAAATATGAAGCAGCCTATTATTAATTATCTTTGAAAGTGTGTGAACGTCTTCGAAGTTGGTACATTCAACTTTTTTACTAGAAACTTTGTTTATGGACATACAAAGTGTGATATTTGTTAGACCACGGCTAAAAATGTTTGAACTTTGATGACAACTATAGCTATGAATTATATTTTGTTGTTTTCATTGCTTTGTTCAATTGACAAAGCAAATATTAATTTTAACGAAATATTTGAACCAGAGTGGATCCACACTTCATTTTCTTTCCAGGTCTCAATTACCGAAACACGTGCCTATATTTTGTCTCTTATTTTTTCCCGCATTTCTGAGTGTTCGAGCTCGTTATCTGAAAAACTAAGCATCCTTCATAAACATCGCTCCACAAAGACAAACCCCATTTCGGTATCCAAATATTCAGCTGGCGGTCGCTTTGTGAAAAACCCCAGTGTGAATCCGCGTGCGCCATTTTATATTGAATAATTCATTTTGTCAAGCGCATTTGAATAATTGCGGCGCCATGGTCGCACGCAGTTTGCCCGAAAATTGTCATTTCGGCCGATCCCGTATACGCGGTTATCACATTCCCCACGCCTAACGAGGCTGTTACACATACCATGCACTCACGGTTCACTGCGAAATATTCTCTTTCGTCAAATTTTTATCTTTTTCCCTTAACAAACAGGCAGGCAAACAGACAGACAAACATGCAGGCAAGCAGACAAATAGGTGTGCAAGCAGACAGACAAACATTCAGGCAGAGACTGGAAGACATACAGAAAGACAGAGACTGGCAGACATGCAGACAGACAGACAGGCAAAGACAGGAAGACAGGCAAACTCGCAGGCAAGCAAACAAACAAACGGGTATAGATATACAGACAAACGTGAAGATGAGCAGACAGTCAGATATAGGCAGACAAACAGGTAGGTGCGTACAGGCAGGCTGACAGACAAACAGGCAGGCAAGCAGACAGACAAACATACAGGCATAGACAACAAGACAGGAAGACAGACTGGCAGACAGACATACTGACGAAAAGACAGACTGGCAAATAGACAGACTAGCAGATGCTGGTAGACACCAAATAGACTGGCAAACAAACTGGTAAATATGCAGACAAACGAACAGAGATGAGCAGACAGGCAGAGATAGGGTGACAAACAGATAGATACAGGCAATCAGACAGACAAACAGAAAAAAAGGCAGAGGCAGACAGAGCCAGATGAAGATGTATATTGGGACAGATAGAGAGACATATATTCTCGAAGCATATCAGACAGAGACTGACAGACAGACAATCATTGGCATAGACAGGAAGACAGGCAGAAGGATACTGGGACAAATATATTGACAGTTTTTTTGAAGCATATTAAATAGAGAGAAAAACAGAGATATGCAGAAACATGCAGAGGCAGTCAAAGGGAATCAGAAGGCAGACAGAGGCAAACAGAGCTTGGTTTTCTGAAAGTATATCGAATATTTCCCACCTCATATTCCTTCGAGAAGCTGTATCAATTCACTATTAGTATATCATTTACGAAAAACATGAAGAGAAGAGACCCAAAATAGGGTGAAACGTTTGGGGTAGAAGTGGATTGAAACGAAGATTTTATATTCTTGAACTCCGCAATGTACTTCGTGAAGCTGAATGTGAGTAGATTTTTTTCATTTTCTGACTGCACGAGAGGAAAACCCATATTGTTCGTGGAAAATCGTGCGAGCGAGTGATTGGAATATATTTTTTTAAAGTTTGGAGGTTATATATGCAGCAGTGATAACTTCACTTAAGAAAAAAAAGATGTTGGTAAAGTGACAAACAGGTAGATACAGGCAATCAGACAGACAAACATACAGTCATAGACAAAAGACAGTAAGACCGACAAACAGGAAGAAAGGCAGAGGCAGACAGAACCAGATAAAGGTATACTGGGAGGTCTCAAACTTGACGTGTTTAGTTCTGAATAATGCCGTCGCTAATTGAGTTCATTAAAGCATTCACGATCAATTTCGGAAGAATCTGAAGTATCTGAAGAACCAAACGAAATGAATATTAGAACATTGCTGCATCACGTTTATGATATAAACTTATCTACATTTACCCTGTAGAGCACTTACGTCTTATTACGTATCTTTTGTCTAGATCGCATCAAAGTCCATAGAAAAGACCCTCGCTATCCCCAATTCATCGCCTAAATGCCTCTTTTTGACAATACGGCCGAGCCCGTCGTCTCAATATTGAGAAAATCACTTTTTATGTTGCTGCGGCCAGGCGTTTCTCCTCCCACTTTTCAACCACCACAAAATATCTTGGTTCAGTCGGTTCGCTATAAACTTTCATCGAGGCGGACATCGACAGCAGTAACGTAACCCAGTTCTTTCCGGGCAGTTGTCTGCCCTGATGGTTATCCTCGAACAATTCTGGCTCTGATTACTGATTGTGGGGGGGGGGGGGTTTCATTGAATTCAAAGGGAGGAAATCACCGCGATTCTTAGTACGATGAAGTCGAGCTATCGTGAGAATGCCGAGTCGCAATAGACAATTTTCACTTGTAATACCACTAGAGCTTCAATTATCACTGGAAATTTTTTCAAGAACTCGAATATTTTGAAAATGGAATGAGAATTTCTACTTATGATACCACTAGAGCTTCAATTATTACTGGACATTTTTTAGACGACACGAATTTTCTACAAAATATTCGTGTTGGAGATAAAGTTTATAGTTTTCAATTGAAGCTAGTGGTATTCGGTAAGAAAATTTCACACTGAAATATTATTGAAGTCTGTGCGTTGACGAGATACGGAAGGTTCGACCTCGTTTGTTCATTGGTCTAGAGGCCAGGCAAGCATACAAGTGGTTAGTTGACCGCACGGCTGTGTATAAAGATTTCCAGTATAATTTCAGGCTCCTTTCCAAAATTCACAGAAACATTTGAAGTTGCTATTGTAACAATACAACATATTGACTTTTAATTGGTAGAAAATGTCAGGTGTCCAATTTTCAGATCTATTGATTGGTATAGGAAACGATTATGATTGTGATATAGGTATCATTGGAATCGGAAAGTTGATTATTCTTTAGGCTTCAGTTGTTGTTGAGAAAAATCAAAATTGAAATAGTGTATCATGATACAAGTTTTAAAATACGCTATTTTGTCGCACGCGTTGTTTGGAGTACGACGAGCAAGGAAACAAATGCGACAAAGTGTCTTATAAAACGTATGTCATGTTCATTTTTTCTATTTTGCATTCATTTGAAGACTTTAATTGGAAAAAATGGATTTAATGTCGATAAATAACAGAAACATATTCGATTGATAACAATGATGACATTGAAATATTTGAAATCTAACGCACAAGCGTAAAGCCCAGTTTACTGTCGAGCGATTTTCATTTTTGCGATACCAGCGGTGAGAAATGCGAAGTTGTTATTGTTTTCATTGTTCAATTTGAATGAAATCACACTCTGAATTGAAATTTACCAATCAAAACATCAAGTTTTTACAGCTAGTATCACCCAATCCAAAATCGCCCTGAAGTAAACTGGGCCTAACTCTTCTGACTTACATTTGACAGTTCGATTGTACCAACCTCCAAATAATAAAAAATGCGTATCGAAACAGAATCTATTTCGCAACGCATTTGCGTTTTATAATGACTTCATTACAGAACCAAAATGGAAAAGCAATATTCTTGTGTTGAGACAATGGTATCTCATATCGCTTACTACATGAGGCAATATATCCATTCAGATCACGAAGTGAATGATAGAATGTAAAGAAAATACATTAAACTACCTTAATGTTGATTATAATGTTGGAAACGTCTTGAATATCACAGGTGATAAGCTATTTCGATACGCATTCGCGTTTTCATAATGACTTCATTATAGAACCAAAATAAAAAAAGTAATTTATGCTATGTTTTCGAAATCATTCGGTTTGTTTTTTTTTATTTTTTTAAATCTGATAATAATTACAAAGATATAGCTCGAGGAATTTTCATGGTTGTGATAAGGGTGGGATAACAATGAAATCATGTGTTATTTAAATTCGTTATGTACCCACAATGGAAAACCAATAAACCAGTTGACACCAGGCTTCCTACATTCCTTGACTTTCCTGGCACTCCGAAACGTTTGTTAATGAAAAAATTAGGATAATTCACTCCCAAGATTCGGGAAGCAGCTGCGTCTGAAATTCATTTAGAACTGTTTGCCCAGACGAATGATGTAGAGAATGTCTCATGAAATTCATCCCCTACTTAGCCATAGAATATTCTCGTTATTTTAAAAGTTCCTTTGGAAATAAATATCCTGGACAGTTTAATCTCTAACAGGCAGGAGGTTCTGGAAGAGAATTTATGTTGATGCTATTTGTTGGTTTTCTTCATTTCATCCCTTGTCTGTACGAAAGAAAATCCTATAGTCATGTTCGTGGTCGCAATATTTCCGTAATTATAAAATTCGAAGATCGACAAATGCAGTGTCTAACTGAAGTTTCTAACTAGAATTACCAATTACTGAGGAAGCACCGAACACCAAACCAAATTGAAAAACTCCAATTACCTACTAGTTAGTTGCCTTTCCTATGTAATTATTTACTCGAAGTTTCGGAAAGTGGAGGAGTTCGGGTTTTTCGGTGATGAGTTTATTTTTCAATATCCTTCTACACAGGGTGATGACTATATGTAAGATTGCTTCTATTAAATTTCGAAATGAATCTAGATGCGATTTTAAAAAGTTCAGTGAATGTTATGTAGGTATACAAATTTCACGTATTTCGGTCAACTCAACTAATAAATATTAGAATAAGAAAAAACTACCCTCTATTGATAAAGTAGGGATTTGGAGCCTGTGGCTCAAGAATATTCAACAAATGAAAATATAACCCAAAAAACCATAAACTATTTTAGAACATTTCAGTGGAAACATCAAATGAAACTGATATGTCCGTAGCTGGACACTATATTTATACATTGATTTCACGCCTCACTGATTTGGAACATCGCTGAAGTGGAAAGTCGATAAGGCTGAAAAATATGGAAAATATTGGTTCATCAATGGGCTTCTACTACGATTAATCAGAATGCTTTCTAAACTATCCAACTCCTTATTGTTCGTCTAACAAATTTTAAGTTGTTTACAGTAGTAGGGTGACTAGTTTCAAGGATATGTTCGGCATCACTTGATTTCTCGAAATGATTATGTTTAAAATGAGCAATATGTTCTTTGAAGCGGGTTTTTATGTTTCGTCGTGTTTGTCCAATGTCACAGCCACCACATTGCATTCCATAAATTCCCGACTTTTGGTTACCTACAAGGTTTCGAATGGTATTTTCAGCTGTGAAGGCTAAGTTGAGGCCTTGTTTTTGGAAAATACCAGTAAATTTTTTTGTGATGATCGGATAGAAAGGAATTTTAACAAATTTCTTTTTATCTCTTTCTTATCCTAAAGTGGTGGTTTCTAGAACAGATTTCCTGTGTCAAATTTTCCTCAAAATTTGATATACTACTTCGATTTCACAACCATTGTAAATCGCAACTATTTTGATGTATTGCAACTCAGTCGAAAATCTCTCTTTTGATAAAAAAAAAAAGATAGTAGTCTGTTGAGAGCGGAATGTTTATGTTGAATTCATTCACGTACCTTTTCTACAAATGTCAAATTCTGATTCATTTTTCTCGTTCCTGATTACGAGGGTATCCAAGATCCATTGTTTTCTTTTTCGATGGTAAATTTGATCGAATTAAATCATGAATTCAGATGACTCAAGAATTTGTGTAGATTGCCTTATTTCTTGGTATCCAAAATTGCGTCTAAATAACGTAATCACACTCTTGGAAAATATTGGACTTTTCTATTGGACTGAAATCAGCTGAGAGAGAATATGTCATCTAACTGTTTTTGATATGGACGCGGTTCCATAGCTCCCTTCGTATAATAATCGATGCCTGAAGGTGGAACAATTTCAACAACATACGACATCAAATTCCTCTGGTTAATTGCCGTTTAGAACAGATGGGGAAGACACAGAGTGATGGGGTCTCATTAGTTGTGGGGACTCAGGTTGAGTAAGGACAGACGTAAGAAAAGAAGTAAATCATTCAGAGGAGTGTGAATGAATAGGTCTTGTCTCGCATAGTTCAATTTTCACTTCACACACTTTCCTTTCTGGATGTCCTCAATTTTTTAGATGAAAATCGACGCCCTTTTAAAGAAAGGCAGATATTGATATTGACGTACTCATCCGGCAAACAATAACATTGCGGTGGTAATCATCTGAGGGAGCAAGAAATTCTAGATATTCATTCGTTGTTGCCAAATGTGCCCAAAATAATATTCATGTGTTTGAAAATGATATCTCATATCGTTTACTACATGAGGCAATATATACATTCACAATTCAGTTGAATATTGATTATAATGTTCGAATATCGTAATATCACAGGTAATAATTGAAAACTTTTTAGACAATTCCATATGCGATTCACTGAATTTTCTTCGTTTGCACAATTAATTCAATAGATAATTAAAACCATATGCTTACACGCATGTCGCCAATATAAAAGGTATTTCAAAAGTCAACTTTTATCCTTTGTCGTCAGTAGGTAATCAAGCAACCAGTAATACAGCAGTACGTTATGACATCAAGCGAGAAATATGAGTTAGTGTATTACCTCGAATGTAAAAATTGGGAACTTTTGTGATGCAATTCGTACATCTAGTTGATATAATTCAAGACTCATTTCCATCAAAGTGGATGTAGAGATTATGTCTCATCGAGACATTGAAATAAGTTATGAATTTGAAAAAATATAGAGAGTCTAATAAATATTATTGTGGTTTAACAAGCTTGAGTTTTTTTTTATAATATTAAAAGTGTGCTTCTTTTCGAATAACAATACCATGGTGGCATGAGCTACTTTCCAAATAATCAAAAATCCACTGAGTTATGAGTAAAGAATGGTTTGACATGTCAACTATATTGGGCTAGCACTCTCGAATTAGGTAATTATTTTTTTGTGTGGGAGATACCCATCTTATAAGTATTCAAATGAAGAATATGAACAACTATCGGTATAAGCTAGTAATCGAGTATTACCAGCTTATATTCCAACGCTTTCGCATATAATCCGTAGTTTTTCACTAACTTGGTTCGCTTACCAATAGGTACACGTGACCGGTAATAGATTACCTCCCTAATACGTAAATGTTTTGCCAAGAGCTTATATAGAACTAGTCCTATAGTGGCATGGAACGCTAACTGGTCCGTAGCAGGAATCCCAAGGATTCAGGATTTACTGCCTTTCTGGGAATTTATATGGGGAGTTGGTTGTCATTTGGGACAGCATACGCGATCATATCGCAGCTTTCTCGTTGCCCCCACACACATGTAAACCAAATTGAACTGTTTCAATATAGGAATTTGTGTTTTCGAACACTCACTAGTAACAAGTAAGGAAAGTGGAATTTCTGACTTCAATTGTCTGAAAGTATGAAAATTTTAATCCTATAGAAATATAAGTTATACTGAAACAAAATAATAATAAAAATAATGACAGGATCAAAATGAGTAATTGATTTGAAGAAAAAAATTCATATTTAAATAAACTGAAAAGGAGTATTCTCGATTGACTTTGCCATTACTTGATGAACAATCCTTAGTAAATTTTACATGTTCAAAATGAAGGAAACAAACATGATCAGCTATAGGATCACTTGAAATTAACAGACAGAAAAATTCAAACCTATTACTCGATTACCAACTATATAGATTTAAATTTCACCATTGTTCTTCTTTCTCAGAACTTGAAATAACTCTTTGGATGACTAATGTTTGTTACTTTTATAGCAGTAATAATCTATTCCCGTTGGGTGCAAATTTTGTTGAAAGAACAAAGTTATACCACGCAACTAAAAGTGACAAAATCTGACAATCTGGTGTATCGAGTATCGAATTAGTAAATCCCAATAATCACATCCATAATAGTGTTACGTGCTGTGCTTCCAAGAAGACCGGAAGTCATTATCTCGGCAGATCGCGTCTAGTTACTTCCTGTTATTTCTGCAGATTGGGTGATTTTACGAGAATGAATAACTTGTGCCTATATAAAAGGAACGGATCGGCACGGACAGTCAGTTATAGTTTGGAAATAGTTGAGCTTAGAAAGAAAGCTAGCATTGTGAACATTGAGATTTGTAAATTTATTGAGTTGTATTTCGAGTGTTTAGGGAGATGAATTGTTCAGTTTTGTACTGAGTGTTTTGAATTCACGAACCCAACTAGAAATATCGTAACAATACTGTTCTCTGATTTACGCAGTAGAGTACACCTGAATAATAACACTCGCTACATTTTATGTTTTCCACGCGGTTATTCGTCATGTCTGTGCCGTTATTTTTTCGAACGTATAATGGAAATGCATGGCTTCACGCTGTGCTACCCGTTGATGTTTGGCAGTAAATTGAGACATGAAAATTGCAAAGTTATTACCACCGTCACTTGGAGTGTGTGACAATAACGACTGTGAGCCAGGGCGATTGTATCATTTCCATGTTGGAAATGTGTCTGCTCGTAATTTTGTTGCCGTGCTTTTCGGATTTTATTTTCACCGCCTTGAAAAGCTATACACATGCAAACCAGGCATTTCTGATTCCCTTCAAGCTACCATACCTTTTTATGAGTTCATAGTTTCCATGCCAAAAACTGAACAGAACAATAAGATATCATAGGTTACTAGAAAAATAAAAAGTTATGAATAAAATAATAGTATATATTATTCAACGAGCGCATAATGAATATGAAAATTGCCATTATGCGCGAGTAGAATACTATGCTTTATCTAAAACTTAATAAGAAATGTGTAACAAACATTGCCAAGCCTAACTTTTATTTACATAATAATTGATAGTAATATTATTGACAGAGGACCATCGAAGGCAATGGCCTGTGTATAATTCAGGATTTTCCAGTTTCAAAAACGTAGCAACTTGCTTTCCTATAGAAGCTAGTTCAATTTGAGAATTTTAAATCTCGTGCAAACACATTATTAATCAACCAGTGTTTTATAAAAATACTATGCGTATTATTGCAGAATATCAGTTTTAGAAAAGTAGTATCGCGATATGTCCTCTTATTGTAGAAAATTAAGTCTTCAACAATGCTATTGCTATACTGTACTGCTAAGATGCCTTAAGCAACCAACAATATACACTTGTATGTTGTTCTGATTGGTCTGAGCGTTCTGTCTTTTAGTTGCAGAAAAAATAGCATGTTTCATTCGGATCAATAGTGTAGGTACTTATCTGTCTCGCAAATTTTGCGTGGTCGGCTTCGTTATCACTTGTCAAAAAAAAATATCACTTTTGATCCTAATAAAACAATGTACTATTATGCATGTGCAGGAAATTGTATAATATATTGCAATTGTGAAAAGTGACGAGCCAACGAGTTTTGTGCACTATTTTTCCTGCGACCATAAATATTTTTTCTCGATTTCGGTGGGAGTGATTTTAAAGATGTAATATCGATTCGATACCACTGTATATTTCCATACTTGAGGTGGTAATTGAACACTTCTTCGACAATTCCACTGAATTCTTCTCGTTGGCACGAAAAATTTCATTGATATTTGAAACCACATGCCTACACACACGAAAATGAGAGTTATTTCAAATTTCACCATTCATCCATTGTCACCAGTGTAACCACGCAACCAGTAATACAGCAGTATGTCATATTGGATATTGACATAAATGATTAAAATGCGGACATAATTCAGTAAAGTTGCTCAGTTCACCGTGTACGTCTGGTTCAAGATAATCATGTTCATACTCATATCATACTCTAATCATGGTATATGTTTACGTTTCGTATTATCTAATTGGGATGCAGAATCCTAACCACGTATCTCTGGTTTAGTATTCATGAATTTTAGATGTGCCGGTAAAGATAAAAAAAATTATCAGCAGATTTAAAATCATTTTCGTGCTGCTGAAAACTGAAACTTTTACGAAACAGTCACCGAACGCCATTGAATTGGCCTGTTTGTTTGCAGCTTTTTATCTGCTCCTGGGAATATGTTATCGTTGGATTCAACTGGATTTTTCACCCGGATGAAATGTATTGTCACGGGGTACATGCCATGTTGGGTCTCCACGTGCTTATCGAATTATCATTCCTGGATTTTCTGAACATATTTCATGGTCATTCAGGCTTTCAACTCGACTAGCTCAATATGATGACATTATCTACTTCCTTGTTAGTTTCCTATTTCTTGACCAGTTTTCTTTGTTCACCACGTACCGACCTTGAATAAAACGTATTTGCTTCAACGAATTTCAGTTACATCGATAGAACCGAAATGAATGAGAGATTCTCTCTGGGTATTCAAACTGAATTGAGAAAAGAAAGGATACGATGTAATCTCCAAAGAATATTCGATTTTCTCTCGAACCTCCTTAATGTGCGTGGTAGAGGTAGGTATTCAATTCCAGTTGGAGTCCCATTTAGGATGTACACAAGGATTCGGTAATAAACTGGAAACAGCTTACGAATTATTCATCTGTTAAAGATAGAACGGTGTACACTGTAGACAATTCGCAGTTCACTAACTCTCGTTTACCCTACTCCACTTTTTTCATCAATGAAAAATGTAATAGATGGTAGAAAAAAATGAGTCTAAATTTTTTTTCAGAAATGATGTTTTATCATGTTCATTTTTTTATCAACCACACATATTGTGAAGAATTCTTGATGAAGAAAATGAACACGCCCGAATGAACAAAGATAATACAAGGAAGAAAACTTATTCCATTTCTAATTGAGAAGATGATGTAGTGAATCGATGATTTCTTCATCGTGAAGTTCATTATTAAGAAAAGGAGTTGTTGAAATGCTTCAACAAGTCGAAATTTTGAAGTCTAAGTTTCGAGATAGAATTATAAGTTTATGAAAAAAAGTTCTCTTTGAGTTAGCAATATGAAATTCTTGATTAAGGTTGAGCTTTAGGTGAAAATTTTGAGATTACAGTTCAATTTTTCATGATGATAGTCAAAATTTCGAGTTATAAGTGGACATATGTACAATATGAAGTCGAGATAAAAGTGAATCTTCGTTATAAAAGTCGAGTTTCCGAAATGGAAGTAGAATCTCATGTTTAGTATCAAAATTCCGAAATGAACATTCAAATTTTAAAATAAATGTACAAATGTTGATGCAACAGTCAAAATTTCGGATTATCGAGATATGCGCAATGATTCCAAGATAACAGTCAAAATTTCAAGAAAACAGTTGAAATTCTATGAATAAATACGTGCTAGAAGTATAAATTGGATAAAGGTAAAACTCTGTGGTAAAAGTCGAAATTTGGAAAGTGAATATCAAAATTTTGGGGTTAGCAGTTGAAATTTCGCGATAGAGATAGAATTTTCGTGATAAAACTCAATATTTCGAAGCAGAAGTAGAAATTTAGAGAGATAACTGGAGATTCTGTCAAATTCTCACGAATAAACTTGAAATTTTAAGTTAGAAACTATGTGATAAGAAGTCAACATCTCGTGATAAAAGTATGAACTTCGATATAAAATGGGGACTTTATGAATGTAGAATTTTGGAGATAATATATAATATAATAAATTCGATAATTCGTGAGATGCAGACTTCAAGATATGAGTCTAAACTTGTGGATAAAATGCGGAACATTCAGTGCATATCTCGAACAGAATCCATGTTCTTCGCTTCCGCAAGCATGCAACAAAGTGACAAGTGACAAACGTGATTGAACTCCAATGTGTTTGGAGTTGGCGCAAGGCGATACATGACCCAGAAACGCTGATTGAAACTTCGGGGTGTCGCTAGACTGAGCTGCCAGATTAGCAGGGGCTTGTCATCCCCCATGCATGGTTCGGCGAACAAGACGAATCACGGGTATCTAGAACAGGATGTCAACCAGATCTGGCTCGTCCTTGGTACGACAACAACTCGCTATTTCGTGATATAGTCTTGCAGAGCCCGATTTAGAGGGCATATTCTTGGTGCCTCCGCCAATAAAATAAGAAAGAACTTATACTTGAGTAGATGATTCAGTATTCACATCTAGAATTGTCGAATCAGTTTCCAATTATTATCTAAAAGATATAATATCGATTCTACACCACCTGAACTTATAGTGGCTGCTCAAGTTATATAACTGAAATCACTTCCCGCGAAATGAAAAAAAAAATATGGTCGTAGTAGGAGAATACTGTGCTTTTCAATTAATGGTAGGTAAAATGACAGTGGACGTGGATGAAACTTGACATGTCTTTGACTAATGACAATGAATTAACCAATGTTTCGTCTCAAAATTATGTGAACGTTCTCAGAATCGTCAACACAAACCAAAAACTTGAAATATACAGGGAGTTCTATTTGCGACTCCAGAGCTGGGGTCGTTTCTGGTGATACCGGAAGCGATGGAAGAGAATGACGTATTGAAAATTTTTCAAATTCCTAATCCACTGATTGAAATATATTTACTATCTCAGTTTGTGCATCAGAACCTCTTTGATTTTTATACCAGTGAAATGTTTGTTTATTTCGAAAAAAACTTTTTTGTTCATCACTTGAGAACGCGATGCTCAATTGTTTTTTATCTTCTTCAATCTTGAGTAGCATAGAAAATAGTAATAGTTTGCCTATTCGAACAATTGTGTATATTCAATAATAACAAATTCACCAATGGTGGCACTTATACTCGGGATATCGATATATCTCAGAATGTAAACAAATAAGTGCCAATATTCGATGAGCTCATTACTTATGTCAAACAGAATGAATTTGGGGTGTTATTTTTACCACGATTAACTTGGTACGACAATTGTCCGTTGGTGACTTTGATCGACGGGGGCAATTTTGAGAGACAATGATGGAACGCTCCAACGCAATTCCTTGCTTAATTAGAAATATCGTCTTTTCAGTTTGAATAGACAATGCAAGTCATGAGTACCTGGAATATTCCAACGGTTACGCCAATTCATGAGACGAAGACCTGTCTTGAGTCTTATGGTTGGGTTGGAGGTGGTAATAGGAGTCTTCATTGAAATAATTGTTCCATTCAATCCCGTATCCCACATAAAATATATGCAACCAATCCTGCTCAGGTGGTAACACTGAGTGTTGATAATTCGCTCCATAGATTTGGCATAAAAAAGGCGCGTAGAAGAATATTTCGAAACCTAATGAAAGGTTTATATTTTCTTAGTTTTCAACATGTTTTTTTAATATCACGCGACCGTTATCTCATCTTATTCTAATCTTCTCAACTGATAGCATAAACCATAGATTGATTGGGGCATCAAAACGTTGTATAGACCTCATAACGATGTTTTATGGCTCTATCGATTTCTTCACGATTGCGTGGACTGGAAATATGTTCTGCTTGATTGCCAAGTTTATGGTCAACAATATAACTCAAACGATGTACTTATAGACGAGAACTCCATAACATGGACCTTCCCTGATGGGTGATTTATCTCTCGCTAATACTACCGACACCTACGTGGCCGAGTCCAGTGAAAATCCCACTTTTCCGGAGTTTTCTTGAAAGGAGGAAATTAATCTCAGTTTTCCGGGAAACCCATTGCCTATCAGATGTTCTTTCACGCTCAACCGCAACCCTGAATTCGTAGAATTTCCTTTTCCGCAGAATAGAACGTTTTATTTTCTGACACCCGTAAACATACTGGGTGTTCGGAAAATTCCGCGAGTAGTTTCCATAACATTTCCTCGGAAACTTCTGAGGTAAAAGTGTATACCGACCTCAACCCAGACGTAGAATTTCTTCGTTCAATTTGTGTTCAATATAGCCCTATAGGTGACTGTGGTGACAATAAATACGATTTTTTTCAAACTTCTTCAAAATAGCTTTGATGTATCGTCTTCTTTCTGGATAGCAAATGAAATATATCTCAGATGCAATATTATAATTGTTAGTACTTTGAATGAAGGTTTCTAACTCATCATATATCTCGTATTTTTCCTACAACATCTCTAGTTTTACGATTGAATGAGTCAATTGATACTATGACAGAATCAAATGGACAACTTGCCTAATTGGAAAAAATAATAAATAAAAAAAACGCAAAAAGTAGGTAGGTATAGTGAAATATAATTTTCACTATTAAAGACTTACACATAAAAAGAGACTGGACATATTACATGATACATAACATATTACATGATAGGAAAATAAAAAAAAAACCGCTCCATCCAAATCATAGCAAATTTTCTGAACGCTGCTGGATCAAACGGAAAAAAGTACCCAAAGGATGTGAAAGATATCCTCTCGTTACTTCACAAACAACCATGATATTCATATATGTGTCTAAAACTCGAAAAATCGAAACACGATAGCATATTTTTGTTTTCGCCAATGAATTTGTCTCGGAAAGGGATCGAGAATGCGACTTCAATATCTTATAGTTACCGAGTTACTCTAAACAAACATAGAAATTTGCCCACCCTGTACCTACATATTATGACCGATATTGTTGAGAATGCCTTTCGTGTGCATCCATAACAAAACTCACATCAAATGTCATGTTGCAATAATGCATAATCTCTCATTTTGAGAGCGTCCCCCAAGGCGAATTTGCATTCTCGATTCATACGAATCGCCCCTCAAAGCGTCCTGTTTGAATGGAAACCCCCACATCATGGGAAAGTGGCCCTAATTCAGAGCTAGCAGCATCCCAACGGCGACACAGAAACACAGTTTTTGTACTCGCAAAAACGAGCAAGAGAGAGAGAGAAGGAGGGGAAGGGGCAAAGTGAGGCGACTCGATACGACATTATCTGTACTGAATGGGCCTTATTACTGGAGATGCAAAAGCTGGAGAGTATCTAGATCCAGCCCCGTATTTGGTATTCCAGGCCAGGATCCCGCTGCGCTGCCGCGGAAGCGTGTGTAGCGCAGAGATCATTGTCAATCGTGGTGACAGCTTCGGGTTTTATTCAACCGATTTATCTCCAATTCCTCCTTAGGAAGTATAAAAAGTACACACATAATACACATAATGTGAAAAAGGTTGATGATCGCTGTCATTTGATAGGAGAATTTAGGGGATCCCTCTTATATCAATGCAACCTATAACACTGTTTCACACTAGCACAATAAGAAATTTGTGATAATCTATGTACAATACTGTAATTCTACAGCACTGATGCAGCACAACATGATATTCGTTAAATTATCATTTACCAAGTAAATACGAAATCTCTAAAGAAAAAATTTTTTTTCGAACTTTTCTTAACTGTGATTATCTTATGACATTCGATGAAATCAATCACTTTACAAAGAAGTAGAGTATTGGCCTTGAAACAGAACTTTGGTATTGATATTCCATTGATGTGCAGATCATAGCGACGAAAGAAATCTAACACAAGTGAAGCATTTCGATCTTCTATATTGAATGAATATAGTAAGGCTGACACAAACAGTCCTAGTCAAAAAATTATTCAAGTTTGTTTAACGTTCGAAAGAACGCGTGGGCATTCACTTGCTGCTGTGTTTAAATAAAATGGAGTACTCTTATTCGGCGATTCATCCCAGAGGGATATCGATGTATATTTTCATTGTATACAGGGTGCCCCGAAATTACATAGAGGATTCCAGTTTATATAAGTATACATAAATTCCTCCATAAGGAGTTAAAGACATTCGAAGGTGAGGCTGTGATGAAGGTTTTCTGTGAATATTTGCGGAACCCTATGTGATACCAAACTCTGTTTATGTACCTAATTTGTTTGCCCAACTCGATAATCTTGAGAATACTTTGGAATTTCGTTCAGAGGCGTGAGAAACGGAAGGTGCTAGAGGTGTTATCTCCCTCAACTTTTTTTTATGCATTATTCGGCAGTTTGATCAGTCTGTCGATCTACCTGTTTGCGTTGTCAAATAAGAATTGAACTATCGAATGATTCGCATCCCTCGATTCGAAACCTTCTCGTCTACAACCGTCCCGCAACCGCGCTGCGCCCATCCAGCGTCGCGACGCGCGCCGCCCCGTCCTGCCGCCTCGCTCTGCCGCCTCTCGCCGTCAGTGTGCCGCATCGCTCGCCCGGAGCGCCCCGACGCCTAGCGCCGTCGCCGCCACCGCCGTCGTCGTCGCGCGTGCTGGACCCGTACGGGGCCTGCGGATGGCCCCCCCAACCGCGCCACCCCCAGGGGGCGGCGGGGGGCCCCCTGGACCGGCCAGGGAGGTCATCGGACCCAACCACCCCCGTGGGCGGTGGGGGGCAGCACGCCCCCCGTCGCGGCTCTGGCTTCGCGCCCCACGTGTCGTGCCCCGTGCACAGCCCCTTCCGGTTCCGATGCCTCAACGGGGGGCCCGACTATCTGCAGCTGCAGCTGCCGCATCCGCACCAGGTGATTTTTTGGTGATGATTGGGAATGCTGCCGTTAGTGGATGAGTGGAAATCAGGCGACAGTAGCTGTTGAATTATGTCTACTACACCTTTTCCAGTTCTATATATTTCAGAAAGCGTCAAGTTAATTTCAGAATATTCGCTTGTATTTCAGAAAGTATCAAATTCCAGAATAGTGAGTTGAGTTTCAGTAGGCGTCGAATATATTTCAGATTAGTTGATTTAATTTCAGGAAGCGTCGAATGTAATAGTGAGTTTATTTTCAGAAAGCGTTAATCGTATTTCAGAATAGTCACTTGTATTTCCGAAAACAGAATTCCATTATGAACACCCTGTTTTGGTGGTCTTAATCTCCATTTCTTCCTGAGAAATTGTGTAGTTGCTGACGAGATTGAAAGGAGTCAGTTAGCTGGTTACATAATTGTTCCTCTGTTGTTCCCATCGTGAACTTTGTATAAAGTGAGCCGAATTAGAAACTTTGGTAGCACACTAATGTTAATGGGCTATTCATCTAACATATTCTCAAGATTGTAGCACTGAGTTATTTTCAATGGGACACATTATCATATTTTTAGATTTTAGGCAAAATCCTTGATACATTTTATGCATAATATCCTATACCCAAGTCTAACTGTTTTCGAAATGTTTCAAATTTTTCAATTCAAGATTGCATATGCCGGGCGATTTTTTTTTATTTTTGCCCAAGATCACTTATTTTCCATTATGCATTAATTTCTTCGTATAAGAAGGTCCAATTCTATTACTGAAATATATAAATGACGCTTTCTGAAATACATATTATATTTTCACCTATAATACCACTAGAGCTGCAATTATTAAGTACTGGAAATTTTTTCGACAACACGAGTATTTTGAAAATTGTTTCTTGAAAGGCATCAGGAAAGAGAAAGGGTGGTCAGTCTGAGCCCGTCTAGTCTGCCTGTCTGGAATTGTTTGCTATGAAAAAGAGAGAGGAGGAGAGGTCAGTGATTTCATAAGTGCAGAATCACCAAACAGACCAACAGTTCTCCTCTGGATAGAATCTATTAGCTTCAGCGTATGTTTGGGAGCAAAACATGTGAACAACATTTCATATCAGGTTGTATTTGTACTTGAATTCTGGTTGTATTGATCTTTAGTGGATTATCAAATTTTCATTTCCAAAATTCTAGCCAGGTCTATATTTACAGTTTCAACATGTTGATATCTGGTGATGAAACCAATATTGTCGATCGTTGTTGATATTATTGGATTATTGGATATTCCATCACTTCAGAGATGTTATATTGTTGTGTAATGGATCTGTAGTTACTAGGAGATATATTCTTGTCTTCTTCGGTATTGATTGAAGTCTACCTGTCTTCCAGTTTGGGATAAACAAACCGATTTGATACAAAATCATTTAAATAAATGAACAAATTTCACTGTCTTGTTCCTTAAATATTGACTGCGCCTTGATACACCCTATCTATACATATATGTTTATATAAACTGACTAATCGATGGTTGTAAATCAACATGTGATATGTATGTAGAGAGAATGGGGGCCAAACTATCGAAAATGAAATATCATCACATTTTCAACCCAGGACCTATAGAAGCGGTAGACTTCTATTTGTATAATATCTATTAACGGGTAATGATCGTGATATATGGGCAATAAAGCGATATTTTCCGCTCCAAGGATTTTATAGCGTTTCAGCTCCCCATCTCGTGCTGAACATACATGGAGTATAATACTGGCATGTACCGGTATAGAAAAATAGGAAATGTTTTCCACAAATGTGTGCTAAAGAAGGTTTTGTTGTGTTGAAAATATAATATACAGGATGCCCGTTTTTCGAGCTCCACCAGGGGAACAGTTATCTTGAAGTGTGATGTGCCACTTTTAGTTTTCGAATTATTTCATTTACTTTTTCGAGCATCGTATTTTTCAAAATTTAATAGGTAATTGATCATGTGTTCCTAAAACTAATTTTGTGGGTCACGTCTCCAAAGTATTTTATCTATATGGATCTAACATCATACATTTCCACTTGAAAGCTACGGTTTCGCCTTTCGCAAAAAATATATATGGCAGAATATCCTCTTCCGGATCAATTAACTTCTGCCCCGTCCTGTGCGTACTTTCCGGATTCCTATCGGCCATATACGTCTCAGATCAGCTATTTCATCCGGTCCAGGTGATTTACCACATCTATATAGAATTCTCCAAGGACTCGCTCATTCTCCATAACCAAAGGTTGATTTGCATACCGCAGGGATTTATATGAACGGATCCGGGTGACCGATAATAATGTACCGGATGAAAATGATGATCGATTTATGTTCCATCGCGATATAGATATTGTTCAGACTAAAAGCGTTTTTCTCGTCAAATCACAGATAGGCAAACATTTTCGTTTACATAGAGGAATTTATCCGATAAAAATAGCTCTTGTGTTTTTACTGCTTTGTGAATAACTTAAGCCAACACAGTTTAATCATTTCACCTGCTTCGATGAAAAGTGAGTCACGCTTTATAGTATTCTATTCTAAAAATTTATGCAGACTATAAAAAACTCGGATAATTACAGCTACATTTTATACAATTTTCCCATCAATCGCTTCCATAACTATTCTTACGATACAAAAGAGTTGATTGAAGGGTCAAAATGAAGTAAATAACCCTTATGTGCATTTGGGACACGTCATAGATGTCATCCTATGTCAACCCTCGTCAACATCGATTAAATCTGAAGAGACGACTTGATCTGAACGTCTTCCTGTAGCCATTCCTGAAATGGGCATTTTCGCCTTTTTTTCATGCATTGAAAGTGTCTATATCGTGAGATAAAGAAGCTGAGTTCACTAAGATTGACCGTCTGATAATGGAAAATGGTGAAACAGTATCTCTTGGAAACGAACCTGATCTGTTTCGACTATGTGAATCACTACCAGGGATTTTTTCTTGCAGTTTCGAAAGATACATATTTCTACAGGTATGCATACTTTCCCATTTGTGACAGTATTTGTGTTCATTTCTTGTATTCGAGGCAAAATTCTCTGGTTAATTTGTTGAGAAGTCGTAAAAATCCCAGTTTTTTTCCAAACCCCACATGAATAGTGGCTAGAAACCCGAGTCAGGCAGACACGCGATCAATCACTGTAGTCGGAAAATTCGTCCCGCGGTATCCGTACAACTATGCGGAGCATTTCCAACAAATTGGAGATGTTTCAGCGACAAAACAACTGGGTCATCCTGTGCTGCGGGAAACTTTTGTTCTTCTCTTTTGCGCGCTGGTCTCCAGAAGGGCTTCTGGCTTTAATGGAACGAGGTAAGATCCACGAGAGAACGTAATAAAACGTAAAATTGGAGTGGCAGAACCAATTGGGCTACTTTGTCGCTGCCATTCGGGAAAGATGTCACGTGTCCAGGACTCAGACTTGGGAAATATCACCTAGATCGTGGTAATTGGCAATACATAATATACACACATGAAACAATTTATCCATTGAGGAAAATATATGTTTCTATAACCGATTAATAATGTAGCCTTGACGAATTCAAATCTCAACACAGAGTTGACAACATTTGCGCTCGTGAGCGGAAATATTGAAAATAGCTCGCCTCTAACACATGTGTATTGAAAAACTGAGTTCACCTAATTGTTGAAACAAAAAATGATTTGAGTGCTTGAAAGAAGGGCATCGTCACCCGAGTGAATAATATAGAAACATAAAAATCACGTAAACCACTACAGCTAATTCGGATGTCTCACTATCGAAATCAAAGATAAAGACCATGGAACAAAGCATATTCCTCCTACCTCGATAAAATAATCCAACAACTCCAACGAAAGCTTATATGTATAGCTTATTGAACTGGATTCTATTAATAACGATACCACAATTCCACATTTAGCTATTTGCATGAGCTCGAAAAAGACAGATAATCAATTTCATTAATGATTCACTATTATATTGAAATTCTATTCAATAATTCATACGTCTAACAGAAAAGAAGGGAAATCATATCGTTTATTGAAAAAGAATTGCCCTGCTTCATATTCAACAGAATGGTGTTTTTTTGGGAAATACGACAAGTTTAGTATACTTACTTTGATATCTTTAGCAATCAAGCATTTCATGGCACCATATCATGAATTTCCTTTATTTCTCTGGTATGAGCTTCAAATTTACAATTTTCGCACTTTCTGCTACATTAGTACATGTGTTAGAAAATACTCTGTCACTATTATTTCCCATCATGCGATAGAATAATAAGTTCATTTTCAACAATGATGGATGCGATCGCAAATATGGTTTTATTTATGACATTAACATTATTTCCGTGCACGAGCGGCAATG
Source organism: Chrysomela aeneicollis (assembly GCA_029955515.1). Lineage (NCBI taxonomy): Eukaryota > Metazoa > Arthropoda > Insecta > Coleoptera > Chrysomelidae > Chrysomela > Chrysomela aeneicollis. The sequence goes on along the minus strand of JARUHQ010000014.1, from coordinate 1,473,366 downwards.
CTGTCACTTAATTACATTTATCGGAAAACGTTAGCTTTGTGTTGATATTTGACTGTTTTTATCATTCTCGATGCTATACAAATCGATCCTCATCCTGATGACTGAAAAACGGCGTGGTACATTCTCAATTCGAAGCCAGATTCATCAAAAGTACAGGTAGCACAACGAACGCACGCACTTAAATCGTCTTACACAACACATAAGGAGCAAGTGTTTTTTTCTCACTCCAGGGTGGGCATGCTCACATTCTATCATGAAAAATATATTCGGAATCATCACATCCAGTAGGTACTAAGCGTGGAGAAATTTACAAAAACAATATCACCGATGACTGCTGGAATGAAAATTTCACACCTGACATTTTCTTCCTATATTTTGTATCGTTACCATAGCAACTATTCCTGAATTTTTTTCTCTTCCTTTGGGAGCATGGACATTACACTGGCATTTTTTGTCGTTTATAGGTTGAATGACATTCATATTTACCTAACTTCAGATAATTATAGCGTTTTCCTTTGGTAAAACTGGTGCGCAGTGTAAATATATTTCTACCAACTTTACCTCAGTGGTTCACAGTTTTCTGTCATGATTATTCAATTTATCCAGACGGTATCGGTAAATAATTCTGAACTGAATTGTTGTTTCACAATTCACGATGATATTTCAAAATATCCGATACGGATTTGGTGGCTAGAGGACCGGTAGCGGCAGACTATGAAAAATGATGTCAAGTTTTAATGAGAATCAAATCAACGGAACTCACGGTAAATATAATAGAAATAATACTTGAACAGTCAATCTCGTCAAAGTTGGATTTAATTTTACTGTTTATACACAGCCGTACGGTCAACTAAACACGTGTATGCTTGCCGGCGTCTAGTCCAATGGAAAACTAGGTCAAATCTCTTCAACGCACAGACTTCAATGAGATTTCAGTGTGAAATTTTCTTACCGAAAACCACTCTAGCTCCAATTAAAAACTCGAAATATTCGTGTTGTGGAAAAAATTTAGAGTAATAATTGAAGCACTAGTGGTATTGAAAGTGGAAAAACTAGCCACATGGTGGTGTGACTTTTTCATTTAGCCGTCATCATTCAAACCTTTATTCATCAAGGGAAAAATCCCTCTCGCACCTATCGTTCGCGCAAAAAGCGAACGAAACCGTTCGTCTATCAGGGACACTCGTGTCGCGAGGCGGCATTCCAGACCTGGCTTGATCGATTGGAAATGGGGATATCGGCAAAGTGGCACGCTGATGATGCGGGCAAACGATTTGCGGAGATGGTGATGTGAGATGCGGCACAGTTTTCCATCAACGTTCGTGGGATTTGCCCGCTTCAATACCATCTGATGGTGTATGTAACCGATTCACGAACACGAGTCGCATTGGAATTGGGGGAATGTCTCGATATTTTCTCAGAAATCTAGCGAGGAATCATGGGATGAATGTTCACATGGGAAAAAGTGCATGAAGCATATCAAGTATTTCACGTTAAATCGAAAAATATGATCATGTATAGAGAGTCCCATTCAAAATATCGAAGTTGAAGGACCCCAACTTCCAGTACAACCGAAAGTGCTACATTTTTCAGAATGTGTTAGATGGATAGCCTCATAAACATTAGTTTCCTACCAATTTTTCTGATTCGGCTCACTCTATACGTAGTTCATCATGGGAACAACATAGGAACAGCTAACTCCCCACAATCTCGTTAGTATTCAGATATTCTATTGACGCTTTTCGAAAAACAATAGCTATTTGTGTGTAATGTGATAGATTGTCGCTTGACAAATAGAGTTGCCTATCTTTTGAGAACGGCAAGACACTAGTAGAAGGAATAGGAGGGCAGAGACAGCGGTGCAGGCGCAGGTGTAGGTGCTGGCGCAGGTGGATGTGGTGAGTTTTGAAATAGGCCGACGAAGACAGTGGTGAATGTGAATGTGGCGGGTTTTGGAATAGACCGGTAGAGACAGTGGTGCAGGCACAGGCGCAGGTGAATGTGGATGTGCAGATGCATGTGGATGTGGCGGGTTTTGGAATACACCGGTAGAGGCAGCGGAGGGTTTTGGAATAGGAGAGAGGAGACAGCGGAGGGTTAGGAATAGGAGAGAGGAGACAACGGAGGCTTATCAAACTACCATATAGTATGAACTATAATTATTGAAATTCACCTTCATCATATTTTGTTCCTTTTATACTCAACGGACTGATATTTTTTGTGGAAAGCGACAAGTTTAAATACTTACTTTGAAATCTTCAACATTCAAGATTTCATGGCACAATGTCAATGCAAGGGAATATGAGTTTAAGCATTTTTCAATATTTCCGCTCACAATCCCAAATGGTGTCACTTAGACATTCCTCGGTAAACGTCAATTTTGTGTTAAGATTTGAAATCATCGAAGGCTACTTTATTAACCGGTTGCAGAAAAACTATATACTCGTAAAATGACTCGTTGAATTCCAACTCACTATTCTGAAGTACGATTGATACTTCCTGAAATACAACTGGAAATGGTGTAGTTCTATTCATCCTACTTTGCATGGGGTAAAACGGAGCAGTTTAGCGAAATACGGGCAATCAATCAACTCGGAAATTCTGATGCCGCAAATACGTACATTTTGAGGCTCATTAGCGGCAGACTTGTGAAAAAGCGGAATCTGATACTTTTCCAGGAATTTAATCGGTTTTTGAATGGATCATTAGAGGCTCGCTCAGGGAGATCAAAAGTTTCGTTGGAGACAAATTAAAAAGCGATTTTAGCGTGGATATCTTTCACAAAATCGTTAAACTCCATTCCTCAGAGCGAATCTATAGATGATCTATTAAGTTCGATTTTTAATCACTTAACCTGATTCTCCCCTGGGAATTTCTAAGGAATATTATTTAAATTTGATGATCGTCGTTGTGTATTAAAGAGAGTCAGTCAGAAGATTTTTGGAATAGTATATTGATCAATTTGGCTTCTATAGGACTTACAAAAATGGTGTTTCTCTCCAAAAAATCGAAATAACTCATAACATGTCTGACAACCAAAATAGTCTTTATTGAAAAAAAAAGATTTTATATCGACAAACAACAGAAACATCTTCGATTGGTGACAATAGTGACATTGAAATATTTAAAATCTCCAGAGTATGATCACCCTGTACAATGAAGGATCAGCCCTGAAACTCTCTCATTCGCAATTTTTTCCATCTACATTTTGACAATCCCTCTGGCTCGCATGATGTTCCATCAACATTATAGATTTTCCTTTCGTGCAATCAGTGGACAAACTTTTTTTTTTCACCACACGGTAGAGTGACTTTATGGGGAACATAAAATTCCCATTTTGCGTGGCAAAGTCGACATGCAGCAAAGAAAACGGGCCTTTTGTTTTCGCACGGCCATCGGAGCAACAGCCAACTTCGTGAAAGAACTTTCCTTGTCTACATCAGGCGACGTCTATGGGTTCACAAAAGGGACAAGAAAACTGTAGGGAAAGTCATTACGCGCCTCGCATTATTTACTCACACACTGTGTCCCAGATTGGTGCTGATGCATGTATTGCTATCTAGGTTGTTTTAAGGGCTACAAAGCCGGTTCAAAGAGCGATGTTTTTAGTATTCTATCATCATTTCAGAAGTTCTATTAGGTATTAGTATATTACACAACAAGTGTGGAAAGTGACATATTTCACACGAATAGTCGTTTAGCACGAGCCGCGTAGCGGTGAGTGCGGAAACGTAACGAGTGAAGGAAATGCACTTTCCAACGAGTTTTGTACACTATATTTCCTACGACTCCGAATACTTTCATTTCGCGGGAGTTCTGGTAAAAAATGTAACTTGAGCGGTCTCTAGAATTTCAGGTGGTTTTGATTCAATATCAAGTACTGTTTATTTCCATATTCAAGATGATATTTGAATACTTCTCCGACAATTCCTCATTATGTGAATTACTGATTGATTAAGTTAGTTGAGTTTGGAAAAATTTTATTGATATTGACACAAACTTGACACCATACGCCTGCTAGCGCCAGTAATCACGCAACCAGGAATACAGAACCATAGAAGTATGTAGTTCGCAAGCGCGTACGAGTTACTCGAGTTAGTGCGTCCTTGACTCTTTGCAAACATCTGAGATACCAAAGAATCTTCTCGTTGGTGATACTGTGACATCAAATTGGTGCAAGCCGCGCATAAAACTGTAGCCGTACTCTTTTGAATGATCCAACCCCCTGTCATCAACACCGAAATAGTTCCAGCAAAGAGTATAGGTTCCAGTTTCAAAGTGAATTCAGAGGTTTTGTATCAGACACATTGAAATTGATAGATAAAGAGTTCTCGGTATAATTCAACACGAGACAGAAATTTCAATATGAATTTGATTTGAGAACGCTTATATTGACAGTGAGTACCTTCACAATATACCTAATTATTTCTATCAATTCAGGCGAGCGTTGTGATATATTTCATATCAACACTAGTGATTTTTTTCTTTCAAATAAACAATACCATGGTGATATGAGCTACTTTCTGAATAACAAAACAGTGTGATTATTGACGTTTTCATAGGTGGTCGTAGGAAAAATATATTTTTTCTATTTTGGTTGTATAATGAAGTCATTGTGCAGCGCATATGCGTGTCGAAATAGCCTCGAATAACATTATGATGACTTTTTGAAATGCCATGTCTATTTTCGCATCGCCGTTGTCAATGATACGATAAAGCTGTAACTCAATTATTAGCGATTAAACATCGTCTCGGACAATGCGGTTGACTCGGCTGACGCCTCGTAACCTGGCAATGTCCTCGACTATTTTAAATCGCATATTAGTGTCGTTAAAATCATAGCTATAATTCACCCCAATATCAATTGTCCTTGAAAATCTTGGACAAAAATAAAATACACGAAACATTTTTAAATCTAGCTGTCTCGTTTTGTGACATGATATTCTATTACGAATAGAGCGACCAATCAGTGGCCTAACATGTCTCATTTGAATAATTCGAAATGGGATAAAACAACTACTTACAAATTAATATTCTATGATGTAACGTTCTGATCGCCGTTATCAAAGTGTGACGAGGAAATCACTACATGCATAAATTTGCAATAATTTACGTCGATCGTTATGCAAAATTTCCCGAACACTCAGCCATTTTGTGTTGTTTCCGTTGTTCCGTTGATATTTCCGCAATCAAAATATTTATCGACAATGAAAAGTGAATCTGATCTGAATGAATTATTACCTGAAAATGGAAGTGATCCTATAACTGCTGCACTATCGTTTCTAAGAAATAAATCATGGTGTACCTCAGGGCTCTGTCTTGGGGCCGCTCTTATTAATAATTCATTTGAATGAGCCAAGCATCTTCATGCCTGTCTTCGAATGTGCTCTTTTTGCTAGAATACCACATTTTAATTTCGATAGTGCATGCTGGACACCCTCAATTGTCAAGCTCAAGACCTGGTTTTTCCTGAGCCTGTTAGCTAACATTATAAGTTTACCTCTCGTAAAACAAATGAGCAATTGCATGGTACATCGTTGTAATCAGCATGGGAAACTATCCCAAACATAAATAGTATATTATGATAAATAGTTTTTTATAAAGCTATTTTGTCGCACGCGTTGTTTTTTTTATGTTTTGGTTCTCATGAAAAGAATAACCTGTAATGTTCAGAGAACATCGTGAGAACCAAGGGAAAGAAGGTAGGAGTTGGTGTTCTTCTCAAATTTCTGGAGATGGTATGCCTCGGGGAACACCTCCCTAAGCAATGAGTTCCAAAGTTTAGATGTTCGTTGGATGAACAAGTTCTGCAGGTCTCTATAAAGTGACCACGAAGGGGTGTGAAGACTGAACTTGACGAGTTAATCTCGAAGATACTGCTAATGTAGGAACGATTGTTGATATTTCAGAAGAGCATCGTCCATGAAAATATCTATAAAATAGAGATAAATCGCTACGGTGTTCCAGAGAAGTGAGAGAGTTTGTAAGCGAGGCATCACCAACGAAACGAATTGCCCTTTTTGGACAGAATCCAATAATGTTTAGGTGCCGCACTTCAAATATGGGAACAGTATTCCAGGACATGTCGGATCTGTGCCTTATAGATCATAAGCAGCTGACTGGGAGTGAAATAGCTCTTGGCTCGAAACAGAAAACCAAGTTTTTGGGATGCACTTTTGGCATTGGACCTCACGTGATTTTCCCAAGAAAGGTTATTGCTGATATTACAAGCAAAACGCAAAGTGCTTGAAGTCTTTCTTTAAAAATAAATGATTCAATATCTCTAAATGACAGAAACATCTTCGATTGGTAACAATGATGACATTGACAGTTTACTGTTTAGCGATTTTGATTTTTGCGGAACCAGCGGTGAGAATTTAAATCAAATTACACTCTGAATTGAAATTTACCAATAAACACATTAAGTTTTCACTGCTAGTATCACCAAATCCAAAATCGCTCATAAGTAAGCTGGGCCTAACTCTTCTGACTTTAATTTGACAGTTCGATTGTACCAACCTCCGAATAAAAAAAATGCTCATCGAAACAGGAGATTTCGATACGCATTTGCGTTAGAAAAACATAATTTCCAAACGAACTACTAAACTTATCCAACTATAGCTTCATTTCGACAGTAGTTGACACTTGTGGATGGCGCCACATCTCACGCTGCATCCCCCAACTGAAATTCCCAGTTGTCGGCAATTCAGTTCTTTATGGTAATTGAAAACACGCGGGTGGGAGGGAGGGAGGGGTATAACTGGTTGAAGGAGGGAACTTATCTGCAAGTTCATGGAAGAGCTCAGCGGCATACTTTATGACAACTGACAAAGCATTCTTTTCCGCCCCCAGACCCTAACACGGCTTATTTATACGGCAGTGTAGGCAGATGGGGTGAACGTGAAATGTGCGAGTGAGGATAGTATTCAATTCGAATGGCGGTGAATAAAGTTTTCTGTGTATGCGAAAGACATTTTTTTTTCTGGTGATCTTTCCATCGGAATATTTTTCGAGCTCCACCATATTATATCCTAGATAGGAAGTCGGTCAAATTGGTGAAAAGTTGCGCATTTTTATGCTTAACAATTGCCTGAAAGACATTTTTCTCTTTTGAATAACTGGAAGAGAACGAAAATACAAAATTTATTTTTCAAGAGACGTTCTTGGAGGCACTTTTCCACAAGAAATCTCAATATGTCATTGATTTTTCCATGGCGTTCTTGATGTCAGCAATACAACAGTCGAATTTGGTTCTACGAGCACCTTATTGGTTTTATCCATTTTTGAAAAGTCTGAATACACGATATATGATTGACGGTGGATTTATGCAGAGGTTTTAAGTCGTTAGTTTTAGGTCTCAAGTTTTAAGTCGTAAGTTTCAAGTCTTAAGGAAAAATGGAACATTTATGCAAGAAGTTTTGAGGACTGTCAATAATGTCAATCCTGTTATTTTGCGTGCTTATTTTCCTCATTTCCTTCGATTCAATTCAAATCTTCAATATATATCCTATTCTTATTTATTTTTATTTGTTCAACATGCATTCAACTTCTGCTATTTGATATTTGCAAAATCAGACGCATGCGCAAATCGATAGAGTTTTAAGTCGTAAGTCGTAAGAGATAAATGTTGGCCAACTTTTCTTAAGACTTAAAACTTATGACTACTGTATAAATGGTTATATTGAATACCAATGGCTGAACTTCTTATGACTTATTACTTAAAACTTGAGACTTAAAACTTACGACTCAAAACCTCTGCATAAATCCAACGTGAATCTAACATGTTGATCAAAATTAGGAAACATTTTTTTCTGCAACCGACTCATGAGTCAACCATTTTTGTTCTGAAGTTGACGTTTCACTTACTGACACAATGAAATGATTAATATGTATGTTGCTTGGCAACACTTCTAGTTCCTAGGAGAAACTTTAGCCGTGGCATTAAATATTTCCTAGGCATTTGATCGAGTTTGGCACCAGGGACACCTCGCCAAGCTTCCATCTTATGGTTTGCCCCCCTCAGCTGTGTTCTCTGCTTGCTAGTTTTCTCTCAAACAGGTCTCTCCATGTAGTAGTCGATGAAGTTTCATCTGATACTCTACTCATAAATGCTGGTGTTCCGCAGGGATCAATTTTAGCACCAACACTATTTCTACTTCACATAAACGATTCGAAAGCAACTTCCATGTCCTATACACAGCTTCTCTGATGATAGTACCCTCCATACCGCTTTCTCTTCCAGGGCTCCTATATCGGCCCGTCAAACCAGAAATGAACGAGGAAGGAATGTTAAAAAAATAAATATGGACTTAGCAACAATTCTCGAGTGGGGATCTAATAACCTGGTAGAATTCAATGCAAATAAAACACAAGCATGTCTTTTCTCTAGAAAAGCCGATTTCACTGTATGCCCAACATAATTCAGTCAGGAGTAACCATACCATTGAAGTCATCCATTTCGATGCTTGGCGTTACTATCAGCAATAACCTTTATTGAGAATATCACGTGAGGTCCATTGCTAAAAGTGCATCCCAAAATCTTGGTTTCCTGTTTCGAGCCAAGAGCTGTTTCACTCCCAGTCAGCTGCTTATCATCTATATGGCACAGATCCGACCTGTCCTGGAATACTGTTCCCATATTTGGAGTACGGCACCTAAACATATCCTGAAACTATTGGATTCTGTCCAAAAATGGGCAATTCGTCTCGTCGGTGATGCCTCGCTTACAAACTCGCTCACTTCTCTGGAACACCGTAGAAAAGTTGGCGATTTATCTCTATTTTATAGATATTTTCATTGGCGATGCTCTTCTGAAATATCAACAATCGTTCCTCCATTAGCAGTCTCTTCGAGATTAACCCGTCAAGTTCAGTCTTCACACCCCTTCGTGGTCACTTTAGAGACCTGCAGAACGTCCCTTTCCAAAGACTCGTTCATCCAACGAACATCGAGACTTTGGAACTCATCGCTTAGGGAGGTGTTTCCCGAGGCATACGATCTCCAGAAATTCAAGAAGAACACCAACTCCTACCTTCTTTTCCTCGGTTCTCACGATGTTCTCTGAACATTACAGGATATTCCTCTTCGTGAGAACCAGAACATGAAAAAAAAATTCTCAACAAAGAATGGACGTCTTCCGAGTCGGTGGCAAAAAATTGTTTTTAAGTCAGTTAGCTGCAAGTGGAGCCTGAAAACAGCTTGTAAAAATGAACGTTCAAGGACCTCAATCCTCCAATGACTTACCCTGAACATCCCTGATCGATGTTTCGTCAGTCCAAAGTTTATTTGGAAAAGAGCCCCCCCCAGGGCATTTGTTCCCGTTGATCGGGGCCGATAAACCATCCCTAGGCGGGAAAACATCGAAAAATGGCGGGAGTGAATGTGGGAAAAGTTCGACGTCGGCTAGGGTGGGAATCCAGGCGGGGTTGTTTTCCTTCTGCACCTGCTCCGTGTGGAATTTTAGTTGGAATTTGATATTGTTAATTGGATCATTGGACTAACAAAGAGGTGCTCGGAATTCACGGATTTATAACCTCCGTTTCGCACACATTTTGATGAATCGCATTTCCGTTTCGTGAAATTCGTGACCGGCATATAATTTCGTTGTGAATGAACTTGGTACAGGGTGTCCTTAATGCGCGGGCCAACATGGGAAACTCGATAACTGTTAGAGATACAGGGTCGGTTGAATTAGAAAAAAGCTCTGTGTATACATATACGCCACAATATGCCTCAAAGAAATAGTTGCAATTATTTTCTGATTTCTTGAGATATTTAACAAAATATCATGTTATGATACAAGTTTTAGAAAAACATTTTTTTTTCTTTTTATTGGCTTTATTTCAATAGATACAAAAAAGGAAGACACGTTCTTGCTTTTGGACCGCCATCAACTTTTTCTTCTTAATACAGACCTGGATTTTTTCAACCATTTTTTTACTCTCCTGGCAAACCTGAATACCTTCATATTATATTCTTCAATTGCAGTTTCGAAAGCAATGTAGACAGCAACAACAAAATTTCATTAAGTATCAATGATGAAATAAATACTACAACTAAAAAATGAAAATAACAAACTGAGGTATACATCAACGTATCAAGGTACTCTAGGCGAGTAAGAAAATTTAAAAAAAACAGGTCCGTATTTAGAAAAATCTAGATCCTCATTAAGAAAAAAATCCATACTGCCAAGTTAAAAGGCATGAGGAACAGCTCCAGGAGAGTGTTCCTTCTTCTCGTGTCTATTGAAAGCCAATCAGAAATAGAATATTTGTTTCTTCTTTAATACCTATGTCAAAAACCGTAAACCTTTTCATTTTCGGAATATTGTTGCGCATATATATACAACTTTTTGCTGTTCCAACCGACCATGTCAAGTGTTAAAAAAAAAAACCGTCCATTCTGGATTAACTTTGCGAATCTTTGCATATAGACTGCGAGTATATATAATTCAATGGTCTGCATGGCACTAGCCAGGAAAGTATACAGTTGTTTTGTACTCGTTCATTCAAACCGTATTCGTATTATCGATTGGATAAGACGTGAAATTATTTATTTATTTATTGATATTCTCCAGATCCTGCTTTTTCATTTTGTATCAAATTAAATTCATAATGTAAAACCAGCGTAGATTCAGTAAATGTAATAAATCACGAGATATTCCATTCAGAATAATGAAGTTGGCACTTGCTTCTGGTACATCTCGCATGTTGAGCATAAAAAGAAAATGAGACGAATTCCAAACGATATTCTCATTCTCGTTAATTATTGCAGTCTTTGAGTTACACTTTTCTGGAAATGTCCGCGGTGAAGCAATTCCAAAACTAATTGGGATTGATTCAATTAGAGGCGTTTACTGCCAAGGCGTCGGTGTGACATTTAATTAAAGAAAAAAATCTTAGCAGGCAGAAAGTCTTCCATTTAGTCTGGAAATGGAGGTTTCAAGCAATAACGAATTCAATTTCGGAGTGATGAATCACTTTTTGAAGCTTTGCAAATATTTTACTGAAATTCAGCATTCACATCATCTGATTATCTGGTTATATTCTAAAAAAATGCAGGGATCATGGATAAATGAGGGAAGGGATATTGAAGACAGAAACACATTCATATGTTGAGGAGAAAAACCTATTGCTGTGCGTTGTCAGAAAATTAAAATCACTTCCAGAACTGATAACTGAACAAAATATTGAAATGACGTTGGAAATGGAATGGAAGAAGCTTATTCTTTGAATCGATAAACTTATCTCCTAGAGTTGAACAATATATATTTTGACATCTGACAGCAACTGAGGAGTTTTTATAGATGGTTCATCATAGGTCACGGGATATGAAAAAAGTATGATAATAGTGTTTCAATGATTCTGATGAATATGGATGCCCAAATATATTTGGAAACTGATGAAACTTACATTATTCAAATTTTATCATATCCTTGAGGACAAATCTCGTGATCCTAGCGAGAAGTGATTTCAATATTTCTCTCAGTTCAGCATCCCGGCATCAATAAAATATTCGCGCTCCTGATACATATTAAATTATCACAAAGTTCAATGTGTGAAATTACCGCCCAACTATGGGGGTGAAAGGATTCGGTGGGTATTTGCGCATCCACCATTTATTAAAATTTCTATGTTTTTTAAACATTTCGCGATCAATGTTAGTTCTCCTTTGCAAGAGTTTTCGTTGAGATAATTGAATCAACTAGGGAAATGATGAAAATATTCTGATTGATGCATATCATCGTAACTCACGAATGCTTCTATACGAAAAATACATGCGCTCCCATCATTTATTGAAATGGACCTGTATGAAAAAAATCTTGAAATGCCTGATTAAACGTACCTATATACCGTTATCTCCGTTGGAACCCTTCCAATATACAGAAGATATTCGTATAATTCCTAGCGTTCTCATCCTAGCCAAATCCGAATTAACCCATTGAGATAATCCCGGAATGGCTCGGTAAAATTATCCTGCTCCGCAAGATTTCCTGCGAGACGGGCACTCAGGAAAAATGGGAATGTCGAAAGTTCAGATGATATATACGAGGAATGTATGGCTGCAAAATATAGACTGACGCCGTGAGATTTTGTTCGTATTGTCTCACAGGAAATGGCGGATTTCCACCAAACATACTCAGTTTCAAAAACAAAATATTATTCATCAGTCGCGTGTTTGGTTTTGAAGATGTTTTCTGTTGTTTCCACTACACGAACAGTTTTCATCATGCCATCAAAGTCAAGTCAAGTCAAGAACCAAATTAGAAAAACTTCCTGTTCAACACAGATTATTTTATCTGGAAAGAAAAGCAAAGAAAAAAAACTTTTATATATGCACTTTCATCAAGTGATCATTTCAAATGAATGATTTGGCTATATGACAATAGAATAAGAGTAACCCATAGATGAAATGTTGTTTTCGGAAAAAGGTGAAGAATAATAATTTACTCTGAAACTTTCATCGGTATCGGGCAGTTAGTTTTTTTTATGTGAACGCCTGAATTTTTCGTTTTCTGGTTCGTTATTAACGTCTAACAAATGGTTTAAATCAATTACCCTGTATTTCATTACGTAAAAACAGACAGTAATAAAACAGTAGCGATTTGTGTGGGTTGACCACCGAGTCAGAGAAATGTTAGCAATTTTAATGTAACGTTGGGTCCAGTTTACTCCCTTAATTAAAATCCCAGTCCCAGAAAATGCCTCTACCCTTATAATTGATACAGAATGCTTTCCGGTCATATTAAACCCACGCAAAAACGTTCCTACGCTTCAGGTTTTCAAGTCTGAAATAGAGTAGTAGGTTCTGTAACAACTGACAATTTTTTGAAAAAATATTTGTCAAGCTTATCCCTTCGTACAAATACAGATAGAGTAGTAGGTAGACATATATATATATATATAAAATAATGTTCAGTATGAATTTATAAATACAAAACGTATGCATAAAAAAATCCCAAATTTAAAATAAATCGTCGGAAATTACACTTCAAAAAATCAAATTTTGGACAATGAAAATCTCTCAAATTTTCTTGAGTTTATTAAGGTTATCACAGTTTTATCGATCAGCTGATTAGCTGTTGAACACTTATTTAAAATGGAGTTCTACACATGATAAGAATGACATTCTCTCAATATGAAACCATCAGAATTTACAAATATTGGATATCATCATTTTTTGCATTACAGACAGAAAATTCATTAACAACAACATACCTGTGTGAGAATGGATGTATATATAAACAATGATATTTGGCTATATCAGAGGAATACTAAACCCGACATTGTTAAATTATGTCGAAATACTCTAGCACAACCATTTCACTAATCGCTAATTAGTGATCAAGAATAACTTTTTATACCTATGTGTATATGGATCCTAAAAGTGAGATAATAGCTATTTGTGTATTTGAAATGCAAAGTGCGAGATTGCCTATCGAAAAAGAACCTGTTGGCTATTGAAGCTACTTGAAAACTTTGTCTATCTCACAGCAATAATACATTATGAACCAAAAATATTGGATAGCCAAATTTATTCTTGCTTTATATTCAACGGACTGGAGTTTTTTGAGAAATACGACAAGTTTAGGATACTAACTTTGATATTTTTAACATTAAAGCATTTCAAGGCAGCATTTCACGATCATACTTCATACTTCACTTCGATTTCTCTGGTAGGAGGTTCAAATTTACAATGTTCGTACTTTAGGCTACATCTGAAGATGTGTTAGATAACTCGCTGTCCATCATGCAACATAATAATGAGTTCGTTTTCAACAATGATGGATGCGAGCGCAAATATGCTGTCACTTAATGACAATATTTCCGCGCACGAGCGGCAATGCTGTCACTTGATGACATTCCTCGGAAAACGTCAACCTTGTGTTGAGATTTGAAATGGTTGAAAACCGCAGGTGTAGAGGCACCGTGTTAAAAGGAAAACTATCAGTGCTGCGAATTGCTGAAAAACGAGCCGTGATCGACTCCCTTCATTTGCAGACCCTCCTCCAGGCCCACGACGTGGTGGCCCACGAGATCTACGGCGAGGACGCCATACGCGTCACCCCTCCCCCCCTGCTGCCGTACCTCAACGGAGGTGATGACCTGGACGGGCCCAATGGCGACGTCGAGATGGAGAACGTCACCAGAGTCAGACTGGTGCAGTTCCAGAAGAACACTGACGAACCCATGGTGAGCTCAACGTTCCTCAAGCTTTTGCTCCTTGAGACGCTTTCTATAAGGTCCAACACTTTCGCTTCTCAAGTTGAAGTGCTCCCGCTTCTTAAAACTTATTAAAAAAATTTCGTTTATTTAAGAGGTGCACGCTTTAATTCTTTTTAGTTATGTACCTACGCTTCTTGAAACATTTTAACGTGTTTCCGCTTCTCATCATCTTCAGCCTTTTATTTCTCATGCTTATTCTTCTGCCTTGTTCAGGAGGTGGTCCAACGCTTCCACTTTCTTAAGATCTGTCAAAACATTACGCTTTTCAACACGTATATGCAAACATGTTTGCTTAATGAAACGTATTGAAACGTTCCTTCTATAGTTCTGTTTGCTTGCTTTCTTGTCAACTTGTCAAGTTTCTTTCGCTTCTTAAGACGTATTGAGTGTGCCTATTCTTCAGCTCTGTTTTCAGACGTAGTGGAAATCTATTTGAATGATATTTAAAATCATTAAGATGCTCATCAAGAGCTTCTACTTCTTAGCCGATACGAATGCTTCATCTCCTTAAAACGTGGCAAACTGCTTTCACTCTTCAATAAAAAGAAGCGCTTTCGCAGTCTTTCTGAAAAGTCTCTTGTTATTTTAAGGGCATAAAATCGAAATAGAGATTTGAAATGTTGCTTTCCCTTATTGAAGACGTGCACAAGCATTTCTCCTCCTATGAGACGTGTTTAAATGCTGTCGCTTCTTTAATGCCTCCACTTTCACTATTTGAAATTATTAAAAAATGCTTTCGCTCATCAGTAGATGGTCAAAACGCTTCTCCTTCTGAAGCCTACACGAATGCTTCCTCTTCTCAAAACGTGGCAAAATGCTTCCATTCTGCAATAGAAAGAAGCGCTTTCGCAGTCTTTCTGAAAAGTCTCTTGTTATTTCAAGGGCATGAAATTGAAATGGAATAGAGATTTGAAATGTTGCTTTCCCTTATTGAAGACGTGCACAAGCATTTCTCCTCCTATGAGACGTGTTTAAATGCTGTCGCTTCTTTAATGTCTCCACTTTCACTATTTGAAATTATTGAAAAAATGCTTTCGCTCATCAGCAGATGGTCAAAACGCTTCTACTTCTGAAGCCTACACGAATGCTTCGTCTCCTCAAAACGTGGCAAAATGCTTCCATTCTGCAATAGAAGCGATTTAAAATGCATTATGATGTGTTCAAGACGTGCTAAACCATTTCCTCCTTTTCAAAATGATGACGATCGTTTCCAAGTCTCCAAGTCTTTCTTGAAACGTGTAAATGCATTTGCTCTTCGAAAGGTGCACAATACGCTTTTACTTCTTGAACCAATCCTAATGCTTCTTCTACATAAACATATGTGAACGCTTTCGCTCCCTAAGACTAGTTTGATCGCTCCCGCTTTATTTTATGTTATTTTCACTTATATCAAACGCGTTTAAGACGTGTTCAAGCATTTCTTCTCTTCTGGTTAAAATGCTGCCGCTTTCTCAATGTATCCATTTTCGCTCCTCAGGAGATGGTCAATACGCTTCTACTCATAAAAATGTTTCTTCTTGTTATTTATGGCATAATAGAGGAGGATTCAAATTGCGAAAATAGATAAAGAAGTGTTTGAAATGTGCTAAAGCGTTTCTCTTCCCTTTTAAAATGCTGTCGATCATTTCTAAATCTCCACTTTCTTTCTTGAAACATTACAAATGCATTCGCTCTTCTAAAGGTAGATAATACGCTTTCTTTTATTCCTCTGAACGCTTCCACTTCTCAGGTTCGAACGCTTCATTTTATTTAACTTTCACTTGTTTAAAACGCGTTTGAGACGTGCTCAAGCATTACCCCTTCCCCTGCTTAAAATGCTGTCGCTGTCTCAATGCTTTCTCTTCCGCTATTCAAACGTAAAAAAATGCGCTCGCTTTTCAAGAGTTGGGCAATATGCTTCTCTTTACCAGTCCTACGCTTCCTTTCTTTGAAACGTTCGCGAGCTCTTCCGATTCTCAAGACTATTTTGATGGCTTTCGGTTTATTTTATGTTACTTAATTTAAAACGCGTTCGAGACGTTCTCAAGCATTACCCCTACCCTGGTTAAAATGCTGTCGCTTTTTCTTTCGCTAGTCAAACGTGACAAAATGCCCTCGCTTTTCAAGAGTTGGGCAATATGCTTCTCTTTACCAGTCCTACGCTTCCTTTCTTTGAAACGTTCGCGAGCTCTTCCGATTCTCAAGACTATTTTGATGGCTTTCGGTTTATTTTATGTTACTTAATTTAAAACGCGTTCGAGACGTTCTCAAGCATTACCCCTACCCTGGTTAAAATGCTGTCGCTTTTTCTTTCGCTATTCAAACGTGACAAAAATGCGCTCGTTCGCGAGCGCTCAACACTAGTTTCCATTGATCTTGCACATGGTAAGACGCTTTCGCACACTTGAAGACGTTTGGTGTTGTTGCAGGGCATAACCTTGAAACTGAACGAGGATGGCAAATGCATAGTGGCCAGGATAATGCACGGAGGGATGATCCATCGGCAGGCCACGCTCCACGTGGGCGACGAGATCAGGGAGATAAATGGCATACCGGTGGTCAACCAATCTGTAAACGCTCTACAAAAAATTCTCGTAGGTTGAGATAAACGGTTCGTGGCGTCTAATCGATATTCATTCGTTTATTTTGTTTTACAGAGGGAAGCGAGGGGGTCTGTGACGTTTAAAATAGTCCCTTCCTACAGAAGTGCCCCACCACCTTGTGAGGTTAGTATCACGAACATTCTTGTTGAACTTTTTACTCGATGGTGTGTTATTGGTTCGTCAATGAATTTCTTTACATCCTGTATTCGAATTTCGTTGAAACTTTCATAATGAAGCGTAGCTATATGCTATATGCGGTCCATGTCCATTCAGCTGCATTGCATCTCATACATAGTAGCAATTTCGGATATTAGGTACTTGCAAAATGAAATACCTGCTAGTTTTCCGTTCCGTGAAAAACTTCAATCGAAAAGTTTCATATGAGTTTCCATTGTTTTTCACATCAAATAGTATATTCTAACCGAGTATTCGACTGAGTGGAAAGTTCCAAACGTGTTTTTTGTCGAGTTACGTATTTTCCTGTTACTTGTTCATTATCTGTTGAAAAAAAGCTGAATAACAACGAGCAATATATTGGGTTGCCAAAGAAAATCGCCTTATTCATCATTTATAAATTGAGGTTGTCAGGTTGACGTGTCCAAGCAATTTTTTTTCTGTATAGATATTATTCAATATGTTTCACAATTATTTATTTTTTGGTAGTGATTTGGTAGTACTACTACTACTCCAAACGTTTGAAAAAGTAGATTATTGTTTATAACTTGACGTGGTTTTCAATAATTAAGATTTCTTTGTTCGTTAATAAGAATACAGATCTGGAGTTAATTTCGTATAAAAGTACTCCGAAAATAAAGACTTTTCAATAATAAAGCACATTTCATCACGCCAGGTATTTCTCATTGATTCACTGTTTTTCCTGTGTTTTGGTTTGAAATTCTGAAAGTATCAATTTGTCAAAGATTCTTCATAAATACTTCAGAATTATAAAATATTAGTTCTAATATTAATTACTCCAAGTTATCTCACAATTGTGAGAAAAGTACAGAAATATTTTCTTATACAACTCGTTTATTCGAATTTGGAAATATTGTCATAGACAAGAAAACTTGTAAAAAAACATGATTTTTGAATTTCAATTCACTTATTTGTATTATAATCGACCTTGGCCCAATTTCAATTGACAAATTTAAATTATAATCGACGTTTTCTGAATTTAATTCGATTCACAACGTTTTCTGAATTTAAATCGCTAATCTGATTTCCAATTGACGATTTCTAAATTTCATTCGATTGAATATAAATCATATCCACAGTTTTCGATTACAATTAACTAAATTGAATTAAAATTGACGTCTTCTGGATTCAAATTGATCAACAACTAATGTTTCTAGATTCCATTTTTCTAATCACAATTAACGATTTTCGAAATTCACTCGATCATTCCCAGGTTTTTAATTTGATTCAACTAATTTGAATATTAATTGACATTGATTAATTTCAATTGATTCACAACTGATATTTTCTAAATCTCTATAGTCCAATCTGAATTTCAATTCACTATTTGATTGACAATCTATTAATTTCGTTTGAATTAAATCTGTTTTATCTCCATAGTCCAGTTGACTACTTTGAATATCAAATTATCGTTTTTGAATTTCGACTGAATCGTTATCATTGTCGCTTTCTGTGATCATTTTTGTGTAGAAATCTTTCGTATTATCCTTCCCCATTATTCCTATCCAAAATTGAATTCGTTCTTCCCTTGTTCTACTCATATTAATTCGCTTATTTTGATCTAGTTATTCCGGATCAAACCGCTGCCAGTTTTAGTAAGTATCCGCTGAAAATTCACTCGACTCTGGTGCTGGTGTAATGTGCTTTTTTTTTGTTCATCGAATCATCTCATTGCTACTATGGTAGAAAGATTGGTATTTAGATTCAGAGATTTTCCTATCAGCATGGTTTTCACTTAGAGTTCGCCTCAATTAGGTAGTTTTTTTTTTCTTTTTTTTTTTTTCGTCAACCGAGTGGTATGAATTTGGGTGTTCTTTTTCAGATTTTTGTCAGAGCACAGTTCGATTACGATCCGTTAGAGGACGACCTCATTCCTTGTGCCCAAGCAGGAATTGCCTTCAAAACTGGTGATATTCTTCAGGTAAATTTGGCCGCAGAAAAGTCAGTTTTTGAATTTTTTTTTTAAATCCCGTTTCCGCGCAGATAATAAGCAAGGATGATCACCACTGGTGGCAAGCGAGGAAGGATAATGCTGCAGGCTCAGCAGGACTCATCCCCTCTCCGGAACTGCAGGAATGGAGGGCTGCTTGTGCTGCAATGGAAAAAACCAAGCAAGAACAAGGTGAAGACACAATTTTTCACTTTTCAATCGATATTTTGCGGGGGAAATTCACGCGGAAGTGACAATTTTTTTTTATCCTCGAATACACATACAGGGTGAGGCACGAGTAACGGGACGGTCTCTGACGGAAAAACATATCGATTTAAAAAAAAAACTGAAAAGTACTATCTCGAAAAAAACAGTATAGGGCATAATAATATCAAATACAGGGTGTTTCGTAAGAGTACATTAAACTTTGGTATGACACACTTTTTTGAATATTTTGACATCGTAGTTAGTCATCTGAAAAACTAGCATGATATCATCAGTCATCTGTTACTTGTGAGTCACCCTCTACAGGGTGAAAGTTTGAAATTATTTCACAAAGTTAGAGGGTGAGTTGATCGATAATTCGTAGACGCTTATTTAGATATTTATTTTGAGATAAATCCATCTAAAGTTGTCACCCCGTGAAATTTAAAAAAATTTCAAATGGTCATTGATTTTTAGCAAGGTTAGTTTATATTTCTAACTATTTGTAGGATTGTATGGGTCATTTTCCGGAATAAATGATTATTTTCTTTGTGAATGCTCCAAACGAAAATTCAGATTTCAAAACTGTTACTGACTGAAAAAAAATTGATGACCATTAGAAATTTTTTAGTTAGTTTGCATCTATTAATCTCAATTTATATTTCCTAAAATTAATTATCCTTCGAAATGAGTAAAAAACTATAATTTTAAAAGAAACACTTTTCCAGCAGTTCATAAAACACCCAGTATTGACATTGACATTTTCCACTCACCATAGTTTTGTTATTGAATTCCTTCATTAGGTTATTGTATTGTTTACTGTGGCATGAAATCAATAATTAATGTGATAATTGATAATCTACTGAATAAATAAACAAATCTCATAGTTCCAAACATTCATGAGTTTCTATATCACTATTAGGTGTTATTAGTGTGAGTTTTGATGAGGAGTTTTGAATGAGACAAAAATAATGGTTATGTATTAAGATTTAAAAAAAAAAATTTATCGAACCCATAGGCAATAACTTTCAAAATATGGTTTTTCTCATTAAAATTCGTGATGAATAAATGATTCAAACTCATGAATCTTGGATTCTAGCATGTAGGTATTGTGTTTAAACTAATTACCTGATTATAAAATATTAAATTTCTGCAGTAGTTAGATATTCATTTCAAGGCATCAGTAATATCCTTTGAAAAGGTGAAAAAGTTCAAACAAAATGGGTGATGAACTCAGACATTATCAAATTGTCAGTTGAGTACAAACAAGGTGGTCAAGTTTCAACCCCTCCCAAATCAGAAATGAACAGAATAATTCGAACTGATAAATAAGTTTGGACTTTTTCAACAAACCATAATTTCTAATGACCCAGTCTAAATGTCTATGGTGTGACACGTATTTTTGTTGAATGGCAGACATGGATAAAGGATGTTCTTCTCATGCTAATGGTTGTGATGGTACTACAGGTATATGACTACCTATTCAATACTATAATATAGCGCATGTATCCTTCTAACGAGAGTTTTTATTATTGCTGTGACTTTACTAAAATTTGCAAGCTCGAATATCATAATAAAATCATCAGTTCACTGAAATATTCCATTCGATTGATATATTCGGGCAGGGTCACGTGACTTCCTTTACAGTTACATTTTTCCAAATTGATCGCTCGGGATGAGTATTTGGTTCAAATTAATGTTTAGCGAGACTTCGATATTCCAGAAATAGACAAAATGTTTCGAAAACCCCAACAAATGAGCTTATTTTGACAGCTAAAACTCCAACTTTTTCAGATGGACACTGTGTACATTTTTTTAAGTCAACAATAGTGGTGGTCACAGTAATAACAATTAACCTCCAGATCATAGATTCTTCTCAAATACTCTGCTAGTGTAAATGTGTCCTCTTGATTGTTGCATCGATTTTGTGATCTGCTGGTAAAATTCCAACACTAAAAAATACAACTTTAAAATGCATGAACTGAAAACCGACGCTGATTTTAGCTGAAAAAAAAAAATACACCATCACATATGGACCCGACATCTGTGATTTGCATCTTCACTAACAATCTCAACGTTTCAGTCAATTGCTCGATATTTGGCCGAAAGAAGAAGCAATACAAGGACAAATATCTGGCGAAGCATAACGCAGTCTTTGACCAATTAGATTTAGTGACGTACGAGGAGGTGGTGAAGTTACCCAGTGAGTTTCTGGAATAACAAAAGTGTTAGCGATATGAATGTGGCCTTGATTTTTCGTTTTAGTGTCGGATCCGGCATTCCAGAGAAAGACCCTGGTGCTGTTGGGGGCACATGGAGTTGGAAGGAGGCATATTAAAAATACCCTCATAGCTAAACATCCCGATCAATATGCTTATCCAATACCACGTGAGTTGCTTACTGTATATGCTGATCAAATTTTGAACAACTCAGGAAGAACTCTTCTCAACTCCCCGTCGATATAGACAACTCATTGTCAGTGATTATCGATGAATGAAAGAATGAACGAATGAATGAACGAATGAATAAATGAAAGAATGAACGAATGAATGAACGAATGAATGAACGAATGAATGAACGAATGAATGAATGAACGAATAAATGAACGAATGAATGAATAAACGAATGAATGAATGAACGAATGAATGAACGAATGAATGAACGAATGCATGAACGAATAAATGAACGAATGAAAATGAATGAGAACGAATGATATCGAATGAGTACTAATGCGAATTTAAAAAATAGTCAAAATTAAGAAAAGAATAACAATGAATGATAATGCAAATGAGAAAAAAAAGAATTAATAATTAATGTTAATATCGAATGAGAACGAATATGAGAACGAATATGAGAACGAATGAGAACGAATATGAGAACGAATGAGAACGAATATGATAACGAATGAGAACGAATATGAGAACGAATGAGAACGAATATGAGAACGAATGAGAACGAATATGAGAACGAATATGAGAACGAATATGAGAACGAATGAGAACGAATATGAGAACGAATGGGAACGAATATGAGAACGAATGAGAACGAATATGAGAACGAATATGAGAACGAATATGAGAACGAATATGAGAACGAATATGAGAACGAATATGAGAACGAATGAGAACGAATATGAGAACGAATATGAGAACGAATGAGAACGAATATGAGAACGAATATGAGAACGAATATGAGAACGAATGAGAACGAATGAGAACGAATATGAGAACGAATGAGAACGAATGAGAACGAATGAGAACGAATGAGAACGAATGAGAACGAATATGAGAACGAATGAAAACGAATATGAGAACGAATATGAGAACGAATGAGAACGAATGAGAACGAATATGAGAACGAATGAGAACGAATGAGAACGAATGAGAACGAATGAGAACGAATGAGAACGAATGAGAACGAATATGAGAACGAATGAAAACGAATATGAGAACGAATGAGAACGAATGAGAACGAATGAGAACGAATATGAGAACGAATGAGAACGAATGAGAACGAATGAGAACGAATGAAAACGAATGAAAACGAATGAGAACACGAATGAGAACGAATGAGAACAAATGAGAACGACTGAGAACGAATGAGAACGAATATGAGAACGAATATGAGAACGAATATGAGAACGAATATGAGAACGAATATGAGAACGAATATGAGAACGAATATGAGAACGAATGAGAACGAATATGATAACGAATGAGAACGAATATGAGAACGAATGAGAACGAATATGAGAACGAATGAGAACGAATATGAGAACGAATATGAGAACGAATATGAGAACGAATGAGAACGAATATGAGAACGAATGGGAACGAATATGAGAACGAATGAGAACGAATATGAGAACGAATATGAGAACGAATATGAGAACGAATATGAGAACGAATATGAGAACGAATATGAGAACGAATGAGAACGAATATGAGAACGAATATGAGAACGAATGAGAACGAATATGAGAACGAATATGAGAACGAATATGAGAACGAATATGAGAACGAATGAGAACGAATGAGAACGAATATGAGAACGAATGAGAACGAATGAGAACGAATGAGAACGAATGAGAACGAATATGAGAACGAATGAAAACGAATATGAGAACGAATATGAGAACGAATGAGAACGAATGAGAACGAATATGAGAACGAATGAGAACGAATGAGAACGAATGAGAACGAATGAGAACGAATGAGAACGAATGAGAACGAATATGAGAACGAATGAAAACGAATATGAGAACGAATGAGAACGAATGAGAACGAATGAGAACGAATATGAGAACGAATGAGAACGAATGAGAACGAATGAGAACGAATGAGAACGAATGAAAACGAATGAAAACGAATGAGAACACGAATGAGAACGAATGAGAACAAATGAGAACGACTGAGAACGAATGAGAACGAATATGAGAACGAATATGAGAACGAATATGAGAACGAATATGAGAACGAATATGAGAACGAATATGAGAACGAATATGAGAACGAATATGAGAACGAATATGAGAACGAATATGAGAACGAATATGAGAACGAATATGAGAACGAATATGAGAACGAATGAGAACGAATGAGAATGAATGAGAACGAATGAGAACGAATGAGAACGAATGAGAACGAATGAGAACGAATGAGAACGAAGGAGAACGAAGGAGAACGAATGAGAACGAATGAGAACGAATGAGAACGAATGAGAACGACTGAGAACGAATGAGAACGAATGAGAACGACTGAGAACGAATGAGAATGAATGAGAACGACTGAGAATGAATGATAGTGAAAGAACGACAAATTAATCTTACGAGGAAATGGTAACAAATTTATTAATGACATTCGAATTTTGCAGATACAACGAGACAGCCGAGAACGGACGAGGAGAACGGCAGGAACTACTTTTTCGTGTCGCACGACGAGATGATGGCCGACATAGCGGCCAACGAGTACCTCGAGTACGGCACCCACGAGGACGCCATGTACGGCACCAAGCTCGACACGATCAGGAGGATCCACCAGGACGGCAAAATGGCCATCCTCGACGTGGAGCCGCAGGCGCTGAAGGTGTTGCGCACCGCCGAGTTTTCACCATACGTTGTGTTCATTGCCGCCCCCGCTTTGCAGAATATAGCTGACGTAAGTGGCTGATGATGGAGGTGGTCCATTGGGATGTGAGATGTTTGGATATATAGGGGGTTCCAATGTTGCCGCGGTTTTCGTGGGCACATTCTTAAATTATTTTCGTTTATATCGGGTGTGCACTCACACAATAAACTTGCATTTTTTCAAATGGGACACCCTGTATATCACTGCGGTTCAGCGGATCGAGTGAAACCAATAGACGACCGCCTACATAGGTTTTTACGAATCTATAGCCTTCTAGGACCTTGTGACTCAATTTTTTTCTTTTAGAGATCTCGAGTTACCACAGTCAAGAGCTTTAGTTACCATAGTAATAAATAGTAAATAGTCCTAGTTATTGACTTTTACAACTCAAGATCTTGAGTTCTTGACTTTTACAACTGAAGATCCTGAGTTCCCGATTTCTACAAGGCGAGATCTTGAGTTTTCGATTTCTACAAGAAGAGTTCTTGAGTTATCGATATCTAAAAGGCAAAATCTTGAGTTTTTGATTTCTTCAAGGCGAGATCTTGAGTTCTCGATTTATACAAGGCGAGATTTTGAGTTCTCAATTTTTACGACTCGAAGTCCTGAGCATTCGACTTTTACAACTCGAGTCTCAACTTTTACAACTCGAGATCTTGAGTTATCCATTTCTACAAGGCAAGATCTTAAGTTCCCGTTTTCTACAAGGCGAAATCTTGAGTTCTCGATTTCTACAAGGCGAGATATTGAGTTCTCGACTTTTACAACTCGAGTCGAGATCTTGAGTTATCCATTTCTACAAGGCAAGATCTTGATTTCTACAAGGAGAGATCTGAGTTCTCGATTTCTACAAGGCGAGATCTCGAGTTTTCTACTTTTACAATTCGAGATCTTGATGAGTTCTTTACTTTGAAAACTGAAGATCTTGATTTCCCGATTTCTACAAGGCGAAATCTTGAGTTTTCGATTTCTTCAAGGTGAGATCTCGAGTTTTCGTTTTCTACAAGGTGAGATCTTGAGTTCTCGATTTCTACAAAGCGAGATATTGAGTTCTCGACTTTTACAACTCGAGTCGAGATCTTGAGTTATCCATTTCTACAAGGCAAGATCTTGATTTCTACAAGGAGAGATCTGAGTTCTCGATTTCTACAAGGCGAGATCTCATGTTTTCTACTTTTACAATTCGAGATCTTGATGAGTTCTTTACTTTGAAAACTGAAGATCTTGATTTCCCGATTTCTACAAGGCGAAATCTTGAGTTTTCGATTTCTTCAAGGTGAGATCTTGAGTTTTCGTTTTCCACAAGGCGAGATCTTGAGTTTTCGACTTTAACAACTCGAGATCTTCAGTTATCGATTTCTAAAAGGCGAGATCTTGAGTTTCCGTTTTCTACATGGCGAGATATTGAGTTCTCGATTTTTACAACACGAGATCTTGAGTTCTCGAATTTTACAACTCGAGATTTTGGGTTCTTGACTTTTACAACTGAAGATCCTGAGTTCCCGATTTCTACAAGGCGAGATCTTGAGTTTTCGATTTCTACAAGAAGAGTTCTTGAGTTATCGATATCTAAAAGGCAAAATCTTGAGTTTTTGATTTCTTCAAGGCGAGATCTTGAGTTCTCGATTTATACAAGGCGAGATTTTGAGTTCTCAATTTTTACGACTCGAAGTCCTGAGCATTCGACTTTTACAACTCGAGTCTCAACTTTTACAACTCGAGATCTTGAGTTATCCATTTCTACAAGGCAAGATCTTAAGTTCCCGTTTTCTACAAGGCGAAATCTTGAGTTCTCGATTTCTACAAGGCGAGATATTGAGTTCTCGACTTTTACAACTCGAGTCGAGATCTTGAGTTATCCATTTCTACAAGGCAAGATCTTGATTTCTACAAGGAGAGATCTGAGTTCTCGATTTCTACAAGGCGAGATCTCGAGTTTTCTACTTTTACAATTCGAGATCTTGATGAGTTCTTTACTTTGAAAACTGAAGATCTTGATTTCCCGATTTCTACAAGGCGAAATCTTGAGTTTTCGATTTCTTCAAGGTGAGATCTCGAGTTTTCGTTTTCTACAAGGTGAGATCTTGAGTTCTCGATTTCTACAAAGCGAGATATTGAGTTCTCGACTTTTACAACTCGAGTCGAGATCTTGAGTTATCCATTTCTACAAGGCAAGATCTTGATTTCTACAAGGAGAGATCTGAGTTCTCGATTTCTACAAGGCGAGATCTCATGTTTTCTACTTTTACAATTCGAGATCTTGATGAGTTCTTTACTTTGAAAACTGAAGATCTTGATTTCCCGATTTCTACAAGGCGAAATCTTGAGTTTTCGATTTCTTCAAGGTGAGATCTTGAGTTTTCGTTTTCCACAAGGCGAGATCTTGAGTTTTCGACTTTAACAACTCGAGATCTTCAGTTATCGATTTCTAAAAGGCGAGATCTTGAGTTTCCGTTTTCTACATGGCGAGATATTGAGTTCTCGATTTTTACAACACGAGATCTTGAGTTCTCGAATTTTACAACTCGAGATTTTGGGTTCTTGACTTTTACAACTGAAGATCCTGAGTTCCCGATTTCTACAAGGCGAGATCTTGAGTTTTCGATTTCTACAAGAAGAGTTCTTGAGTTATCGATATCTAAAAGGCAAAATCTTGAGATTTTGATTTCTTTAAGGCGAGATCTTGAGTTCTCAATTTATACAAGGCGAGATTTTGAGTTCTCAATTTTTACGACTCGAAGTCCTGAGCATTCGACTTTTACAACTCGAGTCTCAACTTTTACAACTCGAGATCTTGAGTTATCCATTTCTACAAGGCAAGATCTTAAGTTTCCGTTTTCTACAAGGCGAAATCTTGAGTTCTCGATTTCTACAAGGCGAGATATTGAGTTCTCGACTTTTACAACTCGAGTCGAGATCTTGAGTTATCCATTTCTACAAGGCAAGATCTTGATTTCTACAAGGAGAGATCTGAGTTCTCGATTTCTACAAGGCGAGATCTCGAGTTTTCTACTTTTACAATTCGAGATCTTGATGAGTTCTTTACTTTGAAAACTGAAGATCTTGATTTCCCGATTTCTACAAGGCGAAATCTTGAGTTTTCGATTTCTTCAAGGTGAGATCTCGAGTTTTCGTTTTCTACAAGGTGAGATCTTGAGTTCTCGATTTCTACAAAGCGAGATATTGAGTTCTCGACTTTTACAACTCGAGTCGAGATCTTGAGTTATCCATTTCTACAAGGCAAGATCTTGATTTCTACAAGGAGAGATCTGAGTTCTCGATTTCTACAAGGCGAGATCTCATGTTTTCTACTTTTACAATTCGAGATCTTGATGAGTTCTTTACTTTGAAAACTGAAGATCTTGATTTCCCGATTTCTACAAGGCGAAATCTTGAGTTTTCGATTTCTTCAAGGTGAGATCTTGAGTTTTCGTTTTCCACAAGGCGAGATCTTGAGTTTTCGACTTTAACAACTCGAGATCTTCAGTTATCGATTTCTAAAAGGCGAGATCTTGAGTTTCCGTTTTCTACATGGCGAGATATTGAGTTCTCGATTTTTACAACACGAGATCTTGAGTTCTCGAATTTTACAACTCGAGATTTTGGGTTCTTGACTTTTACAACTGAAGATCCTGAGTTCCCGATTTCTACAAGGCGAGATCTTGAGTTTTCGATTTCTACAAGAAGAGTTCTTGAGTTATCGATATCTAAAAGGCAAAATCTTGAGATTTTGATTTCTTTAAGGCGAGATCTTGAGTTCTCAATTTATACAAGGCGAGATTTTGAGTTCTCAATTTTTACGACTCGAAGTCCTGAGCATTCGACTTTTACAACTCGAGTCTCAACTTTTACAACTCGAGATCTTGAGTTATCCATTTCTACAAGGCAAGATCTTAAGTTTCCGTTTTCTACAAGGCGAAATCTTGAGTTCTCGATTTCTACAAGGCGAGATATTGAGTTCTCGACTTTTACAACTCGAGTCGAGATCTTGAGTTATCCATTTCTACAAGGCAAGATCTTGATTTCTACAAGGAGAGATCTGAGTTCTCGATTTCTACAAGGCGAGATCTCGAGTTTTCTACTTTTACAATTCGAGATCTTGATGAGTTCTTTACTTTGAAAACTGAAGATCTTGATTTCCCGATTTCTACAAGGCGAAATCTTGAGTTTTCGATTTCTTCAAGGTGAGATCTCGAGTTTTCGTTTTCTACAAGGTGAGATCTTGAGTTCTCGATTTCTACAAAGCGAGATATTGAGTTCTCGACTTTTACAACTCGAGTCGAGATCTTGAGTTATCCATTTCTACAAGGCAAGATCTTGATTTCTACAAGGAGAGATCTGAGTTCTCGATTTCTACAAGGCGAGATCTCATGTTTTCTACTTTTACAATTCGAGATCTTGATGAGTTCTTTACTTTGAAAACTGAAGATCTTGATTTCCCGATTTCTACAAGGCGAAATCTTGAGTTTTCGATTTCTTCAAGGTGAGATCTTGAGTTTTCGTTTTCCACAAGGCGAGATCTTGAGTTTTCGACTTTAACAACTCGAGATCTTCAGTTATCGATTTCTAAAAGGCGAGATCTTGAGTTTCCGTTTTCTACATGGCGAGATATTGAGTTCTCGATTTTTACAACACGAGATCTTGAGTTCTCGAATTTTACAACTCGAGATTTTGGGTTCTTGACTTTTACAACTGAAGATCCTGAGTTCCCGATTTCTACAAGGCGAGATCTTGAGTTTTCGATTTCTACAAGAAGAGTTCTTGAGTTATCGATATCTAAAAGGCAAAATCTTGAGATTTTGATTTCTTTAAGGCGAGATCTTGAGTTCTCAATTTATACAAGGCGAGATTTTGAGTTCTCAATTTTTACGACTCGAAGTCCTGAGCATTCGACTTTTACAACTCGAGTCTCAACTTTTACAACTCGAGATCTTGAGTTATCCATTTCTACAAGGCAAGATCTTAAGTTTCCGTTTTCTACAAGGCGAAATCTTGAGTTCTCGATTTCTACAAGGCGAGATATTGAGTTCTCGACTTTTACAACTCGAGTCGAGATCTTGAGTTATCCATTTCTACAAGGCAAGATCTTGATTTCTACAAGGAGAGATCTGAGTTCTCGATTTCTACAAGGCGAGATCTCGAGTTTTCTACTTTTACAATTCGAGATCTTGATGAGTTCTTTACTTTGAAAACTGAAGATCTTGATTTCCCGATTTCTACAAGGCGAAATCTTGAGTTTTCGATTTCTTCAAGGTGAGATCTCGAGTTTTCGTTTTCTACAAGGTGAGATCTTGAGTTCTCGATTTCTACAAAGCGAGATATTGAGTTCTCGACTTTTACAACTCGAGTCGAGATCTTGAGTTATCCATTTCTACAAGGCAAGATCTTGATTTCTACAAGGAGAGATCTGAGTTCTCGATTTCTACAAGGCGAGATCTCATGTTTTCTACTTTTACAATTCGAGATCTTGATGAGTTCTTTACTTTGAAAACTGAAGATCTTGATTTCCCGATTTCTACAAGGCGAAATCTTGAGTTTTCGATTTCTTCAAGGTGAGATCTTGAGTTTTCGTTTTCCACAAGGCGAGATCTTGAGTTTTCGACTTTAACAACTCGAGATCTTCAGTTATCGATTTCTAAAAGGCGAGATCTTGAGTTTCCGTTTTCTACATGGCGAGATATTGAGTTCTCGATTTTTACAACACGAGATCTTGAGTTCTCGAATTTTACAACTCGAGATTTTGGGTTCTTGACTTTTACAACTGAAGATCCTGAGTTCCCGATTTCTACAAGGCGAGATCTTGAGTTTTCGATTTCTACAAGAAGAGTTCTTGAGTTATCGATATCTAAAAGGCAAAATCTTGAGATTTTGATTTCTTTAAGGCGAGATCTTGAGTTCTCAATTTATACAAGGCGAGATTTTGAGTTCTCAATTTTTACGACTCGAAGTCCTGAGCATTCGACTTTTACAACTCGAGTCTCAACTTTTACAACTCGAGATCTTGAGTTATCCATTTCTACAAGGCAAGATCTTAAGTTTCCGTTTTCTACAAGGCGAAATCTTGAGTTCTCGATTTCTACAAGGCGAGATATTGAGTTCTCGACTTTTACAACTCGAGTCGAGATCTTGAGTTATCCATTTCTACAAGGCAAGATCTTGATTTCTACAAGGAGAGATCTGAGTTCTCGATTTCTACAAGGCGAGATCTCGAGTTTTCTACTTTTACAATTCGAGATCTTGATGAGTTCTTTACTTTGAAAACTGAAGATCTTGATTTCCCGATTTCTACAAGGCGAAATCTTGAGTTTTCGATTTCTTCAAGGTGAGATCTCGAGTTTTCGTTTTCTACAAGGTGAGATCTTGAGTTCTCGATTTCTACAAAGCGAGATATTGAGTTCTCGACTTTTACAACTCGAGTCGAGATCTTGAGTTATCCATTTCTACAAGGCAAGATCTTGATTTCTACAAGGAGAGATCTGAGTTCTCGATTTCTACAAGGCGAGATCTCATGTTTTCTACTTTTACAATTCGAGATCTTGATGAGTTCTTTACTTTGAAAACTGAAGATCTTGATTTCCCGATTTCTACAAGGCGAAATCTTGAGTTTTCGATTTCTTCAAGGTGAGATCTTGAGTTTTCGTTTTCCACAAGGCGAGATCTTGAGTTTTCGACTTTAACAACTCGAGATCTTCAGTTATCGATTTCTAAAAGGCGAGATCTTGAGTTTCCGTTTTCTACATGGCGAGATATTGAGTTCTCGATTTTTACAACACGAGATCTTGAGTTCTCGAATTTTACAACTCGAGATTTTGGGTTCTTGACTTTTACAACTGAAGATCCTGAGTTCCCGATTTCTACAAGGCGAGATCTTGAGTTTTCGATTTCTACAAGAAGAGTTCTTGAGTTATCGATATCTAAAAGGCAAAATCTTGAGATTTTGATTTCTTTAAGGCGAGATCTTGAGTTCTCAATTTATACAAGGCGAGATTTTGAGTTCTCAATTTTTACGACTCGAAGTCCTGAGCATTCGACTTTTACAACTCGAGTCTCAACTTTTACAACTCGAGATCTTGAGTTATCCATTTCTACAAGGCAAGATCTTAAGTTTCCGTTTTCTACAAGGCGAAATCTTGAGTTCTCGATTTCTACAAGGCGAGATATTGAGTTCTCGACTTTTACAACTCGAGTCGAGATCTTGAGTTATCCATTTCTACAAGGCAAGATCTTGATTTCTACAAGGAGAGATCTGAGTTCTCGATTTCTACAAGGCGAGATCTCGAGTTTTCTACTTTTACAATTCGAGATCTTGATGAGTTCTTTACTTTGAAAACTGAAGATCTTGATTTCCCGATTTCTACAAGGCGAAATCTTGAGTTTTCGATTTCTTCAAGGTGAGATCTCGAGTTTTCGTTTTCTACAAGGTGAGATCTTGAGTTCTCGATTTCTACAAAGCGAGATATTGAGTTCTCGACTTTTACAACTCGAGTCGAGATCTTGAGTTATCCATTTCTACAAGGCAAGATCTTGATTTCTACAAGGAGAGATCTGAGTTCTCGATTTCTACAAGGCGAGATCTCATGTTTTCTACTTTTACAATTCGAGATCTTGATGAGTTCTTTACTTTGAAAACTGAAGATCTTGATTTCCCGATTTCTACAAGGCGAAATCTTGAGTTTTCGATTTCTTCAAGGTGAGATCTTGAGTTTTCGTTTTCCACAAGGCGAGATCTTGAGTTTTCGACTTTAACAACTCGAGATCTTCAGTTATCGATTTCTAAAAGGCGAGATCTTGAGTTTCCGTTTTCTACATGGCGAGATATTGAGTTCTCGATTTTTACAACACGAGATCTTGAGTTCTCGAATTTTACAACTCGAGATTTTGGGTTCTTGACTTTTACAACTGAAGATCCTGAGTTCTCGATTTCTACAAGGCGAGATCATGAGTTCTCGAATTTTACAACTCGAGATCTTGAGTTCTCGACTTTTACAACTCGAGATTTTGAGTTCTTGACTTTTACAACTGAAGATCCTGAGTTCTCGATTTCTACAAGGCGAGATCATGAGTTCTCGAATTTTACAACTCGAGATCTTGAGTTCTCGATTTCTACAAGGCGAGATCATGAGTTCTCGAATTTTACAACTCGAGATCTTGAGTTCTCGACTTTTACAACTCGAGATTTTGAGTTCTTGACTTTTACAACTGAAGATCCTGAGTTCTCGATTTCTACATGGCGAGATCTTGAGTTCTTGATTTCTACACGACGAGATCTTGAGTTCTCGACTTTTACAACACGAGATCTCGAGTTCTCGACTCTTACAACTCGAGATTTTGAGATCTTGACTTTTACAACTGAAGATCCTGAGTTCTCGATTTCTACAAGGCGAGATCTTGAGTTTTCGACTTTAACAACTCGAGATCTTGAATTTTCCAATTTCTACAAGGCGAGATCTTGATTTTCCGTTTTCTACAAATTGAAATCTTGAGTGTCCGTTTTCTACAAGGTAAGATCTCGAGCTCTCGATCTCCACAAGGCGAGTTCTTGAGTTTCTCGACTTTTACAACACTAGATCTCGACTTCGGTAACAAGTTTTCGTTGCAGTTCGACGGCAGCCTGGAGCGACTGGCCAAAGAGTCGGACATGCTGCGGCACGCGTACGGCCACTACTTCGACCTCACCATCGTCAATAATGACATCGACGATACGATCGCCGCCCTGGAAGCTGCCATCGAGCACGTGCAGACCTCGCCGCAGTGGATACCGGTGTCGTGGGTCTACTGACAGCGAGAGCCGCTACTGCTAGAATTGGGCTGTTTCCAAAGTTTCTGATGAGGGGTTTGCGCCGGCGCCACCAAAGACTTTCCTTCGAGGATGATTTCAGAGAACCTCGTTTTGTGTGTTGATCGCTCACGTGAAGCAATTCGAAGAGGGGGGAGGCTTCGAAAGGAAGTTTCATCTTTGTGGGATATTGGAGTTTTACAATGAATTAATTAATTCAACTTTCTTATGTAATGAAATCGAACATTTCATTGCATTGAGAACAGGTAGGAAAAAGGTTCATCCAAGAAATTCATTGAATAGAGAAATTTCAGTTACCTCCAAGTTGAATTTGAATGCGTTTAATATAGAATTAGGAATCATTACTTGATTTTTTTTCGATTCTATGGAAGGAATTATCAACATTTCATTGAGAGTTCTAATGAAATCAACTATCCAAATATATAATCAAATATTTCTTCATCTCTCTGATGAATCTTCAATATGACTTAATCTCCCACATTTAGAATGCGGTTTAATTATGATTGGCATGAAATTCAAGTGCCATTACTTTATTGAAGAATGACTGAATTATATAGGCGTTTCTTTGAAATATAACATCATAAATGATTATAGTTAAATGAAATCCCAATAATTTTGGACTTAGTTTCCTCAAATACAGAACCTCCTACTTCATTTGAAGATTGCTAATAAATTTTGGAGGATTAAGGTTATCTTGGAAAGATTTTCCTAATGAAATTACAGTTATTTATATGATTTTCAGATATATTTGATTAAAAAAAGTCGCAGTTTTATAATTGATGATGATAAGCTTTATTGAAGGATATCTCAGATTAGAGGATGAAGGTTAAAATCTTTAAGAAATATTTCTTCACATGCTTTAGTAATAATTAATATAAATTAATCTCCATTTCAAAAGTCAGAATAGAGTTTCTTCTGAAAAATAACTCTGACTGCGCAATTTTATTTCGATTAGAATGAAGGATTTTCATTGAAGGATAACTGAATAATGATTTGAGATTACTTCAAAACACATTACAAAGAAATCCATTATTCAAATTCCCTGATGAAATTTGATATTTCTATATTCGATAAACTTTGTCTCTACTTTAAATGGAAAGTTACTTTGAAACCTCTTTTTCTCCACTTCAATTGGGGGTAACTGAAGAATATTGAAGAAAAAATGTTAAGTTAGATATACAATCAATTAATCTAGTTTAAATAATTTTCCTAAAGAAATTTAAGAATTTGAGTGTCTGAAATATCTTTTTGAAGTTTAATATTGATCATAATGAATTTCAAGGGTCGATCTTTGCTCAATCGATGGGTTTATTATATAGTAATTGATAATATCATTGAGGAAACAAAGTCGTCAGCGTATTATTGAGATTTCCACGATGGAAGTGTTGAGAACCAACGATGAAGCTGTCTTTCGATGGTACCCCATGATGTATTCCAATTCCGGTTCACGAAGAACTTTAGCTGAAAGCCCCGTTTCAATCGAGAAATTGTTAGCTTAGTCATATAAAGTTGGGCATCTACTCGACAGTGATCAATTTTACTTTAAATGCTAGTTCGAAATCTTAATGATATTAGGAACCTACTTTGTTATGTTATGATAATTATATTATATCGATGATTATTCACAGAGTGTTAATTATTATCTTCAGGACGATTGCGATATGATAGGCATTTTCTTTCGCAGGTTGGTATACGAGGTATTTTTAATGTGCTGAACCTGATCATCAACTTTGTTTCTCCCCTACCTCATTCATTTTTTGTGATATGCGCATTTAAAAGAAGAAAAATCCGAAATTTAAATCGCTCAAAAATACTCAGAAGTAGTCCCAAAAGGTCAAATATCCTAACTAAAATTAATCCAGTCTCCTTCAAAACAGATTTTATTTACAATCTCAGATTGAATACAAAAAATAATGTATAAGTTTTACAATCAGGTGAATATTCTTGATGCACTGAAAAGAATTGGTTCCTTTATTGGCTTGCATAATCCCAGAGATTCTCGCATCTGAAACAAAAATGTATTAGAAAGAAAATTATAACATAAAATGAAAAATGGAAAAAGCCATGAATTGGACAAACATTTTTGAAAGAGAAAATAGTCTATCCAATTAGAAATATCAAACATGGTTTGAAATAAATGTCGGTAGACTATGAGCAGAAAACAACTACTTTCCAGGTAAATACCACGCAGAACATTGAATTATATTTGCTCGTAGTCCATGCAACAATTCACACTGTGAATGCAGATTGCAAATGTTTATTTCTTCCTAAGATGTGACAAATTCACATCGAACCAGGCACGCTTAACAACCTACAGACTGGTTTTGGGCTTATTGGTAGTAGTAGTACTTTATTTATTTTTAAAAAAAATTTAAAAATTTTTTAAAAAATCTCCACTCGGAATTAAATTTCACATGAAGAATTGTATGAATTAAATTAAAACCAGAATAATGAAATTTGCATTTATTTTTAGACCATAGAAAAATGTTGAATTGATTTACCCTGATTAAAAAATGATTGATTATTTATTGAATTACTTCCCAATTATAATGTACGAACAAATTATCCTATGCATCTACAGTGTGTTGCAAAAGAGCTCAAGAGAGATATTGGAAAATAACTTCAACAAAACAAGTCAAAATATGAACATGTTACTGACTATACTCACCCCATTTCCTTGGTATAGATATCAAATATTCTGCATTTCGCCTTTACAATGAGCACAACAGGAACTAATGGAAGGATATTGCAAGAAAAGTTGTTTTCCCCCAAAGGAATTTGCAGCGCCCATCACTGCATTGCAAAGGTCATCCTGTTTGGTTGATATGGACACAGCATTTTGCAACAACTACAAATAATATTGTTTGTTCAACTCGGTTGTTGTCTTTATGTTCCTAAAGGATTGTTCAATATAACATTATGTCAAGTGAGTTGGAAAAAATAAAATTTACATTGTTTGTATAAAAAAAGGCCACGAATTGCAATAATAAGTAACGCGAAAAACAAAATGAGATATTGAATCTTGGACATCAAGAATTTACCGAAAATCATCTTAGATGTTTAGTTAGGTCAAATACGAGCAGAAAATAACTACTTTTCTGGCAAATACCACGCAGAACAATTGAATCTACTCGCAGTCTATGCACAGATTCAGTAGTTAATCACTTCATCATTGAATATAAATCAATTACTTTAAATATGATGCTGAAGATCCAGAAATATTGACCTTGACCAAATATATATCCTCTTTGATAAAAATTTCAATTATCAGAATACCTCGAAAAAAATCTGAATTGGTATTGTTATATGCTTTAAAATTAGTTGAATATCAAAGCAAGATTAATAATAATAATAATAAAAAAGCTCAATAAAGAATTATCATTCAAATGATATTAAAATGAAAGAAAGCTTAAAAAAGCAGGTAGAGAATAAAACATTTAAATTCTATGCCATGAAGAAATGCTGCTAAGAAATACAGGGTGTACCATATTTCAATTATTTTCAAGACTTGAAATATAGTTGTCTCATTTTATTTTACAAAACTGTTTAAAAGAATTCAAAATTTCAACATAATGTATAACAGTTTCATGAACCAATCAAAATTACAAGGTAAATCTGGAAAAGGGTAAGGAATCTTTATTTTTTCTGCTTCATTTCAGGTACTCAACAGAGATATAAATATTTTTCTGTGAACTAGAAGTTTCCCTGGAAACTTCACAATGATTTCACAAACTGTTAACATTGGAATTTTTCTGGAAGATGCATTGAATTTACTTTTCCTCACCTTCTGAGCAGTTTTTTCTGCAATAGTTGGTTGTAGTATATCATCAGTTTTCAGCCTCTCATCAGACACACTATTTTGTTTTATATGCAAACTTTCCTTAATGCTACTGCTCAATTCTAAATTGACATTTGCTATATCTGATATATTTCCATGTTTCAGTATAAATTGTTTCTCATTGGCATTACCAGGACAGTTTTCATATATAGCTTTCAGGACATTGAAGGTATCATAAGCTTGTTTGTGAACCTTTTTATGTTCTTCCAGAAGTATTTTCATTACTTCTTGGGTACTGCTTATCCTGTTAGAAAGAGCTGATTTCCATTTTGCCAACTCTTCCACCATCAAACTGTAAACTGGATGTTTGGGTCTAATGTGCTATAAGAATATTTCACTCTTTACCTTGAGGCCAGAAATTTGCTTCTCCATACTTCACACTGACCAGATAACCATTCAGTCTTTTCTTGATGGGAAGTTAAATGATTAGCATAATTCAAGAGTGACCTTGCAAGTGATAATTTATCCTCTGTAAGGTGCTGTACTCTGCTTTCCAAGTCTTCTCCAACAGCAGCTACCAACAGTGTTTTCAACTCACTATTTACCTGGAATATCAAGAATGTTTTCAAACTGGATATCCTTGATTTCAAATGTTGATTACCTGTGCCTGAAATTTCAGTTGGTTCTCCAAATGAGAATTAGTTTCACGTAAATTCTTTATGTCAATTAAAAATGCTTCTTTCTCCTTGCACCATTGTTGTCTAACTTTCTGTGATCCTTCTTCTCCATCTTCACTAGTTTGAGCCATGCCTTCCATTTCAGTCCTCCTCATATCAGACATTTGATTAACTAGTTTTTGGATTTCAGTGTCATTTTTTGATTTCTTCTGTTCATTGTTGGTGACTGGTGACCGATTGTGGGATATTATTGGTTGAACAGCTGCTTTGTAGGGTTCAAATGGTACAAACTTTGGTTCCCTTGGTTTCTTCACCAGGCATTTTGGTACTTTCCTCATTTTGGGTACATATTTCGGAACTAAATAAACTGCTTTTGAAGCAGGTTGAATGGGCGTCAGAGATCTCAGAATATCTCGTGTATTTTTATTTGTCATTTGAATGTTCAGGATGCTACTGGCATTTCTGTTCTGTAAATCCGATTTCAATAAACTATTGTCGATTCCGTCTCCAAGTGTTCGTTCCAATTTTTCCATTGCAGAATATAAAAATGTTATGATTTGAAAATATACAAACGAAACATAAACAAAAAATGAACAGCTGTTCTACATACATAACCTTAAAACTTAGAAGTATAGACGTTATTACATAGAGGGCAACAGCTGTTTCCACTGTGGTAGAAAATGTTAGTTGCATAGTTTACAGTACAGCGTGATCAGTTTACCCTTTCACATTTCTGCGATCCTGATACTCATTTGAAAATGATGCTCTGTGCGGTGCGAGTACATCCATGTTAGGAGCTTCACGATATTGATTCACGCATTTCGCTTCACGATATTGATTGGCAAAACTGGCAAAAGCAGTTGTTGAATGGGCATATCTTGAGATAGTATTTTAATAATAATTGACTTACTTCGAGATTGGTTAGAATAAAAAAACTTAATAAATCATTAGACAATACGAGACGTTTAATGCATTTTTCATCAATTTGATAGATACCATTGAGAATGTTGAATTGATGAAATCAAAACTCTTGCAAGTGCCGGTTGTAGATTGTAGCAATTCATCCAGAAGTAAAAATTTAATGTTGGTGAATTACAATTTTTGACAAATTTAATTTTTGTTCATCTCTCGTCAAAACAGCAAAAAGTTAATTTATTTCTTTACCAATCTGAGTCGAGAATCTGGGGCACGAGCAGATGACCAAAAATAAATAATAAATCAGTAATAAATTGAAAATACTATCTCGGATAAAAGAAACACCGATGAGCTCATCAAAAACACCCTGTTTACAAATATAGTAACAATTCAATTTTTCCATGGACACTTTGCATAATGTCGGGTTGGATGAACGAAAGCCTTGTATAATAAAGGGTATAGGTACTTAGGTAGAATTCTCTCAGTATACAGAAAATGATATTGATTAGATGAAATGAATAGTAATAAAAATACCCAGTTCATGAACACGATAGGTATTCCAAATTTTCGAGTAGTTATTGTTTTTGCAAACGATATCTCATCTCGATTCTTCAAAAGCCATTACCACAGATTAGAAAACCTTTCTCTAATCCACTGAACTCAAACATGTTTGAGTTCAGTGCTCTAATCTGTGCCATTCCATAACATCCTCTGACCACAGATTTAAGAACTCTGACAACGAGCTCGCCAAAACTGTTCGAATATGTCCTTAGATTTCCCATGAACTTCAAATTAGTACCAGGATCGCAGAAATGCGAAAGGGTCGACTCTTCACGATGTACTGTGGAGTAGGCAACCAACAATGCAATAGTGCAGACGTGATTGTATAGATGGCGCTAGCTATTTGTGAATTATTTGTTGCATACACTTCATCACAGTCTGATCAGTTGACCCTTTCACATTTCTGCGATCCTGATACCCAATTTGAAATGTATGCTCATCCTCTGTCGCCGCTATAGACCCACCACATCCACAACCGGCTTGTCGATCGTTGTTGTTGTTTCTTTCCTTTCATAACAATCGAAAAATGTGGATTTATTGATGGAAGGCTTGTTTATCTGATAAAAATCAAACATAAACCAAACATATTTGATATAATCAAAAAAAGAGTCTGAACTTTGGAGATTTTAAAATTATTACATATTTCGGAATGGGCTGAAACTTTTCTTCTGGATCTTCTGGAAGGTACCGAATAAACTATTTGCTTTGTAACTATTTAGGGTGGTTTAGGCACTGACTCCTGAAGTACTGAAGGTACCTTTTAACTTACCTCTTCTTCAATCTGTGAATCTGCACAAGTATAGTTGAAAGGCCACCAATATAATTCTTTCATGATCTAGTTCCAAGGTCAAAGTTGATTTATATATTTAATATTTAATAAATAAAGAGTCTCTTTGAACTATTTTTCAGTGCAAATGACTGAAGACTGGAATGTAATATGTACTGAACAGTGACCAAACTTCTCAATCAACGATAAGAAATTGATTATCATTCATTCTTTAAATAAGTTAATGAATAAGAAGAGCATGCCGGTTCAAGAAAACGATAGCAAAGTTTACAGATTAGATTCTGTAAACTTTGGTGATAGGTACTCCGAATTTTCGAATAGCTTTCATTAGTCGAGGACGTGCTCCTTCGAACTCTCATAATTTCTTATGAACCTCGATCTAGTACCAGAATCGCAGAAATGCGAAAGGGTCGACTCTTCACGATGTACTGTGGAGTAGACAACCAACAATGCAATAGTGCAGACGTGATTGTATAGATGGCGCTAGCTATCTGTGAATTGTTTGTTGCATACACTTCATCACAGTCTGATCAGTTGACCCTTTCACATTTCTGCGATCCTGATACCCAATTTGAAATGTAGGCTCTGTCGACGATATAGAGACCACAACCACCAAGCTTGTCGACCGTTGTTTTTCATGCATAACAATCGAAAAATGTAATTCATTGATAAGCTGGTTCATCTGATAAAAATCAAACATAAATCAAACATATATTTGATATAATAAAAACAAGAGTGTGAACTTTGGAGTTTTCAAAATTATTACATATTTCGGAATGGGCTGAAACTTTTCTTCTGGATCTTCTGGAAGGTAGGTACCGAATAAACTATGAGCCTCTGTCACTGTTTGGGTGGTTTAGGCACTTACTCCTGAAGTACTATAGGTACCTTACCTCTTCTCCAATCTGCACTAAAGTATTATAGAATGCCTCAAAGTTGAAAGACCACCAATATAAATTTTTCATGATCAAAGTTATTTATACAATATGTCCATCTGAACTTTTTTTCAGTGCAACTGACTGGAGAACTGAACAGTAACCAAAACTTCTCAATCAACGATAAGAAATTGATCATCACTCGTTCTTTAAAAAGAATGCCTGTTCAAGAAAACGATAGCAAAGTTTACAGATTAGATTCTGTAAACTTTGGCGATAGGTACTCCGAATTTTCGAATAGGGTTCATTAGTCTGAGGACGTGCTCCTTCGAACTCTGTCATATCATAATTTCTCATGAACCTCGATCTAGTACCAGGATCGCAGAAATGCGAAAGGGTCGACTCTTCACGTAGTGCTGTGGAGTAGACAACCAACAATGCAATAGTGCAGACGTGATTGTATAGATGGCGCTAGCTATTTGGGAATTATTTGTTGCATACACTACAGTACAATCTGATCAGTTGACCTTTTCACATTTCTGCGAACCTGGTACCCAATTTGAAATGTATGCTCTGTCGCTCGTCGATCGTTGTTTCATAATAATCGAAAAATTTGATTTATTGATGGAAGCTTGTTTATCTGATAAAAATCAAACATATTTGATATAATAAAAACAAGAGTCTAAACTTTTTCAAAATTATCATATATTTTCGGGGAAAGGGCTGAAACTTTCCTCTGGATCTTCTGGAATGCACCGAATAAACTATGTGCCTTTGTCACTGCCAAGGGTCACTGCTTAGGCACTGATCAATGACTCCTGAAGTACCTCAGTGCTTGATGCCCTTCAACAAGATAACTTCCGTAAAAGTAGAGAGGAGTAGGGGTGAAATACGTCATCATGACGTCATCAACAGAGGCAAAGAAAACAAGATAAATTTGCATATATATTCTTTTGATTTATTTTTATTTCAATTCGTCGCTTCCTGGTGTTTCATTATGGTGAAGCTGTGTTTGCATCAGCGTGTATTAAATCTCAATCATAAAATTGAATGAAACACTAACCGATCAAAAAACTATAATCTAGTTGATATTATTGCTTTCTACGTTTGATATGGATAAAATAGTGATCGAATCAATCACTCGACTCTTCATCTTCCAAAATATTTTTGAAACTGAACGGTTCGAACGCATATCCGACTCCAGAATAAAATTTGCTCATGAACTCCACCCAATGCAGACGCAGCGTGTGCAAGAAAGCCGACAGGCCCTCCATGAGCACCAAAATGGCGACCGTGAAAGTGGCCCACACCGAGAAGATGATGAAGATGAACACGATCCCCAGGTTGCCGCCGATCTTCAGGGCGATTTTCGAAAACAGCATGCTCCACAGCACCTCCGACAGTTCTGCAACAACAAAAACATTAGCAAACCGGAAAAAAAGGGCCCTGTTGGAGATCTTACGTGCGTGGGCGAGTGAAAGGGCCCACAAACGCAGGTACGAAGCTGTGTGCGAGATGGTACTGAGCGTGTATTCGATGGTGTGGATCGCCTGGTGGATGAAAATTTCACTCATCGGCTCCTCCTCCTCCTCGTGTCCTCCTCCATGGGGGGATGCCGCGTGGTTTTTCTCCGAAACCTCCTCCATTTCCATCCCCTGATTCACATCTCCGTTGGTTTTAGTCTGAAATACAGGATTTATTAGTGTTCGATACTATGCGGAGTTTAGAAATATCGATACTAATAACATCTTCAGTATGGATACTCGTTGAGAGATGAGATGGTTGACACAACATTGACACATTCTTCTTCAGTTTTACCAGTGGTAAATTTTTTGATCGTTCTTTTTTTACAGAGAAAACTGTAGTTTTTATAAATTTCAAAAATGTTTAAGTAGTAAATGTATTATCGATAAATCGATGCGCTTTGTATTTTGGTATCGAAGTATCGATACACGCTAGTATCGATACTTCAATACGATAGTCATTGAATAATCTCTGCTTTCCGACCTCTAGTAAAAGATGTGAAAAAGTTCGGAAAATCGCCGACAGTCTATTTTGTTTTCGAAAATTTTTTAAGAAAACTGAAATTTTCGAGCGGCAATATTTCACTTTACGCTCTAAATATACAAAAAGCTATTTTCTACAAACGTTTGTCAACACAAAGTTGACGATTTCCGAGTGACAGCATTGCCGCTCGTGCGCGAAAATAATGTCATTTGCGCTCGCATCCATCATTGTTGAAAACGAACTCATCATTCTATTGCATGATTGGAAAAAAATAGTAACAATGGAGTTATCTAACACATCTCCTGATGTAGTAGAAAGTGCGAACATTGTAAATTTGAACCTCCTACCAGAGAAATCGAGGAAAAGTATGAATTATAATGCTGAATGTTGGACATATTATAACTGTGGCATGTACATAAGTTTTCAAATAGCCTCAATAGCCAACGGGTTCAATATCTGGGCTGGGCAATCCTTTTTTAATCTATGAGTCATTTTTCCTTCTTTCCTGTTAGATGTACGAATTATTGGATTGCATTTCAATATAATAGTGAATTATTAATGAAATTAATGATTTCGATGAAGAATATTATGAAATGTAAGTTATTTGAATGAAGTATCGAGTTTTTTTATCCGGCAACTGTGTTTGCATAAAAAATATTGTGTATATTTCGAACGCAGTGTCTTGCCGCTCTCGAAAGTCTGTCTTGGTCGGTCAGCAATTCGCGAAAATCACGGAGTGGGCGGCCTCTGGTGTCAAGTTTTCTAAGCCTTCCGAGGGTGATCAACAAAGCAATTTAGCATTGTATTGCATAGGCTTTCGTTTTATTTTCAATGAAAGTGACTTTTGTTTTGAATAGTTTTCGGACTTGTTTCGTGCTTATCAGCTAGTTACTAATATTATTGAAACATGCAGCAAGTTCAAAAGGTCGTAAAGACGAAATCGACAAAGATTTTTTCAGTATTTCAGCGTTCCTCCTACCGTACAGACATCGTTCCTTTGGCACAAAATCCTGAATTTCCTTTCAGGATTGTGTGAAAAATGGATGATCACGTTGAAAATAGAAAAAGTTATCACCACAAACATTTATGTTTGTAGTAAGCACTTCCTATAGAACTGGATTTCTCAAGTGAATGCGAAGGTATGTCTTTCAGGTTAAATCAAACAAGATCTGGTTTAACTGTAGTTGTGTCTCTTGTTGTTTGTAATGAAAACCTTTATTTTACTTTAGGACCATCAAGGAGAATTGAACCAAGAGATAGGCTCAAAAAGAATGCAATTCCTTCAATAAACATCTGGAAGTCATCACATGCAAACTTTAAGAGTGAGGGCAATGTTGGCTGAATGAAATCAAATCTTTATTCAAAATGAATAAGCTGTGAATTGAATGAAGTATCAATTGAAATGAATGAATTTGAATGACTGGTAGACCACAAGGTCTCAAACTTTTCAAGTTATTCTTGGAACATACCTACTCATCTATATTATATAATTATTTTTATTATATGAATTATCATGCTATTGTTAACATGAAAATAATAACTTGTGTTGCCTATTTAAGATAGGTAGGTATCTCAATATAAGCACCCCTATACTTACTTATCTCAGAGAATAAAGTTAATTGACTACAATTCTTTGTTTTTATTTTGCTAATCATCTATTTTTGGGTTAGGATAAAATTATTACAGGTTTACAGATAAATTCACATTTCCACTGCTAATTTTTCCATGAAACTATTTTAATTTCATATTAGAGCTACCTACCCTAGAGCTGAAGTTTGTGAACAGGACCCAGCAAACAATGAATCTCTGGCCGCTCTCTGGCCCAACGCATGATTGGTCGGGTACATGCTGGCAATGGCAAAACTACATC
Source organism: Chrysomela aeneicollis (assembly GCA_029955515.1). NCBI lineage: Eukaryota > Metazoa > Arthropoda > Insecta > Coleoptera > Chrysomelidae > Chrysomela > Chrysomela aeneicollis. The sequence continues at coordinate 1,428,837 of JARUHQ010000014.1, read as the reverse complement.
GGCAAAATGTCGGCCCGATATATGGCATATTGTAATCGGGTATCTATAATCCAACCAGCAATGGGCCAATACCATCAAAAGGGTATCTTTCGACCGACATCATCTGGATGATGGCCCGTTTCAAGTGTTATTGAACAGTTGAGAAACATTTTGCTTCAAATGTTGTTTTTTTCTCAATCCCGGCGCTCATATGAAAAGTCAGCAAATTCAAAGTAGCGATATGCAAGAAAAATCACATTACATATCAATTTGAGGCATCAAAAATATGTCAAATCAATGCTCGAAACACCCTCATGTCCAAGTAATATACACCATTAAAAATCCTGTTAAAATCCGTCACTCCCAGAAGTGGTTCGGATTCCAGTATATGCACTAAGTATCGCTTTCCTCCATCCTGGATAGATCTTAATACTCAAGGAGGGGTTCCCATCTTCGAAGTCGCGATATTCGAAATATCCCGCCTTCACAAATTCTAGCATCGAAAGAAATTTCAAATGTCAACTTACAGGATGAAAAATATGCCAAATTGACATCTAAAAATGTATAATAATAAAAAATTATTGTTGTTCAAATTCCACTGATTTATAATAAATATATAATTAGAAGACAATAGCTACATTACTATGCGGAATGTGATACAATAACGAGGGTAAAGCAACGTTGGGCGAGGTTAGAACTTGGATGGGTGACTGCTGAAGGCTGTTGAATTCTTTTTTATTTCACATAATATCGTCGTATTATAAGCATTGGTCCTGAAGTGGGCCAATGTAGTATTCATTATGGCGCACAGGCATTGGTCCTACCGGCGGCCAGAGTGTCCTATTGATGTTGGTCCGACGTCATCTGCCACTGTTTCGCCGCAGCGGCAACTTCTGGTAGGCAGGTATTAGCCCAGTACTGGGCCTACTGAAATTGTTTGCTGGGGAGTTTATTTATATGTGTTTGACATCTATCCCACAAAGTATGTGACCAGCTTTGAATAATGCTTTTCGCTAAGGGTTACTTCTTATCTCCAATATACTCCAGATACTTATTTCAATCTTGGCCATTCATGAAATAAAGAGAAATCATTGAAATACAAATACCTTAGTGGCCCCATTGATTTTGCATAGGTGGTTTGAAAAGCCTATAAAAACATAATGAATCCACGAAACTCACATAAAATACCTGTTTTGAGTTCTATAAACGATAATCTATCAATAGCGCCCCTTTTGGATACTCAGGATTATTTATTTATTCCCTAAAATTCGAATTGAAAATTGACATATTACCATTGAAAACATATACCAAATGTTTGTTGATCACCCTCATGTCAAATTTTTGACATTTCTCGAGCGCCATCTGTTGGTTCGTGATTTTCGCGAATAAATATTAATTTATCCAATAATTTAATTCATCACCTTCACGACTGCGGGCCTCTTGCCCCTGGTGAACTTGATGTACAGCGGCTTCCCGAGCAGCATCGTCGGTATGCAGACTAGCGCGCCGAAGACGAGGATCATCTGGACCATCTTCTGGCCCTCGTACATGTAGACGTCGCAGCCCTCGTTGGGCTCGCTCTCGCCCATCAGCATCATGTTGATGAAGTAGATTAGCACCGAGGGGGCGCAAGACGAGCCGTGCTTGTTGATGACGTTCACGTCTGTCGGGAGACATTTTTTTTAGTAGCAGTTAGAATAGAATAGAATATATGTTTATTAGCTCAATAGCTATTACATTACATTTCATAACCTTAACAATTGATATTATATCCAGAAACATGAACAGTGTTATTGAATATTCAAGTACGTTTGCCTTAATCTTTTTTTTTTTTAGTAGTAATGCTTTTATTAAACGAATCTAGTATACATAATAATAAATAAATAAATAAATAAATAAATAAATGAATTTAGCATTTTGTTCCTAATCAGCAACATGCTGGTGACGGAACATTATAAGTGAAATATAATTTAATAACAATTTCTATAGTTAACCATACATTAATATAATTTATACACAAACAATAATTCCAATCTTAAATATATCATAGTATGGTAGTTTGTTGATGTATATGCTGAATCAAATCAATTTTAAATGATGAATAGCTATCTATATTTTTTACAGGATTTGGTAGTGAGTTGAACGTTTCTAGACATTTGTATATAGGATTATTGAGTGCCAGGTTTGTTCTTACATTTGATAGGTAAAAGTTATTTTGATTTCTCGTCTCATATGTGTGAGTTTCGCTAACTAAGTTGAATTTAGTGTTACATTTTTGTTGATTTCTTTGTACTTTGTAAGTGTATTTGCATTGTTCTATTTGTAATACTTGTTCTAGGGGGATTATTCCTGTTTCTTTATATATTTTCTCAGTATGTGTTCTGTAGTTATATCCAAATAAAGATTTCACTACCTTATTTTGAAGAGTCTGTATTTTTTTAAATTGTGTTGGTCGACATATACCCCAGGTTGTTATTAAATAGCGAAAAACTGACAGGAACCCAGCCAACACATCTGTGACATGACATCTCTGAGATGTCGCAATTAGGTAACATTGCGATATCACGAACGTTGCATCGATGCGATGTGAAAAAGTAAGCATATTTGCGACATAACATCTCTGAGATGTCGCAAAGAGATCAAACTGCGATATCACAAACGTTGCATCGCTGCGATGTTAAAAGTGAGCACATCTGCGACCTAACATCTCTGAGATGTCGCGATGAGATCACACAGTGATATCACGATTGTTGCATCGCTGCGATGTACAAAAGCAAACACATCCGCAACATGATATCTCAGTGATCTATCGATGAAATCAAACTGCGATATCGCAAACGTTGCATCGCTGCGATGTAAAAAAGCAAACACATCTGCAGCATGACATCTCTGAGAAGTCGCGATGTGATCAAACTGCGATATATCACTTAGGTACCCAGTGATCACAAATGTCGCATCGCTGCGATGTACAAAAGCAAACAAACCTGCGATATATATATAGCACAAATTGTGCAGTTGTTTATTGTATTGTATTTGTATTACACAAAAACCGAATGTTCCGTCTTTTGGTACAATTTATTATAATTTATCGTATCATTGAAGATTTAGACATTATTATATGAAATCTCCATTGATAATTATCAACATCATAAACGTACCAAAACCTTAGTTACTCATAATACATTATAGTTACCATAATTTACGTCAGTTACGAAAGCATAATACGTTAAATGCAAGCATAATACATTATTAGATACCAAATATAGAATATTTATTTATTAGCGAGTTCAAACCATCTCGGACATTGCCTCGTTACCAAGCAATGTCCTCCACTAATATTATAAATCGCATAAGCTCGTTACATTAATAGCCACTATTTGAATTTCCCGCGCGCAAATATATTTTCCGTGGTCTGTGGACACCTGCACTAGACAGTTGACAATGATGATTCATCATCAATTCATCACCAGTTACAACTTTCTCAACCACTCCAGAGTCCAGAGTTCCAATCCAATCAGTTGAACAACCATTGATTGAATCAGTTTTACCAGTTCACTCAAGTTGTGGTCTTTGTGCTATTCTTCAAGTTCTTGTACAATCAAAAAAGTTATGACAGCTCTGTGGGGGTACACGAAACGTGAGCATAGGTTTTGTTTAAGTTATGGTGAGAATAAGTTTTCACTTGAAAGCATGCCATAGCCCTTCTTCATACTCAAAAGACGACATCTGACGGTTTTGGAACATTATAGATTATGGTAGTCCAAACTATCAATTTATTGTATTTGAATCAGCAGATGTCGCCATAGGTGGAGAGAGATGATCATTTACGGATTCATCGCATAGGAAGACGTATGGGAGCTGATGGAAACTTTCTCAGAATGTGTTTCTGCAGATTGAATATTGATGCGAGAAATTTAACTAAAGCTAATATTTCCATTCCATCAGCCTTCTCCGAAGAAAACAATAATATTCATTCAAAACAAAGAATGTTCAGAAATAATAATAACCTAGGTTAGGTTATAGCTATATTTTTTGCTAAAGAGAATTTCCTTTTATTTATTGGAATGGAATAATAATTTTGTTTTTTTGTTGATATTTATTCATTGTTGGAAATAAATGTTTATAATATATGTTGTTTTTTTTAATGCACTGACATTTTTCCCTATATATCACCTTACCTCTGCATTACATATGCACATCGCTGTGATGTCATATATTAACATCTCTGTGATATCATATATTTACATCCCTGCGATGTCATAAGTTCACACATCCCTGCTGTCGAAATCGAATCACATCGCAGTTTCATCCCAAAAACACATCGCAGTTTCATCGCAAAAACACATCGCTATTCCATCATAATAATATATATCGCAGCGACATCGCAGGGAGGAAACTTGAGTGTGACAAAATAATATCCCTGCAATATCGCAGCGACGTCTGTGCGACATAGAATGCGATATCGCAGGTCACATTGTTACATCGCTGCGATATCTTTGTGATGTAACTGTGTTTGCTGGGAAGTATGCATTGTAAATCATAAGCCTATTTTGAGCATTAAGATAGCCACTACATCTATACAAAGCCCCAATCATAGGGACTACCTTTTTTGAAATATGATTTGAGTGTTCCTGCCAGTTAAGCTTATTATCTATAACCAGGCCTAGATATTTGGTGTATTCGACTATATTTATTTCTTGACAACCAATTTTTATGGACAAATCAAGGGTTTCCATATTTTTGTTTTTAAACAACATATAAATAGTTTTATTAATATTTATTTTGAGTTTATTACTTAGGAGCCATTCGGAATACAGTTTTAAATCATTATTTACCAACTGTTCCAGTTCAGTTAGGTTATATCCTTCATAGACAAGAACGGTGTCGTCTGCGAATATATAGTAGCGAGCTTTCAATTTGGCTTTTTTAAGGTTTAGTGTATGTAAAGAATACAACATAGGCCCCAAAACTGACCCTTGTGGGACTCCACAGGTAACATTTTTTAGTGTACTTTTGACATTGTCTAGTGACACATACTGTTTTCGGTCTAGTAAATATGATTCTAGAAGATCTGCACATTTACCTCTTATTCCCAGTAAATTAAGCTTATTTATTAACAGGTCGTGGTCAACTACATCAAATGCCTTTTGTAAGTCGACAAATTGATTTGAAAACTACAACAAATTGATTTGAAAACTACAACATTTGGTGATGTTTTCACTATTAATGGTAAGTTATTATACCCTTTCAAACCTTCGATGAAGAGTGTTTTCTCCATAGCCCTAGTGTTGAACCTCTGTATATGGAAATGCTCTGTTGATCTCAAATTATAATTTACCAACTCTGATCTTTTAACAAGGTAATCTCTTAAATATACAGGAGCTTGTTTATTAACAATCTTATATATTAAAACTAAGTATGACTCGGTAATAAGTTGACGGACATTCAAGAAATTTAGAGTTTTTAACATGGAGATTATTGGAGTATATCTGTTGCATTTAAGAATAACTCTCATTGCTTTATTTTGAAGTAATTGCAGCCGATAAATGTGTTCATCTGAACAGGAAATGAATATTGACATACAATAATTGAAATGCGGAAATATAATTGTATTGTACACAATTTTTCTGCACCATAATGAAAGATTTCTACAAACTCTATAAAAATACCCAACTTTTTTGCCAATTTTTTTGCATAGAAAATCAATATGTTTAGAAAAATTTAGTTGGGGGTCAAAATATATACCCAGATATTTTATTTCATTCACATAATTAATTATAGTGTTATCTATTTCAATGACAAAATTACATTGATCGAATGAATCGTCCAACAACGAACAACAACTATAGGTATATATGTTATTTTTGTTTTATTATTTGAATTGAAGACCTTGGTGCAAAAACCGTCCTCCAAGTCCTGAAATCAATATTTGTGGGAAATCGAATTTGAAAATAAACCTGCAATCATCCCAAATTTGGGGTGGAATCAAGGTGGATATAGGATGGTGAAACAGCTTCCTATTAACAAGCACTAGAATATAAACTGTAGACCTTTGCCTACTTGATTTCATACCGTAGTAATATTTCCTGAAGTTATCAGAGATGTCGGTAAAACAGAAACTGTGCATCTGTCATCTTTATATCAGTTTCATCCTAAAATGATTGAGAAGAGTCAAAATATTAATATTCATTCCAGATTTATCGAAAATATATTGTTTTAATGTCGTTTCAAGTCACGTCTGTCAGATGTGAACCACAGAAATACGTTTGCTACAGAAATCTTCTTCGATAATCGATCTTACCGCCATCTTCATTCAAGTCGTGGAAATATTACTACCTTCTCAAACGGTCTACAAGTTTTTCATAGAAACAATTGAAGAGCTGTTTCACCATCCTATATCCCCCTTGGGAATATAGATATCATCGATATCTTTTATACGGCCTAATATAAAATTCATATTTAGTAAATATCACGCCAAAAATGATTTTTGAAAATTTGGACTTGGCTGATTTTTGCACCAAAATATTGATCAAAACAGCAAAACATTGAAAAACCATCGATTATATCTAACATTAACTCTCAATTGAGTGTTGAATTATATTTAAGAAGAGTCTGATTTATACGCAGCTTCTTTTCTGGCATCTACCGTCTCCTATGGGGAGTGGGGGCTGTGGTCCTGGTTCTCCTCCAACTTCCCCTAATATTCCTCTATAGCGAGTTCTTTAATGAAAGTTTTATGCCTCTGGTACATATTTCTTGACCAATAGCTTCACATCTGCCAGCTTCCTCTAGCAAAGGATAATAAGTCTGGATAGATCTGGATCATTTTTCTCGTACAGCCTTGCTTAGTAGCGGAAAACTTGGTGAAAAGTAGAAAAGAAAGAGTGAGACTACATTCAATGAAGATAGGACTGCATTGATTCTTGAATGATCGAAATATGCTGAGAAAAAATTTAGTTTTAGTATTTTGATTAGTTAATTTGCTCTGAAAATGAGTGTGAAATGCTCGCTGAAGTGTATTATCATGTCTTGGGTAACATCTATGACACGACACTTTTTGCTAGTTTCTCTCTCAACTAAACCAGGCTCAGGATATCGATGGATTCACTTTTCTCAGTAGTGAACTCTTCACCAGATGCTGCCATTTTCACTTATCTTAAATTTCGTTGCCATAGTGACTCATTTCGTTTTCTCTCTTATTCTTTTGTTACAAGAAGTGCTAAAACTGTCTGGTAATAAACGCCTGTTCACAACTGGTGTCAAAATCGGATTATTCGAAGGAATCTTCTCAGCTAACTTTTTCTGGTTTTTCTTCGGCTAGTACGTAAGTGGACTTGGCCGGTTTTTGCTCGAAGGTCTTCAATTATTGCATCAAAACTCTACACAATCATCCCCTATAGTATTATTGAAAGAATTCACTAGGGTGGTTTCTTGAGTTGGTATTAATTTTGTAAAATTGTCCTTTCAACAGCCTTTGACTTATCATTAACTGGATGCACCCAATAATGCTATTTGCGCCATTTTATAGATTTGGCTCGTGATAATAATCTACCACGCTAGTGCTACTAATAAAAAGTACGGCTTGCATTGAAGAAGTTTGCACTTCTTACAATTGAGATAAAGCACCAACTCATATTTTTGTGGCAATACGCACTGCTGTATTTCTGGTTGCGTGATTACCTACTAGCGACAACGTATAAAAGGTGACATTCGAAATATCTTTCATATTCGTGACATTCGTGTAGGCATGTGGTTTCAAATATCAATGAAATCGTTTGGACAAACGTAGAAAATTCCAGAATTCACAATATGGAAATAGAGAGTGATATCGAATAGACAGACACCACATGAAGTTATAGAGGTCGTTCAAGTCAAATCTTTGAAATGATTTTCCACGAAATGAAAAAATATTAATGGTCGTAGGAAAAACAGTGTAGAAATCTCGTTGAGAGTGCATTTCCAGCACTCGATACGTTCCTGAATTCGCCGCTAGGCGGCTCGTGCTAAACGACTACCTTCATACTGCTAAATATGTCACTTTTCATAGGGTCAATTTAGTCAGCTTTGTCTTCGTCTCAGTCTCAGTCTTTGTCCTAATTTTAGTCTTTAAGCCAAGTTGAATCCATGCATTTACATAAAAGCATTTATACAACAATTTTTGGACTAAGACCACGGAGTCAGTGCGCATGCTCCCCATTTCAGAGTAACCACAGAAATATAATGTGTTAACCGTCTGTGACGATTTTTGGCAAATTTGAGA